>OW388296.1:51496930-52749430 GCA_936450465.1 Gibbula magus | reverse complement strand
TAATGTCACATTGGGCCACAAATCCCCAAAAGTTTGTCATATGATAAATAGGGACCAGTATGTGTTGACAGTAAAATTTAGAATTATGTCATTATTAATTTTCCTGAAGAACAAAACATGATGCTTTGTAAGTTTAAAATGCATTTATATCCAACTATCTCTTTGAAACAAACTCTTCTCTGGAAACATCATATGTGTATTGTATTTGTTATTCTCTCAGTAAAAGTGTGATTTGGTATATTTTAAAATGATTGTGCATGTAGTTTCTATGTAGCACAATACATCTTTAGCATTGGGGTATTTTAACTGAAAACTAATCAAGGGGACATTCCTGTTCATGCATATATTATTTTACATTATGGTACCCCTACGTAGTTGAATCTTATTACTGACGGTAACATTTTGTTGACTTTATATTTGACAATTCGAAAAATAATGGCTCACAGTCATTTAAAGATGAGACCAATGAGAGGTGAGGTGAGTTATTTCTGGTTTAATGGCGCTTTTATGAGTATTTCACTTACATCACGGCTAGTATTAGTGCAGGCAGAAAGCCCACAGCAACATCGTGGCTATGCATTGCGGTGAAACCTGCGAACATCGGCTGGAACAAGCGAACCATGGGTGGTACTGCACTGAAATTCAGCGTAGCATTGCACCCAAACCTTACTGCGTGTAGAACAGTTGTCCACAGCAGACAAAGTTGCCGTGCCCCTGGCGGGATTTAAAACCAAAGAGAAGTAAGATCTGTCATTGGCTCCACGAGTGTGCAGAGCTAAATTTGATGTGACATGCCCAGATACTATAGTTGTTGATCTGTTCTGTATACTGTTTATATTAAAAAAAAATAAAAAATTTATTAATTTAATACAGTGTTTATCTAATGTCACGAAATGCAAAACAACAAAATGTCTGATACTCCTCGATAGAACTTCAGTTAAGACTAAAACTGGCTTTACAAGAGAATGATACTTTGTCTCTGAATATAGAGATATTACTTTTATTTGTTCACGAGTCAGTGAGTAAATGAACTGAAGTCGAGTGAGATGATTTGTACGTAATACAGAACATTTGTTTATGTATCAAATCTTAACAAAATGTTATGAAAAACACATAGTGTCCCTTTTTAACCTAACCAAAGACTTACATTTCATCAGAGTTAAAAAGTTTAATTTCAAAGCATACAAAATAGGCGGTGACTCAAGCGTTGTTTACTACACAACTTATCTAAATAGGTATTTTGATATTAGAAATACTTGTCATTTATGATTTAGGAAGTGATAACAAAGTTATATTTGGGACGCGCTACTTTTAGATATGTTTATCTCAATGTTGAGTCATCGATTAAATACAATTGATACGACATATTTGAGTTTCCAAAGTCAAAATGAAGGTTTGACAAATGTGAACAAGCAGACATAGCCTACTATATCCCCCGCCAAGTGGAAAAGGTTTAAAATATATTGAACACGGATTATGGAGCTTTATTATATAATAAATCCTAAATCCTAAATCACTAATCAGTAATAAAACCATGCTATACAGAAGAAAAGGTTATTCCCGAAATGTATTACTCTCTGTCTAACAATATTCAAGTTCTGTTTTCGAAGTGAAATTGTGAAAAGCATTTCGAGTTTTACTTCGGAATAAAGATGAAGAAGTTTTTCCATGGGAATGCCTAAAATAAAATTCCAAAGAAGTTGAAAAGCCCAAAAGACACATACACATCACGATTACTCAACACAATAAGTTTCACTGAGCTAGGCTTAATAACATTTTAGTTCTGGTTTGGAAACAAAATGTTAAGTTATGTTTCCATGGACACAACTGATGATAAAATTCAAAATAGTTGAAAACCCCAAAAGGCACACCAAAACATGATGATTGTTCCGTGTACCAAGTTTCATCAAGGAATTAGATAGTCTTTGGTTTAATTGAACGATCGAGGTCTTACAGTTTTTGAGTTTTGGCCCGGAAACAATATTTTAAAGTATGTTTCCATGGAAACGGCTAAAACTACTACTTAAAGTTGAAAACCTCAAAAGGCACATCTCCACTTGATAACTGTTCCACATACCACGTTTCATTGACTTGTGCTTTATTTTTTTTTAGTTCTGGTCCGAAAACGAAATTTTAAGGTATGTTTCCATGGAGACGGATAAAAATTAGAATTCCAAAGAAGTTTAAAACCCTAAAAGGCACATCTACATTTGATGATTTTGGAGTTCTGGTGCGGAAACGATATTTTAAATTATGTTTCCATGGACACCGCTAAAATTAAATTTCCAAAATTCGAAAACCTCAAAGGGCACATCTACACATGGTGACTGTTCCCCATATTAAGTTTCATTGAGCTATGCCTCACGGTTATTGAGTTCTAGTCCGGAAACGAAACCCGGTCTTACGAAAGGACGGACAGACGGACGGCCGGAGGTTATTTCAACTTCGTTGTGGCCGGGGATAAAAAGGGAATTGACTTGTAATATATCCTCGTGGAATCCTGGGTTTTCTGCTCGGATCTTATTCAAATATAGAGGATATTATATGAGTGTCTATGTCATACTATGTTTACGACACGAGTGCCTGAATATTAGTATTTCCCGAGTGAGAACGAGGGATATACCAATATTCAGGCACGAGTGTCGTAAACAAAGTATGGCATAGACACGAACATAATATTCTGTTTATTACCGAAGTCGTGACAAAGTGATATGTTGCCCTAGGGCATCGTATGAAAAATATGAACCCCGATATGATTGCCCCCGTAGGTAATAAATATGGAATATTTTATTATACTTCAAGTATTTCTTCTATATGTGTATGAAGTAATGACTATATAAGGTTAGTGTCTTTTATATGACTACTCATTTTCTAACTGACGGTTAATTTGAAAAAAATTAAACAACTGACGCTTATTATTGCGTTTACCCTGTATAATTATGTTTTTTGTTTTGTTATAGTAGTTACTAAGTATGTGTATTTGACACTATTTGCCGTTGCTCTGAAACAACAGAGTAAACAATACCATTGTTGTAATTGGAACGAAAAATTATCTGCAATAGTACAAATTCGTGTACCTGTTCGGGTAGGGCCCTTACGAGATTTGAACCCATACGAGGCCTCTGTGACTGAAAAAGGTGGGCTGTTGGGACAGGCACTTCATTGGTGCCTGACCCTGAGGGTGTGGGTACAAGAGTTTGTAGTATATGTCACATTTGTTCACTGTCTAAATAGCATGTATTTCTGACTAAAATTTAACTTAATTTGGTTTCCTTTCTACTAGGATGTAGCTTTTTCGTATGTATGCATGTTTCTAGATCTGCTTAAGCGGGAAAATAAGGCTTGTGAAAATAAATCACCCCGAGAATTCCATTGAAGCAGCAGTAAAATCTTTCTCCAGCAGCAGCACTCTCAAAGAAGTCAATGGCCAAGAAACGTGCATTTTAGAGGCAGGCATTGAGACAGAATGAGATGATATATAGTATGCTCCGAATGTATAAATAATCGAGCCAGTCAGGCGTTGGTTTATTATCAAATATATTGATAATGACTTATAACTGTTCAAACACTTCTGGAATGCTCAAATCGTTATCTTACAGGGGTTATTAGACATTATGTTTGGTTTTGACATAATTATTGCAGCACGTTTTTGGTATATTATTTTTTCTCAAATTTGCCGTTTTGTTATTAATGAGTGAAATAAGTACAAATAATAGATCTAAAGAGAAATAAAATGCGCCTCAGGAAAATACGGAATTTACAAGGGTCTTACAGTCCCGTACACCCTGTCAAAACACCGTGTAACTAATATTATACAATATATAGTTACGGTAGCGGTTAAAACACCTCATTACACGACCCGATAAGCCGTATCAAAAGAAAACGGTTGTTTGTATTTGAAGAAATTGGTGCGACATATAAAGCGACACTTTTGTAAAATTTATTCAGTATGAGAGGTAGATTTGTAGGTGTCATTTCGAGAGTTCAGACAGAAAGACGGTTGACCATTCGATTATTGTGCCATATTCAAAACTCTTCTCGTGAGTGTTTACGTATCGCTGATCAGTCAGATCACTTGAACTACCTTCGGGTGGCCATTTTAATGTGAACACCTTAAAATGGTCACTCGGACGGAAATGGACTCGCATGACTTAACCGAACCATGAACATTCGTTTTAGAACTGTTTATATTGATTCAGGAGTATCATTTAGCCATTGGTAACTCTATAATAAGTTTTATTTATATTTTACAAGAGATTACTTTATTTCAGTAAGAACGCCGTGCTACAGAGCCTTTTAGGTACAATTTTATGATATATGATAATCATGTTAGTACAAAATGCTATCGGCATAATGTATCTTCTTGGACATTCAATCGATGACGCTCGGCTCTTTCATATGTAGTTATTCTCTGATGTCTTGTATACACCACATAAATCATCTTTTATTTTGAAATTGCGTTTCCATGCCGAATCATATAGACAGACGGACAGCAATATCTTATCTAAGTGTCACATGATTTGTTACAAGTAAAATATCAATTGTAAAACATAATATAATTCAGCCATTATATTTGCGTACGAGGCATTATTAAAATTCACGAACATATAAAACAGGGATGATAAATAAGGACATAGTTTTATAATAAAGTAATACACAGGTAAAATGAATTGAAAATGTAACTGTCGTCTGGGGAATATATAATTGATAGTATCAGCTAAATGGCTAAGGGCCTTGATTTCAGTTATGTTCAGAAGTTCTTCAAAGGCATGCACTGACCTCGATTTGCACATAATGCATCAATAGGTTTGTGAATCAATATGTTGTCATTGTCTTCGTCTCCACTGATGCGTGTACGACTGTGACAACTGAATCCATACAGAGGATGTCAGCGAGCATTGGACTGGAATATCTGACTCGTATTGGTCACCAATATACCAACACCCGCATCTGAACGCATAGGTATGTGTATATACCTGTGCATGTACGTAATCAAGCGATGTACACTAATCACCTGTATTGTACAGTGTAGATTATTGGTCCCCTCTCAGTTAAGTAATGGCTGACCTGCATTACACCTTGTAATGTAGCCCTTTCTGTCTCACGATGAATGAAACTAACCGTTGACTCGCACATATTGTAATACAAACAGGCAGTAACTTTATTTGCAAGGTTAAATGTGAAAATCCAGGACATAGTGACACCTGTGACACCTATCACACCTGTACAGGTGAGCGAGAAGATGTCCAGCAGGTGTCCGAAGTTTGCCATCTCTTGGTGTTTGATCTTTTAATGTTGAATTGTGTTGAACAGATGGACACTAGAAAGGACACTACGAATACGAGAGAAATGAATGAGATGAGTGTGTTACTCAAAATCGTGGTGGTCCTGTTGAGTGTACGCCTGTATACCGTAATCTCATTTGACATTAAAGATGTAAACATAATTTTCTCCGGGATGATAAATATAAGTGAATTCAAATAATTTGAAGATTCAATACCAAATGACCTTTCCTGAACGAAACGCAGAGATGTCTTTCATAATGGCCCGTTCACACCATGCGATTCGAAGTTACAGCCTGTAGTGTCAACCTGTAGTATCGACACAATGTGTATGTACATCATTTAGCAAGTTGATACGACTTCGGTATTCTCACAGTGAAACTAAAGTTGATTACTACAAATCGTAACTACAAATCGTAGCGTGAGAACGGACCTTAAGAAGAAACAACAGATGATTTAGCAAATCAATACTTGTTTTGGGTCCAGTTCATCAATGCTTGACACTTTGTCACGGTTGAATGAACAATATTTGAACAATCATCTGTGGTTGTACGTCAATAAAACACTTTCATACAATTCAATTAAATATATTTTCATTCACTTTCATACAATTAAATCGCAATCTTAAGTTAAACTATTCTACACTTTCTCCACACGCTTAAGACCTACAGTGTCACCATTGACGACTCTGTATCAATATATTAGAGGATCCCAAATACCTAAACCGAACAAATTTATTTTACTCATCTTGTCACTCATTTTCTCCCCAAGGAGGTAATTAAGTCAACTCCCTATATGGGTAGAACTGACCTGATGTATATCTGTGGGTAGAGAATGGTTGTCACTTTGGATAAGTAGCCTAACGTATAGGACAAAGCTGTATTAATTGGTACCTAGAAGGATGTCATAACACTTTGATGCTAACATGAGCACAGGTAATACAAGGCAGCCAACATGATAAAAAGAGTAAAGGTATAAAGTAACATATGATTTTATGAGGTTGTCTTTAAGATGAATTATATTTGATAAAGCGCGTTATGAATATCATATTCAGTATTTCTGTTATTATAGTTGTTCACAGTTATCAATATGGCTCTATCCCCACATCAAAGTGACTGGTAGAAGGTCAGTTGTAAAGAAGAATACAATTTTTATTATAATATATGATTAGTTTGAAAGGGCTGTCCTCTCTGTTCAAAATGTGCATCGTTCGTGAAATGGTTTTCACATTTAGGTGAACAATATGAATTATTACATTCCAGGACAAAAGCACAACATTTTAAACCTGCATTTGAAAAGAGTTTGAAAGAACATGTTCACCAGATCTTCCATGGTATCCATGACGACATGGCTGGTAGTCGTGGTAACAGAAGAGAAGGTGACTGATTGGACAGATCTGCAACTTCTAGGGGAACATGTGCCATACTTTTTCAGAAACAACCCGGATGTCAGACAACAGTGCGCAGTCGACCAGAACTGCCCATATAAGGTATTGTAACCACTATCATACGAGCGGTGGACAAAGAGCAATTTAGAATTCAACTTTTTTTATAACTTATAATTTTTAAAAGATCAAAGTATATGATTGAAAAATCAGCTTTAAAAGGTAGGGGGCAGTGTTGGTTTTTGTTCGAGATATGACGCCTGTAAGATAGTGGGATGAAGTACAAATTCAACATGGGAGTCTATGGGAAAATGAGAAAAAAAACTGCTAAAAACTTTAAAATACTACATTTCTAGTTTTAAACGTTTTTCCTTTTTTGATATGTTACAAAGTGCATGTTCCCCTACCGAAATCGATGAAAAAATATATATGGTAGTGTGAATTTTCTTAAGCTTTGACACAAAATGTACCTGAAAAATCCCCCTTTTTTGTCAAATTTAGGCCATTTATGCTGTTTAAGCACTTTTTAGAGGTTCTAAAGTCACATTTTCTTTATTTCATTTGTTTTTTAAAAGTGTGTAGATGATGTAGAATATCATGAAGTAAATAAAGATAAGAAACAATCTTTATTTAATCATATTTCAGTTTTGAAGTTCAACCGGAAGGAGCGGACATCCTTAATTAAAGGGGCCGTTCTGTCGGTTAAATCCGCCATATTGGATTTTGTGCATTACGTGAAATGAAAACACACTATATTTTACCAAATTTTACAACATTTTAAATGAGTAAGTAACACAAAGCGTGTCATAAACTAATAAACAGTTTGCTGTTATGCCGTAGAAAACGTTTCCCCACTCGCAGCGCCACTGAATGGCTTCAGTTCTCAATGTTTTTATTTTTCAACAAATGTACGCTTGTCTTTATTACGTTGTGAAATATACATTCATCAATATATTACCTTTATTAATATCGATTAACTTGACTGTGTTTTAATCATTTATTAGTAGCATATTTATGTAAACGGAGATATCATCTCGAATTTCGTTTCCACAAAAAATACCCCAATAAAACCTTTTTTTTAACTGAAAAAAGAAACAAGACATAGATAGGCACACTTAAATTAGATCAGCTGAGCTATCCCGATGATTATTTTTTTGGATGGTTTAAAATACATCATTAAATACCCTTGAAATCCTTAGAAAACGGCGGCAATGGTCTTTCCAGCATATGACTGAGTCTTTCAATTCAAATGAAACTGTGCAATATGTCGAAGATGAGTATCATTTTGTGGGTGTTTGCCAAGCATGTTTATCGTTAAGAATTATATATATATATATATAAAGGAATACTATTATGAACAACTTGAAACGTATAAAGTTATATCATTGATGTAAACGTCTAGTAAAGTTCAAATTAGAAAAAAAAATTCCATTTATATTCATAAAGCTTTTATGTTTAGAGAAAGTGTGTTACTACTAACAAATGTAAACCTGTACCGTGTACTACAGGCCTGTGGCCTTTTCACTTGAAATACAGATTGATTGAAGAAAGTTATTGCCTATATTATCTAAGCTTTCTACAATTCCTTGTTGCTGATGTCTTGTGCTTCCACAGCTCTGCTCATGAATTGTGATTTATTTTACATAAATTAATGACAGTCCTTGTGACTGAGTGAGAATCTTTAATTCAGGAGATATAAGTTTTATGAGGTTATGCGAGAGATGAATCAAAGTTTAAAAAGGGACGATGAATTAAGCATGTATCATTCAAATGAAATGTCCAATATTGTTGACCAGACACTAATGCCGGATTTTAAAAATCAATTACATCGCCAAGCTGATTTAGATACCATGTTCTACGAACTCATCGACCACCCCTCGTATTTCAAGCACATTGATATCTATGACTTGTGCATGTCAGAACAATACTATTTTCAAAAGAAAAAAAGGTTGAATTTGATGTTCGCACCAAGATCCAACTTTTGCATTATAACAAGACCCTCTCTGTTACTTAGTAACTACTACTTTGTATTTACATGTATACCATCGATATCGATATTTATCAAGATATACACACATATCTGAGCTGCGAACATATTTCCGTTGCCAGGACTACGTGCACGTGCAGCGCTGCTGGGGGTACGAGGACACGTGTCCTGTAGAACAGCGCATGAGCATGCCGTACTGCACCGATGAGAAAAGGTGGGAACATCTAATTTATTTTTAGCTCTAAAACACTGTTCATTTTGCTAGTAGTTTATTAGGCGTCTAATATTTTACAGTTGTGAAAATGACATCGAAAATGACACCTAATCTTGAAGTATATGTAGATTTTACAGCTCAGGGAATAACATGATGCACTGAAGATAAGGACCTATGAACAACGTTTACATTTGGCATAACTAACTATTAACAAACTTGCTGAGGATTTTAACCGCAGTTACGTGATGGTTATTTTGTTGTCTGAGAATAACTATATATTTACAACCACAGCAAACTTCGAGGCAGAGATATAAAGTAAGTAGTTGCGTGTCAAGTCTAAATAATATGCCATATAGGGGATTATTCGTGGGTTTAACTACAACGAAAGATGTATTCCTCACATCAGGGATGAATGTATTCTCGCTTCTATATAATGCTGTTTCCCTCTGACTGATGTTGACCATATCAGATAGGACATATCTTGGCATGTATGTGTACATAATTCGCAGATATGACGAAAAGTCGGGAAAGCATCTATTGAACTGATTTTGTATTTTCTATGTATTTAGTAGCTGAAATGTTTGATGCGGTTTCAGTCCGAAACTAGACCAGAAAGTTGACAGGTTCTGGAGGGAGACCGACTTCGGTTACGTACTGGAGAATAAACAGAGTCTCGTCACATACTGCAGACCACGTCACCAGGTGAGGTAGTAGAGTCTCGTCACATACTGCAGACCACGTCACCAGGTGAGGTAGTAGAGTCTCGTCACATACTGCAGACCACGTCACCAGGTGAGGTAGTAGAGTCTCGTCACATACTGCAGACCACGTCACCAGGTGAGGTAGTAGAGTATCGTCACATACTGCAGACCACGTCACCAGGTGAGGTAGTAGAGTCTCGTCACATACTGCAGACCACGTCACCAGGTGAGGTAGTAGAGTATCGTCACATACTGCAGTCCACGTCACCAGGTGAGGTAGTAGAGTATCGTCACATACTACAGACCACGTCACCAGGTGAGGTAGTAGAGTATCGTCACATACTGCAGACCACGTCACCAGGTGAGGTAGTAGAGTCTCGTCACATACTGCAGACCACGTCACCAGGTGAGGTAGTAGAGTATCGTCACATACTGCAGTCCACGTCACCAGGTGAGGTAGTAGAGTATCGTCACATACTACAGACCACGTCACCAGGTGAGGTAGTAGAGTATCGTCACATACTACAGACCACGTCACCAGGTGAGGTAGTAGAGTATCGTCACATACTGCAGACCACGTCACCAGGTGAGGTAGTAGAGTATCGTCACATACTGCAGTCCACGTCACCAGGTGAGGTAGTAGAGTATCGTCACATACTACAGACCACGTCACCAGGTGAGGTAGTAGAGTATCGTCACATACTGCAGACCACGTCACCAGGTGAGGTAGTAGAGTATCGTCACATACTGCAGACCACGTCACCAGGTGAGGTAGTAGAGTATCGTCACATACTGCAGACCACGTCACCAGGTGAGGTAGTAGAGTATCGTCACATACTGCAGTCCACGTCACCAGGTGAGGTAGTAGAGTCTCGTCACATACTGCAGTCCACGTCACCAGGTGAGGTAGTAGAGTCTCGTCACATACTGCACTCCACGTCACCAGGTGAGGTAGTAGAGTCTCGTCACATACTGCACTCCACGTCACCAGGTGAGGTAGTAGAGTCTCGTCACATACTGCACTCTATGTCACCAGGTTGGTTAATATATTTGCGGCAATTTCAAATAAATACTAACAGAACTTAAAAACAATTGAATCTTTCAGTCAGTAACCACTTCTGACACGTGGCAATATTCAGGCTCTGGTGTGACTTAGTATGACTTGAATACTTAGTTGACATATTCTTTCAATACCCCGTTGTTCTGTGCAGTGAATATCTTGGCATCCTTATGTACTTTTGTGATTTAGTAAGACACTGATACGTATTTGAGTTGCTCTGTCACTAGCCTGCTGTTATCCTTATGAACTTTTTTCAAATATTTGTATCAGTTCGTTCCCGCAAATACATAGTCAAACATTACAAGCATGTACACTAATATACCCGGAAGGTGGTTACATAGTAATACTCATTTGAAACCATCCTTACGAACTTATGTGACTTAATAAGCATATGATATGCTCTATCAATACCCTGTTGTTAAGGACCCTGAATATCTCGACATCCTGTGTTACTTAGTAAGTATATGATATGATTTATCTATATCTTGTTATTCTGGACCCCTTGACATCATTATGCATCTATACAGGAGGACTCCAGTCTGCAGTGTGTGTCGGGTCTCCGCTACTGTCGCGCTACCAACCTCTTCCTCGACCTCCGGACCGCCGACATCAGCTCTCATACCTTTGCGTGAGTGTTACAGACCAGCAGGCTCGACTCGTCTCCGGGGGAGTCGGTACTTTATCCGAATCAACACAGATCATATTGACCAAACTGGCGCCTGACAAGATACCGGTTATACATTAACTATTCCTTCACCAAGCGTTTATACAGTTTCAAACATTTCATTACCACGTTTACAGCTCTACTCCTGAAATTGTACACCCTAGAAAATACAAAACGGAAAGGAGTTGGAATATATATTTAAATTTAAATTTAAACTTTAGTCTTATAGTAAACACAGCTTGAAGTATAGGAGAAAACACGACTCCTCGGTTTCAAATCAGATGCAAAGAAGTCCGTTTTGGATAGAAAGTCAACTTCCTGACGCAAGGTATAACTCACGCCAGTTTCGATCACTGGTTAAATAAGGCATTGCAGCATTTCCTTCACTAGATTTCAAATCTTATTATCAACCTCTACCCTTCGTGGACGAGAGAAAAAGACATTTTTCCTCCGATATGTTCATTTGCAATTTGACTTGCTGCGTTCCGCTGATATACCGCCTGGAAGCCATGAAGACCCGAGGGATCAATGTGACATGATGCGTATTTATATCTATGTTCACACTATAATAGTCTTGATATCTGCCACTATATGTAATTCACATCTACGCCATCCATGTTTCTTGTACAGATACCGAGTAGACACACTGAAGCCCGGAGAGATCGGAGGTCACTGTGACCTTGACAAAGACGCCTTCAAGTCTCAGCTGACCAACACCAAGAGATTCCTGTCGTCATGGTATTTACTAACTAATGTAACTTTTTATGTAGCTCAGATGGTGGAGCGTATGCTCATTAACGGGAAGACTGGGGTTCGAATCCTGGCCCCTTTATATTCCAAAATATGTTTAAAGATGGAGTTGCTTCCTTGTTTGGCATTCAGTGTTATTACAAGAAAAACGATGATACCAAACAAGGCTCGATTTTTAATGGCGTAATTTGCCGACGGGATTATTATTATTAATGCCGATAACTCTTTAAATCGTTCGTTTTCTTTCATTTTTGGATAAAAGACATAATAAACTTGCTATTTTGAAAAATAAGCGAATTCTAAAATATTTTATTTTATCGTTCCATCAATAATCCCAAATTGCAAGTGGACTAATGTTTTGAAATGTTTAATTGTACAGTCTGATATGATTATTACCGTTTCCAAAATATGCCTTTCTTCCAATGATATTTATTACATTGTGATCCCTGGTAATGTTACATTTGGCCGTAACATAATGGTCCCTGAAACTCTTCATCTTTCGAATGAACATCTTAGTATAATTAATGCTGAACATTAAATTTGTTTGAGTGAATATTTCAAAGATGAAACGACCAAATACAATTATGCTTTGATGAGATAAAATAGGTCATTTAAATAGTCTGCCCAAAAGTCTTTTTTTTTGGATATTGTAACTCAATCTTCAAGATCCGTTCGAATTTATGGACACGCTTTATCGTACAAGGACTCCGGAACTTCAACACTTCCAGGAAACTCCCTTTCGACCTCTCAGTGACGACCATTGTGACGTCATCATCGACAAACCAACATTCATCATTAAACTCGACACGGGTAAGAAAGCAACTAGAGTTTTAAAAATCAACGTAAAAAGTCTGTGAGAGAAAGTCGATTTTGAATGTCTTTAATAGGCATATAGTTTGTAAAGAAGTACTCACAATTTCATCCATCTGTTAAACACAGTTTGGGTGCTGAAATTGCTATTTGTTATTGTCGACATAAACGTGCTACTGCCCCTTTAATATGTCGATCTTGAAATGGTGTCAGATACGTGTAGATTGTAGAGATTCTTTGATGTTCTCTCACCAGGGCTGAACATGTATCATCATTTCTGTGACTTCATCAACCTGTACATCAGTCAACATGTCAACAACACGTTCTCCACCGACGTCAACATCTTCTTCTGGCACCCGGTATGTCTAGAGAAATGGGGAACGTATATAAAGCTGCATCTCGAAAGTCTGTAGACCTACTTTTGTATCGTAGTGAAAATATCATGTAAACTGACGTTCATCGTAACATCAATAAAAATACAACGTAGCATTCAGTTAACAAAGTGAACGATGTTTCCTCAAGCATTAGTTTATTAGTATTTTGTATATTAGTATATTATTATTATGTTAGTTTATTAGTATAAAATATGTTTCAATAATGTTCGTTATTGGTTCTTTTTGTTTCAGGCTAGATCTCGCTATGCTGATTTATTTAAAATAACGTGGAAAGTTTTTACTAAAAACCCAATCTTAGAACTCAAAGGATTCGATGGAAAACGGGTAAATGAGATTATCATATTTCTATGTACATAGACATACAATCTTATATAACATATGTAGCTGTATCAATTCTATATTTATATATTCTATAAGGCCAGGACATTGGAAAGTTCTGTTGTTAAAATTAAGTAGAATATACATTTTGCCTGTACACATCTAACCTCTAAAATCTCATATATGTAAGTTTGAACTTGATTCCTGGGAAATATTTGCCATTCAATATTATTTCATTTAAATGTTTTAGAAGTAAGGTATATCCCCAGCAAAAAGAATTAAAGTAGTGCATTTGGGGCAAAAAATTATAGTGTCATTAAAGTTCCCCAGTCCAAAGTGTCCCAGTCACGATGACAGAAGAAACTTGGAACTTTCAAAGTGAATTATATGTAGAAATGGCAACCTTCCTTGTGGTTACGATTAAGTTTTGAAGTATATGCTTACTCAAATGAAGATAAATGATATATATATATGGTTGGTGTACACGAATCCTGTGTAAGACTTCCTCTCTCCCCCAGGTATGTTTCAAGCAGGCAATCTTCTCCTTCCTAGCCAGAATGGCTTTTGGTCTGTATTACAGTCTTAAACCAGTGAGTTGATCATATTTTTACTTGGTCGATTTGATTTTCTAATCCTGTGTGAATACATAATGTTTAATGAACGTTTTCCTTATGTTTTTCTGCACTAAGAAGGCTAGCCTTGTTCTGTGACGTAATTATAAGTGTTTTAAAAAATGTCGCTAATTGTAACCTCAATTGTATTTTTTCAAGTTAATCGTTAAATATATCATTCCTGAACATTTTGTGTACCTGTATATATGACAGTTTAAGATCAAATGTATGTATGTATGTATGTTGTTGTATGTATGTATATAATGTAAAAATGTATCCTCATATGCCGCTGCCTGCGGCCTGAGTGTAAATAAAGTTCAGTTCAGTTCATATCTTATCATTGATGAGGGCTAAAGTTGCGCTAAGAGCCCCTTAACCCACATTCATAATAACAACAAACGCTCATATTAACCCAAGGGAACCATGTGCAAGCGACCCAGCTGTGTGACATTTTTTGTTTTAAAATGAGACCGTATGATTTCTATAACAGTGTGTGACACATTTAAAGAATTTCTGATACCGTATGATCTCTAACATTGTGTGACACGTCTAAAGCGTTTCTGATACCGTATGATATATGATACTGACATTGTGTGACGGACATGTGCTACCGAAGGTCCAGTACATGTTGACCTATTTCTTTCCACATTGAAAGATAATCAGATGTTTTTTTTAAATTTTCACGGATGCCGAATGTTGTTTTGTAGGTTCTTCTTACATTTCTAATTTCCATATAAATTCCTTTTCCCACTCTATACTTTCTACTTCTAAATATCTCAAACATAATTGAGAGTGACCCTTTTCTACCTTTCAGACAGAGAATTGTTACGGAAGCGCCCTGATGAGAGCATTTTCCCAGCATGCTCTTCACAGACTCGAGGTGGAACAACTCGGACCTCGGGTATGGTAGTTCATATATGGAAATATCGTTCTTGTGATGATAGTTTGCTGACAAGATATTTGTCTATTTGAAAAAAAACCACATTTCTATTGATAAAGAGTGAATCCATTAATGGAACTGTCGATCATTTCCTTATCGTAGTTTTTGGATTTTGTATTATTTACATTCTTTCAAATTTTACCATTATCTAAATTTGAATTTAATTGTACCGACCTTGTCAATGGCTGGTTATTTATTCTTTTAAGTCGAGTTAGGCCTAGTTTGCTAATTCTATTGCGGACATATTCTATTCCCATAAGTATTGCCTAAAAGTAGACACTAACAGTTAACCGTGCTTCAAACGCGTTTTGTGCTGGTAATACATTCGAATTGTTTACTCAATGAGTTTGTCAATCCGTGTCGTCTTGAATATCTTGTTTTATATATATTGTAGTATTGATAAGTTGTTTATGTTGCTGTAGTTATTATCCACACCCACAGAAGGACAAACTACGAGTGACGAGCCATGGGAATCGTTTTTGTCATTCGAAATAATAAAATGTGTTCACAATAAAATGGCCGCCATGCAAGTTTTGCTTTATACGCAACACCGTTATTACCACTATAGCTAATTGGTTTGTGTACTAAGATGTTTTACCCTCTAAAGTAACTATAAATGACATAAACTATCATTATAAACGGGAAATTTGAAAAAATAAAATTTTCAAAAAACGTGCTACTGCCCCTTTAAATCCTTTGCAATTCTTGTGGTGATATTTCAACATTATGTACTTCAGAGCTTCAGTGTTAGACTCCTCCACTGCAGATATCTACATATGCGTTGTTCGTAAACATGGCCACTCATATTAATTTTTTCAAAGTTTAGCGTCCCTCCGTATGTACGTACATGTACGTACCAAATGAAATACCTTTAGAACTATTCTCTAGATTCTTTTCCTATTTTGCATCCTTTTATCGATTCACCACAGCGAGAGTAATCTCCCACCTTGACCTTCATCTCAACGATATTTTGCCAATTTATCCTTGTCAGCGGAATATCTCAAGAACCTTGAATTCTCCTTACATCTTATATATAACTTATCATAGGAAAGAAAAAAAGGGTTGATTAAATTATGGCTACTTTGACATTATTCTCAAGGTTACAGCGAAACTTTGAATTGTTTGGCATGTGAAGGTACTTGTTAAGCTTGTCAGCGGGATGTATAAAGAACTGTTCTCTGGATTCTCTTCATGTCTTTCAAAAAGCTTTTCAAAGAAGAGACAGAAACTGGATAGATTTTGATGACCTTGGCATTGCAGCGGAACTTTTAATGCTTGGACATGTGAACCTGCATGTTAAGCTTGTCAGCGGGATTGCTCTGTTTACTGGATTATCACCTTCTTCTTCTAGGGAAGATTCAGGGCCCAGTCTATTTTGTGACATTGATATTATATTCTAATTCTGAAGTATTAATTTCTCAGTGACAATTGCTTGTTTTAAATGAAATAATGAAATAATGATACACCTTGAAAACCCCTATTATTACCCTTGGATTATCCACAAGTTATAATCTCGCTGTTGAAGCAGGTAAACGGAAACACAAACATGCTGAAATCAGAAATCAGAAGATGTTTTTGAGGTGACATAATTAAGAAGAAAGTTAGATGATAAAACTTACCTGGGAACTGTACATTTCACTAAAAATAATTTATCTCTCACCAAGTATTAATACATACATATTATAATGACATAAACCTAATGTGCGATCTCTGTTTTCAGAAGCATGCCTTTTGTGGATCAATTAAAGGTAGATATCCGCAGTATTATGATCGTAGATTGGTTCCGTCTCTCTTCATGTACATAGTCAATGTAGATTGGTTCCGTCTCTCTTCATGTACATAGTCAATGTAAACTTAATCCATTTAGTCAATTGTGTTCACTGTGACACAACTATATATCATCTAAGATGCCTCATCACATTGTCAAGTAAACGTTAGGTTAAATTCAAGTGTATTTTTCTGTCTGAATATAGGAGTCCATGTATCAACTAATTCAACTATCTTAGCACGGATAATTGAGGGAAAGACTGCAAGTCTTAAATCGGCCAGTTATGGATACTGGTAATTAAGAGCCTTGCGTAGGGAAGTCGATATATCTCATGTGCCACTTCATAGGAAAATATATATGTCAAATTGCAGATATCTCAGAACACTGACATCCAGCGACAGCTCTGATATGACCTACCGTCTCATACTGTGTACATTTCTGATTTCTGTTCACCTAATACTAGCTTCCACTTTGACATGTTATGGAGAACATTTCATGAATCACTATGCTAGTTTTATCACCTCTGATCGTGTAGATGAACATTGTGTACACTTGTGTCAGGCCTGTGACGTCACGAGCTACTCCGTGCTACACTTGGTAACTCACCCACCCTCGCAGTACACGTTCCTTCCATCTACTCTGCTACTCTCCGGGGATATAGAGCTCAACCCAGGACCTGGTTCTCGCGAGCTGGAGGAGGTGAAACAGTGTATTCTCAAGAAAATCCAGGATTCGGAAGATAGAGTGTGTAAGGAAATGGGCACGATTAAAGAGGACGTAAAATCTATCAAAGCAGAGATGAACAGTTTAAGATCTGAATTTGAGAACAGCAAAAGGGAACAGGAAGTATTGAGGGCTGACATAGATTCACTGGATGAGACGACACTTGATCTGGAGGAGGCACTAGCTGATTTGGGGGAGAGGTTAGAAGATCAGGAGCAAAGGAGCAGAAGGAATAACATGGTACTTTATGGCATACCCGAGACAGGAACTAAAGAGACTTATACAGAGAGTAAGACCAAAGTACTAGAGATATTGAACACTGCGAGGCTAGAGAAGGATCTCCCTCCCCTCGTCCCCCGGGATATCGAGAGAGCACACAGGATTTCGACCAGGAAGTCTGACTCCCACAGGCCTGTGATCGTGAAGATGTGTCACTGGGAGGACAAGTGGCACTCTGTGAAGATGAGGAGCACTCTCAAAGACCAAGGAATCGGGATCGCTAACGACCTTACATCAGCACAGAGACAGGAGCTATACAAGAAGCGTTCTGACAACCCGGACAGACGTTATTACTTCAAGGGAAGCAAACTTGTGAGTGAACCAAGAGAAGATCGTGGTGAAACAGCTAGTGGTACCAACACACAGCCGGACTCACAGCAAGCTTCTAGCTCTAGTTCGAGCTCACAGGGTACCAGGGGTAACAGACGTGATCCCAGACCAGGAACACGTCGCTCTAACAGAACTCTCAATCGGTAACATAGAGGCCAGGGCGATGATGATTTTACTCCTCATCCAAATACGAAAATTGGGACTTGTGAAACTATACACAAAATTATTGAAAGAGATAACGTTAGTTTCTTGTTTTGGAACATATCAGGTTTAAAACAAAAGTTAAATGATAATATTTTCGTTGACTACGTAAAACAATTTGATATTGTTGGTCTAATTGAAACGTGGTGTGATGATATTGATCTTTCAAACTATTTCTCAGAGTATTTACATATAATTAAACATGCTGACAAAATATCACACTGTGGGAGACTTTCTGGTGGAATCACTGTTTTGATAAAGAGAGATTTCGTGTCCTTTATAAAATGGAAGAAAATAACTGAAAACGGAATATTTATCCTATTTGACAAGTCCCTGTTTGATCTAGATTGTGACCTTTTATATTCATGTAACTACATTCACCCAGAAAAGTCTACATGGTATGACAAAATGTCTCCGGAGTGTAAGAATGGAATAACTATGTTTCAAAATATTCTGTTAGAGATAATTTCTGATTTACCAGATGTTTGTATCTTGTGCGGCGGCGACTTTAATGCACGAACCGGAACAAAGGCAGATTTTATTGAAGACGATATTCTAGAATACACCGAGTGTGAAAACCAATCTTATACTGATTTTATATGTGACTTTTTCAATCTCCAGCGCTTTTCCGCCGACAAGATAGTAAACAATTTTGGTAAACATTTGATTGATCTATGCTCTGTATTTAATTTACATATAATGAATGGGAGATGTGGATCTGACTCTGGAACTGGTGACTTTACATATATCGGCCAAAATGGTGCCAGTTTGATTGATTATGTAATAGCCTCTTCGCCGCTCTTTGATTCTGTTAACGACTTTACTATAGCATCCAGAGCTGAGTCATCCCACCTCCCAGTCACGATGAGTTTACGAGCGCTTCATGCGCGACAACCGGACTTAGACACTGATAGTGTGAGTAATAGTGGGTTTAAATTCGTCTGGGATAGCGATAAACTCGAGTTGTTTAGAGAAAATATTTTATCAGATAAAGTGCAGCAACTTCTTGATAAATCCGTAGACAACGCATTTTCATGTATTGACAAAAGCATAGACTACATTGTCGAGGCGCTTTGTTTAGCTGCATCTGATATGAAGAAAACACTCAAGAAACCCAGAACAAATAACAATAACTTTTGGTTTGATAAAGAATGCAGGAAACTAAAGACTGAACGCTGTAGATCTCTAAACAAATTCAGAAAATATAAAGACAAAGACTCACTTACATCTTATAATAACATAAGGAATAAATACCATTCTGTTTGTAAACGTAAACGTACAGAATACTACAAAAATAAACAAAGCCTGATAGAAAGTAATATACATAATGCCAAATCGTTTTGGCGTGAGCTAAAACATCTTAACCCGAAGCCTAAAACAAATGTAATATCTACTAACGAGTGGTTCCAACACTTCAAAAATCTTTTTGCTTCAGAAAATACAGTAAATAACGAAACTGACCAATTTGATGTCCTTGATTATTCACCGTATGATCCAAACCGAGAACTTTCCGATCAAATACTTGATTCACCTATATCCAGAGAAGAAATAACAAATAGTATCCAAAATCTTAAACTTGGAAAGTCACCAGGTGCAGACAATATTATACCAGAATTGTTTAGATACTCGGCTGATCTTTTGATACCGTATCTCGACTTAGTGTTTAATCAAATACTAGAAACAGGTCAATTCCCCACAGACTGGTCAATGGGAATAATTATACCATTACACAAAAATGGTGATGTGAAGAATGTTAATAATTACAGAGGAATAACGCTATTAAGTATTTTTAGTAAAATTTTCACTTCTATCATCAACAAGAGATTGGTATTTTGGGGTGAGACTATGAATAAATTAACGGAATGTCAGGCAGGCTTCAGAAAGAATTATACAACTATTGACAATATGTTTGTTCTACAGAGTTTAATACAAAGATATCTACATTCGAAAGGGGGGAAATTTTATGCTTTATTTGTTGATTTTAAAAAAGCATTCGATTCTGTAAAACGGGACAAATTGTGGAACCTCCTTCAAATGAGTGGTGTAAGTCCAAAGATGAATAACCTTCTGCGTAGCATATATGAAAATGTCAAAGCTTGTGTCAGAAATAATAATATATTATCAGAAACCCTTGATATACAGATTGGAGTGAGGCAAGGTTGTGTACTGAGCCCGTTTTTATTCTCATTTTTCATAAATGAATTGGCTATGCAGATCGAGAATAACTGTTCACATGGTGTACAACTACATCCTGATGTTTTCCAGATATTCCTTTTACTTTTTGCAGACGATATTGTGCTCATTTCAAGTACTATTTCAGGTCTCCAAAAACAAATTAACGAACTTGAAAGTTTTTGTGACAATTCAAAATTATCAGTTAACTTGGATAAAACAAAGGTGATGGTATTTAAAAAGGGTGGAAAACTTTCGAAGAAGGAACAATGGTATTATAAAGATTGTGAATTAGATAAAACAAATTCCTACAAATATCTTGGAGTATTTTTCACTAATCAATTATCATGGTCTACTCATACAAGCTATGCAGCAATACAGGGGAAAAAAGTACTTGTTGGTATTATAAGACAGATGAGTATACTAGGTGACCTAAGCATTAACACATTTTTCAAAATATTCGATGCCAAAATATACCCCATTCTCTTATACGGGGCAGAAATCTGGGGGTTAAATTCGTTCGCAAAACTAGAAATGGTTCATCTTTATGCATGTAAAAAGTTCTTAGGTGTTAAACAAAATACTCCAAACTTAATGATTTATGGAGAATGTGGCAGATTCCCTTTATATATCCACTCATATTGTAAAGCTATTCGGTATTGGATAAAGCTTCTAAACATGCCATCATACCGCCTACCTAAAAAATGTTATGAAATGATGCTCTTATACGACAAGAATGGTCACAAGAATTGGGTTACCGACGTTAAAGCAACACTATTTTCAGTGGGATTTGGGAATATTTGGCAAAATCAAGAAATAGGTGTAGATCCCGAATTCATGAGTGAATTTACACAAAGACTAAAAGATATATATTTTCAAAATTGGATGGAAAAATTATCACTTTCAAGTAAATGTGACACGTACCTAACCTTTAAAAGCAATATCCATACCGAATATTACTTATCTTGTTTAAATGTAAAGAAATACAGAATTAGTCTAGCACGATTTCGATGCTCGTCTCATGAACTTTATATTGAAACGGGTAGATATAACAATATAAGTAGAGAACAAAGATTTTGTCAAATATGTAAGTCTAATATTATAGAAGATGAATACCATTTTTTACTGATTTGTCCTTTGTACAGCATCATCCGAAAGAAATATATCAAAGAAAAATACTATGTAAATCCAAATAAGCAAAAATTGTCTCTTCTTTTAAACAGTGTAAACAAAGAAGAAATTGAAAACCTGTCCATGTTTATCTTTTATGCGTTTGTACATAGAAATCACATTATTTCATGAAATGTCAGTGCACTGTATATCTTGTACTATAGGCCTGAGGCCTTCTAAGTACTGAAATAAAGATTGATAAGTTGTTTATGTTGCTGTAGTTATTATCCACACCCACAGAAGGACAAACTACGAGTGACGGTTCTGTCCCGGAGTAGCCGCTATAGACGTGTGCTTAACGAGAAGAAGGTAGGAGTGGGAGGGGGATGGGGAGGGGGAGGGGGAGGAGGAGGAGGAGGATGAGGGGGAGGGGGAGGTGGAGGAGCTTGGTTCTATATCAGGATTACTTGTGCCTTGGCTTAGTTTTCACTTTAGTGTATTATTAGACAAATTATTTAGACAGTTGATGGTCATATAGGTAAAAACATTTAAATGTGTTCAGTTGACTTATCGTAACAGTTCAAGAATCAATTATGCCACCGATCCTCTAAAATGTATACCAGTGTATATCTCCACCAGTTCTTAACATTTACACAAGCGTTTGGTGTAACATTCAGAGGACAAATAAGGTATAGAATGAAACTAAAATAGAAGAATATGTTTCATCATTACTTAATTTTTTCGTCATAAAACCAATGAGGGTTTGATCACATGATCTGGTTTTATTTTACACGCAGATTGTGTCTGCACTGAGGAACAATGACATGCTTAAAGTTCAACTGATCGACTTCAACAGGTTTGTCCTACTTGCGTTATGGGTTAAATAAATCCATTATCTTAAAGGGGCAGTAGCACGTTTTTTCGGTGAAATAAGTTGATGAAATGTATTTGTGGATAATGTCACCAACAGTAAAACATCCTTCTCTCTTTGGAAAATCAAGTTAAAAAATGAGTGTACAGGGTTCCGTAAAGCCATGGGAATCGTTTTTGTCATTCGAAATAATAAAATGTGTTCACAATAAAATGGCCGCCATGCAAGTTTTGCTTTATACGCAACACCGTTATTACCACTATAGCTAATTGGTTTGTGTACTAAGATGTTTTACCCTCTAAAGTAACTATAAATGACATAAACTATCATTATAAACGGGAAATTTGAAAAAATAAAATTTTCAAAAAACGTGCTACTGCCCCTTTAAATCCTTTGCAATTCTTGTGGTGATATTTCAACATTATGTACTTCAGAGCTTCAGTGTTAGACTCCTCCACTGCAGATATCTACATATGCGTTGTTCGTAAACATGGCCACTCATATTAATTTTTTCAAAGTTTAGCGTCCCTCCGTATGTACGTACATGTACGTACCAAATGAAATACCTTTAGAACTATTCTCTAGATTCTTTTCCTATTTTGCATCCTTTTATCGATTCACCACAGCGAGAGTAATCTCCCACCTTGACCTTCATCTCAACGATAGTTTGCCAATTTATCCTTGTCAGCGGAATATCTCAAGAACCTTGAATTCTCCTTACATCTTATATATAACTTATCATAGGAAAGAAAAAAAGGGTTGATTAAATTATGGCTACTTTGACATTATTCTCAAGGTTACAGCGAAACTTTGAATTGTTTGGCATGTGAAGGTACTTGTTAAGCTTGTCAGCGGGATGTATAAAGAACTGTTCTCTGGATTCTCTTCATGTCTTTCAAAAAGCTTTTCAAAGAAGAGACAGAAACTGGATAGATTTTGATGACCTTGGCATTGCAGCGGAACTTTTAATGCTTGGACATGTGAACCTGCATGTTAAGCTTGTCAGCGGGATTGCTCTGTTTACTGGATTATCACCTTCTTCTTCTAGGGAAGATTCAGGGCCCAGTCTATTTTGTGACATTGATATTATATTCTAATTCTGAAGTATTAATTTCTCAGTGACAATTGCTTGTTTTAAATGAAATAATGAAATAATGATACACCTTGAAAACCCCTATTATTACCCTTGGATTATCCACAAGTTATAATCTCGCTGTTGAAGCAGGTAAACGGAAACACAAACATGCTGAAATCAGAAATCAGAAGATGTTTTTGAGGTGACATAATTAAGAAGAAAGTTAGATGATAAAACTTACCTGGGAACTGTACATTTCACTAAAAATAATTTATCTCTCACCAAGTATTAATACATACATATTATAATGACATAAACCTAATGTGCGATCTCTGTTTTCAGAAGCATGCCTTTTGTGGATCAATTAAAGGTAGATATCCGCAGTATTATGATCGTAGATTGGTTCCGTCTCTCTTCATGTACATAGTCAATGTAGATTGGTTCCGTCTCTCTTCATGTACATAGTCAATGTAAACTTAATCCATTTAGTCAATTGTGTTCACTGTGACACAACTATATATCATCTAAGATGCCTCATCACATTGTCAAGTAAACGTTAGGTTAAATTCAAGTGTATTTTTCTGTCTGAATATAGGAGTCCATGTATCAACTAATTCAACTATCTTAGCACGGATAATTGAGGGAAAGACTGCAAGTCTTAAATCGGCCAGTTATGGATACTGGTAATTAAGAGCCTTGCGTAGGGAAGTCGATATATCTCATGTGCCACTTCATAGGAAAATATATATGTCAAATTGCAGATATCTCAGAACACTGACATCCTGATAGGTATCCATGGTGCGGGCCTCACTCATTTACTCTTCCTCCCGGACTGGGCAGTTGTATTCGAGATGTGAGTGGATTTTATTCAATATTGTATTGCAACCGTATTGTACTGGTAGGGGTTCTACCATGAATTTTAAAGATAATCTATATGTCGATTTGCGGTATAAGATAATCTTTATATCGATTTGCGGTATAAGGGTTCGGAAAAATATTTTTACTGATATGTTTTTCTCTCAAGGAAACGTTTACGACTGATCCATCCCCTCTCGACATGAAAATGTTAATATTCTTCAACCAAGTTCCTGTCTGTTGCAGCTACAACTGTGGGGACCCGGGCTGCTACCTGAACCTGGCCCGCCTGAGAGGGGTTAAATATATCACGTGGGAGAAACCGGAACTTGTTCAAACTGTCAACGTGGTGAGTCACGTGTTTCTTTGCGTAATATATGCTAATGAGACTGAGCGTACTAATACTATTATGCAGTCAATTGTTCTTCTCAATCACAGACAGACAGACAGACAGACAGACAGACAGACAGATAGTTTATTCAGTCTCACCCTATATATACACATACATAAAATAATATCAATGAAATATAAATACACCTGGGCCACCCTAAAACTAGGGTTATGAGAGACTATCTATACATATAAAAATGCAATGACTACAAATAAAAGGTATGAATGTAAGAGTAACCGTGGTTATAAATCACATAATGTGCAATCGAGTATATATGGGTCAACTAGATACAATAGCATGCGTAGTGTGAACGCAAATCAACTACATAATGACTCCTCACATGACGGGACCGGAAGTAGATAGAAGACGCGACGCGACGAAGACGTTACAAGATCAGGCGGTTATAGCAATTTGATTCTTATGTATATGTCTTCAAGACGATAGAACTTTCAGTTCGTTGTTTGTATCCATCTCCAAGGATGTCATTACGGTTAAAAATAGAACAATCGGCTCTGCAGCTCATCAGGTGATTGGCCATATTTAAATTATACGTTTTGGTGTTGAAATGAATAGCCACTGAACGTACAATTATAATCAATTGATCAAAGTATGTCTACACAAGAGATTTCAACATCCTAAGAAAGAATAAAATACGTTAGTGACTCAATGTCCTCCACTCCAACACACATGCTTTGAAATGTTATACATTGTTTATAGCGGAAAATGTGATTTTAAATGTACTGTTAACGACATGACTGAAATAAGAAAATATCCCCTCCTCCTCCAAGGGGGATTGCGCAGCAGTTATAGCGTTTTCGAGTTCTGATCAAGAATAAGAATCAAGAGGTTTGGGGTTCAAATCCTGCTAGGGGTTCGAAAGAGGATTGCGTATATAATACTTTGATCCCTGAAAGGCCAATGCCATTAGTCCACTTTGCCGCGACAAGCTAAGTAAATAAACATGAGAACGGCATTTTGTAGTCTGGACATAACTATTTGTATAATTTATTGTTCAACAAGCATTAAAATGCAGCCTCTTCTCTATTTACAGACCAACGAGTACAAGGGTACCAGTCCAGTGAAATTGAACAGCAACTTTATCTTTGATGAAAACGAAACTCAAAGACTGGTTACCATGGCAGCTGATCACGTGACCTCACACCACGCTTTTATTTCCTCACGTGACAGGAAGTACATGGGTTCGAGGTTACAGAGAGAAGAATTATGATGATGTGAATTGTTTGACTTTAGCCGTTTTCGTTATATTATCTATTATCGAGTGTGTTGTATTAACTACATTACTTTTAAGTCGCTTGAGCACGCCGTCCTTACATATTTATACGCATGCATCATTTCTGTCTTGTTACTCATCTTACAGTTCTGTCTTGTTAACTCATCTTCTTACAGTTCTGTCTTGTTACTCATCTTCTTACATTTCTGTCTTGTTACTCATCTTCTTACATTTCTGTCTTGTTACTCATCTTCTTACATTTCTGTCTTGTTACTCATCTTCTTACAGTTCTGTCTTGTTACTCATCTTCTTACATTTCTGTCTTGTTACTCATATTCTTACATTTCTGTCTTGTTACTCATCTTCTTACATTTCTGTCTTGTTACTCATCTTCTTACATTTCTGTCTTGTTAATCATCTTCTTACATTTCTGTCTTGTTACTCATCTTCTTACATTTCTGTCTTGTTAATCATCTTCTTACATTTCTGTCTTGTTAATCATCTTCTTACAGTTCTGTCTTGTTACTCATCTTCTTACATTTCTGTCTTGTTACTCATCTTCTTACATTTCTGTCTTGTTACTCATCTTCTTACATTTCTGTCTTGTTACTCATCTTCTTACATTTCTGTCTTGTTACTCATCTTCTTACATTTCTGTCTTGTTAATCATCTTCTTACATTTCTGTCTTGTTAATCATCTTCTTACAGTTCTGTCTTGTTACTCATCTTCTTACATTTCTGTCTTGTTACTCATCTTCTTACATTTCTGTCTTGTTACTCATCTTCTTACATTTCTGTCTTGTTACTCATCGTCTTACATTTCTGTCTTGTCCAGTACCTGTCATCCGTTTTAGAATGTAATGTTATATATTGTAAATAACAAGGAAAGGGTATCCTAAGTTGGATAACTTGTTCCCAATCCGTTTCATGATAAAAATAATATATGTTAAAACCAAACCAGAGTGGAGTTTTAAATATGGTACAATATTTGAAAGGTCAACTATTCTGCTGTATTCACTCTCAACATGAAACATGAAACATACAAATATACCACAAAATTGTTGCTTTATACATTGTATGTCGAACCATTTTCTATGAATACGGCTATTCGAGTCATGTCGTGGTGGCACGTGGTCCTGTGCATAGCTCAGTCGACCGCTATCAGTTAAGTTCAGCAACAACGGGCGTGATTCGCTGGATGGGTGGGTTACCCGCCTCATTGCTGAATGAAAACTGAGAGTTTGAAGGGTGATTCCCTGCCCCACACTGAGACATGAGTTGAGAGGCTCATGGTGTCACCTTGGGCAAGGGACTTTATGTGCCTCTGTTCACTCAGCAGTACAATTGAGTACCTGGTTTGGAAGTGAAGGCAATGTGACAGATAACCTTCGAGCGCCTTAATTGGTAGACCAGGTTGCATACTCCCAAGGGAGTTGAGAATGAAAAGGGAACGATGTTGGTCCTTACACCAGGGTAATAATGTGTGTGGCGCTTTGAGCATGGCCCTTTGTGTTGTGAAGTTCAGCGCGATATAAGTATCCTCATTATTATTATATTGTATAAACTTGAATAATAAATGGCAAATTTAAAAATGCTTTAAATAACTTTAGCTTTTGTCGCCGCTTTTAATGAATACCTATGTCATCAAAGCCTGTCGGCGAAGAAAAGTCATATGAAAATAATATTCTAACTGCAGTACAGGTCGATTATTTAACACTTTTCTCATTTCCAAAATAGTGTTTGCACATGGTTGAAACATTACATATATTAAACAGTGCATTGACAAGTCATTATTTTTTTACCACTCCTTTTAAATGAAGTTTTACATATATCGTTTCTATATATATTTCTAGTTGTTTTTCATTATTCAATGTATTATCAGTCCCTTGTTGTTCTGCGTATCATAACCATAATGCATTTATATAACTCCTGCTTCCAAATATGTTCTGTTCAACGATACTGAAGAAGGAAGAGGTTCAAAGAGTCTAACGCTGAAACACAATAAGCGCGTCCAAACGATGTCCTACTATCATATGTAAAAACATAAGCTTGTTTTTCATGATTTGTTTGTGTTGTAAATAAAGAGTTTGATATAAGCAGCTTATTCCAACAAACTTCTAAAGTACAATTGTCCTTCTGAATAAATCATTGAATATGCTGC
Organism: Gibbula magus; assembly: GCA_936450465.1. Taxonomy (NCBI): domain Eukaryota; kingdom Metazoa; phylum Mollusca; class Gastropoda; order Trochida; family Trochidae; genus Gibbula; species Gibbula magus. The sequence continues at coordinate 52,721,147 of OW388296.1, read as the reverse complement.
GCTACTCTCTCAAACTGAAACTACACCCATTTGAGTATGACCTGCTGTTTTAAATCTAGCTCACTTCTTCCGGAGTTATACTTGAGTTTCTCTATATCCCAATCTCTGCCATTCTCTTTCCACAGAGGTTACTCCCTCAGGCTGAACTTCATCCTCTATCACTGCTTGTAAATCAATGAAAACTCATCTCTCAGCGGCCCCTGTCGACCGAGTGACTTAAAAGATCTTGGCATTTTACTCTTAAGGGTCTTGCTCATTAGCATATGTCCTTCGAATATGTCTGATGTAAATAACACAAATGAACTATTTTTGGTAGTTGTCTCTAATTTGGTCTAAGCATGTTTATGATCAATACTTTTCACAAAATAAATAGCATATTTCGAGGAAAACACATTAAACGAGAAAGCGTTGGTCTTACGTATATTGTATCATTATGACGTGTCATTGGCAAATGTCACTTTTACAACGGCGTCGCTGATGGCACAACTAGATTCAATTGCAACCAATCAGGACACTCCCTTTCTGCCCTCGATTTCAAGCGTAAAACAACAGAGGGTAGGATCGGAAATTTGAAGAGTGTAACCTCTGTGGGAAGAGAATGAACCTTTGCAGAAATGTACTTTACCCACATTTTGTAATTCCCACACATCCGTATTTGTGATTTGCCACATTCATTCCTATTTAAAGGTACATCCATTGTGTTGTCGGGGGTCAAATATGCCAAACGTTATAAATAGTCTTATTTCATCGAGAAGTACCAACTGTTACCGAAAACTACCATTTTAATGATACTCGACTTAGTATATTGACGATATGAAGCTAAAAGTATCGATTTCTGATCGTAAACCGGACAATGCACCGCGTGTGGCGCGCGCCAATGAGTCAAACGTAATTTTGGAATCTTATTTAAAGCAGACAAACTAACAGATTTGGGTTGATAATGTTCAATAGGTAATATAACTACTGTGCATGTACATGGGACGTGTAGTTTCGGTTTCTGCACATGCATAATGATGTTACTCAATTTTAATTGGAAACTAGTAATTATGATATGTTTGACGATTGGGGATGAATGTGCAAGCTGAGTGAATTTGTTTGTATTGTAAACAGCACATATGATATGTTGGAATGTATTAAAGCCAAATAAAAGGAAGGAGCAACTATTAGTGACCAGGAGCAACTGTTAGTGAGCTGGGGCAAATATTCTTTGACAGGAGATAAATACTCTTTGACAGGAGCAGATATTTAATATTACTGAGCTGGAGCAAATATAAGTGAGAATATGCAGATTATAGGGTGAAGGAGCAAATATTACTCGGCAGAAGCAGATACCAATGAGTAGGTACGAATATTATTGGACAAGGGCAAAGATACATGTAGCTATAGGTGGACAGGAGCAAATATTAGTATTCTAAAGCAGATGTAAATATTAGTGAGAAGGACAAATTTTTAATGACCAGAAGCAAATATTAGTGGGCTAGAAGAAGATGAAAATATTAATATAATGAGCAGGAGCAAATATTAGTAATACCCCAATTCCACCGAGCATACGACCCCACTGCGATCGACTTTGGTCTCCGGGTCGTGAATATTCTCGCTTGCTCCCACTTACATCGCACTGAAGTCTTGAGAAGATCCCCATGCTCGCAAAAAGTATCTCCTTTCCTCCTCATAGGTCGCATATTGCATATAGTAACTCGATCGTGTCAACTCGCAGTGCGTTCACACTATTTTTTCATTGGCGACCAAATAATGCTATTATTATATTAGTGGTGAGCGCTCTAAAACCTAAGTGCGATCCCACAGACAGACAGACAGACAGATAATTTATTAAAGTCTCACCTCACAATACACAAATAAAATAAATACATATACAGATGCAATTAAGAAAAGTGAGCCACCCATTCAGGGTTACGCGAGACTATTTGATAAAATACATACACCATATTATATTACAAAATAGAGCCATGGACTCAGTAGCTCATCAGTATTTGTATTGTTTGCAAAACCGAAATAAATTGTTCTCAGCTTGTTCTAGAGTTTTTTATACTGGAAAAGAAGTCGAAAATAGGTTTTTAGGTCATGACCCCTGTGACCCTATTTGGAGTAATGGGGTCACGAAATCTACAATTTAGAATCCCCATTGGCCGCATTCTACTAACCTCTGTGGGAAGAGAATGCATTGGCCGAGGAGTATGCACACAACTTTTCAGGTCTTTAGACATTTTGGAACTGGCGAAGAAGTTGAAAATAGGTTTTTAAGGTTGTGACCCCTGTGACCCCATTTGGGGTCACGGGGTCACGAAATCTACAATTTACAATCCCCATAGGCCAATGAGTCTGCACGTTAAATTTCAGCTCTCTAGAGTTATTGGTTCTGGAGAAATAGTCGAAAAAGCGAAAAGTTTACAGGCGGACGGATAGACGGACGGACGGACGCCGGACGCCATGCCATGCCATAAGCCAATCGGGCCTTTTCGGCCTGATGAGCTAAAAAGTGAGAGACTATTCGTCACATGTCAATAATGTAAAACCTCACAATAGCACAACTTAAGTTACAAATAATACAATATACATATAAAAAGAAAAGGTAAAACTATTTATATGTATAAATATGACGTATATCATTATAAATGGGACAGTATAATAAAACATGGACTTCGTTTTCAACTTCATTCTTGCAATAAAAACATGTTCTTTCCTCAATAGGGGTATTAGAGTATCGACCAGTCTATGGGTGAATTGAGGCAACTCAGCTTCCGAACTTTGCTAAGGTACTTCGGTTACTTCTTGCGCTAGTTGCAGTGCAGAATAACAAGCGATTTTGATTTTTTCTGAATTCATTTCATTTATACCCACATCCGATCTCGTTGCTATGGTTTCTTTTGTTACAAGTGTAGGTACACCTACACTTTTTTCTGATATACCTAAACTTTTTCTGATAAACCTACATTTTTTTCTTGCGCCTCGTAAGGGCCCCAACGGGGAAAAGTATTGGGTATCATTCGATACACTCGCCGGGAAAAGTATGGGTATATCTCTCACATGTACACGTACCTCCTAATTTCTCTGAAATAGTCCCTTTCATCTATAATAAGAAACATATACATTAAACCTGATTTAGACTGGACAGGATAATTACTTCATACATTTCACAAATGTATTAATCTGATGAAGCTTTGTGAACTTATTCAAACATATTTTGTTATTATCTATAGACATGTTCCAGCTATCAGCTCACGTGTAGAATTAACACATGTAGGGTCGGGGTTGTTACTTAGCCAAGCTCACTTGTTTGCTTGTTACCGGGAAGAGTTATTGTGAATTTCATTAAGAGGATATCTCAACCTCAACCAGAAATCGACCTTTTTCTGAATAAATCAATTTGATTGGCAATAAAACTGTTATTTTGTAGTTTTCATTTCTTTATTGTTTATTAAATACTTTGTTTATGTATACATCATAACTTGTAATACCATTGAAATGAATTAAAGTGTCCCACAATTAATATAAGCACGTGGATATCACAGACATGACATAACAATAGCGATAACAATCCTGCTCCAAAGGGTATATTTACCCGCAATTCAACTAAATTACACTGACTATTCAATACGATTCAATGTCGTATACACTTACCGGATTGCTATTTAATGCATGATGTATTATTTCAACCAAAGAAAAGTTTCTACAAAGACATGGCCGACCACTGTTGAAAGATCAAATGAGCTCGGGTTTCTCCACGTTACCTGATACAACTACCATCCAGGCATGGGAAGCCAGGGTATTATACGAAAATCCCGCATCGATTGCCGCTGTAATACTAACATTGTAATATGTGTTAACCGTACTGGCAATTAAAGCTGGATATGTTACATGGTTTGCAGGAAGGTCCATAGCCTAACCTGTGTTGCTGGATTCCGAAACACGGTCACAGAAATCTCGGACACCTTATATAGATCTAGACCTATACCTACCTACCGATCCGTGGAAAAAAGTCATATATTAAGCCTTTCGGGATTTATTGGCCCACGTGATAGGTAGCAGCCCGGGTCCCCACAGTTGTAGCTGCAACAGACAGAAAGTTTAGACAAGGAAAAAAGTATATATAAGAATATTCAGTTCAGTGATATGTCATTGTTGAAGAACATTTCGTTTTTATGTCAAGAGAAGTTGGTTCAGCCATAATCGCTTTCATAACATGAACATAAATAATACCATTTTAGCAATTTCTTGAAATCTTGTATTTGTATCCTTCGTCTTAATTTCGATATTTGAAAACACAATCACGAAGACTCTTGAATTAATATTAAGAGCAATATCAGAATCAAACGTTAAACTATTTTATGTATTGTAATTTTAAAGTTGAATTACGGTAAAATTTTACAATTTTACGGCAAAACTTAACAATACAGAATGCGAAGCTGCGAGCAAATCTACTTCCTTGTTAAGATGTGTATTCATAGCGGTATACCGGGTGTGTCTCCGAGTAACTCAATCTGTTTGTGTCAGGGAAGGTTTACTGGATTTACCGAGTCCTCACTAACTACAAAGTTAAATCAAATTTATAAGAAAAAGCCAAACACCTGAATTTAACTTTTCCTGATATTTTTTCTTCAGGTTAAAGCTAGTTTAAAGTTCAATATTGTTAGATACAATTAATATAACAATTCCTAAACTACCAGCCAGTCTAGCTATTTTAAAGGGGCAGTAGCACGTTTTTTGCCAATTTTATTTTTTCAATTTTCCCATTTATAATGATAGTTAATGTCATTTATATTTACTTTAGAGTGTAAAACATCTTATTACACAAACCAATTATCTGTAGTGACAGTAACTGTGTTGTGCATAAAGCAAAAATTGCATGGCGGCCATTTTATTGTGAACACATGTTATTATTTTGAATGACAAAAAGGATTCACATAGCTTTACGGAACCACGTACACTCATTTTTAACTTGATTTTCCGAAGAGAAAAGGGTGTTTTACTATTGGTGACATTATTTTCCAAATACATTTCGTCAACTTATTTCAGCGAAACAACGTGCTACAGCGCCTTTAAACCCTTTGTACGAGCGGTTTCAGGATGTTTACTCGAGCAGAAGATGTGGAACGTGTCATATATAATCATATATAACACCGTACTGAGACTTGTCAAACCAAAGCCTATCACAAAAGAATCTTGGTACGTATTTAATGTTAGAAAAACTGATACAAATAGACCTAAGGAAAACATATACACATACGAATGCCATCATGTGACATATGTTTGTGAAAACATCTTAATAAAATTCATTTATGGGACTTCGACCTCTCGCTAGGATGAAGCTTGTCTATACACCACCACAGACAACACCTGGGTATTATCCAGTGAGTCGGACAAGCAGATCTTCAACACCTGTACTGTTTATAAGCTCGTACATTGTTTCCTGGTGAGCTGATTTTACTCTATACAGACACTGATACATGTGAGTAGTTTAATATAATTTGTCGAATACAGTCACATTGCACGTTACATTGGTATAAATAAGAACAGGATGATTTCTGGATAATAATAATAATAGTGAATATTTATAAAGCGCATATATCCACGCTCGAAAGCATGCTAAAGGCGCTAAACATATTATGCTAATAGATAATAATAATAATAGTCATGCACATTTGAATGCGTTCAGTTCACACAAACAGCACTAACAAATCCATGTATATAATTGTTGCGATTGTGAAAGTCCTTATGTACCATAGAACTGAACAAAAAGATAGGCTTTTAGACTTGATTTGAATGATTCAAATGTTGGATATAGTTTCAGATTTTTGGGAAGAGAGTTCCACATGTTAGGAGCAAAATGCTCAAAACATCTCTGACCGAAGCATTGAGGTTACACTTCGGCACTGTCAATAGATTCTGATGTTGTGATCTAAGCTCCCGTGGTGGGACATAGGCTGATATCAACTCTGTAGGCAGGCGATTGATCATGCAGAGATTTATGCATTAGACATAAAATTTTGAGTTGAATCCTTGCTTTTATTGGAAGCCAGTGAAGATGTACATGTACGAATTAGTGAAGATGAACAACTTCTTTAATGTGAAATTCAGAAAATCTTCCTGTTCTTATGTATGCCACTTCTAAATGCCCTTCAAAGACCTTGGTATAAATTGTATGGTAAGTTATGTAAGACCGCCAATACGCATTTATGCCGCGAAATGTCTTTGCATTGTACTATGCACGTGGACTATACCATTGCACCATGTCAGGTAGAATTTCTCAGAGCATACCCCCTTGTTATTAAAATATGATATTTAATTAAAAGAAAATGTGTGAAGAAGGATAACGGAGGATTTGTTTCAGTTGGGTCCAACGAAGTGTTTATATTGCCAGCGTCAAATGCAATCCAGCATTTTCATGCATTATAAGCGGAGAATTTTGTAATGGTAATTTGCGGAAAATAAGCAGATGGTTCAGTGTTTTAAGTGCATGTTTTGAAAAACGTCAAACGAGAATATGTTCCACTTTTGGGGACCCCACTGTGAACTCATACTGATAAGCCGATCCCGTACACAGAATCACCAGGTTACCGATTCACAGAAGATATATGGTTCAGCAGTGAATAGATGTAGTGTTATGTCGAATTGTTAAATGTCAGAAGAGCTGTATGACGTCTAACGGATGAATAAACGTTGACAATGGGAGTATATAGCAGCGGCAGTTTTCACTAAATAAGCTAAGGGGTTTCATAATACTACTTCATCTGAATACACTCTTGTGCCAGAGAGAGTGATCTCAATCTGAAATGATTACGGAGGACGGTGAAACACAACATACATGAATATTCAGTTTCGAACTTGTTACTTGAACAATGTTTGATGGGCATTTTAGAAGTTGATATGATAAAGCACAGGCCAAGTTTCGCGCAAATATGTTCCGCAACAGAGATGAACGACCAGTGTTTTCCCTATGCGCGACCGTTTGTACATCGTACATTGTTATGTGTAGGATAAAACACGATACAGAGGTTATGCTTGGGATTGTAAAACCCGAGGTAAAAAAAGCTGAGCCGAAAGTAAGACCGAAAGCTAAGCTTTTGGTCTTACTTTCCCGAGGCTTTCTTACCTCGGGTGTTCAACCCCATGTATAACCGAGATAGAGTATTTTATCTAACTTATGTACCGTAAAATATAAACGTGAGCGTTATTTTGAGGCAGAGAAGGTATGACTAGAATTAGATAAACTCAAGCGTATACTTTCAACTTCCTCGGTGGCAAAGAGGTAGTAGGGTTTCAAGTTCGATTCCCGCCATCACACACAAGACAACATACACGTACAAGTACACCTCCAGAATATTAATGATAAATATACATGAATTAATATCTTTTAAATTTATACATTTCAGACTAAAATACATCGATACAGAGAGGGCATATTCACCAGATCTTCCTTGGTATCCATGTTGACATGGCTGGTAGTCTTGGGAACAGAAGAGAAAGTGACTGATTGGACAGATCTACAACTTCCGGAGGAACATGTGCCATATTTCTTCAGAAACAACCCTGATGTCAGGAAAAGGTGCGCAGACGATGATAACTGTCCATATAAGGTATTGCTAGTCTCTTAACATAATTGTATAGTTTGCAACACAGTTAAAAGTAAAATAGCTTTTTCATATGGAGTCCTGTTACATGTTAAAATTCAAGAACGCACAACTTCAATATTACCTATAATTAGATACTTTTTCATTAGAAAATATTATTTTTATGAATCGTTCCTGATTGAATGCAATAATGACAATACATTTGTGTAAGCGCCTATAGTCCAACCAATACTGCTCAATGGCGCTCTCAAGAGAAAGAGAGAAAGCTAGTACGTAGCCAGGAAAAGATGTGTTTTGAGTTTGATCCTGAAAGTCTTTAAGGAAGACACTGATCTATGTTTTACTGACGGGGAACTTCATAAATCTGGTGAAGCTGGCATTTTCCGGCTGCCTCTCTCTCAGACCTCTAGACACGATTGGCTGATAGATGTCGTTATCCCTTCGATATATTCTAGTGAATTGTCGCAGGGTCGGGTAGGTGATGCAGAGAATTTTCCACTATATTGTCTTCTTTACTGGGTCTTGACTATATTACAGTTACGGTTATATTGTCTGCATTCCTTTACAAATCCATATCGCCTGGTTGCCAGGACTACGTGCACGTGCAACGCTGCTGGGGGTACGAGGACACGTGTCCTGTAGAAGAGCGCATGAGCATGCCGTACTGCACAGAGGGCGACAACAGGGGGTGAGCATCCATTAAATATTGACACAATAGGAACTAACTTTATCATTTCATTTAACAATCTAACAGGAGAGACGTTGTATTGTTATACCCATCACATATGACGTTTGTTACGATGACGTCAGACAAAGAGACAGACAGACAACTGCAGAAGAGCAGGTTTCATCAACGCCGATATAGCTCCAAGAACGACAATTGTTATTTTGAAGAACACTATTCCAAAAGAAATAAAAGAGGCACTTTCTGTTTGGCAATTTTGTGTAACATTCGTGTTCGATATTCTAATTTGTGACTAGGCTGGAACTGGACCAGAAAGTTGACAGGTTCTGGAGGGAGACCGACTTCGGTTACGTACTGGAGAATAAACAGAGTCTCGTCACATACTGCACTCCACGTCACCAGGTGAGGTAGTAGAGTCTCGTCACATACTGCACTCCACGTCACCAGTTGAGGTAGTAGAGTCTCGTCACATACTGCACTCCACGTCACCAGGTGAGGTAGTAGAGTCTCGTCACATACTGCAGACCACGTCACCAGGTGAGGTAGTAGAGTCTCGTCACATACTGCACTCCACGTCACCAGGTGAGGTAGTAGAGTCTCGTCACATACTGCACTCCACGTCACCAGGTGAGGTAGTAGAGTCTCGTCACATACTGCAGACCACGTCACCAGGTGAGTTGGCGTAGTCTCGTCACATACTATACTGCACTCCATGTCACCAGGTGAGGTAGTAGAGTCTCGTCACATATTGCACTCCACGTCACCAGGTGAGGTAGTAGAGTCTCGTCACATACTGCAGACCACGTCACCAGGTGAGGTAGTAGAGTCTCGTCACATACTGCACTCCACGTCACCAGTTGAGGTAGTAGAGTCTCGTCACATACTGCACTCCACGTCACCAGGTGAGGTAGTAGAGTATCGTCACATACTGCAGACCACGTCACCAGGTGAGGTAGTAGAGTCTCGTCACATACTGCAGACCACGTCACCAGGTGAGGTAGTAGAGTATCGTCACATACTGCAGACCACGTCACCAGGTGAGGTAGTAGAGTATCGTCACATACTGCAGACCACGTCACTAGGTTAGGTAATAGAGTATCGTCACATACTGCAGACCACGTCACTAGGTTAGGTAGTAGAGTCTCGTCACATACTGCAGACCACGTCACCAGGTGAGGTAGTAGAGTCTCGTCACATGCTGCAGACCACGTCACCAGGTGAGGTAGTAGAGTCTCGTCACATACTACAGACCACGTCACCAGGTGAGGTAGTAAAGTCTCGTCTATTACTGCAGACCACGTCACCAGGTGAGGTAGTAGAGTCTCGTCACATACTGCAGACCACGTCACCAGGTGAGGTAGTAGAGTCTCGTCACATACTGCAGACCACGTCACCAGGTGAGGTAGTAGAGTATCGTCACATACTGCACTCCACGTCACCAGGTGAGGTAGTAGAGTATCGTCACATACTGCAGACCACGTCACCAGGTGAGGTAGTAGAGTCTCGTCACATACTGCAGACCACGTCACCAGGTGAGGTAGTAGAGTATCGTCACATACTGCAGACCACGTCACCAGGTGAGGTAGTAGAGTATCGTCACATACTGCAGACCACGTCACTAGGTTAGGTAGTAGAGTCTCGTCACATACTGCAGACCACGTCACCAGGTGAGGTAGTAGAGTCTCGTCACATGCTGCAGACCACGTCACCAGGTGAGGTAGTAGAGTCTCGTCACATACTACAGACCACGTCACCAGGTGAGGTAGTATAGTCTCGTCACATACTGCAGACCACGTCACCAGGTGAGGTAGTAGAGTCTCGTCACATACTGCAGACCACGTCACCAGGTGAGGTAGTAGAGTCTCGTCACATACTACAGACCACGTCACCAGGTGAGGTAGTAAAGTCTCGTCACATACTGCAGACCACGTCACCAGGTGAGGTAGTAGAGTCTCGTCACATACTGCAGACCACGTCACCAGGTGAGGTAGTAGAGTCTCGTCACATCCTGCACTCCACGTCACCAGGTGAGGTAGTAGAGTCTCGTCACATACTGCACTCCACGTCACCAGGTGAGGTAGTAGAGTCTCGTCACATACTGCAGACCACGTCACCAGGTGAGGTAGTAGAGTCTCGTCACATACTGCACTCCACGTCACCAGGTGAGGTAGTAGAGTCTCGTCACATACTGCAGACCACGTCACCAGGTGAGGTAGTAGAGGCTCGTCACATACTGCACTCCACGTCACCAGGTGAGGTAGTAGAGTCTCGTCACATACTGCAGACCACGTCACCAGGTGAGGTAGTAGAGTCTCGTCACATACTGCAGACCACGTCACCAGGTGAGGTAGTAGAGTCTCGTCACATACTGCACTCCACGTCACCAGGTGAGGTAGTAGAGTCTCGTCACATACTGCACTCCACGTCACCAGGTGAGGTAGTAGAGTCTCGTCACATACTGCAGACCACGTCACCAGGTGAGTTGGCGTAGTCTCGTCACATACTATACTGCACTCCATGTCACCAGGTGAGGTAGTAGAGTCTCGTCACATATTGCACTCCACGTCACCAGGTGAGGTAGTAGAGTCTCGTCACATACTGCAGACCACGTCACCAGGTGAGGTAGTAGAGTCTCGTCACATACTGCACTCCACGTCACCATTTGAGGTAGTAGAGTCTCGTCACATACTGCACTCCACGTCACCAGGTGAGGTAGTAGAGTCTCGTCACATACTGCAGACCACGTCACCAGGTGAGGTAGTAGAGTCTCGTCACATACTGCACTCCACGTCACCAGGTGAGGTAGTAGAGTCTCGTCACATACTGCAGACCACGTCACCAGGTGAGGTAGTAGAGTCTCGTCACATACTGCACTCCACGTCACCAGGTGAGGTAGTAGAGTGTCGTCACATACTGCACTCCACGTCACCAGGTGATGTAGTAGAGTCTCGTCACATACTGCAGACCACGTCACCAGGTGAGTTGGCGTAGTCTCGTCACATACTATACTGCACTCCATGTCACCAGGTGAGGTAGTAGAGTCTCGTCACATATTGCACTCCACGTCACCAGGTGAGGTAGTAGAGTCTCGTCACATACTGCAGACCACGTCACCAGGTGAGGTAGTAGAGTCTCGTCACATACTGCAGACCACGTCACCAGGTGAGGTAGTAGAGTATCGTCACATACTGCACTCCACGTCACCAGGTGAGGTAGTAGAGTATCGTCACATACTGCAGACCACGTCACCAGGTGAGGTAGTAGAGTCTCGTCACATACTGCAGACCACGTCACCAGGTGAGGTAGTAGAGTATCGTCACATACTGCAGACCACGTCACCAGGTGAGGTAGTAGAGTATCGTCACATACTGCAGACCACGTCACTAGGTTAGGTAGTAGAGTATCGTCACATACTGCAGACCACGTCACTAGGTTAGGTAGTAGAGTCTCGTCACATACTGCAGACCACGTCACCAGGTGAGGTAGTAGAGTCTCGTCACATGCTGCAGACCACGTCACCAGGTGAGGTAGTAGAGTCTCGTCACATACTACAGACCACGTCACCAGGTGAGGTAGTAAAGTCTCGTCACATACTGCAGACCACGTCACCAGGTGAGGTAGTAGAGTCTCGTCACATACTGCAGACCACGTCACCAGGTGAGGTAGTAGAGTCTCGTCACATACTGCAGACCACGTCACCAGGTGAGGTAGTAGAGTCTCGTCACATACTGCACTCCACGTCACCAGGTGAGGTAGTAGAGTATCGTCACATACTGCAGACCACGTCACCAGGTGAGGTAGTAGAGTCTCGTCACATACTGCAGACCACGTCACCAGGTGAGGTAGTAGAGTATCGTCACATACTGCAGACCACGTCACCAGGTGAGGTAGTAGAGTATCGTCACATACTGCAGACCACGTCACTAGGTTAGGTAGTAGAGTCTCGTCACATACTGCAGACCACGTCACCAGGTGAGGTAGTAGAGTCTCGTCACATGCTGCAGACCACGTCACCAGGTGAGGTAGTAGAGTCTCGTCACATACTACAGACCACGTCACCAGGTGGGGTAGTAAAGTCTCGTCACATACTACAGACCACGTCACCAGGTGAGGTAGTAAAGTCTCGTCACATACTGCAGACCACGTCACCAGGTGAGGTAGTAGAGTCTCGTCACATACTGCAGACCACGTCACCAGGTGAGGTAGTAGAGTCTCGTCACATCCTGCACTCCACGTCACCAGGTGAGGTAGTAGAGTCTCGTCACATACTGCACTCCACGTCACCAGGTGAGGTAGTAGAGTCTCGTCACATACTGCAGACCACGTCACCAGGTGAGGTAGTAGAGTCTCGTCACATACTGCACACCACGTCACCAGGTGAGGTAGTAGAGTCTCGTCACATACTGCAGACCACGTCACCAGGTGAGGTAGTAGAGGCTCGTCACATACTGCACTCCACGTCACCAGGTGAGGTAGTAGAGTCTCGTCACATACTGCAGACCACGTCACCAGGTGAGGTAGTAGAGTCTCGTCACATACTGCAGACCACGTCACCAGGTGAGGTAGTAGAGTCTCGTCACATACTGCACTCCACGTCACCAGGTGAGGTAGTAGAGTCTCGTCACATACTGCACTCCACGTCACCAGGTGAGGTAGTAGAGTCTCGTCACATACTGCAGACCACGTCACCAGGTGAGTTGGCGTAGTCTCGTCACATACTATACTGCACTCCATGTCACCAGGTGAGGTAGTAGAGTCTCGTCACATACTGCACTCCACGTCACCAGGTGAGGTAGTAGAGTCTCGTCACATACTGCAGACCACGTCACCAGGTGAGGTAGTAGAGTCTCGTCACATACTGCACTCCACGTCACCATTTGAGGTAGTAGAGTCTCGTCACATACTGCACTCCACGTCACCAGGTGAGGTAGTAGAGTCTCGTCACATACTGCAGACCACGTCACCAGGTGAGGTAGTAGAGTCTCGTCACATACTGCACTCCACGTCACCAGGTGAGGTAGTAGAGTCTCGTCACATACTGCAGACCACGTCACCAGGTGAGGTAGTAGAGTCTCGTCACATACTGCACTCCACGTCACCAGGTGAGGTAGTAGAGTGTCGTCACATACTGCACTCCACGTCACCAGGTGATGTAGTAGAGTCTCGTCACATACTGCAGACCACGTCACCAGGTGAGTTGGCGTAGTCTCGTCACATACTATACTGCACTCCATGTCACCAGGTGAGGTAGTAGAGTCTCGTCACATATTGCACTCCACGTCACCAGGTGAGGTAGTAGAGTCTCGTCACATACTGCAGACCACGTCACCAGGTGAGGTAGTAGAGTCTCGTCACATACTGCAGACCACGTCACCAGGTGAGGTAGTAGAGTATCGTCACATACTGCACTCCACGTCACCAGGTGAGGTAGTAGAGTATCGTCACATACTGCAGACCACGTCACCAGGTGAGGTAGTAGAGTCTCGTCACATACTGCAGACCACGTCACCAGGTGAGGTAGTAGAGTATCGTCACATACTGCAGACCACGTCACCAGGTGAGGTAGTAGAGTATCGTCACATACTGCAGACCACGTCACTAGGTTAGGTAGTAGAGTATCGTCACATACTGCAGACCACGTCACTAGGTTAGGTAGTAGAGTCTCGTCACATACTGCAGACCACGTCACCAGGTGAGGTAGTAGAGTCTCGTCACATGCTGCAGACCACGTCACCAGGTGAGGTAGTAGAGTCTCGTCACATACTACAGACCACGTCACCAGGTGAGGTAGTAAAGTCTCGTCACATACTGCAGACCACGTCACCAGGTGAGGTAGTAGAGTCTCGTCACATACTGCAGACCACGTCACCAGGTGAGGTAGTAGAGTCTCGTCACATACTGCAGACCACGTCACCAGGTGAGGTAGTAGAGTATCGTCACATACTGCACTCCACGTCACCAGGTGAGGTAGTAGAGTATCGTCACATACTGCAGACCACGTCACCAGGTGAGGTAGTAGAGTCTCGTCACATCCTGCAGACCACGTCACCAGGTGAGGTAGTAGAGTATCGTCACATACTGCAGACCACGTCACCAGGTGAGGTAGTAGAGTATCGTCACATACTGCAGACCACGTCACTAGGTTAGGTAGTAGAGTCTCGTCACATACTGCAGACCACGTCACCAGGTGAGGTAGTAGAGTCTCGTCACATGCTGCAGACCACGTCACCAGGTGAGGTAGTAGAGTCTCGTCACATACTACAGACCACCTCACCAGGTGAGGTAGTAAAGTCTCGTCACATACTGCAGACCACGTCACCAGGTGAGGTAGTAGAGTCTCGTCACATACTGCAGACCACGTCACCAGGTGAGGTAGTAGAGTCTCGTCACATACTACAGACCACGTCACCAGGTGAGGTAGTAAAGTCTCGTCACATACTGCAGACCACGTCACCAGGTGAGGTAGTAGAGTCTCGTCACATACTGCAGACCACGTCACCAGGTGAGGTAGTAGAGTCTCGTCACATACTGCACTCCACGTCACCAGGTGAGGTAGTAGAGTCTCGTCACATACTGCACTCCACGTCACCAGGTGAGGTAGTAGAGTCTCGTCACATACTGCAGACCACGTCACCAGGTGAGGTAGTAGAGTCTCGTCACATACTGCACTCCACGTCACCAGGTGAGGTAGTAGAGTCTCGTCACATACTGCAGACCACGTCACCAGGTGAGGTAGTAGAGGCTCGTCACATACTGCACTCCACGTCACCAGGTGAGGTAGTAGAGTCTCGTCACATACTGCAGACCACGTCACCAGGTGAGGTAGTAGAGTCTCGTCACATACTGCAGACCACGTCACCAGGTGAGGTAGTAGAGTCTCGTCACATACTGCACTCCACGTCACCAGGTGAGGTAGTAGAGTCTCGTCACATACTGCAGACCACGTCACCAGGTGAGTTGGCGTAGTCTCGTCACATACTATACTGCACTCCATGTCACCAGGTGAGGTAGTAGAGTCTCGTCACATATTGCACTCCACGTCACCAGGTGAGGTAGTAGAGTCTCGTCACATACTGCAGACCACGTCACCAGGTGAGGTAGTAGAGTCTCGTCACATACTGCACTCCACGTCACCAGTTGAGGTAGTAGAGTCTCGTCACATACTGCACTCCACGTCACCAGGTGAGGTAGTAGAGTCTCGTCACATACTGCAGACCACGTCACCAGGTGATGTAGTAGAGTCTCGTCACATACTGCACTCCACGTCACCAGGTGAGGTAGTAGAGTCTCGTCACATACTGCAGACCACGTCACCAGGTGAGGTAGTAGAGTCTCGTCACATACTGCACTCCACGTCACCAGGTGAGGTAGTAGAGTGTCGTCACATACTGCACTCCACGTCACCAGGTGATGTAGTAGAGTCTCGTCACATACTGCAGACCACGTCACCAGGTGAGTTGGCGTAGTCTCGTCACATACTATACTGCACTCCATGTCACCAGGTGAGGTAGTAGAGTCTCGTCACATATTGCACTCCACGTCACCAGGTGAGGTAGTAGAGTCTCGTCACATACTGCAGACCACGTCACCAGGTGAGGTAGTAGAGTATCGTCACATACTGCAGACCACGTCACCAGGTGAGGTAGTAGAGTATCGTCACATACTGCACTCCACGTCACCAGGTGAGGTAGTAGAGTCTCGTCACATACTGCAGACCACGTCACCAGGTGAGGTAGTAGAGTCTCGTCACATACTGCAGACCACGTCACCAGGTGAGGTAGTAGAGTCTCGTCACATACTGCACTCCACGTCACCAGGTGAGGTAGTAGAGTCTCGTCACATACTGCACTCCACGTCACCAGGTGAGGTAGTAGAGTCACGTCACATACTGCAGACCACGTCACCAGGTGAGTTGGCGTAGTCTCGTCACATACTATACTGCACTCCATGTCACCAGGTGAGGTAGTAGAGTCTCGTCACATATTGCACTCCACGTCACCAGGTGAGGTAGTAGAGTCTCGTCACATACTGCAGACCACGTCACCAGGTGAGGTAGTAGAGTCTCGTCACATACTGCACTCCACGTCACCAGTTGAGGTAGTAGAGTCTCGTCACATACTGCACTCCACGTCACCAGGTGAGGTAGTAGAGTCTCGTCACATACTGCAGACCACGTCACCAGGTGAGGTAGTAGAGTCTCGTCACATACTGCACTCCACGTCACCAGGTGAGGTAGTAGAGTCTCGTCACATACTGCAGACCACGTCACCAGGTGAGGTAGTAGAGTCTCGTCACATACTGCACTCCACGTCACCAGGTGAGGTAGTAGAGTGTCGTCACATACTGCACTCCACGTCACCAGGTGAGGTAGTAGAGTCTCGTCACATACTGCAGACCACGTCACCAGGTGAGTTGGCGTAGTCTCGTCACATACTATACTGCACTCCATGTCACCAGGTGAGGTAGTAGAGTCTCGTCACATATTGCACTCCACGTCACCAGGTGAGGTAGTAGAGTCTCGTCACATACTGCAGACCACGTCACCAGGTGAGGTAGTAGAGTCTCGTCACATACTGCAGACCACGTCACCAGGTGAGGTAGTAGAGTATCGTCACATACTGCACTCCACGTCACCAGGTGAGGTAGTAGAGTATCGTCACATACTGCAGACCACGTCACCAGGTGAGGTAGTAGAGTCTCGTCACATACTGCAGACCACGTCACCAGGTGAGGTAGTAGAGTATCGTCACATACTGCAGACCACGTCACCAGGTGAGGTAGTAGAGTATCGTCATATACTGCAGACCACGTCACCAGGTGAGGTAGTAGAGTATCGTCACATACTGCAGACCACGTCACTAGGTTAGGTAGTAGAGTCTCGTCACATACTGCAGACCACGTCACCAGGTGAGGTAGTAGAGTCTCGTCACATGCTGCAGACCACGTCACCAGGTGAGGTAGTAGAGTCTCGTCACATACTACAGACCACGTCACCAGGTGAGGTAGTAAAGTCTCGTCACATACTGCAGACCACGTCACCAGGTGAGGTAGTAGAGTCTCGTCACATACTGCAGACCACGTCACCAGGTGAGGTAGTAGAGTCTCGTCACATACTGCAGACCACGTCACCAGGTGAGGTAGTAAAGTCTCGTCACATACTGCAGACCACGTCACCAGGTGAGGTAGTAGAGTCTCGTCACATACTGCAGACCACGTCACCAGGTGAGGTAGTAGAGTCTCGTCACATACTGCACTCCACGTCACCAGGTGAGGTAGTAGAGTCTCGTCACATACTGCACTCCACGTCACCAGGTGAGGTAGTAGAGTCTCGTCACATACTGCAGACCACGTCACCAGGTGAGGTAGTAGAGTCTCGTCACATACTGCACTCCACGTCACCAGGTGAGGTAGTAGAGTCTCGTCACATACTGCAGACCACGTCACCAGGTGAGGTAGTAGAGGCTCGTCACATACTGCAGACCACGTCACCAGGTGAGGTAGTAGAGTCTCGTCACATACTGCAGACCACGTCACCAGGTGAGGTAGTAGAGTCTCGTCACATACTGCAGACCACGTCACCAGGTGAGGTAGTAGAGTCTCGTCACATACTGCAGACCACGTCACCAGGTGAGGTAGTAACGTTTTACCAGTAGATAAAGCCAACGAATATCACACGTAAATGTAATAGTAAGTACTGGAACAAGTTGTTCTCATGTCAAGTATCACTCAACATCATCACTGTTAGACATCGATAAACGGCCAAATGGCTAATATCTAGTAACTTAGCCGTCTTTTCTAATGCAGGAGGACTCCAGTCTGCAGTGTGTGTCGGGTCTCCGCTACTGTCGCGCTACCAACCTCTTCCTCGACCTCCGGACCGCCGACATCAACTCTCACGATGACAGGTGCGTGAGGTCTCGTATGTACCTACCTACCGTATTATCTGTTTAATAAATGCTCGGGTGGCTGACAACCAGCGTACTCTATGATCCTTATTGAGGACCTGGCTCTTTAAGCTTAAATCGAAATGAGTATATAGATTCCCCATATTTTACTCAAAAACTTTATTGTAAACATTTGGCGCATATCAGTAACCCACTGCTTATTGAAGACACGCTTCTTGTTATGGAAACTATAGCTACTGTACACTGTTCGCTCAACTATACAATGAAAAGAACATACATCAGTACATTTCCCATGTTTATATATTCAATGCTTAATGATTTGTAATAAAACGCCGGACTAGAGTGGACTTTTGAAAATTGATCCAAGATTCAAGACCGCTGTCAATCCTACTGAATATGCATAGATAGTGGGAATATTTATTTGTTTATCTACATTGTATACGGTTCGGTATTGGCTTTTCTTGATATTGTCCATGTTTGGGTTTTTTGTCGAAAATGAATATTACAATCCATTTGCAGTATAAACGTTTAAACTGAATTAGTATAATCATTTCGTAATCATATATCAAACTGCTTAATATATTCCCTGTGCTTTGTACAGATACCGTATGGACAGCCTGAAGCCAGGAAACATTGGAGGTCACTGTGACCTTGACAAAGAGGCCTTCAAATCCCAGATGGCCATCAACTATGGATTTCTGGCGTCATGGTAATGTTTTCATAGTAATCCTTTGAATAAACCTTTATAGAAAGATAAACAAATAGAAAGTGTTTATTTTGCTCTGACGATTAACGTTAATCCATAAGATACCTGGTACAAGGTACGTACGACATAAAGAATAACTTTTAACTAATAACTAATGCTTCAGCAATGATACATATTTTCCGAAACTGGTATTGCTGAATAAATATTTTGTCTGAAAAAAGGGCAATGTTTTTGGGAATTTATCCATGCTAGAACAGTTATTCGCCATTTAACAATTATATCCAGATATTGTTGATTATCACAATTCCACGTGAGCATTTCTCGTACCAGGACTCCGGAACTTCAACACTTCCAGGAAACTCCCTTTCGACCTCTCAGTGACGACCATTGTGACGTCATTATCGACAAACCAACTTTTATCATCAAGCTCGACACTGGAAAGTGAACAAACATGTTTTTAGAGTTTCTATCAGTGACACAAATATCTACCGTTATTCCTATAATTTTGTATTACATGATACCAGACTTGTTCAACTGAAACGTCCCAATTGATTTAACTGAATTGTTTATTTCAACCGTCGCATCAATTTCAGATATATGTTTCGATACGCGAAACTACTCACACAAAAAGCATATGAATCTTGTAATAGTTCCAGTAATAGTAAAAAAAGGTGTCGTATGTTTAGCTGTAGTACCATGTTTAATGTCGTATGTTTATCTCTGACCAGGGGTCAACATGTATCATCATTTCTGTGACTTCATCAACTTGTACATCAGTCAACACGTCAACAACACGTTCTCCACCGACGTCAACATCTTCTTCTGGCACCCGGTATGGAAACTGGGGAAATGGGGAACGTATATAGTAATATTATTAATATATACAAAAGCGTAACATGTAAATAATGATATGTACACTTATGTATTAACAATGGCAGCAACGCCGGAGAAAAATATATCACATATCGAACGATATGTAATATTTTGTAATAATGATTTTACAACATATTGAGCCATAATAATGGAGAAACAGTGACACATAAAATAACATGTATGATTGTAATAAACCGCAGAGTGATATTTACTATCATGTGATAACAATTCAAAACGAACCATATATAGTGATATAGTTTTATGTTTCAGGTTCCATATGGCTACTCTGATATTTTCAATCAAACCTGGAAAGTTTTTACTAAAAATCCTATCATGGAGTTGAGAGAATTTGATGGTCAAAGGGTAATATTTCTTATGTACTTATGACAATTACTTAATGTGATGTATGTTTCGGGATATTTTCTTACTTCTTCATCAGGTAAATGAAATTGGGATACAGGAAACGAAATGTAAGGGGTAATCATTAAATGTCCATGTATATACATGGCACAAACGGACACATAAGAGCGTTTCCTTTTGAATTTCGTTTCCATTTTTCAGAACTGTCAAATGTAAATATCGAAAGAAAATTTTAAAATTGTGTCTTCTAATTTATTTATTTATCTTCAGGTATGTTTCAAGCAAGCCGTCTTCTCTTTTCTGGCCAGGATGCCCCTCGGTTTGTTTTATTCCCTAAAACCCGTGAGTGAGTTTCCTTAGTAACAAATTCCGAAAGAGCCTTGAACCGGAAAAATATTACAAGAATGTGTACTAGTGCATATAGTGCGATCCCAAATATAGCATTGTCACGTTTCTCATATGTCTCTAACTGTTATGTCATATTTTGAAGCAAATGATTTAAATGTTGTATCACATACCGACGTAACACACTCAGTGTCACTTTAACGTGTACAGATTGCCGAGTGCGTGCATCCTTTTGCTTGGCGTTATTGGTTTACCCGACTGTGTTAAAATAATGTGTCAGTTCATTTATTTTGTAAATAAATCCCCCATCCTGACAATATTTTATTAACCTATCATGAAATTACATTATTTTCATGCACCATTTTCTATTCTTTTGTATATAACATGTATAGATTATCAACTAAAAGAAATTTGAATAGTATCTCTATATATTTCACAGACAGAGAATTGTTACGGAAGCGCCATGATGAGAGCATTTTCCCAGCATGCACTTCACAGACTCGAAGTGGAACAACTCGGACCACGGGTAAACTGTCAACTTGATAACATTCATGTGTAGCAATTTATCCACTACATATTCTGAGGGGATTTTTTATTCCCATATTTTTGTATTACATCTCCAAGCGGATTTTATTGATACAACTATTCTAGAACTTCCGTTACGAACCGAAGTACCTGACCCTTCCTTTCAATATTGGATATCGAGATCAAACGAGATAATCTATAGCATATATAAGTGAACATTATTAGTCGAAGATAAGTTACTTTAGACATACATGTATTATAGTTGTTTGTTAAAGGTACATGTCTTAGCTACAAGCAGAACTGGACTACTGTTTTCATGAAACGGGGTGTTAGCAATTCTCATTCAAATATTAACTTTTTTATTCAATACCCTTCGAAGTTTCGATGTGTATTCCATAATTCCTTTCACCATGCTCTATTTAATCTGTGCACACCCACAGAAGGACAAACTACGAGTGACGGTTCTGTCCCGGAGTACCCGCTATAGACGTGTGCTTAACGAGGAGAAGGTAGGAGGAGGAGGAGCTTAATTGGTTTATATCAGGATTACTTGTGCCTTGGCTTAGTTTTCACTTTAGTGTATTATTAGACAAATTATATAGAATTCATATAGATTAAAACGTTTTACCGTTAAACATTGGTTTGAATGAGTAAGGTATTTATCGTACATTTGTAGCAGTTCAGGATTCAATTATGTCAACGGCTTCTTAGGCGTATTTTGTTTGGCTTTTTTGTTTTTAGCTCATCAGGCCTGAAAGGCCCGATGGACTTATGGCATGGCATTGCGTCCGGCGTCCGTCCGTCCGTCCGTCCGTAAACTTTTCGCTTTTTCGACTTTCCCCAGAACCACTGACTCTACAGAGCTGAAACATTATGTGCAGACTCCTTGGCCAATTGGGATTCTTAATTGTAGATAAAAAAAAATCTATTTTCATCTTCTTCTTCAGTTCCAAAAGGTCTAGAGAGCTGAAAAGTTGTGTGCAGACTCCTTGGCCAATGAGGACTCTAAATTGTAGATTTTGTGACCCCATGACCCCAAATGGGGTCATAGGGGTCACATCCTTAAGAACCTATTTTCATCTTCTTCTCCAGTTCCAAAAGGTTTAGAGCTGAAAAGTTGTGTGCAGACTCCTTGGCCAATGGGGATTCTAAATTGTAGATTTCGTGACTCCGGGACCCCAAATGGGGTCACAGGGATCACATCCTTAAAAACCTGTTTTCATCTTCTTCTCCAGTTCCACAAGGTCTAGAAAGCTGGAAAGTTGTGTACAGACTTCTTTGTCAATGGGGAATCTTAATTGTAGATTTGGTGACCCTGGCTTGGGGCCCCAAATAAAGGCCTCTCAGGCCATGACCTAAAAACCTATTTTAATCTTCTCTAGAACAAGTGTACATAGAAGGCTGTAATATTGTTTGCAGACTCTTTAGCTAATGGGGATTCTAAATGGTAGATTTGGAGACCCTGGGGCCCCAAATAGAGGCCTTACAGGCCATGACCTAAAATATATTTTCTTTTTCTCCTCCAAAACAAAGAGACCTAGAAGGTTGTAATATTGTGTGCATACTCTTTAGCCAATGGGGATTCTAAATTGTAGATATGGTGACCCGGTGGTGCCCCAAATAAGGGCCTCAAGCCATGACCTAAAAATCTATTTCAGTCTTCATCTTTAAACAATATAAACCCTGATGAGCTACAGAGCCAATGGCTCTATTTTTCTTCTTTGTTGGTATAATTTACTGCATAAAATTGTGATATCTTACATGTCTTTTATATGACATTTAAATGTATAGTCTCTCATATGGGGTGGCCCGTCATGTGTTATTGCTGCAGTGTGTGTTTATCAATGTTATTGCCATGTACATGTAACGTGGTGAGACTCAGATAAACAACTGTCTGTCTGTTTGCTGGGAATTACAAATGCGATGTGGTATACATGTATGTTCATATCATATACGTTAAAATTATGCGACCAATGAGGTCAATAGTAAGATTTATAGAAACGTTTTATTTCACATCCAGATTGTGTCGACGTTGAGATCCAATGAGAGATTCGAGGTACAGCTTGTCGACTTCAACAGGTTTGTAGTAATGTTACTTTCACTGTAGGTAAGTGCATTGACCTGCAGCTTAACTTGAGATGTCATAATCAATTATAGTAGATGCCAGCGAAGAAGTATACACTCAACACATTTACAATTAAAACAGAAACACAAGAGATGTAATGTTTTCTTTAAAACGTGGATAATAATAAAACAAAATATCATGATCTTACCGATAAAAAAGTTATATAAATTCACAATCATTATATGGATGTCAAAGAAAATGAACACTCTTTACAATAACAATACCCCAGAAAGACATACGTTTCAATCTAAATTAAAATATATTCACATATGATTTATATTTATACAGCCATCAGAATTTTAACATTATCATGGTTAAGCACAAAATTCAATTTTCGTTTTGCAGAACCATGTCGTTTGTGGACCAGCTAAAGGTAATACCGGGGTTCCGTTCCATAACAGCGAGCGCTTATAATCGCTCATTAATTGCTCAATGTAGCGCTCAAGAAGCGCTCAAGTAGCGCTCATTCTCTCCCGAACGACACGGTGCAACACCTCAAAGTTTGCTCGCTTTGCTACGTAGCGCTACAATGAGCAATCGCGTTCAAGAGAGGTTTAAAAGTAATCGCTAATTGAGCGATTATTTTGAAACCTCTCTTGAACACGGCCCTTAATTTACTTAACCAATATGTAGCCTATTTGTAATGTCCAAATGGACCATCATAACACTAAATCAATTATATTAGAAAGAATATGTTTCAACTTAGTCAGGCATCAGGAGTCTGTTTTAATCCCAGAAACTTCACGAGTGTTATTTACATGTTTGGGTTAACAAATTTATATAAAACAGGTGTCACTCCAATTGCAGATATCTCAGAATACGGACATCCTGATAGGTATCCATGGTGCGGGCCTCACTCATTTACTCTTCCTCCCGGACTGGGCAGTTGTATTCGAGATGTGAGCGGATTCATTCAATTATGATACCTTTAAATTATTATTCTTATGAACATCATCATTTGCTACATTGATGTTTCATTGATCCGTCAATCGGATTATGGGGAAATCAAACAATTCAAGAACACTATTATATGTCAATTGATATGCGACACCAATATAGTGGTCACGATGTTTTCAGGACATTGTCATTGTGCAGGTGCCCAAAGCTCGACGAAAAAAGACAGTGGCTTTCTGCAAATGATAATGCCCTGAAAAAACAGCGTTAAACCATTTTGAAGCTAAATACGCACTGATATTATAAGCACGCTTTCGCATTGTGATGTTTAGCTCATCTAACCTGAAAGTCCCACCCGTCCGTCCATCCGTATGTAAACTTTGCGCTTTCAACTTCTCCTCAAGAACCACTGGCTCGAAAGAGCTGAAATCTTGTGAAAAGACTTACTGGTCAACAGGGATTACATATTATAGATTTGTTGACGATGTAGTTTTATAGGGAGCACAACATAAAAACCTTTTTTATGTATTTTTCTCAATGAATTAAATGTCCAAAAAAGCTTAAATGTTATGTACAGACTCCTCAGTCAATGGGGATTATACATTGCAGATTTAGTGCCCATTTGGCCTAATCCGATGCACAGGTAACAGGGGTCACAACCAAAATACATATTTCTGTCTTCTCCAGGACGAAACGGCAAGCTGAAATCATGTGCACAGATTTTTAAATTAGAGATTTGGTGACCATGTGACACCCAAATACGGGTATAAGCTTCATGAACTAAAATCTTGTATTGTCTTTTCAGCTGAAACCACGTGTCTATATCTCTCAGCCAATAGATAGTGTAGATTTAGTGCTTCGAGTCGTAAAACCTCTTCTGTCTTCTTCTCCAGAAAATTAAATCGTGTGTACAGAGTTTTTAGCTACACCATTGAAAGCTTTTTCGTTTTCTTTTCAAGAACTAAAGTTAAAGATCCCAAAAGTGGACCTCCTACTTTTCCTTTTTCCACTGACAACTGCTGAGCTTCAGACCACTTTAGGCCTTTAATGTCAGTGGCATTCACAAGCTAATCACAATCACAGGAGAGTCTAACTGGATATGCTATGTGCAGTTTAATGGTGGTGACGAACTAACAAATGCGGAAGCTCGATTCTTCATTTAACAAAGATCTATGTTGCGTTGCATTGTTGCAGCTACAACTGTGGGGACCCGGACTGCTACCTGAACCTGGCCCGCCTGAGAGGGGTTAAATACATCACGTGGGAGAAACCGGAACTTGTTCAAACTGTCCACGTGGTAGGTCACGTGAAACATGTATTTGCATGAAATGTACTTTTTAAAGATATGAGAACCGTCATTCTCTTCCCACGGATACGCCCTTCACATAACCGATCATATCTGAAGGGAGGCATCTCTGTGGAGAGAGAATGGAGAACCTTTGGGCTGTGTAAAAAAGTTAAAATATTTGGGGGCATATTGTTTTAAAGTGACGAGGAGAAGAGGACTTTCTCTTTATTCGTTGTTGGAAAAAATGAGGACGAGGAAGGTGTAATCAAAATATAGCTTGAAAATGGTAGAAGTATACCAAACGGAAGCGCACCCGTTCCTGCAGACCCATATATTTGATGGACAAATAGATTTTGGGGTTCAGGGAAATTAATGCGTCAAATTCTTACTTTATTTTATAAAATGATAATTAAAAGCTGTTACGCGCACAAATAACATTTCATTTTTTTTAATTTAGCCTTGCCAGAGTTGTAAGATGAAGTTCCATTCATTTACTGTTTATACTCACGTCTATCTATCATGTTACTGTTAGGCCCTTCTAAATTTGAATCCGAGTTTTTAAAATTTGGAAATCTGTTCATTTGAAGATGAGCATAAAAACCTAGGATAAATTCTTTTTGTTTAACAAGACATTAACACAAGGTTCTCTCTTCCTACAGGACAGCGAGTATACTGGTGGAGCTAAAGCCAAATTTTCTAACTACATCTTCGATGAAAAGGGGACACTACGGCATGTAACCGTTGCTGCTGATCACGTGACCTCTCATCACGCCTTTATCTCATCGTGTGACTGGAGTCGCAAAGAATCGCATTTACAGAAAGGAGAATTGTGATGTAAATTATTTGATAGGCCAATCAATAGGAATTTTTGAATATACAACAACAAATATTTGTATGATTAGATAAATAAATCATGAGGTCATGCACACGTCATATTTAGGTTTTGTTCCCAGAAAAGGCTACAAAGACTGCTGGAAACTGAACGATTTGAATTGACCCAGTTTTATCATTTGGCAATCGGTGAATAGTTTCAGAAACCTTACTCTGCCCATGCAGAAACACCAGTGAAAACATGCAAGGTGACTTGAGGGGGAAGTTATATTTTTACATTAAACTGGAAGTTGATCTAATCTACTTACACCCAGACATAGTGACACAATGCTTGGGTTTCAAAGGTTTAAAAATACTGGTTCATTCGGAATAATACATGTACATCGATCATTCAATACCACTTATATACATGAACAATTAATAGTCCATCTAAATGAAAGTACTATAAAATTGGGCTATATACAGAAACACATACAGAGAGAAAATGGGAAAGAACAGAAATATCAATTAAATTTTTATATAAAACTCTGGTTTTGGTTTTTGCAAATAATCTGGCGTTCAATTCATTTTAGGTGATTCATGCAGTTTTAAAGTTTCGGGTATGCAATACAGACATACAATACATGACATTCATCTTCAAGAACAAAAATACCATTTAATTTACAGACTAGATATGCCTCTCATTGTATATAACATCTTTGTATAAATCACTTTCTACTGCTACTGTATAACAATGTTCATTTGTTCACTATCTGCATGGTGTATGTAAAATCAATATTGAACATATAAGTATATCGATTCATCAAATAGATAACACGATATTAGACATGGAGACACCACGGTATATTGTAAATATTGTAGTTGCCTTTGTTAGATTTATTTATGTCTGATATACGACTGTGCTACACCATTGTGGACCCGATAAGTTCTTTAAAGCAAAGTTGCAGTATATATACTAGTAGTAAATAACAACGTTAACACATTAGAACACTTCTGATAGAAGATAGCACACGGTTTTGCATGGAGGATCTTATACTCATCCTTTTAAAGGGGCAGTAGCACGTTTTTCGCAATTTTTTTTTTTTTTCAAATTTCCCATTTATAAAGATATTTTATGTCATTTATATTTTCTTTAGAGGGTCTTATTACACAAACCAATTTTCCGATGTGGTAAAAACGATGTTGTGTTTTAAGCAAAAAATACATGGCGGCCATTTTATTGTGAACACATTTCATTATATCGAATGACAAAAACGATTCCCATAACTTAACGGAACTATGTACACTATTTTTTTACTTGATTTTCCGAAGAGGGAAGGGTGTTTTACTATTGGTGACATTATTTTTCAAATACATTTCATCGACTTATTTCACCGAAAAACGTGCTGCTGCCCCTTTAACATTACATGGTCAATATTGTTCAATGCCCTTAAAAATAACTCTCCAGCTAGCAGTGTTAGCTATTTGTATTCAATATTTTTCATTTTGACATATGAATCAATATTATATGGGATTGTAAAAGAACATTGCTGAAGCCTCACAAACACGAATTCTCCTTTATCATACTATCGCAATGCTAAATTGTATCATTTTCATATATAAATTATTATGTTATGTTATGCTTTATATAAGAAATGGACAATGACTCCATTGAAAGAATTTACAGTAATTTCCTGATAAACTATATTATCTTTATGTAAAGATTATTCTGTTATTGTATGCTTCATGTTAGATAAATCCGATCATTTTCATATATAAATTTATTTCAAGCTCTATTTTGGAGAGGAATAAGACTCCCTTTGTTTGAATATACACTGTCGGGAATTCTTTTTTTCTCTGATAACGAGTTGACCATCTGCCACCACCGCATTGTCTGACCAGTGTCAATCGGCTATTATTGATCATAAAAACTAATTTAAAATGTCCGATTATGGACTCACATCGTTTTGAGTGAATTAGTTACGGTAGGCCTTATAAAAAGGGAAGCACGCTCGTCTTCGCCAGTCCTGCTGAAACCAGTCGTTGACTTAATTTTCCAGGTGAGTTGAACTTTTGCTGTCGTCATGTTTGTTGTTAACTTTTGTCTTTGAATTACATTAAACAAATTGCTAAAATTTAACGACTGGAACCATTGCCATGTTCCTATGTTCAGTTAATATTGCTCGTATTTCATTTGTTAACACGTAGAGCCTAAGGTGCGATTTCATATATATAGTTAGGCGTCATGGCTTGCTTGTCCTGTAATAACAATTTCATGTTATATGCTCGTGTATGTCGGGACGTAAAGAATAAATATATATATATAGAGAGAGAGAGATATTAGAAAGTACACGTATTACAAAAATCAAGTATTCCAGTTCCAATATATCTACATGTACTTACTACGTCTCAGCATTGTATATGACTCCAATGTGACCATGGCGACGTTTCACACGACCACATTGAGACAGATGCGACCTCATTAAAAATGGTTTACACAACCGGTCGGGTCCAAAGTGAAAAATGACCGCGACCGACTGCATGCATGTCATTCTGAGTCTCACGAGCATATATACAGTTAGTACCTAGATAAGATTGAAAATGAAATGGCCCTGTTCGTTGCTTTGCTCTGTGAAACCCAACAAGAACTGCAGAATATCGACACCTTATATATAATTAGTTGTGAGACACCGTCAATGAAGTAGAAGGTGTCGACGGTATATATGCAATGTGGGTATAGTACTGAGTACTAGAGATGCTGTTTGACGAAACTTTGTAAAACGTGAGACGCCCATATAGTTGGTGAAGGCAGCAACTAGCTCCTTCAGAGCTTCTTTGGGTCATCAGGACATCAGTTCTCGGTGCGGTCCAGTGCTGGGCTGCTTTCACAAAGCAACCTTTACTAAGGTTAACCTTAACTCCCATCATTTAACATGGCACAAAGGTTACCTAACTGACTCACGATCACCTTAGTGCTTTGTGAAAGGTTGCCCTGGTCCGTTCACAGAGGTACCGCCATTGATTACTTATCAGTCGCGGGAATGCTGAGCTCATGATTGGTCGAATTGAAACATTGATAAAAAAAAAAAATAAAAAAAACGCAGTCGCTGTGGGATCGCATTTTGGTTTTAGAGCGCTCGCCACTGATTGCATTATTTGTCCGTCTGTGAAAAAATAGGGCGAACGCACTGCGAGTTGACACGATCGAGTTGCGAGTTCATGTGACTGACATGCGACCGTACCAAGGCCCCATTGAGACCAATATGAACGCATTGCGAACGAATTTGCGAGCAAGACATCAGTCGCACCGATCGCAGAAGTTTTTTTGCGATTTTTGAAAACAGACAATCGAAATCGCAAACCCCTCTGCGACAATATGCGACCCATGACGAGTAAAGGAGAATTGTTTGCGAGCACGGGGATCTTCCCAAGACTTGAGTGCGATGTCAGTGGGAGTGAGTGAGAGTGTGCACGACCGGGAGACCAAAATCGATCGCAGTGGGGTCGTATGCTCGGTGGAGTGGAGGTATTAGAGAAAGATTAAGGTACAGAGACTTCACACAACATTGATAGGTGAGCGAGTCCATTGGTGTCCCTTTTGTCTGGAACCACCCACACTCCTAGTCCAAGACCGAAAATCTACAACACTCCTATACCTTTCAAATATCGGTCGACGTCGTCTCGTGTGCCAATATCGTCAGAAGCTCAGATTGTTAACCTTTAACCTGTGGAAATACCACCAGAATGGCATGTTGGAGGGTCTTCTTATCAGGATTGGGGAGACGATTAGGGCGTGATAGTAGAGAGGTGACACCTCGGTGAGGTCTAGGTGAGTCAATATCAAAGTGGGGGAGATGAGCCTCGAGCGGACCTAATGAAGACGTGGTGTGTTGACAGGCGTCAGGGGCAGCGAGGGAGGTCCGTGGACAAATAGTTTTACCTCGGTGGCTTACATGGGGTTAAAGGACGACTCAGAGCGGTCGGTTAACAAACAGGGATAGTGTACATGTCAGAGGTAATGATTCAATTGAAATGAGATAGGTTTGGGACTTCTATCTGGGAATATTTTGAGAACGTAAACCCGAGTTGGTGATAAGGTAAGTTTTGTCATAGTTAACTCCGAGAAAATAGTATATATGCTAGTTGGTGCATGGATACATTTTGCTTGTATTAACTTGGAAATAAGATGAGAAAATGTGATTGAATTGACAAACGATATAAGCATAGGCAACATACTCCAACATTAAGTATAATGACTTTGAAGGGTTTTAGAAAGTGGAATCGTAAGTAAGGTGAGGATGGATACCAACTTCTATATTTTATGAACATACACGACATTTCAGAACATAATGCTTATTCCTTTATTTACGTGTAATATCTAAACAGCAAAAGGATCATGGAGTGGAATTTGTGAATGGGGACGTAATGAACAGTTTATGCGGAATTCTTGATTTGCTCACACACATATTCTTATAAGGGTCGACTATAGTAGACTATACAGATAACGTTATCTATATAAAGCAAACTATGTCGCATGTGTTCACTATCTGTCCGACACAATTTGTACTATAAATTTAAGTAAAAATAAGCGTTATTCAAGGTAAGTAGCACGAGAAAGTTTCAAATGAAAGCACAATCCAGATGTATAGATGGATTACTTTTTAAACGAATAAACCTATTGACCTATTGTAGACTACTAATGTCGTTACCATGCTGCATGGATATTACATTTTTCAGTAAAATGATCCACCGTTCAAAGGGTCGTTTATCTTCATGCCTTTTCAGGTTAAATCGGTGATGTGGAGAAACGAAATGTAAGTCATGTAACAGTTGCAACCGTATAGGTAACATGTTCCCGCTCTCTGCATTATAAGTATATCACTGTTGAATACATTCTGATCATATATAACTGACATAACCGTGGCACCCATCCCTAAGAACTGGTAAAACTCGTATAAACGGCAAACAAACCTTAGGACATTTTGTTGTAATAGTCATTTGGTGTTGTATATAGAGAATCTCACCCAAGTGTCTTCTGATATCAAATATATCAACACGAGTTGATTAAAGTTACAAATATCCGAGGCTTGCCGAGTTTTGGATGATAAATGCAAATACACTGTTAGGAATAATATATAGATCACAAAAGCCGAATCAGAAGGGAGAGAAGACTCGTCCCAGTTATAGTTGACCGTATATGGTGTGTTGTATCCGACAGTTTTTGTTGAAAGAAATACGGTATGTTGTAGCTGAATGCAATGTGAGTATGGTCGTCAGGAATTCTCGCGTGTTTGACGTTTGGCAGGAATGTCCAGACTGTTAACCCTCTTCCGTTGATGTTTCAAAGGGTCATTGTCCGCACTGGACAGCTTAGTTCATCGAGTTGACCACAGTGATACTTGTTGATGGCTGTCTGTTTGTTTGAAGAGAATTGTTTGTAGATTTACCACGCAGCCAAACAACTCAAAATGTAAAGTTTGTAGAAGAAGAATACCATGTCCTCCTCATTTGTGCCAAGTATCATAATTTACGTGAAATGTACATCAACAAGTACAACTGGGTGATGGATGATCAACTTATTTAACATATGTTTAACACAGTCTTCTTGCCGAGTTGTTCGGATTTATCAACAATGTGTTTGTTGTTGGGTTGTGATTGGTATGGCTTGTTCTGTGGATGGCTTTTGTTTTTGCCTTGGAATAGTTTTTCGACTTACATGTTAAATAAAAGCTTGCAATTGCATTGTGTTTAGACATATAATTACAAGAGAGACTCATAAACATCCATTCGAATTTAAAGAAATAGGATATCAATTTACAGATCCATACATTGAAATGGCTTACTGAGGTCACATCAAGAAAGGAACTTAGAGATTTCTGTTAATTTACTCCGACATTCTCTTCCCACAGAGGTTACTCCGGGGGTAAATACTCCCTATGCGATAGACAATCTGAACGGAGAAACCTCTGTGAGAAGAGAATGATTCTCCGTAGGTAGAGACAAACACCAGCAGGACGAAATGTACACAGTTGTAAGTTGTAGATATCTAGTTCTAAAATACAACTATAGAAATTCATTTCACAGACAAATGTCGCATTTGACAGCTGTACAGATTGGTGTTTGTAAAGGTGCAGTAATCCTACTGTGACAACACACAACTGAGCAGCTCCCCGCATTGCTTTTCATTAACTCGTCGTTTTGATTTCTCCCATCCCTAATTTATGGTACAAAATCACAATCGTGATACGTTCATCCACTGAGCGTTAAAGAGATAGTACAATAGGGGTAGACATATTCCTAGTGATGACGAGTGAATAGTCTCGTTCGTTCACTTTTTGTTCATATTTTGTGTTTATTGCTAAAACTCTTCTGTCATTTAATCATATATTTATTTTACAAAAATGCAGCAACGAGGTTTTTTTCTCTCTCGTGTTCCGTTACTCCACACAAATACCTAGGTCCCAATTCCCCTTTAACTCACCCTGTTTTCCTTTCCTTATTCCCATCATTTCATTTAAAACTTCTTTCTCAGCCATTTTCTTACGTTCAATTTATTCCTTATAAACACGGTTATCACCTAGTCCTCCTATCACCAGCGTCTCTCCTTCCTCCTCTACATTTGCTTAGAACAGTATATGATTCTTTTATCTTCAGTCCTTATATTAATTGTATAACTGTGATCTGTTTATTACTTCCTTCTACCTGCAGTACATATACCCCTCTTATCAGCCTTCCCTTGGGTAATCCCTCTCAAATCTTCTACAGACTGCCCCTTTTTAAAAAGTTAACCTCCAGTGTCGTCCAGACTCCCTATCGCGCTGCACAGTCAGTCATTATGTTCAGTAACTTGAGAAAGCTAATGTAGACATGCGGCACAGTCGGGTACAGCGTCTGTTTCCTTTCCTACAGTCCCTTCTTTCCATCCCCACATCCCCCCTCCTCCACCCCCCCCCCCCCCCCCCCCCCCCCCCCCCAAAAAAAAAACAAACAAATATATGTGTTGCACGTATAAGTCAGTCGCTGCGTGCATCACGCTCCAGCCTGAACGACTGTAAACTTATACCTGTACATATACCAACAGGTGACCTATAGACGGCAGGACGTGCGCGTTCGTTCCAGGTAAGATTTCAAAGTGACACTGGTTTCCTACTTAGGCTTGGGTTTAAATGCACATGTTTATGTTGATGGAAAAAAAGCAAGGTGATCAACAAGCTTCATATTCGGAGTGCTTTATTACAACATATACTTTAACATTATATATAACCACAATACTTCTGCTATACAGCTTGGTTGGAATATTCCCATTGGGGTGCGCATTCTTCTATACCCTGTGTTATTTCGTGTTATTTTCCGTGTGCTTGTGAAACACTCATGGTGATTATACTAGGTTATATCTTTAATTTGAGAATCCAACGTTAATCTAAAAACAATTGTGAGAAGTCGACAGTCGTGATTATAAATAAGAAAAAGTGAAAATAAACTCTTGGCCTCGGGGATCGACATACTTCAGTTTTATTCTACCTATATATTTACTCTATGCATGTCGATATCTTGTCAACGATCTGTATAGCCAGCAGCATGGACTTGGTTGCTTTTAAATATGTCAAAAGGTTATTTTATCTTTGTACCAACACAACGTTAAAGTTACGTTTCATGAATTATTTCCTATAAAAAATTAGTATGAATGAATAAATCATCATTTTTGAAAATATGCGACCTGTCTGGTGAAGCTATAGGCCTATACGTGGTTCTGAATTCCAACACATTCACACATTTGTAAATATATTTAAAAAAAATTTGTTTTCCTTTGTAGCTTTCACAGATTTTCCCCTTTCCTGTTGTCGTTTGTTTTTGTAATAACATAGTAGGCCTCTTTCTCTTCCCACAGAGGTAACTCCCTTCAGATTTCCGACCCTAACTGAGTAGGCCTATAAGTAATTTTCACTTGGACTCTGTTTTTATATCCGCTATATATAATTGTTGGTCAACAATAGTTTGACTTATATTATACTGTAAACAACTAAAATCGTGTAGGTTTAGAATACAACAATACAATTTATCAAAACGATCAATAAAACAAAATTAATAAAATATAATAATAAAATTTAGAGAGAAAAATATCTGCACAAAAGTGGGATTCGAACTCACATCAAGTTCTATGATGCGTAGTAGAGCTGTGCGCATACCAGGAAGTAACGTGGATAGACGACAGAGCTCTGAAGGGTCTTTCAAAACAAAGCGAGCTGTCTGACCGACTTGCGATCGGAAAGGTTCTGCAAAGAGCTGAATTCCATGTCGAAGACATTTCGGTGTTAGATAATGAGTGGTCAAAACGAGTTGACATAGCTCCAAGCAAATGTAACTTGTTATTTATTCGTAGAGTAGGAGGAAAAAGGAGGCGAGCAACTGAGTCAGTGAGTGACGTCTCTGAAGTGTGTGAATCTGATGAATTATGAAGAACTTATGTAGACAGTGTCTAAGCACGGACTTAAATTACATGTAATTTAAGTCCGTGGTCTAAGCGAGATTTGGTAGCCCTTTTCTGGTGTCATTATTTCAGCATGTCAGTTATAATTTTTTGTTCGTGAACAATGAAAAGAATTTATTTTTTCGAATTGTGTTAAATTGTGAAATAAAAGTTATTGTTTTTTATTCAATTTGACTGATCAAATGATAAATTAATGTTTGTAATGAATATTTATGTTTATCAATTGTTATTATTGGGTTTTTTTTTATAAAAATTAATAATTATATATCATTGTGTAAATATTAATTTTACATACTAACAAAGATTGATTATTCTCAATTCTTGAAGTTTCAATAATTTTGTATATTTCAGGATGTCCAGAAGATGGTCACTCACCTGTTTGATTGTCTTACACCTGGTTGTCATGGTTACAACAGGTAAGAAAAATGACTGGGGAGGTTTGAAGCTGCCTCGTGAACATGTCCCCTACTTCTTCACTAACAACCCTGACATCAAACAGCGCTGTGAAGAAGATAAGGAGTGTCCATACAAGGTAAATGTCATAGGATCCCAATCTAATCAAAATAAAGATATAATGTGTAAAAGCTTCTCTCAGCATTATATCTAAGGAAATTGTCTATATTGGACTGGTCAGCATATGAGACCAAGAAGAAACCCATGTTGCTCTTTGACAATCCATTTCAATTAATTATCTGACCAAAATATTGTATGTGGCTTCCCCAAATCGATCCTCGGTTACCCATGGTTTAATATATGCTCCGTTACTCTCCACTATATCACCCATGGGAAACCTTATCAGGAGAATCTGTACTCAAATTACCCGCCCTTGGCCGGCGTGACGAAGTCAGTAACCAAACAAAATACAATAAAACGGAAATGGTCAAGGGAGATAACCGGTGACGGATGGCTAACAAAATGACCTCGCATGCTTTGCAACGAAGTGATATGAATTGTCATTGGCTCGCAGGTCCAAGCTGCGCAGCGGTTTGATTGGTTCACGCCGGCCAAGAGCGGGTAATTTGAGTACAGATTTCTCTGATGAAATCTCCCATGGATGATATAGTGGAGAGTAACGGAGCATATATAAAACCATGGGTAACCGAGCATGCCCCAAATCATATGTCAGAGAATTCCTTTTCAAGATAAAGAATTGGACCAACATGTATACTTTCATGACTGAGATGATAGGCTTTTTTTTTAACTTGATGGAATAATGATGGTAACATGATTTCTATACACTATTTATATATAGATAATTATATTTTGATTTGATAACAGCAGTAAAGAAAATGAGATAACTGTTTTCATTCTACATGGTGTAATATGTCATACTAGTGTAAAGCTAAGGTGTTCACTCAAGTGATTATAAATGAAGTACCTGTGTTATTTTGATGGTTTTAGTCTGATACGAAGAAGTCTCGATGTTGGGGTTACGAGGCGTCGTGCAAGGAGAAGGATAGAATGAGCACTCCGGTGTGTGACAGTAAGGTCAGGTGAGAGTGCCACATAAGACAGACAACATAAATCTACATCTTTAAGTTTCATCAATAAAACTAATTTTCATATTTGGACTTTCAAAAATCTTTTGATTAAAATTTAACTAATGTAATAAAATATCAAACATCTGAAGATTCCAAATTTGAATTTGGAGACACTGTTTTCATAAATTTATCAAAATCAGCTTGTTTGGCTGGGTATAAACAATTTCCATAAGCTGCTTTTGTCAAGGGACTGGGTGTCCTTTTCATGGCAGAAAGTTTAAACCCTAGTGCAGTGTGTTTTCATGAAACTTTGCACATCTATCAAGCAATGAATGTAGATAAGCCTTTTGCTCATTTTGAATTTTCGAAAAATTTATAATATTTTGGTTTCTATGAACACAATGACCGTATTGTACGTGATTTCCGAGGGCAGCAGTGGATGTAGATGACAATTTTTGTCCGATCAATTACAGAAAAACTATTCATCTCATCCTTTTCAAATTTGGCACATGTCTTCTTCACCACTAGGGGAGGTGCAGTGCGAACTGCAAAGTTTAAACCGAATTGATGAATTTTTTAATTTTTGGCAAAATTTTTATATTTTTTAACGAAGTCATATTCTGAGCATTTTTTGTCCGATCAATAACGGAAAAACAATTCATCTCATCCTTTTCAAATTTGGCACATGTCTTCTTCACCACTAGGAGAGGTGCATTGCAAAATGTAACACGATTTGGTGAATTTTTGAATTTTGACACTATCATTTTCCATTTCATGTAACTTTTATCAAAAGCTACTTCTGTGTTCTTGTTGATTTTACTATTTTATTTTTCCACTGGTTATATTTTGGAAAAAGTTAAATTTTCTTTCCATTCAAC
This sequence comes from Gibbula magus, assembly GCA_936450465.1. Classification (NCBI taxonomy): domain Eukaryota; kingdom Metazoa; phylum Mollusca; class Gastropoda; order Trochida; family Trochidae; genus Gibbula; species Gibbula magus. The sequence goes on along the minus strand of OW388296.1, from coordinate 52,684,195 downwards.
CATATAAACTGCTGTATATCCCTCACTGGGGTGTGCTTCCATGTACCTGTTGTTTCACTCGAATGAATCATTATGATGAATTAATTTCCAAAATAAAGTTGAAATCAGTGGTAATGGCAGTATTGTATTATGTTACCCCTACTTTTTCAAGTTATTATTCCTACTTTTACTTAAACCACCTTTTTTACATGAAGAGTCTTGTCCTACCCTTTTCACAAACACTTTAATCTTAGCAATTACTTTTCATAGCTTATCAATTCTTATGTGTGCAGACACCTCTCTCTATAAGTAAAATAAAAATGTCAAACTTTAAAGAGCCATCAAGGATGTTGATGAACATATGGAAAATTTTCCAAAAATCTATCTCCGTGAAATACATACACTTAATTTTTCCAAAAATTGTTCAACCTAAAATAAGCCGAGAAATTGCATTAATTAGTAAAGGTGTTTTCCAGTCTAAATATAGATCCAATCTATTATTTTCAAGCACAAAGCATTATGGTCTAGCTCACACACAGTAAACAAAGACACGAAAGAATAAAAAAATTATGAGCAATGAAAGAAATCGAAATATTTAATTTTTTGGCGGTTATTTATTTACCATTTCATTTAATTATGTATTTGCTACAGATATTGGAATAATTGTTTTACACAACTAGGTATTTTTCTTGAATTTTATAATTAATGAGAGTAAAGATTTGTTATAATTTGCTGGTCTTATCTCAATAAAAAGAACATTAAACAGGCAATAATTTGTATATTCTCATGACATTTAGAAACATTGTTTGTAAAGCAATCGTCACATTCAGTAATGTGTGACAAGGGTAACTTGCAAGAGAGACACGTGCAGCACGTGCAGCACATGGGTTGTTATGGCGACTTGTGCCAGAGACGAGCCTTCACGCTTCGGAAGCGCTTGCTGTTTGTGTAGTTCGTATTACTCAAATAGGGGGATTCTGTTTATATACGTCAGATACCTTTAACGCGCGCTACTCGAAGTGGTACTTTAGACTCTTTGAAACCAAATTGCATTACATTGTCGTGATATGAAAATTATTTAACATATGCCATGTTGTAGATAAAAAAATTCTCTGGCGATTGACGTTATAACTTATAACTTCAATCGCCATTGATTTTAAATTATGAACCATTTTATGCATGTTAATGATAAATAAATAGTTATCGTTAATTGCTTTCGTGTTATGTTTAATAGTATGCAATGAATGAAGAACCAACAAATATAATACTTTCTGATACTTTATTCATAAAAAAAATGTTTACTTCCGGGTTCGTCTTTTTGGGTCAAAGATGAAATGTCCGACTGGCAAAAATTTGAATCTGCATCCCTGGTTATAAGTATATTTTCCAAAAATTATTTTTAATTTGAAACACTAACATCCTTGATGGCTCTTTAACAGTCAGGGGTGTTAGTGAGCCAAGCTCACTTTTTTGCTTATTATAATAGTATCCACTAATCTGCTTCACCCATATTAATGAGGCCATTTATTATCTGCTTCCTCTTAAACCTAGACAATTAAGCAAGTGGGAGACGAACGGCCAGAAGTTCTGGAAGCAGGCTGACTATGGGCTGGTGTCTGAGATGAGAAGGGAATACAAGCAGTACTGTACACCGCAACATCAGGTAACAGGAGTTATCTCCCTTATACTGGCCTTCCGGACATTATTGTTGCGTTTGATTCGCCGACTCCAGCGGTGGTGGATCAATGTTCAGGGGATTTGAACCCGCCCCTGTCTTTTGAAAATTTTTGCACAAATTTACACCTCCAAAGGCTATCAGGAATTATTAAGGTACTCGAGTTGTGTTTGAGACATTTGTTTACAATAACAATTGTTTATTTATTTTCACAGGACGATTCTTCACTGGAGTGTGTTGACTTTATGCGCTACTGTCGAGCTAAAAATCTTTATTTGGATTTCCGGAACGTCAACATCAAATCTAGTCGAGACAGGTCGGTAATTTTAAAGAAAACTGCAGAATATTCAAATTAAATTTGGATTCATCGTAACTCCTAAGAAGGAATATGTTCTCGTTCCCCAAAAAACTTTACCAAGATTACTGTAACTACAGTTTATGAAATAAGCTTGACAAGCAGCCAAGTGTTATTTTGTCAATTTATTAGCAACATTACGTTACCAGCCTGAATGAAAGTGCCCAGGTTCAGGGTTGGCGGACAGACCTTAATTCCTACACTGTCATAAATCCCTTTCTTTCTTTAAAGGCACTAAAGGTTAGTGAAAAGCATTGGTTGTGAAGATTTCAAAGGGGACAAATGATCTTATTGTCTTAATAATAATAATAACATTTTATTGACCTTATTACAATAAATTTGGAAATTAGGTCTGTGCCCGTGGCATCCAGCAGCCTCAGTGCTGCGCCAGTTCAAACACAGTTCTATCCTTATAATGTAGTCTGTCATCCAGACCCCTTAATTGTTCAAGTGCCTAAGCATGTCTACAACAAGACTCTGAAAATGAACACATCTCAGAGGCTCCTTTTTCTTTTTTCTTTTTTTCTTCAATTTTTTTTTAATTTGTACAAACAATATTCATTTCAGAGACTAAATGTTAGACTATACTTATGATGCTGAACGCCATGCAAGGAAGCAACAATTCCCATCTTTTAACGTCTTTTGGTATGACACAGTTGGATGCTCTCCCAACTGAGCTACATCCCCGGTCTTTGGCTTGCTGTTTCATAAACTAAACATCCATGACTCTTGTTGTGTATGTAGTTGAGTCTAGACTTGCTGGAGGGGAGCTAGACTGTATATAAGACTCTTATTGTATCCACAGTAATTCAGCAGGCCGAGTTACATTGTTATGGACCTGTATCTATCAAATATTTTTTCATTCGTACAGATACAGAGAAGACTTGACGTCGGGCGGGAGGGTCGGAGGTCACTGTAAGCTTGACACAGAAGCTATAAAGAAACAAGCAGCTCACAAGAGTCCCCTACAGAGCTGGTGAGTCCTCTTTATTCGTGTGTAAACTGCACTAAACATGGAGAAAGGGAGAAGGAATCACTGCAGCCAGGGATGTTTGTGCTGTAAAATTATATTCTTAGACTGACATGTTTCGGCTCTCAGAGAGTTCCTTCTCCCTTTTATCCTATTGGTATGTAATTCAGTGGGATATCGTCGCCGCCCTGTCCGTCCGTACGTAATCATTTCTTTCCAGAGCAGAGCCAAAAAAACGTTCATAATATCTTCCGAAACTTTCTGGATTTGCATTACCCAATAACTGAACTGGTGTCTTTTGACATTTTAAGATTTCTGAAAAGTTTTGTTTTTTCGTTTCCATAGAGACACATTGAATTTGGACTTTGTTCAGGGATAAGTTCGTTTCCAGAGCATAACTCTAAAACCCTGCATCATATCTTCCTGAAACTTTGCATGTACTACCCACTAGCTACTTCTTCTCTGAGGCACTGCATCCCAAAGCTGAAATTTTGTGGTGAGGTACCTTGCACCTAGAGGATCAAAATTTGTTTGTCCTGACCAATGGCGTGGCAAGGGCTCAATTTAAATGGTGTACCCCTCTGATGACTATGATGAAGTGTTCAATGCTATCATATAACCTATTATAGTGATTGTGATTAATAATGAGTCAGTGTTGATTTCATGCAGGTATGCAGAGCTGGAAGACTTCACATCGTTAGAGAAACAACCCCTGTCTAGTGGCATGTGTGATGTCATCATCGACAAACCAACCTACCTCATGAAACTCGACGCAGGTATACACTCTCTTGATGCATGTTGAGTTCTTTTGATATTCTTAGCAGTCAACACTGGTTGTGCTGACTTGTAAAACTGTACGGACTTACATTGATATCTGAATGATGAATAAAGTCTTTGAAGAGCATTTAGAAGTGGTATACATAAGAACAGGAAGATGAATGTTGTGGATAGGTCATAATTTCTCCATTAAAAAGTTTATAGTCAGAATAGGATCGAAATGAGCAGAGCTGATTGGAGCCATTTTGTGATGTCCCAGCCTCTGAGTGATTTTCATCTCGGCATGTTTATGAGTAAATAATTCTTAAAGCTGTGACACGTTATTAGTTTTCATGTGGCAGGTATCAACATGTTCCACCACTTCTGTGACTACGTGAACCTGTATCTCAGCCAGCACTTCAACAACTCCTTCTCTACCGATGTGCAGATTCTCATGTGGGATACTGTGAGTTGCAGCTAGCTGTTTAACACATTGGTCATTAAAGGCTGCATAAAAGAAGTTAAATGTTTCTAAGGCATATTTTTTTCAAAAGTGAAGAGGGTGGTAGGACCTTTATTTTTTTTGGGGGGGGGGGGGGAATAATAATTAGGGAGGAGTAAAAACAATTTCCATCAAAATATAGCCAGGATGTGGTAGAAGTATACAAAACTGAAGCACATCACTTCCTGCAGATCCATATATTTGGTGGAGAAATTGATTTTAGGATTTAACAAAAATGATGCGGAAAATTCTTAAATTATCTTTTCAAATGACAATTAATAAAACTGTCAAATAAACAGCGCACAAATAAAAGTGATGCACAAATGACTAAGAATTATGTACGGCCTGATGAGCTACAATGCCCATGGTGCTGGTTTTCATTCTGCTTAAGGAGAGATGGGACCCAGAAATCGAACTCGCTTACGGTAACATTTTGCGACAAGAAATTATTGTAGTGAATAAGTCTAAAAATATATGGATTACGTTGTTTGGACATACGCTTATCCATACACTAACAGAAAGCGCTTAATTTTCTGTAACGCCTTTTAAACGGTCATTTTACGACATGCCGCATAACATTGTCGTCGCCTATATTCGCAGTAAATATGTTACTGTGTGTGTTATTCGAATTTCTTACGTATCTTTACTTACTGACGAATTTAAATTGCCTGGTATAATCAACTGATAGTTATTCTTCCATCATGCACTCCTAGATTGATAGTATGTTCAATAATGATTACACGGTAGGCTGTCAAAGTTACACTTGAAACCATCCAAATTGCCGTGACGTTAGGTTTTTACGTTTATGAACGTAATTTAAAAAATGACGTTAAAGTGATGAAAAACCTCCGGTGACCCCCTATTTTTATTCTGAATTCGTTTGTTTATTCAAATGTGCACATTATATTTCATTTTTAGCAACATCTAAAATATGTGTGTCAGTGAAAAATCCTGTTCAATATGCGAAAAACAATGAGAAAAATGCTGTTTTTAATTAAAAAGTGCTTAATTTATTTTTGTTTCTCTTTCCAGTGTCATTAATTTACAAAATATAGACTTGCTATGCATCCCCGCTTATTCGTTGAAAGCGAGCGCTTCATCTAAATACATCAAATCAGTCAAAAATGGCGTAATTTGCCGACGGGAGTATTATTATTAATGCAGATAACTCTTTAAATCGGTCGGTGACCCCCAAATTTTCTTACATTTTTGGATAAAAGACATAATAAACCTGCTATTTTGAAAAAATAAACGAATTCTAAAATATTTTGTTTCATTGTACCATCTCTTCTTAAGCCTTTCATTAATGAAATGAAAGTTTTAATGATTTCTCCTATCTTTCAGAGTGGACTATTCTATGGAGACTTTTTCAGTGAGACGTGGAGAGTATTTTCTGATCATCCAGTCATACCCTTACATGAGTATGAGGGCAAACGAGTGAGATGATAACTTGTACATTGTATTAATGCAGTTTCAGTCAGTTACCTTATATTTGACAGATCTCATCTCCAGCAAATTTCTCACAACTTCCTTGCTTTTACAGATACATTTATTCATAGATGTTTTAATCAAATTAGTAGATCAATTTTTTCTGTTCAGGAAATTTTCTGTTGCGATTACAGTTAAATTGAGTACACTCTGGCTTATTTCTTTTTTTATTTTCATGTTTTTTTTAAATTTTGTAGAGATACACTTGTTTCTCTGAAGTATATATTTCTCAAATATTCGCTCCAGGTGTGTTTCAAGGAAGCTGTGTTCTCGTTCCTAGCCCGTATGAGAAGTGGTCTGTACTACAATATGCCCCTAGTGAGTGTTATCTCCACCTTCTCCTTTCTGTGCATTTCTCTCCTATCGACAAGAGGACTTCTATGTAAAAATAAGATGTCTGCTCATACGTCTATATCCACCACAAAAAGCATTTCATGTCTGTTGCCACACATGCAGGGTTGCCTACTTGTACCATTTTGTAGTATTTTATACAAACGACAGGCCTAAAATATGACTGTTGCCAATTTTGCAAATTGTACACCTTTCTGTGAAAATAAGAATTGTGCATTGTATCAATTCCTGTATGAAGTACTGACCTGTTTGAGAGTTAACACTATACCCCAGTAAGCAAAATCAGAAAAGGATTCTTGTTTTGAACTACCGGTAGGTGGAAACAGAGCGTCATATATTGGGTTTAATAGTATCATACTAACTTTATTGTTTTTGTAAGCTTAAAAATGACAAAATACTCCAAAGTTTGATTCTATCTACACTTAACCTGAAAATGAGGGTAGGAAGTTTTGCACATTGCAAGAAGTGAGTGCCTGAATGTCAAACAAGCAAAGCTAACCTTCCTGTAAGTTACGTAGCAGCTTAGTGCAGTTAGTTGCGTATTGCAGTGACATGCTACATCTCTGCTAAATAAATATGTCACTCGAAAAAACCCCAGTTTTATGGTGTTCCTGTATCTTCCAGGTGAACGGATGTGAGAAGTCCGGACTGATGCGAGCCTTCTCTCAACACACGATACACAGACTCTCTGTGCCACAACTCGGCCCTCTGGTCAGTGGAATTCGTTTACATTCTTTAATGTTAATATTTGAATGAAATTAATTTTTTAAATAACAGCCATTTTAGATTGCTGTATCACTGTATCACATTTTCTCTGTGTGACAAAAATGCAAAGTAATTTGACAACATATATATTGGGAAGCAAGGGAGAGGCGATTTTTGCAACACTTTACGAAAAGTTTTTGCTTTCATATCCCAATGACAAGTAAATCTTACTATAAACAAATGAATCAAACGTTTCTGCCAATGTTTCACAATATATGAATTGTTCTTTAGATATTTTTATCTATACTAATGTCTACATTGTATTTAACAATGGGATACTCTTATCTGTAAATCTGTTTATACTGGTCAAGAGGTTTGAAAGTTTGATTCAATATAAACTCTATATGATGTCTGATGTTACAGAGAGACAAAGTGCGGGTGACGGTGCTGGCGCGCAACACCAAGTACCGGAATATCCTCAACCAGGGCGAGGTGAGTACTGATAATAATAATAATAGTATGTTTATAATGCGCACATATCCATGCACAATGCATGCTCAAGGCGCTACACAATTATTACCCTGAAGGAATCATGCTTTCGGTGCCACGTATGAAGCGCTTCACACGACTGTATAGGTCCATACATTCCCATGTCCAGGTACCCATTTGTACAGCTGGATGAACTGAGTGCAATGTGGATGAAATGCCTTGCCCAAGGACACAGTTTAAGACTGTGTACTGAGTGTATGTTGATTGTTTAAGGAAGAAAATAAAAGAAATTAAATACGTCGAATAGGTTTCAAATAAAACCGTCACATTGTTAAAGATATTTATAATGTTATGAATATTGATTACCTTCCCTGGTGTATACAAGAGCACATTGAAGAAGAGATAAATATGATAAAATAAATATACATCAAACTATTTGTCAGCTGCAATATTTGTACATGAAGCATATTAAAGGCGCTGTAGCACGTTTTTTTGCTGAAATAAGTCGATGAAATGTATTTGAAAAATAATGTCAACAATAGTTAAACACCCTTCTCTCTTCGGAAAATCAAGTTGCAAATGAGTGTACATGGTACCGTAAAGCCATGTGAATTTTTTTTGTCATTCGAATATAATAAAATGTGTTCACAATAAAATGGCCGCCATGCAATTTTGGCTTTATACGCAACACCGTTATTACCACTACGGATCATTGGTTTGTGTAATAAGATGTTTTACCCTCTAAAGTAAATATAAATGACATAAACAATCATTATCAATGAGAAATTTGAAAAAATAAAATTTGAAAAAAACGTGCTACAGCGCCTTTAAAGGCGTTTTAGCACGTTTTTTCGCTCAAATAAGTTGATGAAATGTATTTGAAAAATAATTTCACCAATAGTAAAACATCCTTTTCTCCTCGGAAAATAAAGTTTAAAACGAGTGTACATGTTTTAGTTAAGCCATGGGAATCGTTTTTGTAATACAAAATAATAAATTGTGTTCACAATAAAATGGCCGCCATGCAATTTTTGCTTTATACGCAACATAGTTTTTACCACTACATATAATTTGTTTGTGTAATAAGACGTTTTACCCTCTAAAGTTAATTTAAATGACATAAACTATCATTATAAATGGGAAATTTGAAAAAATAAATTTTGCAAAAAACGTGCTACAGCGCCTTTAACACTCCTGGGTTGTTATGAGAGGATATTACATTGATTGAATGTAGCTTTATACAGAGCAAGGATCAGTCAGTTTGTGCACCAACCCAGGTTTCAACAGGTATTTAAGCTATGAGCCAGTAATACTTTGTAACTTTGATGTGTATCTGGTTTGATTTGATTTGTTTATGACTAGATATTGTAGGCTTACACTAACACTTACACTTCTTCTCTCCAGTTGGTGGCTGCATTGAAAGCTGTTCCTGAATTTGAGGTGAAACTTGTTGTTTTTAATAGGTATGTATATCGAGTTTTGAAAATTATATATTTTCATACTTCACATTAAATGTAAGTTGATCATGATAACAAATTTCAGTCTGAAGGATACATTCAGTTTGATTTCTTTTACAGAGACATACCATTCTTGGAACAGTTAAAGGTAAGAAAAACATGTTTAGCTCCTTTTACCTCTGTGTTATATATGTATCAGGAAGTGTCCTCGCAGCATAGTTGTGTATTTACTACAAAGCTGAAACAAATGTAACACAATTATCTGTTGATAGCATTTTGTGTTACAAATGTTATATAATCTGCTAGTTACACTTGGTGTGACAAAATGTAACATCATCTGCTGATAACACTTTGTGTTACAAAATGTAACATCATCTGTTGATGACACTTTGTGTTACAAAATGGAACATAATGTGCTGATGACACTTTGTGTTACAAATGTAACATCATCTTCTTATAACACTTTGTGTTACAAAATGTGATATAATGATCTTCTAATAGCATTTTGTGTTACAAAATGTGATATAATGATCGGCTAATAACACTTTGTGTTACAAAATGTGATATAATGATCTGCTAATAACACTTTGTGTTACAAAATGTAACATAATCTGCTGATGACACTTTGTGTTACAAATGTAACATCATCTTCTAATAACACTTTGTGTTACAAAATGTGATATAATGATCGGCTAATAGCATTGTGTTACAAAATGTGATATAATGATCGACTAATAGCACTTTGTGTTACAAAATGTGATATAATGATCGGCTAATAGCACTTTGTGTTACAAAATGTAACATCATCTGCTGATAACACTTTGTGTTAAAAAATGTGATATAATTGATAGCACTTTGTGTCACAAAATGTGATATAATTAATAGCACTTTGTGTTACAAAATGTGATATAATGATCTGTAAATAGAATTTTGTGTTACAAAATGTGATATAATGATTGGGTAATAGCACTTTGTGTAAGAACTTATCTTAATTTTGAGATATGTTCTACTATGTGTGAGATTGTAGTTGCTTTTGTTGTCGGACATCTTCCTACACACTGAGTTAAACTTCTTCTGTAATTAAGTTCATTTAAAAACATTTGATGTGAAAATAATATTACAGGTATCACACAACAATAACGTATTCATCTAGATGGTGAGTTCTTGTGTCTTAGTTGTTGTAGCAGTAGTCAATAGTAAATACCATCTGTCGACATTGGTTTCATTCACTCTTGCTGTGATGGCTTATTTGGGTGGACCTAGTATTCATAGCAAATCAACTGTTTTCAATGTTGATAAGTTGACCGAGTGACTATTACACTACTCTATCTCTCTATCTATAACCAGGTGTCTCACAACAGTGATATATTTATCGGGATACATGGAGCTGGTCTCACCCACATGTTGTTCCAACCAGACTGGGCCGTCATCATGGAACTGTGAGTGTTATCTCTCATCTTGTCTTTGCAGCTTTCAAAATCCCGCCAGGGGCATGGCAACTTTTCTACACGCAGTAAGGTTTGGGTGCAATGCTACACTGAATTTCAGTGCAGTACCACCCATGGTTTGCTAGTTCCAGCCGCTGCTCGCAGGTTTCACCGCAGTGCATGACCACATGGCATTGCAGGCTTTCTCCCTGCCATAATACTAGCAACTGCGGTATGAGTGAAATACTCTTGAAAGTGGTGTTAAACCCCAACTCCCCTCACCTCACCTCTTTGCATCTCCATTCTGTGAAGAAGATTTGAGTTATCTGTGTTCTTTAGAGGGGAGGCACTAGCAGCATAAGCATTTTTTTCTCAAATAAAGAATGATCCTCATATCGCTCAGTATTTAAGGCATTTAAAAGTACCATATGATTATTAGTTTGTTTTCACAAGATCAAATATATGGGAAAAATTTATTATCTACAATTTCATATATCAGTTGTCCTGAGTTCAGATAACTCAATGTAACATGTCTACCTCCCGACAGCTACAACTGTGAAGACCAGCGGTGCTATTTCGACCTGGCGCGACTACGTGGAATCAAGTACATGACGTGGGAGAGACAAGATAAACTCAACCAGGAGGACGCGGTAGGTGTTGCGTTTTATCTTTGACTTGGAATGTTTTGAAATAGAACATGTATTTATCCATTCAGAATATATTTGTTTAAAATTCTGCAATATGGCAGGCCTATAACACAAAAATATCTCATTAGTACTGACATCAATACTATAATGTTGATAAAGGTATCATTCTGTGTATCAGTCTTTTTAAATTAGGCCAATTATATCTCTACCCTGCTGTTATCATTATTGTTTTTAACTTTACTGAAATATGTCTCACACAGACTAAAAAACTAAAAGATTCAAGATTATTCAAGCAACATACCTTTTTGCGGATTTTAGTTTTAAATATGATCACTTCAAACACTGCAGTTATCGGTAGTTAAAATATGCAAGGCTGATGGTTTTGTTAAGCATAATAGATAAATAAGTCTTTGAATTTAGATATTCTTCTTTTGATTCACTTTATTTCTGTCAACCATTTGATGTCAGTCTTCCAAGTTGAGGTTGTGTGATATCCACACTCTGTGCATCTTCGGTTACCCATGGTTTTATATATGCTCCGTTACTCTCCACTATATCACCCATGGGAAACCTTATCCGGGGAATCTGTTCTCAAATTACCCGCCTTGGCCTGTCAGTAACCAAAGAAAATGCTCAATGGGATAAGACGGAAATGGTCAAGGGAGATAATCGGTGACGGATGGCTAACACAATGACCTCGGTTGCTTTGAAACCAAGTGATATGAATTGCCATTGGCCCGCAGGTCCAAGCTGCGTAGCAGTTTGATTGGCTCACACCGGCCAAGGGCAGGTGATTTGAGTACAGATTTCTCTGATAAGGTTTCCCATGGGTGATATAGTGGAGAGTAACGGAGCATATATAAAACCATGGGTAACCACTCTGTGGTAACATAATTCATTTGAAAATAAATGTTGTGTGTTTGTCCTCACCAGATTTGTTTATATCTATCCAAATCATAGACTCTTCATTTACAATTCCAGGGTCATCATCCAACGCTCGGAGCTCATGCCAAGTTCACTAATTATGGCTTCGATGTTGACGAGTTTCTAAGACTTGTGTTCAAAGCATCTGATCATGTTAAATCTCATCCCAAATTTGTAAAAGCGCACAAGTCAAAACATAACAAGGAAAAGAAGAAAAAGGATGAATTATGATGACTGGGGTTTTTATGGTGTCTTTTTAAATGTCTTCCATGTTTTTGAATATCATATTTATTATCTCTATGTCAAAATGCCATTTTGCATTTTTGTGTTCGTGTATCATTTCCATGCTGTCAAATTAACATTAACTCTGAAAAGATGAGTTGTTTTTGTTATCAGTGTTATCTAATTACATTGATTGTTTACCAGTATATTTGAGTATTGCCAAAACATAAATCATATAAATCAAATTATAGAATTATTTGTTACATTGTTATATTTGGATAACTCTATCTACAATAGTACACATTCTTGTAGCTTTTTTGGGACGAGTCAATTTACTTATGTGCTTAGTACATAACTGATCTATTAAAAATATTCAGTATTTTGAAAAATATGCTAACAGTTTTAAGCTCTGTTTAATATGTTAATCTGCATTGAATTTGGATAATTGTGTCATTTAATTTGACTTACTAAGTTATAATGAAGAGACAAAGTTCTACCTTTTGTTCAAATGATATATAATATTACCTCATCACTTTAACAATTCATGCTTGCAATTAGCGTATTCTCTGCCAAACCAACATTGAATGGTGCACAAATCCTAGTCCTGAATGATTGAAGCGCTCATAAAATGTCTTTTTATGTGTAGGTAAAGACGCATCTGACAGTTGAAAAATCTATTTTCTTTTAACATTTAACATGGAAAAAAGTATTTTCATGGTATGAATGAATTCATTGTTATAATCAAAGACGTAGATCCAATTAATTCCTTGTTATAATAAAGCTTAAACTTTTTTTGGACTACTTTTCATACCACATTTTGTGTGGTTTCATATTACATTTTGTATGGTTTCATATCACATTTTGAATGGTGTATTGCAGGTGGGTTTGTGGAATCATTCTCTTGAATGCTTGATGGATGATACTGGGTTATAGAAGAACGGTTCACCTTTCTATTTGTATGTTATTTATATATGAAGAAGTTGATTAAACAACTTTTGTATTAACAGATTTGTTTTGTCGGTTACATTCTATTAGTGTGTGATTATGTTGAAATGCTGACAGTGTAATGTGGTAACTTAGCGTTGAAATCATTGAAATAAAAGCATAAACATGCATTTGAGATGACACTGTCAAACAAGCTCTCTGTCGTCAGTAGAGAAGTTTAAAATTAAGTTTAAGAAAATATCACTCAAAGTATACTACAATATTTAAATCGTAAATCGGCGTGGATAGATGCAAAACAGTATGGTATTGAAAAAGAACATCTGCTAGTGTTGGTTCCAAGCGACCTCTCAGTTTTGTGACCAATGCGTTAGTGAAACTGAACTTTGTAAGTGAAATGCACGTGACGGGTAAGCCAACTCGTCATACATATATCACTTTTCGGAAATGCTTTAATGTTATCGTACCAACGTCCCTCGTTGTCGAGTTTGGCTCTGGGTGAAACGTATACAAAATGGAGCGGCACCGTATACGTTTACCTTGAGACTGGATTCAGGTCGACGGAAATCAGTTTGGATGGAATGGAGTATGTGTTTTAGGAAGAATAACGACTAAGGATGATTCGTTAGACTTTCCAGCATATGACCGCAGGATTTTCGACAAAGCATATTTACTATAATTCTTATTATATCACTAAGTAGTAACAGTGAAATGTCCATGAAAGTGATATTTAGACACCAAGCGTCTTTCGTTATCCTTGGTACATGTACCTTTGATAAGTACCAGTGTGGTGATATCTCGGTGTGTGCGTACCTCTTGGAACTGGCATGATTTAGTAAACTGATATAACCTTCTGGTAACGACTCGTTATGTAAACTGATTACTTGATCGTTTGAAAAGAAAAAAACAAGTGTTTTGAACGACTTCAGGATTCTACAAGACGCTATGCGTATTTCAGATGCATATTATGAGTGATCTACATCGTTAGCCATAATCATATATAATGCGACAGTTTCTTGTACATTACACCATTCGTCGTCTTCTCTATCTCCATTCGCAAGGCATAACTCGAGCCAGTTACCCGGCTTAGTAAGCATTTCCTTGACTTCATTGTGCTAGAATCCGGCGCGCTATACTTGAACTACATAGTGGGCTTTGATTCGCTAGTACAGACATGTTAATGCTATGCGGCAAGGCTTAAATTAGCCAGTGATAGAGACTGGCGCGAGTTATTCCTTGCGGAGGGGAGTTGCGTCTTATCTTGCTTGTGGCTGAACAGTGATGGGTTTAGAGGGGTCCCGTCCCTAAGAGAGCTGTAAGTGTGCTTTGTTGACCTCTTGACACAGCAATGAATCAACTGTTGACCTTTAACTAGAACGTAGTCTTACGATCAATATCCTTTTAAGTTTCAACAGTTCGTTTTTAAGGATTTATGAGGTGGGTTATACCATGTAAGTGTATTATAACTTAATTCACGTTGTATACATACCTCGTGTATGAAGAAGCATATAACTTAATAGTTCATGTCATCTTTCAACATCCAATGCAAGGCGTAACTCGCGCCAGACACGATCGCTGACTAGTTTAAGCCTAGCCGCAATTCCTTAACTTTCTTGTGCTGATGTAGTAGCGATCTGCACCCTTACGTCATAATGCGCTCTTCTACGCAAACACAGGAAAGCTAAGGAAATGCGGCAAGACTTGAATACATGTAGCTAGTGATCTAATGGTGACTAGGGCGAGTTATGCCTTTCGCGGGGAAATTGGTCACTGCTTTGTCCTCCACAGTGAGTTTTGATTTGATTTAGATGCTTTGTGAATGTTAGATTTATACACTTGACCGGGTGGACTGGTGCGTGAAGAATTATCATTTCTGAACATTTTGGTATTTGATCACCGATGCTACGATTATCAAAGTTTTTTAAATGTTGCCAACACAAAGGTTTAAATATCAAATGTAGAAAAAAAGTAAATAGAAAGCCGACATAAACGCTATTGAACAAGTCCTATAAGACACTTGTATAACGTTAGCAAGCAGATTCTTTACACTGAATGTAGACACTTGTCTTCATGTCACAGTCTTTTTGAATAATTTTTCTCATGTTCTGCTGTGTTGGCATTGTGTGTAAACCAAAATGCCAAGTGTTATGTTGATAATATACAATGTACAGCATGTTCAAACTATGTGATGTATGAATATTCTCATGCAATGGTTTGTGTTCTCGGAAGGATGAAGCCAACGGATATTTTCGATATGAGGTCTAATACAAATTATGCTCGTATGTTTTGGGATGATAAATATCCTGCATTAGAAACAAAGTAAAATAACAAGCAAACAAAAGCTACAAATATGTGTTAACGTAAAAAAAAGACTTTATTGAAGACTGTACAGTAACAAATGATTAACAAATAGGCAACTCCTTGACCAATAGATAGAAACTTGTTTTGTCCACATGGTGTCTTCCTCCTGCTACCTGTTAACAACGACCATGCTGCCGTCTGTGTACGTCCTAAAATGGCCAGGTCGCCCTACTTCAAGAAAATTATTTTTCAGTTCAGAAGCTCCTTCGTCCAGGGTTTGTCTATTGAACGATCAATGGCAGTTTTTGCCTTAGTAGCATTAAAAAACAGAAGCATCGTTAGGATGAACGCATAACAAAGGGCCGCAAGGGTCGCCAAATGAACGCATATTAAAGGGCCGCAGGGGTGGCCGAATAAACGCATACGACTGGATGAAGGGTCGAACAAAGGGTGGCAGACACATTACCATGTTCCTTATTTCGTCTTTTGCATCCATTTTGCGACCACAGCGATGCCTCTGTCTTCCTTACATTATTTAATGACGGATTTATGTGACGTTTAAAGTAACAGCTATTTTTAAAGGGGCTGCAGCACGTTTTCTAATGGAAATAAAGATATATCACACAATGGAATAGAAATATTACCAAGAAACACTCAAAAAACACTCAAGTAAAACGAATGGTAATTGTTCGGTTAAGCAACATTTCCAATCCTCGAATAATTATTAAGAGGTGTTCACACTAAAATGGCCGCTAGCAGTGACACCGTCTTCTACGGATAATCGGGACGTGTTATGGGTAAATATACACTACATAACTTTTTATTATAAATGGCAAATTTCGAAAAAAGGTAATAAAAAATTGCCTTTAAATAGATGCCCTTCGGCCAATTAAAAATTTTCAGTGACTGAACTGCTCTGTGAAAGTATGCAATCATGTCCCATCCCTGACGATGTCTGCAGTTACTAGTACCACCTCGGTACAACTTACGCAAGCAGTCCTTTTTTGTGCCTCCTAGTTAGTTGTTAATTATTAGGGATATAGCTGATTTAGTTAACAGTCACAAATCAGATGTCATCTTATAACCAATTGTTCAGATGTTCCAAGCATTAGAAAAATATAGGTGAGCTATAGTTTTACTGATGGCATGTGTGAGTGGCATTCTGGAACTTGAGGTGATGAAGACTTTTCGAAGACAATATTTATGGATATAAAATAAACCTTCTCTATCTGCACAGGCGACGTATCGACATAGGTTCTATTGTTGTTATCAGGAATGGATCGTCATCACTTACATGACCACGATATAAGAACCTAAGTAGAATCGTCGCCTATGCCTAAAACTTAAGGTATATTTATATCCATAAATAGTATCTACATTCTTTATCTATATATTGGTGACGAAGACGTATTGTAAACTTTCCGATCAGATACCGGTTAAACATATAGAAAAAGATGATAAAAGGCTCGTTTAAAGCTGTGGGTAAAACATTAGAATAGCACGTTTGAGAAAGTCCGAACAATAGTTATGTTAAGCATTTAGCTACCGATCGCCAAGCATTTTTCGGTTTAAGTCGCCTGCATTATTCTAGAATGAACCTGACGTGATTATTTGGTTCCATTCTACTGTGTAGTGATATTAATGCTGTCAACTAATTAAAGAAATATGTCAATTCTTCAATTTTCTAAGAAAAAAATAGTTTGATGACTAGATATAACACTCTGTTCAAGTTTCATTAACTCACAGAACGCTGACGTCCGGTAATGAATATGACTTATATTCTCTTTAGAAAACTTAATGATAATTTGACAAGCTGCAAGGGGTCCAATATACTGGAAATGTCAAAAACCACGGTTTCTATTGAGTCTATGTACACTAGTCACGCCCATCTACAAAGTGGGCGTGGTGAATGTATGGTAATCACATAACAGCGTCAATGTTGAAACTCGAACACTTGTGTATCTCGAACACGGTATAAGTCGAGCACTGCCATTTAAACAAGTCATTTGGCCTCTCCCATGGTGTAGTATTGAAATGGTCCTTTAATACTCTATAGACGTATATTATCAGACGAATCCATACTCTCAGTAAACTAAACGTTGAATAATGCAATATCTTCAGTAGACACACAAGTCGGTGACCATCGTCTTTACGATTCACCTGCTGTTTCACACATACATTCATATTGAAGAGTCCATTTCCATGAAGGTTGGCGTTCCGAAGTCCACAAACTGTCTGTGTAATATGCCAGGTTTCATTTTCGCTCTCCACAGTCATTTGTCCAGTTTCTCAAACCTTTGTCAGCAACTTCAGAAAGTGTCTGGTACTGCTTCCGAATGTACACATGGCCTTGTCACAAGTAGAGTGTCACGAAGGCAACTCAACTAGAAGTACCCACTAGGATACTGTATGCACAGACAGTTCAAGCTGTCCTGATTGTGTGAACGTCTCGTTGATTAGGACAGACAGACAGACAAGGCAGTTTTCTGTCTACCGGCGACGTGTTGTGGATCAGCCGAACATGTGATATAAGTCATAAAAGCCGGATCAATTGAATTATCAACCAATGTTCTCTCTCAATAGCAAAGTGTCCCTCAGACTACATCCGTCCAAGACGACCAACATATCAGAACTGGGAAATGTATGTAACAGTGAAACCGCTCACCAATGTCGACATGTGTCCTTCAGCACAATTTGGCGGATGCTTCACGTCACCACATACGGTCTGACGTCACAATACTATGAGAGAGGGGATGGCGTCATAGATAGAAGTCGGGAGGCTGATGGTGGTTGTTGAGGGTGCTGCTGATAACACCTCGGTTCGGGGTGTCATACAGGTGCTCGTTCTTAAAGCTGTCATAGGACAGGTTCTGACTGAAGTCTGGCACCAGATGAGGGGGGAGGTTGGTCGGGGGGTGGTACACGAAGCTCCCCGCGATTATGGACGGCTCGTAGTGACTGTCGTCTCCCATCGTGCACAGGGCGTTGTCACTCGAATTGTCATGGTAACCGTGAATCCGAGTGGCTCTAGGAGTCGAGTGAGCTGCAGGGTAATACACCTGGGGAAGTGATGAGAGATGGTGTATTATTTATAAGTCACGTTGAGAAGAAGGTACTACAATGTACACATACAATACTCTCATGTAATATTGGTGCTGCGGTAACTACGTTCAGTATTGAAAGTGTACACACGGGTCATCCTAAATTGAAGTTAATCTACTTATAAGGCATTATATTTGTATGATTCTCTTGGATTATCATTCCGGGTTGCTTTTTATCTAGCAATTGTTCTCATTTGTTCATGAGAAATGTCATTATAAAAGATACATATAACATCGGACTTGAATAACTTAATTGCATAAATGAGTAATTGCGACCAATGATATAAAGAAAACCCAGCAAAATGTCCACGACGTCGAAACTTACGTCGGCTGCGTAGTTGTCGTATGCTCTATAGACCTTGTCTCTTATGGAGTAGTCGTAAGCAATGACGGGATCTCCGAACCATGGGACCAGACGCGTCTTCTTGATTGCCCGGTGCCGACGGTGGCGGTACCGCTGTCTGTAACAAACAACAAGAGGGCATTTAAACTAAAACACTCTTCCAGCACGCTCAGATTCCTAGGACAAAATGGTTGTCTTCGTACACCGGTTTATATTGGTATTTCTTCATGGCACCTTCACGCAGGAAACAACTACAAAATGGTCTTGTCACAGCTCAAACAAATGTTTTTAAGAGTTTTCATATTAATAACGTACAGTGTATAGTTGTTGAATATTCCATCAACAAACAAGTCAATATCAAACTTTACATTCTCTGTAAGCAGTTATATTTTTTAAGATTCGGCTATCAAAACGTAAACAAAACTTTTTTCATCTGCCCTAGGCCTGATGACTGCATTTTCACAAAATGGTACCGATGGTAGTGAAGAAGAGACAATGCACGTGGAATTTACCCGGAAGTTCATTCCGACTTACCTTCTCTTGATCTGCCACTTCCGGATGGAGGCGATGATGATGAAGATGATGGCAATGAGGGATAGCGTTCCCAGCGTCCCCCCGATAACCAGTTCCGTCGGGAACGTCGACTGCGGCTGTAGGATATAAGGGAACATTTGAGGTGCGACATATCAACGTGGATGACTCGATTTTTAAGAGTTAGTAAAGCTAATGATAATCTTCTCCAACTGGAAGGTCAAAGTTTTGGTCTACAAACGGTTTGGTCTTAGCTTGTGGCAGTAGTGTAGCAATACAAAGTAAGCGACAAGGTAATTTCCACTGCTATCTTAAAGAAAACTCTACAATGATGAACAGGTGAAGTTTAGCGTAAATATGTTGGGAAAACGTCGTTCATCTCTGTTGCGCAATATATTTGCGCTAAACTTCACCTGTGAATGATGCTTGATGCGCTCACTAATTGCTTCGTCGACCTGCTTCGAAGACGCATCATGAAGGGAGGTAAACTAATTCTAGCTAACCAACTTATTCGGATTGTAACTGTACCGAGTACAGGTTCCAAATCACTGGAAGAATATCATATTATATAATAGACAAGGGCGTGGACTATTTGTTCCTGTTATGCCACTAATAACTACTTAATTGTTGAATGTGTATCTAAAAATGCTGAAGTTCATGACAGATCTTTGACTAAATCTAAGTAAAGTAGCCTAAACCATATGGCAGCAACGGAATTAGCTTTAGATTCATTCACTAGATATCGGAAAATATTCGCGCCTCTGCCATTTCACTTGCACTCTTGTGTAAATCGAAGAATTCCATAAGCTTTGATGACGAATGGTCGACCAACCAACAATTAACAGTCCATAGCTTATCGCGACAGAGCTTGATACTCTCAATCTAGCCGACTATCCTGTTATGGAATGGGCGATGTTGTCAACCTCAGCTTACATCGTACCGTCTGCTCATGGCTTATGGTTCTTCGCACAATAGTGACAGCCTGAGTTGCGCAGTGTTGCCAAGTCATGGCTAATTACCAGTGACTGCGTGGCATCTGAATTCCCGCCAAAACCACCATTGCAATCTTTGTCTTGTAGGGCGGACAGGGAGGCATCGAGTAAACAACAAGCAGACGACACTCACTGATGCAGACGACACCAGTGACTCCTATACAACGCTGCTTCAAATAAAATGGAGCGAAGATTGAATGACTTTTAATATTGAATAACTTCATGTCCGTCATCAATCACTTTGGTGCTCTGAATAGAATTTGACTGACACTTCAAAGATTTCGATAAAGAAAACAAATCAATTATTTCTAGACTCCATCGGTCCATCTTGACACGGACGGTGTGTTGATACAAATAACATTCGGCTAGAAATTGGCACCCCCTTTCCTTAAACATCAAATTTATGTCCGGCTTCGATGAAGTTGTCTCAACATCCGGGTCTTTTCAAACTTTCATCAACAAGAAATGTGGTCAAACCCAGAAGGTCATCCCGGCAAGTGTTTGTCCGGCAAACTTCCAGGACGAGCAGTGGTTACATCAGGGATTAGGGACTCGCAGCGACCTTGAGGCAAAGTAGCTAACTCGCATACACAGCGAGGTGACTTGTCGCTGGTGTTGGTCACTGGTAAATTTGTTTGGTTATTTACGAAGCTGACCCAAGTCAACATTCGAAGAGATTTACTTACCACACGGTAACCGAGTTACTTACTCAATACTAGTTGATACTTAGACTTGGAATAATGTATTATGTTAAAGTGTTATTTTGATAATTGAGGATATATATGTACTACAAAAAAACACATGTACACATCACAAAATTGCGAGCATTTTGCATAGCACAGATATCGCTCCAGCTTCAAAAACAACAGTATCATCTAGTGGTTTGTATCGTGTATTCGTGTATGACATGTCTTATACAAAGGCCAGAGGATGTTACAATCTGACATTAAATCATGTTAAAACGGTCTGTGAGTTCTAACCAAACATGGCAAAAGTGATCACAGCTCACAAACCCCCGCCTCAGTTTGAAAGCCTTCATATATCATTAATTAATTTGAAAGAACATATACTCAATCGTGTCAATGATTGCAAATAATTTTCAGTGATCATTCTGAAATTGGAAAAAGGCACAGCATGCCCATGACTCCACCATACAAATTTGAAGTTTGAACAAAGTCTGAAAATAAGGTATTTATTAGATTTTTTGTCAAATTTTCGAAATGATTTCGACTGTGAGTTGTAACTCCAAAAAGGCACTATACCACCACATAGATAACATCCATACCAAATTTGAAGATTAAAATCCATATAGGCTTCAAATGATGCTCCAGAAACGAAACAAAGTTTGAAAATCGGACCATTTATTTCGTCAAAATTCCAAAACATATATCTTGGAGTTCTAAACCCTTAATCCAAATTTCTTAATTATTTGAACCGTGGGGTTTAAAACCCTAGAATGTCCATCACCATATATGTAACTTGTATACAAAAGTTTCCAAGCCATATAGTTTTCGATTTATTATTCGCCTAAAACGTGACCAGAAGTATCGACATTTTTTCAGAACGACCATGTTGATGGCGACTTGTGTTCCTTATTGCATTCAAAACGACGGTGCACGAACTTCTATAAAGTCGACAAAGTTATTTCAAAAGCTGTTAAGGTGATCATGCATAAAGAATGTGTTCTGTCTTGCTCTTTGATTGGAACATT
This sequence comes from Gibbula magus, assembly GCA_936450465.1. Lineage (NCBI taxonomy): Eukaryota > Metazoa > Mollusca > Gastropoda > Trochida > Trochidae > Gibbula > Gibbula magus. Next base: position 52,662,327 of record OW388296.1, on the reverse strand, counting down.
ATCATTTGCGTTACTTATTACAATCAAAGAAGTTCATTCAAAAGAATACTGAACAAGATGTACATTAACATAAACAAAAACAAACTCGTCTTGACACAACTCAATATTGACATTTATGACACTTAATAATAGAAAGACGATTCAAGCATACTAACGTGTAAAGTGGACCCCTTCAATTGTGACGTTGGACAGACGACAGGCGGCGCACACGTCCGTTCCGGTGTTGACTGCGCGCACATAGTCGTGTTTTCCGTGAAGTCCCGACTTCCTCTACACCGCCACCTTATGATGTAATCACTACTTCCGACTGTTGCGCAGCGGTACAGAGCTTCGCAACCTTCGGCGGAAGTGACGTCAACACCTGGTTGTCTGCAGGGAAGAGCCCGACGCCAACAAATCGACTGTAGAACCGCCATCTTGGACGTTTGTTGCTGAAACGGTAAGAAAGGTTCTTTAAAACTAACGTCACTGTCTGCAGTATAATTTATACAATTCAACAGGAATTAAAAGCTACATAACGAAAGTGTCGCGCGGTAAGGCATCACAATTCTCCGGAGACCTTAAGTTTAGGTTTAAGCAACCCTCTTGCAACTAATCCAACTCCGTTGATATCAACACACGTCCGAGTTAAGTCAACATTTCAAACGAAAATGGTATTACATGGAAACGTGTTGGTTTCTGTCCTCAAATGATCTGGACTAGTATCAGTAAGTTTCTATGGGGCGTGGACAACTCTCTTCCTTGTCACATTGAAGTTGAAATCTTCTCCGTTTGTAGAGAGGTAGAGCGCGGCCATCACAGTCACTACGACGTAAGGACACGTGAGACTCAGGAGAGAGGGAACTGACAAAATGACAAAGTTTACAGTCACACGGTAATTTCAAAGTCACTTTTGAATGATTAGCCAATCGCGCCCGTTCCAGTTTCTAGGTCCGAAGTCCAGGACAGACGGCTACCAACTGTACCCGAGACGAATATTAAAGTGTGTCCTGGGACAAGCATGCTAACATCCCGACCCGAATTACGTAACGTACTCTTTGAACAAAAAGAAAAACTCGTAAAAGCAATTACGTTGAATAAACACGCCTGTTTGTAAGGCTTGTCAGCCATGTATATCTAAAGTTCATGTTAAATTCGACACCCGGGACCGGGTAAACCTAAAGCTCAGAACCTTCTCGCCAGGCCTTGTGTCAACAACATCACACCGGGTACCCTTATCCGGGACCTTACGTAAAAACGTCACGTCACTCCGTGACCTCAGGTCAGGTCAGTGTGTCCGATGCGCTTTGATCCTATTGTGAATCCACCCAACATCCTAGTTAGAGACCCAAGTTAATGAGTCAGTCTGTCTCGCTCTCAGTTCTCTCCCCTTGGGTCAAGGCCGTGGGCATTCTCACCAGATTTCGTGTGTGCGAGCCATACCTGACTAGCTTACTAAAGCAAGACGTACGTAAGCTGAAATTCTCTGTCATTCATGTGGAATTTGCGACCCGATGACGCAAAGTTTAGGTTTAAATGCTGCACTTAAGAGACTGTATGAGTGAGTGTTTATTTTAAAAGCTGAGTTTGAACTCCGGTGCGATGACGTCAAGAATCATTTAATAACTAGATAAGTTACATTCAACTTATTTCGTAAGGATCTGTGTTTCCACCTTCTGTATACCTTAAAAAACCTGTTCAACATAACCCGTCACGAGTTGGAACCTTTAAAGGGTATCATCGTTAAATAGAATTGCTCTATGTCGGTGATCAACAATTTAGTCCGGCAGCCAAACCCCGATGTTCACCCTTTTTGCGTCCATAGAAAATGTTTTTTCAGAAATTGAACCTTGTGGGTATTACTATAGGGAAGTGAATGATGACACTTTGTCATCGTTGAGCATTTTGAATAATTAATGTTTTAATTAGATAGGGTACACTTGTGATTTCAGTTATCCAGACACATCAAGTAATTATATTATATTGACAAGAGTAGTCTCCCTAGAAGAAAAAGCTAGAATGTTTCTTAAACGTTAAACGTATAACTGCAATAACCTGAAAAGTGACGTTAAAAAGTGTGGGCGTGCACATATTCAAACCCTTATTCAGATAACACTAATGGTGTAGGCGAGACGTTGCAACACATTTTTTAATCAGGAACATCAAGCAACTTCTTATTTCATAGTTCATGTGAATCTATTCATACATAAAAACAAAACAGCAAAGACAAGGTTAACAGAGACAACGAAAACAACAAATGAAAACAGTTCCTCGGCTTCTCTAAAGAAATTGCGCAGTTTTACGGACAAAAATGTGTTTCATTTTAAAGAACACTGTACTGTCTTTCTGTCGAATCAACGGAGCAGTGAGTGATTTACATTGCTTCAAATGCAAGATATCACGTTGATTTCAAGTATAAATTAATGTCCAAAGTGTATCATTTTTGCAGCACGGTTGGCACAATATGGTGCTAAGTTAACCATCAGCTACTTTTATTTTATCTTCACTGACTAGATCCACTATCTTCCCTAATAACAGAGATTTTCATGACATCTTTCCAAGAACCAGCACTCTCTAAACCTTGGACTGAGAATATTCCATGCCACTTTGGACAAGAGTACATCAGAGAAATGCTGCAGCCTATCAACACAAGGATCAAGGACCATAAAGCGTATGTCAACACACTTGACCAGAAATCCTCCCTATCTGAGCATACTCTGAACAAAGATCACACTATCAATTTGGAGGCTACCACAGTCTTGTCAAAAAATAACAACTGAAGCCAAAGAAAACTCCAATAAGCGATTGACATTACAAGGGAACAACCTGCATCTTCCTAACATGTACTTGGGGATTCACTCATCTCGAACATCTATATTCTGTCTGGAGGCAAATCCGAGGAGCACCCACGCTACCATCCATTCACTCTTGTCAGAGCTTATCCGAGGAGTCTACACCTATCAGAACCATTCACCGCCCAACCAGTTCACACCCCAGCCGCAATCACTGGCCTCTCCTTATACTCTCAATCACCATGTCTTCTGCATTTCACATCCAATCAACTGTTCTTCCATCTATAATAAAGGCAATTTGCTTTCCTCCTTTACCAATTTGTATTACTATTGTCCAATCACTACTTCAATAAAGCCCAAAGGACATTGCTGATTTAACAATCAACCATTAATGCTCCTCATGTTTGTATCACACATCATTAATATATACCACTCTCAAGCGTAATTTATCTTAAAAACTTATTTAATCTATCTGATTGAGTGTTCTCGCCATTGGTTTCTTTACAATATAAATGTATACCATTTTGTTATTGATGATGGAGTAATCATATACCCCGAAACGTCTTGTATTTTCACATTAAAGAAGTTGTTATCCAGAAAAACTCCTTGTTCTAATGTCAACTAATCATAACAATGTTGGGTTGAATGGGTTTTTTTTTTTCAGAATGTATCAAAAGCAAACATATACTAGCTGAAACGTTATCACTATTTCTTTTGATTATGATTCAATAATCGTAATTATAATCAAAAGTAAATTATCACACCATTAAATCCAATTTTGCTGTAAGAAAACCAAATTTGCTCAGAAAACTCGTTCATCCAGACACATTATCAATATTTTGGCCTTTTTCAACCAAAAAAGTGAAAAAAGTGTACTTATTTTCATAATACTAAAAGACATTAATTGATATATAACTGCCTTAATTTTATTTCAATTTTGTGGACACTAAAATATAATAATGTACCCTATCTAATTAAAACATTAATTATTCAAAATGCTCAATGATGACAAAGTATCATCATTCAGTTTCCTCAAGTATATACCCATAGGGTTCACCAGGAACAAAAATATTTTCTAGTGATATCTTATTAGTTACTTTGCGAACATTCTATCAATACACATGCTTTCTTAATTTAAAAAAAAAGAAAATTAGTGAAAATACAGCGTTTTTCATTTCACGCAATGCAAAAAACAAGATGGAGGAAAGTCGGCGATGAAACTCACAATTTAAAGGGGCAGTAGCACGTTTTTTCGCTCAAATAAGTTCATGAAATGTATTTGAAAAATAATTTCACCAATAGTAAAACATCCTTCTCTCTTCGGAAAATAAAGTTTAAAATGAGGGTACATGTTTCGGTAAAGCAATGGGAATCGTTTTTGTAATACAAAATAATAAATTGTGTTCACAATAAAATGGCCGCCATGCAATTTTTGCTTTATACGCAACATAGTTTTTACCACTGCGCATAATTGGTTTGTGTAATAAGATGTTTTACCGTCTAAAGTTAGTTTAAATGACATAAACTATCATTATAAATGGGAAATTTGAAAAAATAAATTTTGCAAAAAACGTGCTACTGCCCCTTTAACATGTGCACATAACATGAATTGTCTGGGTACATTGAATGATCTGACGTTATATTGATTGTCGTATTATATATGGCTGTAGGGTGGTAATAATATGATGCAATAGTGTCATAGCCATGTGTCAAACTATGTATAGTATATACCTATGTTCCAAGTTCGATAGCATCATTGCCCTTGACGAATCGACAAAACGTTTCATAAAACCACCAATTTTTAGAAATACCACCTATTATGTTCTAGCCATGCACAAGTCATATAAATCGTATATATTGGTAACAGCTGGGAAATGGAATAGAATTTGTGTTGACCAAATAAAGGCATTTTAAAACTATGTTTACTCATCTTTAACTTCATTTGATTTCTGTCTTAGATCTGTCTGACGTACGTTAGAATCGTTAAAATCAGTGGTTTTCCAAATGACAGAAAAACTATATGAGGTTCCTATGTATATAACGTTACATATGAAATTGTATTTAATGGTATTCTATATAATGAACATATATTGTATCTAAAACACAATCCTAAAGTAGGGAATAATTTGGTTTTTTTATTATATATTTGAGTATGTGCTTTTATATCAGGAACAACTTCATAACAAGATGTGATGCGTTTCAATCATAGAAACTTATTATTTTAGTAAAACTTAGGTAAAATATTAACAATGTAGATTTACAAACATATTTATTTAATCAAAATGGTTTTGTTTCTATCTACAATAACGAGTTTCTGTGAATTTATATAAGTATAAATGCTTTTTGAAACATAACACTGAATAATTGAGAAACATTTGGAATACAGCATTCATTTCAAAACAAAATTGCAACATTTACAAGACTCGACTTTAAACATTGACCCTCTTAATATTGGAAACTGGCACCATATCCTAGTTACGTGTTTATAACACGCCCTTTTAGACAAGACAAGGAGACTATTTTAGTCCTTATCTGTTTGTGTGACGTGGCGATTTGGGATATCGAAACTTCGCTAACTCTTCAGGGTCGGAGAATGTTCCTAGCTGCAATGTTTGTCCAGTGCAACTAAAATACCTCCTGTGGGACTATTTTCCTCCTAGCGTTGTTTGTCTCCAACGTAACACCGCCTGTCTGTTTGTCTTGATAGGGTGGAGCCCAACTCAGCGAGTTGGACATCATCAACTATGCGAGGAATAAACACGTCTCCTGGAGCCTCTACCTGTTACAATTTACAGTTGCGTGGAAAACATAACAAATTAGGCTTGCAGCACTCTTCAAACACTTTCGCTTAGTTTAAGGATTATTCTGAATGCTTGGCGAACATTTGATGTGATTTCTCTGCTCTATAACTTAGACGCAAACAGTGGAAGGCATGTTCTATCAACTTCCGCTAACTCAAGCTGCAATTTACAAACAGGTTATTTTATTTTTCTAGTAGTTTCTTTTTTAAACACTGCAACTACCTTGCATTGAGGAATCAAGCCCTGCCTACGAACTATTATTAATGTGAAATATTAATCGTCATATTCACGGTGCTGTTTCTTATCAATTGCTCAATTGAACCTATCCGGAAACAATTTTATCAACGTCCATTCATTAAAATGTATGCATCTTCATAAACATGTAATTTTCCTATTTTGTACGTATGATATTTATGATTAATCAATGTTTCATAAATAATCAAATGTTACGGCTGATGACGACTGACAGAATGAATAAGCGTTTGTTGAACTTGGAGAGATTCGACCAAGACGTGACCAGAAGCTTCAACTAGAAAAAAACAAGGGAGAGGGTTACCTCAGTTATGATAACTTGTTCCTAATCCCTTTCTTCATTGAATAAAATGTGTTTAAATCAATCAATTCTTTAATAACCTGTACGGTCATGACAAACGTTTATATTCATTGTCGTATCGCGAGGGACCAGATCATTATTTAGATCACACTCCCACAAAACACTCTTGTAATATTTGATAGAACTAAATACAATGTTCAAATTGCAAATGTTTTAATAGCTATTCAACGGTACATATGTATGCTTTGCAGGTTTGTGTTGTAACATCGCCTTGGACCAGGTAACATACTGATGGATCTGGTAACACAGAGACTTGAATGCAAACAGGAACCATGATATAAATATATCAATGGAATATTCGGTACTTTGAAAATTGAATGAATTTAGCAGAGGTATCATATTTTCAATACAAAGCAAATGACGTAATGTATACATAAAAAGTTAGTAAATCCTACAAACGATATTTCGATTTTACATCGTTCCCATTCACTGTAATTTTCCTTGTTTTGTTGGACTGCAAATATTCTCAGACGTGGTCCTCTGTATATAAGCTCTACCGACACGCCTCGCACCGATCCTAGCATCCGTCCTCTTTGCTTATACCCCACTTCCGGTCTCGTTGCTATGGTTTCTATTGTTACAAGTATAGGTGTATTAGCCGATACACCTCCACTTTTTCTAATATACCAATCCTTTTTTCTGATATACAATGTACCTACACTTTTTCTTATATACCTACGTTTTTTAACATGCGCCGAGTAAGGCTCCATGGGGAAAAGTGTAGGGTAGCATTTGATACACGAGGAAAAGTATTGGTATATCTCTCACTTAACCCTTACTGAATTTCTTATCAGAGGAGATTGAAGGAGTTTAAAAGGTGTCCTTTTGAAACCAGAAAACACCAAATTTAAGGCCTCTTTGAAAACTAAAACTTTCCTAATTTGTTTATCCCCTAAACATTTGTTTTCAACGATTGGTTTTATTCTTTCATACTGTTGCTTTTCAAATTCAACATCGTCCGCAGTTTCCTTCACAGAAATTCTGCCGATTGTTATGTTGCGTATGAAACAATTGCGAAAAACACCATTATGAAAAATAATTTGATGACTAGTAATATTCGAAGGACATATGTTTATTAGCAAGACCCTTTAGAGTCTAGATCTTTTAAGTCACTCGGTCGATCTAGTCGATGAAAGATGATTTTTCATTGGCTTAGAAGCAGGGATTCAGTATGAGGTTCCCCTTTTACCCGCCAGGGCATTTTGCTGTCGTGAAATACAGCCCTATTAGAACAGAGGTTAGGATCGTAACAATTTGAAGGGAGTTACCCCTTTTTGAAGCGAATGCAACTTGTCCTACATAAATAAAAAAAATTGAGAATTTGTTGACATGTTACTGCATTATGTTGCAAATTTTGATGCTAGCGTCATCATTTTCCCATGCCGTTTCTTGGCAATTTGACATCCGTTTAGAAAAACCCCAATACCCTCAACGAAAATATGTGTTACGTCATCTTAGAGCACACATATGAATATTGGGGAAATTAGATTCATGAATAGGTACATACAAGAACATTCACGTGTATACAGTCTTTAGAGAATGTTAACCTTTTACCTGTTTTAGCAAATTTAGGTTTCCATGGTTCCAAATCTCTCCCCAACTAAAGATATAGTTAGGCCTTTTTCGGAAATATTTTAATAACAGGTGTTATAACCTTTACTGTACATTGGTTGAGTTTATTTACAAGAATATTTTTCAGCACAATATTGGTATCTACCAACAAGGTAGTTGGTGAAAGGTGCATGTATACTTGATAAGTATATACAGAGTTCAGGAGGTTCGGCGTCTTTTTCACCCCCAAATATCACCGTCTTCCGAGTCTCCTTTCAGTGCACGGTGACCTAGAAGGCGAACAAACAGAGCTACTCTCTAGTTTACCGCCACATGCAGGTTCGGTTAGCTTTACGTGATAGAGCCACAGTTTCGTACCCATCATGGCTGAAGAGTCTCAATTGTTTGTGTGTTTACTAAACTGGTTCTATTTGCACGACGCTTAGTGCCCGACATTTGAGAGAAAGCGCAGCTGCCCCACCTAAAGTCTTTGGAGAAGTTCTTTGCCAAGGTTTCCCGTATTGGTTTAAAAGGTAGTGGTTGTTCTTGGAGCAAGGCAGATCCGGCGTCAAGGTTTCATATAAATGTCATCTCGAGTCGGGGGATGCCAAGCTGAATTTTGAGACGTTGACGATAAAACCAGCGTGTTAGGAAAATTGTCCTAAACATCAGTTCATCATGCCAGGGTGTAGAACCACTTGTCTTCTAAATTAGATTCAAACATGGATTGTGCCTGTCAGAAATTGTATGCCAATCAAATGGAATCAGAATAGAAACGTCATTTGTATGGGAGGACCACGCCTAGAAGCCAATCGGCTAGTGTAGAGTGCACTGCCTCTTGGCACTAGTGAACAATGAACTGTTTACTATCAAGGGGAACATAAAACGAAAGCATTTTGCACGCCCATGTAGAGTCGAGATGAATGAAAACAATCCTTCTAGACGAGTTGTAAGAACGAAGAAACAAATAGGAACAAGACAATGGAATCAATCCGAGACTAGAAATAAAACAAGTACATAGGATGAAACCTGGACCAGATGAGGCAGCACATCCGTTGCAACAAAACGAAGAAACAGTAACATTTCAAAGTTTTAAAAAATAAAAAGGACAATACATCGCAAAAACAATGCTTTGCAATGGAAAATGAAGAATGTTTCGAACTGACTAAATTAATGTTCATTCGGTTAAGAGAGATAAAAACCATGTTATCTCCTTTCGTGGGATAATGTGAACTTTGGTCAGTTAGTTGTTTAGTCAATTCAGAATGACTTCAATTCAACATTCATATATCTCTCTGTTCAAACCTATTTGTTAAGAACTTGTTGACGCATGTTCTAAAAATAAATATTCCTGACTCATGACTCGTGACGTTAGAGTATTGCACTGTTGTACATTTATCCATTGGCTTAGTATAGCACAGAACAAACATTAGGGATAGTTTGAACCCCGTGACGTGCAACGCTGTAAATATATTTTATGTCACTTTGACATTTGTTCAATCCGTCTTGAGATACCTGAATTCAAATCCGGTAGACACCAATGTATTCCGTTGTCTTCCCAGACGACACCCACCTCCTATGGCTATGGCAGAGATACATTGAATGTGTTTGAAAAATTCTAAAGCTACCCACTTATATTATTGTCTAATTATAAACGCCATTCAGACATGTTCTAAAGCTTTCATGAGACAAAATGGGTAGTTTGAACTTTACATTTACACGTGTCTTCTTAGAAATTGTATTTCAAATTTGTTCCAAAAGGACTAAAACATCGCATTACAAGTCATTACAAGTCATTGCCGAACATTAAGTATTTTCTAAACACTATCCTTGCACATTTATATTAAGTGAAACGGATGCAACAGCATTTACTTCAATGTTTGAATAAAAAGCAACTGCAAGCACTTGGTATATGCCTAAATCAAAATTCTAGTTCGTATTACCGATAACTTATCAGGGAATCTCATATATGTAACTTCTGATATGAACACGTCAACAGGAGTAGTTTTATGTATAAAACCGTTCCTTGTATTCGTAAAATAATATCTCAACAAAGACAGCCATAAGGTTTGATAATATCCTTGATGTCACAGTAATGTGACGTCATCACAAGAATGACATCATAGCAATGTTACAGAAGCAGACTTAGACGATTCAATGTTGTAGATACTGTGGGTTTGGGTGATGATTATAAATGAAGGTAAGCCAAATATGGCTTCATCCTAGCTATGAACGTTATCTTATCAATATAGTTCAATTCTTACATATCATCTAATGTCTTCAAACAAATAATACTAAGAAAGTCATTTTTTCAAAATTAAGCATTCTAAAACGAAAAGGGCCTATGACCATACTTTCAGAAATCCGTCAACTTTTAGGACATCTTTGGACATAGTTGCTATACGATAAAGTTACATAAATAGCATAAAGTGTGGTGGGGGGATTTGTGACTTGATGGTACTTGATAGCCATCTAATTGTTAGTGATGTAACTTGGTTTATTTATCTCTATGTGATATATACAATTTTATGTATTTTTTGTTTTGCCTGAAAACAGTGTACAACAAATTTCCAAAGGACATCAAAGAATTATCTTATCTTATCTTATATACATGCCTTCAAAACATTTGGTAAAGAAGAAAATCTTTTCTTCAAACGAACATCTGCAATAAAAGAAACAGGAGGTTTAGTTAGCGTTGCATCCTCTTCAGCGTTTGAGGGAATCCCCCTTTCCCGTGAGGCTGAATCGATTCAGAAACTAAACAGACCGTAATCACCAAACCACGTGGTGCAACACTCGCCACTAGCGGCTAACGATGGATTAAGAGAGGCTAATTCCCTCCCTTTGATGTGAAACCGAGACTTAACTATTGAGTATACGTTTGTTCTCTTCCGGTATTCTAAACCAAATTGACAGCTATAAAACTATTTGTCGAAACTTAATCTTGAAATGTCAACGTTATTTAAGCACCATATATACAGTATAGCGATACCACCACGACTCTATGTACATATTATTCTATTTAACAAAGGACAAGGAAACCCTAACAAGTTATCTAAAGGCAGTGACATGTAAAACATTCGTTTAATTGGAATGTTAACAGAATGTTGACCTTGTGTTATCAAAACCGCCCTCTGAACAACACATACACACTCGAGTCGTAGATACACATAGGGAGCCCGGTCCTGAACATGGAGTGTTTGCACATGCATTGCATGACCAGTGCGTGTCTGTTGATAGAAGAACACGACTGCAGGAGGTGCATGCAGTACAGCCTGTGTGCTGAATGCTAATCGTCGTATGACGTGAGAAGGGCTAATTCCAGGAGTTACTGGATAGAGATACATGTTACCTGTCACGTATACATGTATTGAGAAAACGTGGGCGTCCTTGGTTATTTGATAAAACTAAACTTGTATTCATATGAAGCTGCTATGGGCAATATGAAGGGCTTCATCAATGTTGAATTCTGTACAGTACACATCTTAAAGTAGACATAACAAATTGCACAGAGAGGAATACCGATATGTGACCAAACTGTCATACTGATTGTATTGTTGAAATAAAGATCTTTTATGCTCATTATCAATAATTAGTACAGACGAGTTATTTTACATTAATATATTTGAAATATCTTACAATTATATTAAAAAGTTATGAATTTAATTTGCCAATGATTCAAGGTCTGTCGTCTTCAAATAATTCCAGTAAAACAACAACTTATTCAAGATGCAAGGAGAAATCTGAATGTGCAGAAGTCTTAATTGTTGTCCTCTAGTTACAAACTTGCTGCAGGTGAGATGCTTATATTTGATAAACTTTATCTCATTTGAGGTGTGACGAATATTCAAAACCAGAATACGATTTTGCCTGAATAGAAAAGCACCATGTTGCCTATCAGAACCGTACCTCGGAACCTATCAGTCTTCATGATGGTTAATCTCTGAAAAACACCACCTACGTGTAGTGCCAAACTCTAGATGAATATGCTACGGTAACTTAAAGAAGAAGATGCACAGTTATGGAACTCACTACCTCGGAACATTAAAGAATCCACCCACACCGACAACATCCCTGGAGAAACTAAATATCAGAACGTTTTATTCCCCACTGACTACTATCCCCTCCTGTAATCGTCCGCCTCTGATGATTGTAGTGCTTTCAGCAGGACCAAAGATTCAAAGATAAAGATGGCAGTGTCGGTACCGATAGGATGTCATATGTTCGGCATCATTTCTACCTATCTAATTTCACTATTAAAATAATTTGATACATATTTTATGTTAATTACTATCAACCAATATCTCGAATATGGTAGTAAAATGTTTTTGACATCACATTACAATAATCATCAAATATCTAGAATCTGTTAATAAAATGTCTTTTGACAAAGTTTACAATACATCTTTCAGGGGAAACACGGTCTTCCAAACCAACAACAAAGAAATGATAGAACTGCTTAGCGTCAAATTCTTTACCAACACGTCAAGATGACCTACGTAAACTACAGTCACCTTTGAGCAAGTGAGCCCATCTAGTTTCAACAGTTCAAAATGTCGGTTAGGAAACTTTCCATCGCCTTGCCTAAACAGAGGCAACACGACCTAGGATATAGCCAAGGCTGTATTCGTTAACGCGTATTTCCTTACATGTTCGCGAACACCAAGAAACCCTATGTGTTGAAATAGGATCCCCATGACCAGGAATGTGCGCTCGAACGCAGCTTTGGATTCCACTCCAGGTCATTTCAAACTCAGGTCAGATTCAACTCCACGAGTTATGACGTCACATTTGGGAAGAGGCACGTTCAGCAAGTATCAGAATCTGACTCCTGTGTCCCCAGCGTCGTCTGCTTCTATGAGTTGTCTGCACGTGCTGGAGCAGACGATACACCGCAGACGATATCTTTCTATAACCCAGTTTCAACAGTCACAGAAAAAACTCAATTATCGTCTGCTTACCAAATGAAGAACAAACATGGCGGGAAGTCCCAAGTGGGTACAGATGAGACACGATTGTAGCCAGGTCTCTAACAGAGCTGCACACCTGGAGTACCATTTAACATATGGCATGATGATGAAATAGAAAGCCTTGCTCAATAGTAACCAATCACTGTCTATTTGCACTTATTTGTTCATGTTAACTTAGCTTTAATACATGCCAAATGATGTTTGTGCTTATTAGTTCAAACAAAGTCTTTTGACTTGCAATCCCAGAATATATAATAATTACTTGTTTTCAATGAAAGTCGATCCCAGATCTGATCGATTTGAAATCCCTTTTCCCCTCTCGATAAAATAACATCATCTATAAAGTTAGACATACATGTATGTAACTCCAACAACATGATGTCCCTTCTAAGGTTACTCAGGAAGAACATCTGAGATATATCCCTGGATTAATTGTTATAACAGACCACTGTATTCCTACTCAAAAAGTAAGCCATATACGTACATACATTGAGAAACTTTAAGTAGAGTTGCAATTGAGGTAAGGACAGAATAGACATTTGGGAATACAAGAACTGATTACTTCACGAAGACGTGTATGCTTGAGAGCCCTGACATGTAAAGATGTAACATTCAGGACATCAAAACAGCAGGAACTATTGAGCTTGCAAGACTATTGGTGAACAAATCATTATTACATTATTCCATGATTCATGAACTCCCATATGGCGTCCACAACGTGTACATTCATTAACGAGTACGAGACCTTCTAATTGAATCATGGGTACTCTCTGCCAGACTCTTACTCGACCATCTTTGGCATGAACCGACTTTGCTGGACCAGTTGATCATTCTTCTCCCAATTCCTTCTCGCATGACGCCATATAAATCGGCGCCTTTATGGTCATTTATCAATACTGGACGCCTGTTTATCCTCCGTGTAGCCAGCCAAACAGCTTTGTGCTCAAGTAGCCATATGGCAGCCACTGATGACGCAGGCATGGCAACCATCTCGCCAGCCGTGTAAGTGCCCTGTCTTCACGATATGACGTCACAGGAGGACGTCTCGAACGTGGATGGTCCTTTACTTCATGACTATGGACATGTTTTCTGATTATTCTGCTGAATACTTTACAAGGACAATCCTGAAGCATGAAGACCAACAATTCGCCATCTTTGCACTTCTGACAATCTCCTTTGTGTCATTGTCCAGGGTGAAGATACACCATCGGGGAAGATCCAAATGAATAGTGAAATTATTCTGCATAAACATGCTGCATTTGTGAATACTCATTGGTCATCGTTTGCAGATGCATAGTTTAATTTGTTGTAATCATCAATTTTAATTAGCATTTAGACAACATATAACCAAAACATTTTTATAGATGTCACCTGATGGCGTTGTCAATGTTACAATAAATACAATCTTTAAGGGGGCTTAAATTATTTTTCTATGTATAGTTTCCGTTAGCATAGTTACTCTATTCTACACACAATATAATATTGAATGTATTTACATTGAAGTTATTTTTGCAATTATGGGAAAATGCTCAAGGATACATCCCCCCTTTGTAGTAAAGAAAACGAGGACTGCATCTAATGATGCAAATGACGAATTTAAAAAGGTGTATTGATTATAATCTGACCTGAACACGCTACACATCCCAGACCTTTCAATAATGAACTTAAAGGGGCAGTAGCACGTTTTTAGCCAATTTCATTTTTTCAAATTCCCACTTATTTATATTTACTGTAGAGGGTAAAACATATTATTATACAAACTAATTATCCCTAGTGGTAATAATGGTGTTGCGTATTAAGCATAAATTGCATGGCGGCCATTTTATTGTGAACACATTTTATTATTTCGAATGACAAAAACTACTCCCATGGCTTTACAGAACCATGAACACTCATTCTTTAAATTGATTTTACGAAGAGAGAAGGGTGTTTTACTATTGGTGACATTTTATTTCAAGTACATTTCATCGACTTATTTCAACGAAAAAAATGTGCTACTGCCCCTTTAATGTTCTAACTCTGTTTAATCACTTAAGGTAAAAATCCATTCAACACAATCGTTTACATCATTTACTTTTGTTGTGTATATACTTGTATGTCTATTTAAGTGCAAGCTCTTCCATCTTACGCATTGAAGAACAGCGTAATAACAAACAAGGAGAAAGCGTGAACGCGGAATGATCATAAATAAACAGGGAAATAAACCACAATAGGATCAGTCTCAAAGAAAGAACCAAAGACGTTACATACACACTTCCTAATACCGATGTATACTCCATTGCGGATAATCCATCCACGTTTGTGTTCCCTATATAGATGAATAAAACATTCCCGAGGTTTTATTGCGCCCCTGCACTATTGTGTATTCAGACGCTTCACTAGAGTCAATCTGAGGGTAAACTATGTGGAACCCACACAAGTTCTGAATAAAAACCATGTGGAATGCGAACCAGGAAAGCGTCCCTATCAATATGTGTGCTCTCCGATGGATCTGACGATGTCATAACAATGGCGGATGTGTGAGGGGTGCTGCAGGGGATTAACTTCGGTCCAGGATTATTCATTCAGAAACTTTCTTCATTCGTCGAACCCAGATTGGGATTAATGTTGACGTTGCAGGAGCGGATTTTCGTAAATCTTCTATTTGCACGACTCTGATGTTGGCATATGTTGGACTTCTTGAAGTTGTTTTATACGTTGAACTAGAATCGGGATTCATTCTGGAGTTTCTTTTTTGTGACTTGTCGGTAAATCTTCTATTTACATAAAACTGGAGTCAGGGCATTTTGAACCTCCATTAAGTGCACCTCTGTGACGTCATAATGGACAATGAATTGTTTCTTGATGTCCAAATTTATCTTTGACGAGGCGAATTTGTAAACATTACACGTACACATTACCTCGCTTACTGTCGACCCGCACTAGGTTTAAGACAATAGCATGACTCCGTGTACTTACTGATTATGCATGAAGGTTTTTGGATCTGAGTGGAGTAATTTTTTAAAGAACCAATATGTTTAATTGTTTCAAATTGAAATTGTGACATGGCGTGTTCAGCAATAATTACATTTTTGAAAGCTTTCATTGACAGATTCCAGAAAAGTCATGAATTAAACTAGGACTTGAATAAAACAGAAAAGTAGCATTATCTTTCGTATAAAACGTTTACTTTTAAAAGCAGTAAGTATATATAAAGTATATGAACTGTACATAGATTCGGAACATTGCTACAGAGTATATTTCGTTTATTTGGCAATGAGACATCCCACCTGTCATTGCATTTAACATTGGATTACATCATACATTGAAGATAACCCGTAGATTTGAAAAAAAGGATTTCATCAATATGGAATATATAGACTGTCAGACTTAATCCAAACAGAAAATGTATACACGCACATGAATATTATTTCTCTAACAGTTAAATAACGGAAAGTGAAAAGAATGAGGAGAAAACACTTTCCAGAAAAAAATAGACCTAAGAAATAGAACTGTGACTCACCCATCCCTGCTGGTAAATTGTACGAGGAGTCGAAATGTTCATGCCCCGTAGGCGTCAGGAACTTGCCATGGACAGTGATCGTAAGGTCTCACATATGATGAAGATAGGCCTACTCAATATGGCGGTAATCTCCTATAACTCGTTAATCTCCCCGTCTTAGCAACAAGGTATCCCTTTACCCTCAGTTTGCTGACTGGCACTGTTAATCCGGGAGAGAAGCTGGAATGGTGGATATAATCCAACTACAGCTGAACATACCTGGGCGTCTGAAAGCCCAACGGCTTAAAAGCACACCCTCTCGTGCCAATAATTTCATAAAATATTTGAAAATGACGGCCGTGTATTGACGAACTACTTCCGGTTTGCAGGGCGTCAGTGGATGAGAGCCAACATCAAGCTCCTGAGATGGAATATAGGGGACTTCGTGCTGGCTTATTGATTTCATAGGAAACAGAGTAGGGATTATATTTTCTGTTAAGTCCTGAATTAAGGAAGTATATTATAACTTTCTTACAACTTCCTGACATGTAACAACAAATTTATGTAATACGTCAACAGTGTCTTTGGTTCATTCCTATCACCTTTGTAATACTGAAACCAGATAGGTGTTCTCGTTTCTCTGCATATCATCATATATATGTTGTTTTAAATGAACGTTTACTTTTCCAATATTTCCACGACAAACCTCTTCCATGTTCTACAAGACAAAACTCAACATTATACGTCTGACGGTAGGGTTCCTAGTACAGGGGCATGTAAGAGTTACACAAAAAGTAGAGTTGTAACAATTTCAAGGGTTAAGTTGAGATCATGGGCGAGCATATTTAATATATTTATTTATTTTAACTGAAAAGGTTAAAGAACTCCAAACGTCTTAGACATGACATAATAAGATCTTGCTGTGCCTCTCCACGATATCTTATATAAAAGCAACGTCTTCTAATATGTAAATTCAGTGGGTGGAGTATTCCGACTCTGTCCAGTGGAGGTATGGCAACAGCTCTACCACTGACGTATACACTTCACATCGCTTCATCATAAAAACTAGCCCATGGCATCATCATGTATTCTTTTATTCAGATAAAACCATGGCAATTGTATGTCTTACAGGCAACAGGTTCAAAAGCTTCATTCACGTCCAATATCCGAGCTCAAAGTTTGTTAACCATGTAGTATGTACTAACTTCTGTAGGTCGTGTTGGACAATCACTGTTCTCATGATCGGCATCTTTGTTTTCTCATTATTATCTCATAAACGGAATGTTATCGAAAGCTATAGGGAGTACGCATACGCGTGTAGTATATACGTTTTGCAACCTTTTCTCAAGTCTCTCGTCGATTCGAAATTTTAACACGTTACTGCTGATAGACCTCCTGCAATGGTCAATGAAATGAATTAATTTACTCACAGAAACTAGCAAAAGGACAGCAAGATCAGATAAGAGAAGAGTGTGGACTTTGGAATTCGAAAATACTTTTCAAATTGTCATATTTTGGATCATACTATTAGTAATTTCTTGTACTTTTAAGGGACGATTCAATTGTGTGATTCGAGTTGGGAATTTTCGCCAGCGTTGCATTTCCCAATACCTAACCTCTCCAACACCGCGGACTCTTCCAACAGCTTAACTCTTCAGATACCACGCCATTTTATTAAATGTAAATATATGATCGTGTTGTGATAATCAATTTATGTTCAACGACAGTGATAGCAAACATCCTAATAAACTATATACTAACACCACTTGTAAGAAAACAGCATAACCCAAACCCAGAAACTCTATTAGACCACACACTTAAACACTTAACAATAATGTCAAAAACGATTGGATTGGACGAATCAACTTCAGGCCAGGTTGTAACATTATTGATTACGCCGAACGTTAATCCAATATCAGAAGTGCTGATCTTAGACCATACACGTTAAACACTTCAACAGTGGTCTTCTTACCGATTGGATAAACATACTGAACTTCAGGCCTGGGTTTATCATCAGTCATAAGGCTGAACTTAACATCCTGGCAACCATAACATGTATACTCACATTCAGTAGCTATGAAGTCACCGGTTATCCAGTATCAGAGATCAGAGTTAGAAAAGGGACCAGATTTAACATGGGTATTCTCCACATTCTTGCTCCAAGTCTGTGAAATATCTACAACTGCAAGGTTTATAAATAAGACGCATCGAGGCATATCACGTCTCGGCGTTTTGCAAGTCACTATTGTTTAACCAGCAACTTAGTTGTTTTAGAGTAGACATCAAAGCTATGGAGAGGGGGCAAGTAACCAGATATTAGTTAAGAATGCGGTAAATCCAAAGAACGTGTACAACGAAATGTCAGAACTTCAAGTCTCGTTACCAAGTCTCGTTACCATATGTTGTAGAGAGATTATCACATGACTCGGCTGTTTTCGGTCATTGGTCAATGTTTGTCAACAGCGTGACTCAACTTCCGATGCGTAATGATATTCCAGGGTCTTTTCTCAGAATGTGTCACACTCTCGATACTCGCCCTTGGCAGCTAGAGGGCGCTATCTGGATTCACCTTGCCCTTGGTTGTGGTGACCAGTAATCGAAGTAATATTTCGCAAACATTTGATGGAAGCTGAAATATGTCATCATTGCCATCTTGCAATTGATAGTTCATGGTCATGTTCACATTGGAACCATATCCTACAGTCGTAGAATTGACGCTTAATATTCTTGAAATATATGAATATAAGGACAGATTTACTTCCAATCGAATAATCATCTCATGCAGTAATTTAGTAATTTTTAAATTCCTACAAAAACTCTAAGGTGAAAGCATTCTAACGTTTGTCATGAACAGGAACAGATTGCCATCCCATTTTGTTTGTTGTCAACAGAGTTTGTGGACATCGGAGTTTGTGGACATCAGAGTTTGTGGACATCAGATTTTGTGGATATCAGAATTTGTTATTATATATGACTGTTATCAGAGTTATTTATCAAAAGTTGTTAAGTTATCAGTCCATTGAAATTGTTGTATTCTGCTTGAATATTTTGCGTGTATATGGATATATTTAATTATTTTCATATTCTATTTGATAATGCGATCAGGTATGGTATCCGTAGGACATAATTACCTAGTTAGGGTAGTATGTACGTTATCTACATTATTATCATTGGAAACATTGGTATATTGCTGGAATCCGGTAGTCTGTACGTTATCTACATTATTATCATTAGAAACGTTTCTATAGCGCTGGAATCCAGCAGAAGTTCCTCAAGAGCGCATCAGTTCCGAGGAAGCACCACAAGCAACAGTTACAGTTTGAATGCTTCTCTGTATACATGTAAGTGTGTCTTAAGCTGGGCTTTAAAAGTGGAGAGCTGTTGTTCTGATCTCAGGTTATCAGGTAGTCTGTTTAGACTGTTGGGTACATTCTTTTAGGTTTCTGGGGCAAAACAATATTACTGATATTACCATTACGTTACATAAATCATATTAGTGTTTTGTCAACCTAGTTATCAGATAGATATGAAGACTGTAAATCATGTAGTGAACTCTTCAGCTGTGATATGTTTCTCGTACTGAACATCTATAGTTGAAGATGGCATTAAGCAAAGCATCAATATTATAACAATCCATTGCGCCTGACAATCATCTCTTGCTTCTGTCATTGATAAACTTCTCTGACGATGAAAACTGAATAGAGAAAATTATATTTTAAACTAGTGTATCGATAATGTTTCACTTCATCATTTGATGCTCTGATATCTTAGTATAAACATTTTAAGCTTCGTGACAATCATTGATTCATAGAATGACATTCTTCGTTGCTACAATTTCCTAAAAGCGATTAAACCTCAGAAGTTCAGAACTATCAGTTTCAACCAACTGCCTCTCTAAAATGTTTGACACAATTCTTTCAGCCGGTTTCATTCCATGCACATTCCAGCCCAGTTCGAGGGTATGTGTGTCGGTCAGTGGTCAATTAGGTGTGTCCGTCAACCTAATGTCACTGACCTAACTTCACCTCAACAGCCCACTCACACCAGAACCTCTTCCTCTCAAAAGCTGCCCCCCCCCCCCCCCCCCCCCCCCCCCCCCCCCCCACCCACCCCTCCTATGTCTTACTCCCCACCCCAATGTCCGATGGTCAAGATGTCCAGTACACGTACTTCCAACCCGACCCAATGTCGTTGACCTCGGTCTCCTCAAAGAACCCCTCCACTCGAACGCTGACTTCAATCACCCCTCCCCTTTATTTCTAACATCCCTTCGAATGTCCGAATGGTCAAGCTGTCCAGTACACGTGCAGCAGTAACGCTCTGGACACACACACCTCCAAGTAGTTAAAACGCTCTAATCGTCCAGGGAGACGACACTGACACTGAAGCCGCACTGCAGCACAGAGGTTCTGTTGACAGGGCAGTCTTATATAAACGTTCGCTATTCAAGGGTGAGATGGCGGCGCTATTTACTTAGTTCTGTTACCTATGTGTATCTACCTACCTGGGGCAGGTGATAAGGTACTCTGGTGGTGCTACAGGTCACAGAGGCAGTTAAAACAAGACTCGTCAGAGAGAAGAGGCCTGTCCTCGTATCGCCTACAACCAATATGGTCTACATCACTATCAAAATAAATTGATGGATGAGTGCATAAAACACTCGCACCCTGATCCCTTAAGCAAAATGAACTCTTCCAACAATATACCATTTCATAGTTTAGTATACCTCTTTGAAAACATCGAATTACTTCAAAAGTCCATCTATTCCCGTCATTATTGCATAACCATGAACCAACTAATTAATGACTTATAAATTGTACCATTCTACACAATAGGGGCGGGGAAGTGACCATTTGCATTTATTGTAGGCGATGTGAGCTGTTTTCCAGGTGTAGGCGATATGGAGTGTAGGCAAGACGAGGACAAGCCGAGGGGATGTCCTGATGCAAGTGTGGCTTGAAGCAGTCGAACGGCTCCTCTCCGCAATTCGTCGGTTATATAGACGGATAACAGGCAACACAATGTCGGTAACTTGTCCATGTGTCATTCATTGTGGATGCTCTACAGAACTAGAACTAAAACTCAAAATCTATGGTACCGAAGAATCGCGTTCAATTCAGCCTGAGCCTCATGCCAGTAAGATATGTACTCATGATCTACCATCTTTTGTGTTTTCAACGACTCCTCGTGTTTATAATCTATAAAAGTATCAAAGCGGATAATTAAGCAATTAAATGCAATTGTCAAAACAATATAAGTGTCTGCATAGCTAGAGAGGGAAGTACTTGTTTGAATCAACAACCTTGAAAAAAACCTTCTAATCTTTAGTTGTCACCGATGTCAAATCATTGAATATTCAAATAGAATCTATATACGTGATAAGCTATGAATGTACATTTGTTGAAGTTAGTTTATCGTCAACAGAATACTTAGTGTAAGGCATATAGATGCAAGTAGGTTCAATATCCACATAAATAATACAACTTAAAGTGCCAGAATGCAGACGTTGAAAAAATGCTTTATTTATAAATTAATTCAACTGAGAAACAGATTGGTTCAAGTCACGAAAACATCACGAATTAACATCGAGCAGATCCGCTACATGCCAAAACTAATGTACCATTCATAGAAACATGGCAAAAATGAACTTAAACCTCCAAATATCAAACAATAATTTATTTTATTGGCACCTGGCTAGGGAGGAGAACCCTCTCCAGAAAAGGTGGACATGCCCAGCGTTCCTATCCTCCTCATCTACGTCAGCACAGAGCTGCATATGAGTGAAGCACGTCAGGTATGGGGTCAGGCCTCCAGAATACATACCTGTTGTTTAGTATGGTGATACAGGCCTCCCAGCAATCACAACTAGCTGGTGGAATACAACTACAAATTTGCCAGGCAAATAGAAATACTGACGATGATCACAGAGAAACAAACATAAACACTGATCATCAGAACGAGGCAGATGCTGTTGATGTCGTCACTGTCGTTGTTGGTGAATTGTTGTTGGTGTTTCCATTATGTAGGCACTACACGCTCAAGGTCTTTAGGTCTTGTGTATTCTTGTAATAATCTATATAGCATTTTTTCTGTGATATCGTCATATGAAGGTAAATATACTCCTCTGGTTCAAGGTTAGTAACATAGGCGTTCTTACTCCAGTAGCACAGGTGGTATGTGGTAGTAAATATATTGTTGAGAAGGGATGTGGTGATATAGTTTAGAACAAGGCCACCTAAATACCAAATACTTTAGTTACTAAAGTTCAATCTAATGTAAAATGATAGAAAGTGTAAATATTTATTGCACAAATTTCGGGTTTGTGAAATATTCATTTGATTGAGCTTGACAAACGTGACACACATCATAGTTTATCAAATATTTTAGCAAATTTACGCAATCGAATAACTATAGGATAGTTATAATTTGTGTTTGGACAAGCTGGACAAGTATTGGCCATGGTCAAATTTCTGATCAGTTAAAATATCAGATAAAAACTCTTAAATTTAAAACGGTTCTGTTGTTGGAGAGACCATTTATACACCATCTTTTATTTATATCATTCATATTGCCAATAATTTAATTAACTGCTTTCAATTGTTATTGACTAATTGCTCTATGTGATAGTCCCAATGGAATATGTACAGTATTTCCCCATTGAAAAATATAATGTATGTACATTGGGCCCAAGGACCCTATTACAGCAACAAAAATTAAAAATGAGTTTTCCAGATAACATGAGGAACAAAGAGAGCAGATATATTTTTCTCAAAAAGAGACAAGCTGTACACTGAATTACTATATCACTATCACTATTATAAGCCAACGTTATCTTCCACGATAATGCGATTTGCTCCTCCAATTGGTTGCTTGAATAAAATCGAGGATATAAACAACAGATTTGATTTAAGAAGACGTAATCGTTACAACAGTATAACAATACCTCCTTTCAAACATTTAAATAGACGGTAACGTCCTCTCCATCAGATAGTTGACATTCCTCCCTCCCTCTACTAGAGAGCTGAGAGGAAGTAGACGAGCTGCTGTATGTAGAAGCTTCCATATCCGAATTCCATCCATGGCGTAACACTTAAATCAGCGGATTGTATGTATGTATCTAAGGGCGCCCGTCTTCCTTGGTATGGTATTACCTCTATCTGCTTATAGCTCGTTTACTTGTTGCAATCTTGTCCGTGCGTGACAATTTCAACTGTTACTGCGATTGAAACTATGTCTCCTTAACTTCAGTTCCTTACAATGTAGAACACTTGAAATACTGATCAGTTTTGATACGATACTCAGCACATTACTTTTATTAATCGTTTATGATGTAGTTGTCTTATGAGAGTTTTATGTCTTCATCATTTGAATTTTAACATTTCAAAACCTTAAATACTACATATAGGGTAATCAATCGATGGAAACGATTGACATCACCAGCAATAACACAGTCGTACAATCCTTCAATACCTTTATCATTGGTTGAATATGGACAAACATCGGTCTTTAAACAAAACGGTTACTTACAACGTGTATGGATACTTTCAAATGTTGGTTGAATTCATCATCTTCCATGTCAAAATATAATCCTTTATTCCTTTGATGTTTCCCAAACTTCCTTTAGCATACAGTTAGTGCACTAACTTTAAGGAATGCTTATTTAAAAGCATGTAAAATGCGAACGATCCATTTACAGACGCTTCAATCAAGTACGGTTCAGTAGTTAATGTGGAGTATATCTGACTTAGTCCTGCTCCCTGTCTGTAGAAAATGAAAGCCTAGGTCTAGTATACGTCTTCACAGATGAAATTTAAAATAAAAAGAACTAGATTCACATGAATGAAGATACATTAGCTTAAACAATTTCTTTACTAACGTTCAATCTATATCAATATATCTATATACCGAAAATGGTATTTTATGGATTGGCATCAAACCATACCATTTCAGAACAAGGATGTCATATATGAAGAGCATTCGTGTTCCGACAAATCAACAAATCAAGAACATTTCTTTCATTTACAACTTATGTCAGTTGATCAGAATAGGTAATAGTATAAGTAATATCAGACGTTTTGTTGATCGATATCAGAAATGAAAAAAATACGACAATTGTTATTGAACATTTTCAATTAAATGTAATTTTTCCAACATTATAATATACTATTTTCCCACAAAACTCGAATCGGATTTAAGACATACAACAAACATACACCTTTTACAAATATAGTAATAGAGTAGGTTTGTTCCTTAACTACATCTTATATACATGTTTTACTTACAATATCGAGTCCGTGTACATTTTCTTGCGTCTTTTTGTTCACCTTTTAAAATGATCTATAGTTTCGTCTAATCTAATTTTGTCAACTTGTAGACGTCACGACAAAGTTAGAGGGATTAATTAAATTAACTGAAAAGACAAACAGTAAGGACCCTAAACACTATACAAATATGCTTTTACAGAAGAATGCATGATGTAGCGAGGGTTTCATGGGGGCTGGTAGCGTCTGTTCCTCATGATGTTGTCTGGGGCACGTTCAGACCATGAGCTATACAATCAGGGGGGACGAGTATGGAAACAGCTCCCTTGTGTATCACGTTTCGAATGTGATGGGGGATAAGATGAAAAACATAGTCTGTTTTTATCTAACCAGTATTCGTAAATTAACATATAGATAGATTTTTTACCACTTTAAATGTTCATGTTGAGTAAGTTCAATGTCAATAAGCCATTAGTCACTTTCGAAAGAGATAAGGAGGCATAACATAAATTAGATCTAATGTTGTATGAAATGGTGGACATTAAGTGAACAAATTAAACGTATAATCAAACAAAAATCACAATCAATCAATAAATTATTAAATGACTTTAACTTTCGCTTTCAGAAAGTACTGATTAGCGTTGATAACTTTCTGTAAAGGTAACATTTAGGCAATATGGGAAGTTAGAAAATAATCAAGTTATTATTGTAGTTTTTCCTATATAAAAAATAGAGCAGAGATACAACTTGTATTGTTTTCTTATCCCACATACATAGTTTCTCATGCCATGGTTATGAATTAATCAGAATGCGAGAAATGTATGTTGAGAGTAACAACGCGTTGTACAATGATTGTGTTTGCTACTACTATTTTATTTTGAAAACTTCGTTGACTTTCACTTTCCGAATTAACGTTACAGATCCAAAAGGGATGATTCATGGCCATATTACACTTGATTTTGAATAACTATCCTTATTATCTTAAGCCTTTCCAAACCAATTTAGCATAAAATAAGGTTATGTAAATTGACAACCACCTCCCAACGGATTCTTCTACCATTTAATAACATATTACTTAATAAAGGGATGATCTACATCTGACAAAGAAATGATGAAAACCATGCATGGGCTTACCTTGCGGTGTACTGTGGTCCTGGAGAGAAATAAACAAGTGATCCTTGAATGATATCAGGAAGTTGATTCTGCACTCTCACTTAGAACACATCCAGAGGATTGTCCGGATCAACACCAATAGAGCATACAGTTCAGACCGTCACAGAGATGTTTAAGGATTGCACCCTAAAAAGGCGTAGTGAGTTGACGAAATGTTGTGTTTCTAAATTGATAAGATGACACATCGAGTTTCCGATGACGAAGAATTGATTGTGGACACAGCATTTACAACATCACATCACTCCTTGGTTTGATTCAGTCTCAAAATAGCAAGTTGTGTCATTGTCAATTTCCTTGTCCGTGCTTTACGATATCCAAACACAGCAACAAACGCACTGCCAATCTGCCTATCCACTGTATAAGCAATAGTTTGGGAAATTTGAATCTTGGATTCGTTGTAACTTCACTTCACAATTGATATGTTCAACGGTACGGAGACACAGGTAACAGAAAGTTTTATCCACGAGTCTCAAATGTCCATGTTCCAGAATGCATGTGGATCGGTCGGTGGCAAGTTGTCGTCTGCTTCACTCAAACGCAGACGACATCTATGAAGGTCTCGTTCTATGAACCTCTGTATTGTAAACAGCACCTCGTCAAGTCCCCCTCTCTAATGGCTATTTTTGCTTGCTTCACTTGGATGTGACCATCTCACTGTCACCTGTACGAGTCAGGTCACGTGACAGTTCTCCTATTCCCGAGTCGCCCCGCACTGTTTGCTCGCCTCTGTCACTATTTGATCGAGAGTTTTGGTGTTGTTCGGGAGATTTCGTGTCAAACAGACAAGGACTGTTACGACACCGCCGCCACTTACAGACAAACATGTAGAAAAAGAAATTAGCAGAGAAGGTATTTAGGAATTAAACATGCAGTTGCTGGATAGGTGCTCCGAAGGGGAGCGCGGCACAAAGGGGTATTCAGGAAGCGAGGCGTCTGTTGCAGCCATGCCAAGGTCAGAACCGGCTTCGTGTGCTGCTGTTATCAGCACCAACTGGGAGGCTGCACTCGCATGGGCATGGCGGTTCTAGTGCACCGTCTTTATTTGGAGACAACTTACAACATAACGAGACCCAACTGGAAATATTACACTAACAAAGACAAGACAAAACGTTCAAATGCAGTGTCCTCGTTTTGAGTTGTCATAAAAGTATCAAATTCGTCTGTTCTTAGTTAAACGCTGCACTTCATATGCATAACAAAATGTTCTAATTCAAGGTCCTGACTTTGGGGAACTGACCTCGCCAACATAATGGCAATGCAAATATCCTTGTGCATAACTACAAATACTGAATCAGATACAAGGTTCTGACTTTAAGATAACACATGGCTGGCATCGCCATCAGATGGCAGAGCAAATTAAAATATATTCACACGAACATAACAAGATGTAATGATGGTATGTCCTTGGTTTTAATGCGCTCACATGGCAATAACGAGTCTATTAAATTCAAAACGTTCCTTATTTGAGACGACAAACACATAACAATACTCTTCATGTCAGCACAGACCCATAGGTGTAATGTTCAACTGTCGTGGATATAGACAGACAAACAGACAGACAGACAGATCGTGGATATAACATATACATATGTCTAGTTTAGGTCCGCAACTTCAGCCATCAGAAGCATTACATAGTCTCATATCATCAGCCTCATAGTGGAACAATTGAATGGAATGATGATGCAATTGAGTTCAAATACTATTCCCTCCCATGATGCATTATATAATTAAGCGTGTTCAGTACCGCGAGTATCCGCTTGGCGTGTACACCCGTACCCGCGAACGGCTCCCCAACGGAAACCTGAGGTCGCGAGTACTTCCCAAGATAATTTCAGAATATTATCACCATTTTGAAAAAAATAGGTGCCTTGAACATGACATTTGACCAAATTTCAATTGAGTGGGTAATAAAAGAAAGAAAAATGAGGTAATAAAAGTTTGTGAGACTCGACTCCATTTTGGATCGTTAATACTGTTACGAGACAGCTCCCAAGTGGCCACGCGTGTATTCGCGGGTGCGCGCGAACTCGTTTTTGTTCAGAAGCGGGTACTCGCGAATACTCGCGGTTCTGGACACGCCGCTGTTCATTGGATTGTAAATGCTTTATATGGATAATTATATATTCATGTTGACATAAAAGCATGGATAGACAATGGAGGTATGGTATTGGGCAAATTTTGGCTTCTCTTTTGTAGGTACTACATAAGTACCAACTACATTTTCAACATAAAATCAACTCAAATTCAATCTCATAATGCCAGTATTCATTTCTACCAACAGTCGGAAGATTCTGATTAGAAATGCCAAAATAACAGAAAAGATGACTGTCATCGTTTCTTTAGCGCTCACTCTTCTGTTGACAAGACCAACTTAAGCAGTTTACTTATGGGTCACCTAAACATTAACAGAGACACAACCTCGGATATCTACAGGTTTTCAAATATACCCGTATGTCCTCCATAACATTAGGACTCACCTAGTACTCTCTCTTCACCATTTAACCTGTTAACATGTTCAAGAGAGTAGCGATTACTTTTAAACCTCTCTTGAACGCGATTGCTCTATGTAGCGCTACGTAGCAAGGCGAGCGAACTTAGAGGAATTTGCACAGTGTCGTTCAAGAGAGAATGAGCACTACTTGAGCGCTACTTGAGCGCTACGTTGAGCAATCAATGAGCGATTATAAGCGCTCGCTGTTATGGAACGGGGCCCAGGATACGGATTCGACATGTATTGTGTAGAGATAGAATGTGTTATTCCGGAAAACAGTTTCTTGTGTCATTTACTATCTTAGAACCCACGAAGCAGCCTGGAACCGTTACATTGAAGAACTGTACACCATCAGCACGATTGCAAACCACGAGTCAGAGTGTAAATCTCCTTCAAGCATTCGTTGATATATGCATACACTCGTTACCTCATGACACAAATCAGATATTCTCTGGTTAAAATAACGTAAGAATGTACATACGAACAAAGTGTAAATGAAAAATGGTGTTTTCAACGATACAACAGAAAAGCACGATTTCTGGTAACATTTTTTGGTCATTCTGAAAATAAACACGTTACATTACTCGGGATGAAGAAGTAGGCATATAGTCGTGTTTTTCACAATGTATCTCATTCAACTTCAACATATATATGCCAAAGATTTAAATTGACATGTTTCTTTACTTTAAATAGATAGCCAATTGTTCTGTTTCCTTACATTGTACATTAAAATACCTCACTCTTGTAGCATTAATACCCAAACATGTATTCATTTCCCCTATATCCAGAAGACAGTTTTAAGCAGTGTGAAGTGCGTGTTGATTGAAACGTCGAACAAAGCATGAAACCCAGACTGTAGACGTCCTGTGGCGTTGAGAAAGAAGACAAACATAGTTATACTAGATATGGTGTAATAATTAACTGTAATGTATAGACCCAACGTTTCATCAACGGTTATAAGTTTGCATTATAAGCAGTATATAAGCATTGTAAGTTTGTTTATTACTCCCTGGCAAGGAAGATAGAAGTTTCCGGTAACTGCTCAACTATAAAGTTTGAGTATTATGACTATTAAAAACAATTGGTAACTTTGTCGACTTTTTGTATTGCATGCTCGTGTACGCTGAAACGTGCATGTGCAGGTGATTCTCATCGAATAGTATTGATGACCTTGACCTTTAAATATCAAGACATACATATCTACAAATGCAATGTATCAAAACATTTAGGAACATGAAATATTCATGGTGTTTCGAATCTATTCTAGAACACAATTTAAGTTCTATGGACAAGCTCTTTATTGTTGCAATGAAAGCAGTTGACTGTCATTGGTCATTGTTTTCCATCCGTCTCTAAAACTTAAGAAGGTGAAATCTTTCTTCGATTAAAACAATACAAGCTTGAAGAATGAGTTCCCTTATACCTAAACATTGATACATTAAAAAACAAATTCAACCCGGATATTGCAGAAGAGGTAAATTTTGCACTGGATCTCTATCAAAACCTTCAATTTGTGATGTAAAGATTAAATAGCATTGTAAAATACTAACAAGTCTGTAATTGTTTTCACAGTCTGCCATGAAGTAAACTACGCCCAGAAATATCTAAACCCGACAAGTGAATCCCAGTGTCTGCCTGATACCCTGGAGTTAGAACTTCGCGCTCCTACGAGCAGATTAGGTCAGATCCTTCAAGAATTGCCACATTGTCAGCACCACACGTACTGGACTTCACGACTACACACTTAGGTTTTATAATAGAAAGGGCGGTTTATTTCCTGTGCAGAATTAGTTCAGATCAAGTTCACATGTCAGAGTCAAGGTCTTATGTAATTCGGGTAAATGTCATGCCCTAATTTGCATGTCATGACGTCATAATCACACACTTGATAATTTCTGTTTTAGAGAGAGAAGTTCCTCTATTACACAATGACTGCGTTTTGTCAAACGTTTGTCGTCGTGGTCAAGATTTGTTTCTATTGAGTGTTCCTGGCTTTCGAGAACATACAGTGTGTTAATGGGTCACTGAACGCAATCGTATCGTCGATGTCAAAACCAAAAGAAGTTTTGACATCAACCCTATAATTTTTCCAAATTTCAAGGTCAGGGTGAGTTTATTCGTAGACGCTTATTCTATCACATCCTGACTGGTTTGGTTTCAGCAGAGGTTTGCGAACAGTCCGAACACTATTCGGTTGCAAACACAAGCATGATCTTAATCCTTTACCTTAAAGGTACATCCATTGTGTTGCTGTGGGTCACATATGCCAAACGTTGTAAATGATGTAAATCTACTGACTGTTACCGAAAGTTGCCATTTTGATGATAGTCAATTTAGTATATTGCCGATATAACGGTAAAAGAGTAGATTTTTTTAATCGAAAACCGGACAATGAAACGCTTGTGGTGCGCGTCAATTGGTCAAACGTAATTTTGGAATTTCATTTTCACCATACAATCAGATAACTTTGGATTGATAGTGTTTAAAAGGTCTTATAACTACTGTTTTAATTAAAAACTGATAATTGATATAATTGGCTATTGGGGATGATATGCAAGTTGGGTGAAATTATTTGAACTGAAATCAGCACATATCGTATGTTGGCACGTATTTCGGCTCGTATTTTAGCCAAACAAAAATGTATGAAACTCAATGGATGTATCTTTAAAGGTTTCAAACGTGAATAATTTATAAAAGACCGATATGATGTATCCATGAACTGTAAGGGGGAGGGGGAAGTCATCAAATTTACATTAAAAAATCTTGTTTGAAAGGGAGAGGGGTTTGAACTACTCCTACCCCTACCCCTACCCCTCCCTTCCCCCACCCCATCTCTCCTTCTACCCCCACCTTCATTGATCCGCCACATTGTGAATGGAATGAAAGTGGTCATTTGTCCTTCATTGACACCATTTTCCGTTTAGAGTTTGCCGTACAAGTGCATCTCTAATGCTTAGAGCTCATACGTGTAGTATATCCCAACTCAAGGTCAGGGTGAGTGTTGGTAGTCCAGTTTCTTGGCACTCTGCCCAGGTTAGTTAGTCTAGTACACAAGGAAGCGCTCTCCGCCATGTTTCTTCGTGGAGCTGGTCCAGATACAAACATACCGAAGGTTAGCTTACTGTGGACCGGGGCCAGCGATGGACGTCAGAGATCTCCTGTCTATATAAGAAAGCAGTTTAAATAAAGGTAATATGAAATACGGTTTGTGAACATGTCATTACAAAAGGAAAATAATCCATCAGCCAATACTGAAAGAAGACACGAATCTCTTGTTATCATAAGGAGTATGGGCAGGTTTAGAATTATATGAAATATGACAATAACATTCCCTGTCCCTCGATTTATATGTAATTTTAGAAAAGTTAATTGCCTCATGTCTACAGAGCATGTTTACCATAACACAGTGTATATTATAGAGCAATCCGTCAAGAGCTTTTAAAGTTTACATATCTGTAGTAAATTAAACGAAATGAATGAATGGTAAATTATTGTTTAAAACGGTTTTAAGAACTCGTTCCAGAACCTACCTCTTTAATACTTATTATATAATAATGGTACATTCAATACCGAAACGAGATAGTTAGCAAAGTAAAGAACAAATACGGCTTATTTGACAACCCTCAGTTTTATCCATGTTTAATATAGTTACGTAGTGTAATACAGATTATTGTTCCATAACTGTGTGTAAAATAAGAGCATTTGATAAATCTAAGTCTTCGTTCAATAAAAAAAACCCAGGTAATTGTCACAAACGTGACCATGTCCCCCACCGCAATTAAGAATGAGCTAAAAGGATGGACACACAGCTTGTACTGAGTAATGACAATTACATGTTTGGTTCAATGGCTTTATATCAGACTAAGACCATTTTAAATAGTGATCAAAGTCTTGTATTGACCTTGAAAATGAGGTCACGCTCTCTGTGTCTTCCCCAAATGAAGATTCGTACCATATTTGAAGACTCTATGTCCAGCAGTTCATGAGATATCGTGGTGACAATAATTTATCCCCAAAAATGCAAAGTCTCGTAGTGACCTTAATAAAACCTCAAGGTCACCAAAATCGACTGGTGTCTGTGTATTCCCCTAATGAATACTGGTACCAAATTTGAAGACTCTATGTCCACCGGTTAATGAGATATCGTGGTAACAAGATACGGGACTGACGGACAGACGCTCTGCGCTCCGCGGCGGCGGGGGACAACGATATATATAGACAACGCGTGAATTGGCAATATGAAGAAAAATAACATAGAAAACTGTTGCAATTTGTTTAAAGGTACATCCATTGTGTTGTTGGGGGTCACATATTCAAAATGTTATAATTGGTGTTACTTTATGGAGAAGTACCGACTGTTATCGAAAACAACCATTTTGATGATAGTCGACTTAGTATATTGATGATATGAAGGTAAAAGTAGTCATTTCTGATCGAAAACCGGACAACGCACTGCGTGTGGCGCGCGCCAATGAGCAAACGTAATTTTGGAATTTTATTTATAACAGACAAAATGATAAATTTGGGTTGATCATGTTTAATAGGTCATATAACTACTATGCAAGTAAATGGGGCGGGCAGTTTCGGTTTCTGCACATGCGTAATTATGTAACGCGATTTTAATTGGAAACTAGTAATTATGATATATTTGGCGATAGGGGATGAATATGCAAGCGGGGTGAATTTATTTGCACTGTAAACACCACACATGGTGAGTCGGAACGTATTAAAGCCTAATAAAATGTTATGAAACACAATGGATGCACCTTTAAAGGTACATCCATTGTGTTTCATAAACTTTTATTTGGCTTTAATACGTTCCAACACATCATATGTGCTGTTTACAATACAAACAAATTCACCCAGCTTGCATATTCGTCCCCAATCGCCAAACATATCATAATTACTAGTTTCCAAATAAAATCGAGTAACATCATTATGCATGTGCAGAAACCGAAACTGCACTACCTTTTTACATACACAGTAGTTATATGACCTATGAAACATTATCAACCCAAATTTGTTATTCTGTCAGGTTTAGATAAGATTCCAAAATTACGTTTGACTCATTGACGCGCGCCACACGCTGTGCATTGTCCGGTTTTCGATCAGAAATTGATACTTTTACCTTCATATCGTAAATATGCTAAGTCGAGTATCATTAAAATAGTAGTTTTCGGTAACAGTTGGTACTTCTCGATGAAATAAGACCATATATAACGTTTGCCATATTTGACCCCAAACAACACAATGGATGTACCTTTAAGAAGTCATGCTAAAATAGACTAAAATTAAGTCTAGTGGTAATATAATGAATTCCTTAATTTTGATTAAACAGTCCTTCTTCAAAATGATGTTCTTGTTCAACTACATGTCCTTATAAGTTTTTTTACGATTCTCAAATAAAGATTTCGTTCAGGCTTCTTCATCAAGATTAAATACTGATCAACGGTATAGTGGTTGACTTCATCTACAAGTATTTTTTTTATTTTACTAAGACTATTTTTTATTATTGTTTGAGGATCAGATGAAAATGTATCAAACCATTTACAAAATATGTAAACCATAATCAACGTTTAAATATATGCCTGTGTTAGTTACTGGATAAAAAAAATAACAAGATTCTGACGATAGTGACAGAGTTTCTAAAAGATAATTTCCCTTGATTATTGCAGCTTTATCAACATAATGTTAGCTTATATAATGTAGGTAATTCAACAATTAGCTTATTCCTGGTCATTTATTGTAAACCTTGACGAACATTAACATTGGTGTTGACTAGACGAGGGAATATTTCACGTTTCTTTGTGAAGATATGTTCACCACAACAAACAATGAGTCTCATCTTAGCATTAAGCTAAGATACCGAATTTCTGTTAAATGTTTATAAATCTATGGTTGATGTACTATCTATATATCTTGTTACAGTGTAAGTGCGAAAATTAAAGTTCAGACTTGTATATCTTTGTGTTAGAGTATACGTCTAGCAATAATTATAATCACCTCTGTTACATTGCTAGAAGATTACATTTCATTCGTTATCTGCTGCCAAGTGTATAAGCCGTGACTCTTAAAAGTATTGCCAATTAGAAACACACAGAAAATACTCAGAATTTTTTTCCTTGCTTAACTGATGAAAGATCAACAATATGAAGATTGCCAGAAACCATCAAAGAAAATGGCTTTTGTTCACGATAGGTTTACCGTGTCAGAAGCATCAACTTATGTGAGGATATTTACACAAGAAATTGGGAGTTGGTGTCTATATTGTTCCAGGGCCCACAATGGCGTGATGCCAGCGCCTGCTAATGAAGTGAAGGAAGAATGGGCAAGACCTTGTCCTTACACGTCAGTCAAGGCCAGTAAACTAGACCCTCCCTTCTCTGTCTGTGTATTTAAATATTTGGCACTTGTTGCTGGTAGACATTTGTTGGAATATTGAATACAGTTTTGTGTCCTGTTTGCTTCCTTAAACGTGTCATCGTTACATCAGTGGTCCTTGTCATTCTGAAAATGAAGTCTTCTGTCATCCTGGCGCACATATAAATGACTGCCACCTACGGCCCACCTTCCTTTTCAGATACTTTTAACAGAACAACCGACTAGCATTATCAGAATTAATCACCTCAATATTAGATAATGCTCTCCTCGGTCTGACGGAAGCTTGAAACTTAAATGAGAGAGAGGGGGACGATTTACAAATATGAAGAATAAAAAATGTCTCAACCCTATTTCTGTATACTTTATCATTCTTGAAGTTATATGTCCATTTTAATGTACCTTAGTTATATAGGCATACTGTTATGGTTAGATATTTCATGGAAATTTAGAGAAAAAAAAGTGTTAACGGGAAAGCTCATTTTTGTAGCCGAGAGAAACTTGAAGAGAACGTTGTACTTGACAACCACTAACAATGATAAAAGGCTGTAGAGGTTATAAGTTAGATAGATCTATGAACTGGCCTTACCATTGTGTCTCCCTCCCATTGAAAGAAAGGTGCGCAACGTGTACCAGAGAAAGAGACTGTTCGTGTAGTATTGGGAGTTGATATTACTTAGAAGAGCGTTGATTAAGTATGAGCATTAGACATGTCGTTGTGGTGTGCCTTTCTTGTATGATAATCAATATAAGTAGTTTAGTATTTCGTTAAAGATAAAAGTTAGATAGATAGATAGACTAGATAGACTAGATAGATAGATATATCTTTCTATCTAGCTATCTAGTCTATCTATCTAGTCTGTCTATCTATCTATCTAGTCTATCTATCTAGTCTGTCTATCTATCTACTCTATCTAGTCTATCTAGTCTATCTAGTCTATCTAGTCTATCTATCTATCTAGTATATCTATCTATCTATCTTTCTAGTCTATCTATCTATCTATATATTTATATATCTATCTATTTATCTATCTATCTAGTCCTGCCCAATGCGGTAAATACAGAAGACGAATGTGTTTTCAAATATGGTTATATAAAATAGGATATCAAATCATCAATTATATAGATCTGTGAAAATAACTCCCTTGCTTCGTTTCTGCTTTGCTTTTAAGATGACCTTCAGTGTAAAACGAAAGTTCCTAACAGTAACCTTTTATTCTCTATGGTTGGATTGGTTAAGTCATTATCTCAACCATAACTCCTTTTCTCACATGATTCTCTGCAGAAAAAAATCCTTAATCAAACCACGGAAATGTCCGGAATAGCGTCCTCTATATGAACAAAACATCCACATCTTTGTTCTGCGGATTTGGAATGTTTCCCAAAGAAAAATATATTCATTATTTTGAGTTCTTCATTTATTCCAAACAAAGTTAATATTGGGTCAACAGGACTAACATTAACATGTGTAGACACGGGGTGACTTTGTAACTCCGAGCACACAGTGTCAAGGAAGTGTTGATGCAGGGAGTTTGTGCGGTGGCTTCCCGTCATGCCTCGCGTCAGGTTTGGTTTCCGATGTGTTGTGGGCTTAGCTAACGAGACCTTGAACTAATTTGGAGCGCTTTCATTGAGATGCCAACTCCATTGTAGACAGACAGACAGACAGACTCGTGTGTCAATATCTATATCACGAGGCTTATTTTTATGAGAATTTGGCCCCAGAATAATATTTGTTTTGATATTAACATCATGGTTTCTTTCTTTGTATTAAACAAGGTCAAGATATAGATAATCTTAAGACAGAAATCGCCCCCGATATTCAAATCATGTTGATATTTAAGACGTGAGATGTAAACTAGAAAAAGAAATGAAACCAAAGGTAATGTTAAACTTACTTTTTAGGATTGAAACAAACGGTAATGTCAAACTTTACTTTTAGGAACCATTCAATATTGCAATGTCTGTCTTGCGCGATCTGATGCTTCTAAATGGCTTTGTAAACGGATCATTATCAGTTGACAAGATTGTCGATGATTTTGTTCTGTTACATTTCAAGTTTTGATATTAATCATATCTGTGAAAATACCGCAAGGGCTACTTTTGCTGATAATAATACACCCTAGGTAAAAAATATGAATGAAAATGTAGATATCTGACAGAGAATGATTTGTTTTAAAAACTTACGACGTATTGTTATCAGCAATAATACCCATTTGATTATTATGTTTAGAGCCTGTTTTGAAGGGAAAGTAATTGACTTTAAGGTGATACATAAAACTGCAGACTATATGATAATATTATGACATTAAATTTCAAATGGACATTTGCTGTTGACTTAGTTACATTCCTGTACTTTTCTGCAGTATGAGGGACTTGGTCGTCAATTTCACATGCAATAACAATTGACTCTTTCCGTCCACTAAGTACAATGCTGTACATGTAGTTTGTTCAGGTAGTCGCCGATGGTGAAGGTAACAACACAGTCATTCCTGCAAAACCTGTATGATGTTGCAATATATGTATCAATCAGTCATGTGAAATTGAACAAGAAGTGAGGCCCTGCTTTGGTCAATATCACAGAGAAAACCGCGAACAATGTTGAGTTGAACATACATACCTGTCTAGTGTCTATGTACTCGCTGTAGTTCTCGTATTACTTAATGGTAGTCATAGTGTCAAAAAGATTGTTTTATTAAAATATGTATCCTATTTGTTATGTGTATATGGAATTGATATTCTTAATACGTTCTCATCTGTCTGTAGATTCAAAGAGAAGTAATTCCATCTTGTTTGGTTGATTTCAGTAGTCCGAACATTGCACTATCCGGACGTTTTTGGTGAAAAACGGAAGCGTTCGGATTATCGAGGCATGGCTGTATATACAGATTACAGATCCAAAGAATACAATATAATGTAGAAACAAGTTCTATGGAGTGTCAAGCATAATGCTCAAGCATGAAAGGTTCAATGTAATTACTGTATGGAGAAGAGTGACGTAAATATGTGAACGATCAATCTACCTCTATTTAATTAAAACATAACGCATCCTCAAGCACCATCACATATTGTCCCTCTCCTGAATCTAGTGAAGCAACTCCTCCACTGAAACTAATCAAACAAATGTTCTTGTGTAATGAAAATGTTCCGTCAGGACACTTCCTGAAAACAATTGTTATGACGTCACGGTAAGGAAGGGCGGTTTCTATGATATCGGCCAAAATATGCTTGGAAAAAAGTATACTTTAGTTTTATCTTCATAAAACATTCTTAGAAAGAAAAGACCAAGGAGCATCAGTCAAGTTGTCCACTTCAAAAGAGGTCAAGATAATTTTGAAAGCATGTGACTTCAAGGCTATGAAAGTTTGTCTCTGAAGAGAGTCTGAGAGTTTGGAGAAACACCATTTCAAGGTTGTTCTCATGTATAAATGTTTGAACATAATTGCAGTTTTTCGTTCAAACTAAAACATATAATGCTGGAGCATGTGCTTGATGCTCATACATGAACATCTTTTAAAATGCAAAATGAAAACGACTTATTCTGTACAAAGGTTATGAAGTCCGGATGCACAAACATGTTTTTTAAGAGTGGTGAGGGTTCCTTTAAACTAAACAATATCATAAGCCTAAATCAACCGTAACCATTTCAAGATCAGGCCAAGACTAATGTACGTGCCAAGATAGCTTCATGAAACGGTGCCCACATCTCAGAATAGAGATACGCCAAAAAAGATGTGTTCTTCAGATAATCGGGCTGATTGCATGACGTGTTACAGTGTATATTTTATTATCTCAGCCATTCTCAATCCTGTTAGCGCGGTAACTGATGAAAGTATTGATGGACTTTGTTCGAATTTGGTCCCAAGGTTACTGCTGGATGGACAGCGGTGCGTTTCGAACATAGTGATTTGATTTGTCCCGAGAAGATGATGACCTTCACACAATTGGGGATTTTGCTGAAGACATTATAGACTTGTTAGCGTAGTTCCTCAAAATTGAATTCGTGAATTTTGTTTAAATTTTGTATTAAGGTCTCTTGGTGAAAACATAGATTCCGGTGACTTTGATGTTTTTCCAAAGTCACAGAAAAGTAAGTATTGTGCCAAAGCGAAGAATTTGAAATTAGTACAAAGGTGTTTTGTGAGGATCGTTCAATGCCAGTCGCATTAAGTGACTTTCAGATACTAGAGAGGTTCGTTGTGACATTTCAAAGAGTTCATTTATTTCAAACTTGGTATCAATGGCCTCTTTAGTGGAAAACATGTTACCGTATTTTAATGCTACGTAGGATAACTTATTTTTCCTTGTCTTAATCTTGATGATTTATATACATTTATTTTGACTTTGGATTAAACGTATCTGGACTATCATATTCAGAGTAAAAAAATCCTTACTTTTGTCTTAGTAAGTCATTCTTTTTTTTAAAACATTCTTTTCATTATAATGGCTGAATCAAGCTATTAAATGGAATAAATGTTAATTTAATGGATAACAATACGATTTATTTCCCGATTACAGCGCACTAAATAGATCAGTTTGAATTGGAGAAAAAACAAAAATCGCATCGCATTTTAGGTACAGCGTGTCTTCGTGTTCAGTAAGTTGTAGCTCTGTTGTAGACAGTAGTAGATGCTGATGGAGTAGTCGGCAACTTTAGTCAAAGTTTATCACTGAATGGTGGCCTGCTACATTAAATGGATAATCAGAGTTTTAAGGGGTTATTCGTTGCCTCATACGGAGTCATATTTTGGACGACTTGTGGTATCACAATGGGTAAATGACTCAGTTGGAAACGTGCCTCTGTCCAAACAGAAGTAACATTGATATATTTACACAGTTTGACAAGATAATACTCACAATTTGAAGTTTCAGAGCTGTTTGCCGAGCTTTCATTCGTTTACCTTTTACTACTCTGCATATGAACAATCACCAATCACCACCTATCAGCTCCAATCACCATCCAACAACTTCACAGACACCCACATCAACCATTGGCCTCTCCTCCAAACAGCACTTTTTGTTTGTTTTAAATTTCAATAAAGCCAATTGGCTTTTTTATGTTTTCTAATCTACTTACATATTCATTAAATCCTACATGCCATTGTTTATTCATCATTCAAGTACTTACCTCATGTTTGTATTGCAAATCCTCATTGTATAAACATTCTCATGCTTTACCCCCTCAATTATTTCACACTTCATGTACTTCTGACCATTCTCATCCCACAGAGGTTATTCTCCCTTCAGATTTCCGATCCTTATCTAAAGGGAGTAACCTCTGTGGGAAGAGAATGCCTTCTGACCTATGGGCCTATTGAGGTTAACTTAACTCCCATCCATTACTATCACTTGAGAGATGCACATTGAAGAAGAACATGTACCTGCCTTCAGTATATCAGAAGACACCAATGGATATTTTATGAGAACTTCATTACGGGTTTATGTACTACATCAAGTCAAAAAGATCATCAATGCAGTCCATCTGAATGTTTTATAATGCTCTCAATGATGATATTTCTATATGAATTTTACGAACAAAAATTTATTTTTTTAAAAATCATAAGTAAGTGGACATTGGGCTGCATGTCCAAATTCTACAGCACAGTTTACATGAGGCCATTATGATTACACTGTCTATTTGGACAGATCAAGAAACTCATTGACCATATCGTTTTGACTTAGTGTCCCACAATTTCAGAATTCCATTGTTTTTCGATATGATAAATTAACAACAACAACAAACATAAATTTGGATAAGGTAAATTTTCTGAAACATACATGATCATTTTGGCGGCTCTCTCCTCCCAGATAGTTTATCTCTACATATAGCCATTGCACAAAAAGATAATTTAGGATAAAAAGTTTTTTTTATCATTCTGTGTAAATAAATAACCAACACTTTCAATGTAATGATACTTTAATATGAATAATATCTTAAATAAAAACATATTGCCTGAAATAACAGACTTTGTGTATTTATAGGAAGGAGACATGTGCTTCAATACTCCAAGCTAACTGCACAATACATACACACATATGGTACTGGCTCTATGTGTTACAAATGGACGGACAAAAATATCACGGAAATTGTAACCAAATTTATCATCATTTACATTATAGTAATGCAAAACATATTTTCATAAACATATAAATAATAAATTGACTAACAAAAATTAAGAACAAAACCATTTATGAAATGACTATAATCTTTTAGCTTTGAGCAGAATAACAATAAAACCTGAAAATGATATCTTGATCAGAGATTCCACTGTTTTAACAATTTGTTCACATGATGCATAAACTTCATTTTCAACAATCAACTTTAGTAACACCTCCATATAATTCTAGTTGTTTTGAAGAATACCCTGCACTGTTTCACTATAAAATATTTTGAAATATTTACATATTTAAACCTTTTAAAAATAACTATATAAGCAATATATGAAATAAGATATACATGGATTCCAGGTTTGCATATTTTAATTTCACTTTATTTGCTATTTTCAAGTTGCATGATATTAAAATAAATTTCATACACTGACATTTAACTTCACTTGGTCATGTAGATTACCCAACTATGAGAGCTTCTGGTTTAAATGACACAATGGCATTGTTGAGAGCAAGCTGCCTGTTGATTATCTCCCTTTGCTGCTGTCTGACGTCAGGAGATTGCCTGGGTTCTTCAGGTTGGATGTCAGGAGACTTTATCAAGACGTCTCTTGCTACAGAACTCCTAGAGAGAACAGACTGTTCCCTCTCCCCCTCACTCTTCTTCCCGTGTTCTCTGAATGTCTTTAATACAGAGTTTGGTCGAGACTGGGATCGCTTGGATGCGATTGGTTCCTCAGTGGTAGGGTACCTTCCCTTGACGTGGTACCATGCAGCCTTGTGATGAACAGCTCGCTTCATGTCCCGAGGTATCCCGGGACTGTCCAGCAAGCTCTGTATTGAACTGTGGGGGCCCGAGATAGAGCGCGAGTTGGAGATATGGATCGTGTGGGGTCCTGGTATTGTGCACCGAGACTTGTGACTCTGCAGGCTGCAGTTGGTAATGGAAGATGACGCTCCATTCATATACGAACCAGCGTATTCTCCTCGGTGGCAGTTTGCACTAGGAACTCGAGACAACCTGCTTCTTGACCTGTCGGGACTTCCATATCGGTTGAATAATCGTAACGGTGCACTCAGAGGACGACTATTAATCTTGGACTTTACTGGCGTTTTCTTGGACTTCTGAGGAACGATGACCATTTGAGAAGCATAGCTCTCAATGAGAGGTTCAGCTCCTTCAACTTTTACTGAACCTTGAGGATTCTCAACATCCTCCCCAGCTCCTCCCGCAAAACTGAGATCAACAGTGAGTCTACGTATAGAAGAGTCTGAGGTCACACTGGAAGGGCTGGTCTCGGAGAGAGGCACAGTCTTCCCATGGTCGAGAGCCTGCTGGTATCTCCTCTCCATCGAGCTCCTCCTCTTCATCAAAGTTGGTCTCTCTGGTTCAAGGAGGAGTCGCTCTGACGCACTCATCACACTGGCTGAACTGCCCATGATGCTTAGTGGACGATTGTGCCTCAACAGATCATCCCTACTTGCAGATGCCAAGGAATCACCATCAATGCTCCTATGTCGGTTCTTGCTGGCTGAGCGAATTTGTTTCTTGATCACAGACAAGTCCTTGTCCCGGAAGGAGAGATTGCTGCAGGGGTTGGTGGATGTTCGGGTGTCGGTCGGTTTAGCAGGCCCAAACTCATACTGGCCCATTCGCAGCAGGACCTCCTGGCTCGTCAGGTATTGCTGGGCTGCCCTCGTGTCTGCGTGGTCCCCACCTGGAGTGCAGACACACTTAGATATGAGTTAAATGCATGTGAGTTAACAACTGGCAATGATTCCTCGTCAAATATATTTTTATAGTGACAATGAAATTTGTCATGAACATTTATTCAATAAATCAAGCATGTCAAAAGAACTCTCAAATAACACAAAATGTTTCAACCTACCAAGTCGAGTTGTGCGAATATCAAGAGCTTTCCTTAGCAGTTTAATGGACTCCATCTTAGCAGAGTAGCTGGACTGCTCACCCACAAGGCAACCTGAGGATACACAACACATGTATATATACAACCTGAGGATACACATGTATATATACAACCTACGGTTGGTTACACAATACATCTGGAGATGCTCCAGTTGACACTTGTTACTGCCGAATCACTAAACCAATTGTAGTACATGGCAACCTTTTCTTCCACTTTCTACAAGTTCCTAATATTTGACACTTTTTGGCCAATAAAAAGTATCAATCTGTAGAAAAGAACAAATCAAATTTGATAAAATCAAATATGAAACAAAAGCAATATCTACCTAGTTCATAGAGTATCTCAGCGGTGAGGAGATGGTTTGCTGGTAAACACTGCTCACGGATCTTGATGGCACGGCTAAACAGGTGCTCTGCTTGGATCTTGTCACACCTGTCAGGAAGTAAGTGAAAAGGAGTAAAATCTCTAGCAATTTATTCAGTGGCACAGGCTTTTGTGGAAAGAAGTAATACACCAGTGTCAATCTTGAACCAAAATTTGAGGTGGGATTTAACAGCCCTTCATACAGAAAAGAAGAGCGGTTTTGAGAAAAATAGTAGAGGAAAATAAATGATTGAAAAGGTAGCGATAAATTAACAATGTGCAATAGTCCCCACTAGGTTTTTGTTTACATGGGTCTATTTGATAATTTTCAGCATGAATCACGCAACGTTGGTCAAAGATCAGACACTGTTTAATATGTTTACAATGTTTGTTTTATATGCAAAGAGTTAGAATCAAAAGTTGAGTAAGATATCTATCATATCGCATCACATGATGATTAAAAGTGATAAAAATAAAAGACTACATTTCTCTACAGGAGAGACATATCATGACATAAATGATATACCGGTACTCAAAATCTTTGAATGCTCATGCCTTTGAGTATAGTATGGTTTAACTCACTATGAACCATTACTAATTACATGATGAATAGTAAATTCCACAATTATAATGGCGGATCCAAAGGTTTTAAATTTTGGCATTTAAATTTGATAAGTGATACCCTTCCCCTTTTTGGATCTGCCTATGGATTATAAGAGAAGATTTCATCTTCACAAATTCATCTTGAAATATCAAACTGACGAACCCTTTATGGTAGGTTGATGTAGAGAGGAGTCGAGCCAGACCAACCAGCACATCAGCAACAAGAGGATGAGACTTCCCAAACCACTGTTCTCGTATCAGTAGACTCTGGCGCAGACATGACTCGGACCTCACAAAGTCCTGCTGCTTGTGTCTGCAAGATTAATATAGAAACAATTGTAAACCACAGGTCCTGTGTAAAACAATCTTACAGTGACAAGTAGACATACATACAGTGGTAGCCACAGGGCTAGGTCTACAATTCACAGTCAAGCACGTTTTCAAATAAGATCATTTTAAACAGAAAAGTCTTAATGCTTGGAAAAGTGACCGTTTTCATGGACTCAATCATAAAATCTTTGACTTCATTTTCAAGGAATTTTGAATCTTGGATTCAAAATTCCTTGAAACATACATGTATTGACAGCATTTAAAATATGCTTCAAAAGTATTTCCAACACAAAACTGCAATTTTGTTAAATGAAAAGTTTAAACAATATCTCCCCACAGGGGTTACGTTTCCGACATAACCTTTCTTGCGCCAGCCAAAGAGCATGCGGATTATTTGAAACCAAAGTTGGTTGTGAATTCTGTGATGTTGTTTCAAACTGAGCATTATGTCTGTCCTCGGATCCTCAAGAAATATAGATTTCTTTCAACTGTGCGACGCTCACAATTGCTTACCTGACAGAAGTCAGCCAAAAAGACAATGTGTTTATTGAATAGAAATAAGGACAGTATCCATAGTGGAAAGTTTCACCAATAGGGAAGATATAAATTGAGTAACCTCTGTTGGGAGAGAATCGGCAAAAATAGCAAAAAACACAAGAAGGTCAGTCAAACGGAATCAGAAGTAAGCAAGGCCCAAGTTGTCTGGTAACTTAAGCGTTATTTCTAACACTGAATACAGATGTGAGGTTCACCTAACAACTTA
This sequence comes from Gibbula magus, assembly GCA_936450465.1. Lineage (NCBI taxonomy): Eukaryota > Metazoa > Mollusca > Gastropoda > Trochida > Trochidae > Gibbula > Gibbula magus. The sequence goes on along the minus strand of OW388296.1, from coordinate 52,617,742 downwards.
TTGTCACTTATTGATTTACTTGTTGCAGTGATATGGATTTCTCTATCAACTCGAGAGCTGTTAATTGTCATTATTCATTGATTTAGATCAACAAGGAGGAGGGAGGTGACAATATCAAATCTTTTATATACTTATACAATGCCTTTTCAAATAGAATTATGACATAGGGATTATGACATAGACAGATCATATTGGCATTCACATCTGATATGTCCAGTGGTATAATGGTTGGAATTATAGACATTCAAATATACTTAGGGTACCTGTGTCTTCCGTCCTTGCCATGTGGCATTCATAACATAGAGTACTGCCATGAGCACATTTCATTGATTTTTAAGATCAACTTCAAATATTATGACTGATAACTCCCATAAAATATTAATATCCCACTCTGTGATCAAAAGTATGACCTATCCAGCCTCAATGATCATACATGTTGCTTATATTCTTAGTTTTGTTACAACACAAACATGATGTATTTACTGCCTTCGTTTGCTATATGAAAATTATGTATGAATTTGAAGTGGATTAAATAATTGTTTTTAAAAAACAAAACAAAATTCTCCCTTTATTTAAACAGAGCTAGGTCATACACATATGCTCTTATTCTGATTTTCATTTGAAAGTGAATGTTAGTTGAAGCATGGTTTTCATGTTAATGGAGAACACCTGTTAATATGTAGATGCAACTGCTCAAAACCATGTTTGTAATTATATAAGTATGTTATCATTTTGTATATTCAGATGGTGCCACACCCACCTGAGTATGCCGAAATGGTAGAGTATGGTGGCGCGGAGAGTCACATGACCGGAACACTCGCCGATGGTCTCCAGGGACTCCTTCAGCAATTCCTCCGCCTCGTCCAACTCTCCCTCACACAGTCGCAGGCTTCCGTGGTGGCCCAACAGTCGACCTGGGCAAAGAGAATACATTCATTGTGAAAAGAGATTATTACGAGGTAATGCCTCATAATAAGAACAATGTCACTGATGCCTTATTAACCACTGAATTCTGACTCCAATGGTGGGCCAGCAGTTGACCTCGTAACAAAAAAGATACTCATTTTAAAAGATGTCAGAGAATATTTTCATTGTGACAATTCAATTCAATGTCCCTGATGCTTCATCATCCACTCACTCTCTAAATACACGCTCCCATGGTGTCCAAGCACTCAAAGACCTGGAGACAGAGGTGATAAATCACTGCATATGACTGAGAGTTGAATCCCTTCAATCAGACTCATTGTTGCCTCACTAAACTCTCTCACTCAATACACACTCCCATGGTCGAGCTAAATGCCAAAATATATTCATTCTGACAGGGAGTTGAACCTACAATATGTACCAGCTTTCTAATAAATCTCTCACTCTCACAATCCACATAAACATGGTGAACGTCAACCTAAAGACAAAGAATGAACTATAAACTATCATAAATAATTATATTTAAATCTAAAGAGCCATGTTTAAAATAAATGAGGCAGAAAAACCTTAACATGATCACTGATGATTCCTCTAATGCTCTATTATTTTTAAGATTTAAGTATTATGATATGGATAGAATTATTGTTTCAAATTGTAAAATGAATGGATAAACTTTATAAAATAAATTTTGTGAATATATGCCAATGCAAAAATTGCTTCCACTGAGTAAAGTATTTGACATTCTTATTCTAAATTGTGATTTACATATAACCTGTATAACAAATCATATATAAATCCGTCATCATGGCTACTCTGTCCATGGGATCCCAGAACAGTTTATTACATGATTACATAGATTGAACAATAACATTTGCATTTAAACACCATCGTAAAGGGGATTTGACTAAAGGATTGCTGCCCTTTTGACTTTCTTGACTTTTTCATTTTGTGGCCCTTTTGTCATGACCTGTTCCCATTGTAACTCGTTATTCCAAATCTAATCTCCATATTCATAAGGTTCCTCAATATTGTTTTAACACAAAATAACACACAATAATCTGTGGTTACATAATAATCAAACAATACAAGAATAATCACGACTAAATCTCAGATGTTCTCTTAATCTCTTAATGTTCCAGTACTTGCTCTGAACCCTGGCTCTTAACCTATGACATACTGTTACACGCGTCTGTGAGCAGCTCTGATACTTGTATTACACCTATCTCTCGCCTCGGTGAACCTCTTGTTTCTGGATCAGGGTAAACCTTGGAGTGCAGGGTCGCATAGTAATGAGTCCCGGCCTGTCTGCATTGATTGTCACATTCAGTGTCTCAGTACGGGCTTTTTATAATAGCCTGTATTATCAGGAGAGAATTAGAGATATTTTATCAGTGTATGAAAGCCTGAAACCTGAAACGTTAACAGTTTAAAATAATGATTGTGTCAATGTATATGGTGATATTGAGCAAAAACCTCAACAATTTACTAATCCTGACCAATGGTAACCACGTTATAGGCAGTCAGACGGGCCTTATTTCATGCACTGACATTATTGAGTTCAATTTACCCTAAAATGTGTCAGGTGAGCGAGGCGAGTTTGGGTTTAACGCCGGTTTAAGAGTGTTTCACTTATATTACGGCTACTAGTATTATGGCAGGGAGAAAGCCCGCAACAACATGGTGGATATGCATTGCAGTGAAATCTGTGAGAAACGGCTGGAACACACCATGGATGGTACTCCCCTGAAATTCAGTGTAGCATTGCACCTAAACCTTATTGTGTGTAGAACAGTTCTCTACTCAGATAAAGTTGCCGTGGCTCTTGATCCGAAGGCCAACCTGCTAACCACTGCGGTACTCCGCCCTGTTTACCCTAAAATGTGCCATGTACCCAGAATTGACATCAAAGACATTCAGAATTATGTTTTATAAGATTTATTTATGTTCCTTTCATATTTTACATAAATATAAGTATCATTTTATATAAATATAAGTATCATAAGTTCCCAGACAATATTATTTTTCCCAAGATTTATTGTAAATTTGTATCAGTCTAAGAGTCAAACTAAAAGTATTTACACTTTGATGTACACGTATAGCAAGAATCGTTTAAATGTACACTATGTTTGTATTTGTACTCTGGGCCATGTGGCCTCCAATGCTGAATAAAATCTCTCTATTTACACTTTGATGTCGACTTGCCACAGTAATTTGTAAATTATTTCTCAAATAAATTGAACATGAAATATCACATTATTTTGATGTTTGTTGGTGTGCTCTTAATTTGTAAATGTATCAAAAAGTTCAGGAAAGCTCTTAAGGTATCAATAGCTTAATAAAACATACAAATCATACAGGAACAACAAAAAAATAAAACTGTATCAAGTTAACCTACCTGAACACAAACTGAAATACCTCACCAAGTTTGCTAGGTATTGAAACAATACAATCAAAACAAAACAAGGCTACATACAAATTCAACACTTACCACTAATACCATTCCTCTGTAGCTACCGACTTGTCAAGAGTCCAACTCAGCTCAAGTATCTTACATACAGCGCAGAATATATACATATCAATCCGATAGTGAGGACAAGAGGTATCTAGCGCTAATCCTATTAGCGCTGGCTGAGATCATTAGCTATTCAGGTAATCTACGCTAATCTCCTGTCCTGACATCGATCTAACAACTCTGGCAGGGGAGATAAGGCATGAAGCCTTAGTGTGCACATGAGAGATGAGGGGAGGGGTAGCTGTGGGGTGGGGATATTGAGCTAGTCATGGGTGAGGGGTATTTGAGGGGGCATGAATTTAGTTTGGGTTGGGTGTGGATATAGTCCAGGGTTGGGAGAGTTGAGGGGAGCTGGGAAGGTATGAAGCTAGTTGGGTGGGGTTTGCTAGTGAAGGGGCAATGATCAAGGCAGCATTATTGGGCTTAATTTAAAGGGTTATATATATATTCTCAGGTGGTAGATTAGAGGTTGACAATTTTTTTAAAAAAAGATAGACAAATTGATAAGGGGGTACCCCCGGTATTTATTTTTGGAGAAATTAAAACTCCAGAGGAGCAGGATACAATTCATATGCTTGGAGCTGTGGGTTTTTGGGTGAGGATATATATGGGGTGAAACTCCAAATGGGGGCAATGAGTAATTTGGAGGAGTATTGTCTCATTGAGGATACTGGTTCAAGGATTTTCGGGTTGGTTTAGTGCTGATAGCAGATTCTTTTTTTTATAAAGTTGATGATTTGAGGTAAATTTGGTGAAATGAGGTAAACTGGTAAGTTTCAGGTAAAGTTGAGGGTGGTGGGATAATAGTGTAATTGAATCGAGTTTGAAACTTGATCTCCATAGATTGCACAAGCTCTACTTGTAAATACAACGTGTTGCTACAGTCAGAATTCAAGAGATGCATATTGGTTGGAATTAAGACGTTTCTAAGCAGACAGAAGTATCAACATTAAATTGAAAATTCAGAGAATGAAAAAAACATTGTGTATGAAAATAATGGGGCAAAAATAAAATGTGTGGATAGATGTTCATATGCATCCACTTGGGCCATGTCTGGTGTCACAGTGTGATTGAAGTCTCAGATTACAAGACGTAATTCATTCAAAGTCATGTTTATTGAACAATTGATACAGGCCGCTCCGTCATTGGATACCAAAATATCTACCTGGACATAATCAATTGTAACTGTCAGACAGTACTGGAGGTCAACGTTAGACAGACTAATTGATTGGTGTTGAGGGGATGCAGTTTGATTAGAAAGACAGGTATGTACCTGGCTCAAATCGATTGGTTGCTGTCATAAGGAATTATTTGGTAAACAATAAATGCCATGAAGGAATTTACAGGTTGAAATATCACTTGTATTTTATTAAACTGTTAAGAACTAAATAACACAAAAACCTTTGAAATAGAAAAACAATAGTCAAATGATTGTTTTCAATTTAATATATTTGTTTTTGAAGGTACACTTTGGCAAGAGTTTTAAAGTTGATAGAAGAATAAATTATTTTCCGAAAATCAGGGCACCATATTCCAAACAAAAAGCAAACTTATACTAAGAACACTAAAGCCCTGTTTATATGGCGAGCGTTTGCATATAAATAAATCGTTGCATATATGCAAATTTACTCACATAAGCAAATCTCACCGTATAAACGAGTTTGCACATAATGGAAATTTTACTACCAAAAGCAGATTTTGCACTACCCTTAGCAAATTTGCACCTAGTCAAGGGCAGGTGCAAATGTTTACTACCGTGAGTAAATATGGTATTTTCCCTATTACATTAAAAGTTTGTTGTATACAGACATAGTGGCTTCACACAAGTTGAAAAAATATATTAGAGACCTTTAGAAACTCTTTATATTGTTTTTCAAATTCTCTATATATGATAATTGCCTTCATGCATGCGATGTTTTCAAAATCCATCTGACTATCCGATTTTCATCATAATTAGGGCGATATAGTCAAATCAAAGTTGACAGATATAAATTAATTAGATTTATTTAATTTTCATCTAATAAATAGTAATTGGCATGTTTTAGGAATTCTCTTTTCATATATTAAAAGAGTTGGAAGCCCATATTGTTTAAGCAGAATTTAAACAGGTATGAACGCATAGTAAATTTACTTTGACTCACATGTATATATTACTACCATAAGCAATATAGCATATGTGCAAAGGTCACCGTATAAACAGGGCATTAATTGAGTTGATGATACTAAAATCTTCTTGGTACCAGCATTTAAACCTGACAAAGCATCATGTCAGAGGTCCAACAATTTTCAATATTTTATGAATCCTTCAAATATTACATTTTTCTAAACAAACAAGAATTTTGACAAAAGGTTGATTAGTAAAGAAGCTTTTCAATGTACAAGGTACATAGCTAAATTTTAGAAATAAAATGGATTCTCAGACTTTTATGGACTAAGATAGATGCCAATAAAAGTGTCCAAATGAATTATTTAAATATACGTTAATTTTAATGTCAGAGTAACTTTCCATGCCTTAAAAAATATTTGGCATCAGAAATGTAATTTAATTGTTGTCGACATCAGTTATGTGAACTATATGCTGAGAATCAAACAACATGAACGTGAGGTTTAGCTCCTAATTCTGACATGAATCCACAATGATTGATATACTTTGAGTCGAGACATTGTAACAATGTTTTATATTTTATGGCTGCTTCACCAAGGAGTAGATTAGCAGCATAGAAAGAATGATGCCCTGGCAGATAGAGGTGAGTTGGGGTTTAATGCAGCTTTCAAGAATATTTCACTTATATCACGACTGCTAGAATTCTGGGCCCATATTTTCGAAGCTGTCTTAGCACTTAAATAATCGTAAGTTAATGTTAATGTATGGCACTTACGACTATATAAGTGCTAAGAGAGCTTCGAAAATATGGGCCCTGGAAGGGAGAAACCCCACAATGCCATGTTTCTATGCATTGCATTGAAACCTGCGAGCATCGGCTGGAACTAGCGAATCATGGTGGTACAACTGCCTCCCCCCCCCCCTCCCCCCTGTTAGATAGATATATATTTCTACATGCTTTGGCAGTTGCCAATCTGATTCAACAATTTATAGACAGGTATCTAAAGGTAAATTGTAATCTGTCTCCTACCTTACAGCCTGATGGATGGATGCATGGATATAAATTTATATAAGGCTTCAAGGCCTTGTTGGAATTTGCCCCTGTTCACTCAGCAAAACAATTGGTCACCCGATACGTAATTTGTAGTGCAACAAGCTTGTCGCTAAGATGATATGATCATCCCTCAAACTATCCATTCAAAATTAGAAATGAAAGAAAAGTAGAGATCACAGTTTAAAATGAAATCAAAAGTCAACAGAAATCTGACGCAGATACACTTTCTTAACATGTTGTTGTTGAATCTACGTACGTAATATTCTTAAGACTAAAATGTTGAGTTCACCAAAAACAAGACATGGCTTGATATTTTCCCTTGTTGCTTGGTTTTAAACATTCAGAGAATACAGTGATACCGTACTAACAAGATAGAATGCAGGTTTCCATACTGATAAATTCAATGCATATTGTGACATTGAAAAGAATACGGTATCAAGGTCACCAAAATCCTCTATCATGCCTTGAAGACGCTTGATGTAAAATAGAAATGAGTTCAGTGAACCAATCTTATTATATAGTTTGAAACCAGGTTAAAGATCAACACTTAATTTGCACCTTTCTCTTTATGTAGTAACATATGTGTAACATACAGACTTAATCCAGGCAATAGTTCTAAAGACATTTCAATAGGTTTCAAACAGATTGGTGTAAGGACACTGCGGAATACTATTTCACCAGGTTTGCAATAACACACTGTGGGGGATAACAAAGTGATAACCGTCTTATGCATACATAAATTTGTTACAATTTAATAAATGATTGACTCTCTTACCTTCGATCATGTTCAGCCAGGTTGCCTCTCAAACATTTGAGTATATATATATGTATATATAATTGAGAAGTGACTCTCCTACCTTTCAGCACGTACAGCCGGGTTGTGTCCAGTTCCTGGTCCTGTTGGTTCTTCTCCAGGAGGTCAAGGACGTTGCGGAGGGCGCGCCGGTAACAGCTCTCCGCATGACGTACATTCCCCCGTGCATGCAGTAGATTACCCAGCGTCTCCTGGCTCTCTGACATCACCAGCATCTCCTGGCAACTCAATGGGTAGTTCTGGAGGAAAGTGATCAACGTTTTATATAAACTGAATATTTCATTCATTTATGATTATGAGCGTTTTATAAATCACACTATCTTACATGGTGTAAATAATATCATATTAAAGAAGTCATGAAACTGAGGACAATACACCAAAATGTACTTTCAATCATAGGCTAGTGACCTGCCGTTTAGAATGCAATGTCTGTTGACTAAAACATGAGGATAATGTCTGTGGAGCTGCAATTAGTGGGTTCAGGGTTAGAACCATATATAATGGATATTAATTGACTGTCTATGTCATACTATGTTTATGACATGAGAACCTGAATATTAGTATTTCACAAGCAAGAAGGAGGGATATACAGATATTCAGGCACGAGTGTCAACAGAGTATGACAAAGATACCAATATAATGTTCTATTCATTACAGAAGTCATGAAATTGAGTACAATACACCAAAATGTACTTTTAATCACAGGCTTCCGACCTGTCGTTGTCATATTTAGAATGGAACGTCATAGACAAAGAGTGAAGTTGAAGCATGGTTTCACATTACGTTACCATCACAAAGCGATATTTTAACGTTGAGCATCATATGACAATATGAAACCCGGATATGATTGCCCTTGTTGATAATAACCACCTGTACCCACCCTGGAGAGGTAGTGTATGAGTCCGATGAGTATCCTCTGTACTGTGTCACTGTGACCCAGCTCCAGCAACAGTTGACTGACGTGCCAGGCGAGTGTCGTCACCAGACTCTTGTCCGAGATGTGCAGTCTGTGCTCCTGATGGTACTCAGAGGACTGAAGAGAAGAAGCCGATAGAATAGTTATATGATAGGTCTTTACTCTTTTCTCATACTTCAGCAGAGGTTTACAACTGTCACTAGTTTGGGGCTATATTAACATCATATTCTTTTTTAATCAGAACATTTCAAACATAACGTTCAATCATTTAAAGATTTAATTCACAGATTCAACAGGTTAATAACTGGCACTTCATAAACTATATTTTGTGACATTTCAGATAGATTATATGACTGCTTCACTCACATACTTTTCTTTCAGCATAATAGTTGTGCCCATGGTATAAAAACTATGTTAATGACACAAATGGCAAAATCCCTATTTAGGTACAAAATTCATAAACATAGAATGAAATGAGTACAAATATGAAATTCAAATGAAAATAATTCAAATGAAGTTAAAGCAAAATTCACCACAATCTACATAAACATTATCATCACAGATCACAGCATTGCTGCACACATCACTATAGCATGTGATCTATGACTGGGAACATTATGATAAATATCTACCTTGACATATGATCAACGTAGCCACTTGTTTACTGACTCTGTGACACCCACCTGTACGCTGGTTCTATCCTCCGTCTCACTATGCCCCTCCTCTATCACAGACAACTGGTCCTGATACCTCAACACCGGGGTGCGGGGTGTGCGTGGGGTGCTGGCCATGCCCCGACGGTCACTCACCGCCACACTCATACCATCATCAGACATATCCTCTGGCACCTCTGTCAACATCACCGGCTGAAACTGACAGCAAAGTCGGTGTCATCAGTGAAATAATGAATGGCAAAATTAAACATAAGCATGCTAATTTCAAGTTAAAGACCTTATTTCAAACACTGTGATAGAAATTGAAGGACCAACCTTAAACCATTGAAATCATTGTAATCTTTGAACAATTGGTTTGAAATGCTAACACTTCTAAGATTATAGCAAGAGTTAGGTCCCCTTACTACTGTTGTACCTGGAGATGTTTGAGGTCTGACTCTAGCAATCCGACCTGCACCAGGAGATGCTGGTAAGTGTTGGAGACGTCTATCCCGCACCGCTGGTGCAAGAACGTCCAGTATGTCCGCAGGTCATGCCTGTTGCCAGGGAAATGGCCACTCTCATCCATCAGATCCAACAGATAGCTGTTGACATATAAGAATACAATGATTTGGTATTAAACTTGACTTTCAAGACTATATTTCACTTATTAATGTTACAGCCTGTATTACAACTTCCTAATGCAAAGCATAACTCTTGCCAGTCTCCATTACTGGCTGATTTAGGCCTTGCAGTATTTCCTTAACATATCTGTGCTTGGAAATCCGGGCCCACTATGCATTTCTGGTGCAGCGATTCACTATCTTGGCACAACAGGTGAGGGAAATACTGCATAGGCTTACATCAGCCAGTAAAGGAGACTGGCAAGAGTTATGCCTTGCGTTTGGAAGTTGCTTGTATTTGGGCCTTAAAAAATATGTTTCTTGCTCTTTACAGGCTGACAAAAATGATGCAATGACACGTTTTTAAAAATTTATTTATGATTTTTTTTTTTTTTAATGAAGAGTTAAACAAACACAATTTATACAATTATTTATATAAATAAAGCACAAACCCTCTTAAATACGTGTTACTATTCCAAATACCCGGTAGTCAATAATCTCACCCCTACCTCCATCTCAACAGAAACGAGTGACATTTTCTATGTCCAATGTTTTCTGAGGCTAAAAAATTATAGTTATCTGCCCCTTACTTTTGAAGACCTAGAAAAAAAGACCTGAGGAGTGGGTTTGAAACTGATGCGGGTGGAAACCAGAAACAAATTATTTGTTTGGGGGGGCCTTATTGCAGTTGAGCAGACAACTCTGATGTAGCTCAGCACTGAAGTGAAATATGCAAATGTCGGTGAGAACTTGCAAAATAGTTTGGTATTGAACATAATGGAATCCCAATGACTGTCCATAATTGATAATGACAATATTTCATACACAATTTTCAATTTCTATTTTCCTTATGAAATTCAAGAAGAGCTTACTCAATGTGAGTAACAAGTCCGAGGAGAGCCTCATGGTCGCCTGCCATCATCAGTTGCCACGGTAACTCGTGCAGTTTGCGCTGAGAGTAGGGCTGGTTGGTGAAGTACTCGGCGAGGTGTCCATGTAACCTCCTCTTCTTCTCTGTCCATTCTGTCTCGATACCAGACGACCAGCTAGCGTCACTCGTCGATGTCTTAATAATTCCTGAAGTAACATTTGTTGAATTTTAAATATATTTCATTATGGAGCTTAAAGGTATCAGCAATTTAATTTACAGTCAGACCTCATTCACTGAGACCCCATGTATCTGAAAACCCGGCCATTTCTATACAAATGAAGATTTGGTTTCAAGACGATTTTCAACTGTAACCAAATTTTGAGGAGAAACAGGGTATGATTTTTACAGATTTTTATAAACATAAGATAATAATTTAATATCAAGATATTGAAAATCATCTAAGTTTTGGGAAACTTTCCTACCACATTCAACAAAACAAAACATATATCATTTTGTCCAAGAAACTTGCTGTTAAAAGAAAAATTCCCTTGCTAACGTCAGCATTAGTTTCATGGCGGAAATGCCTTTTTGGAAGTTACATAAGGAAAGATAAGTAGCAAATACAAAATTATCAATTAATCAAGTAGACTATTGGACATGCACAGTTGAACTACACTTACGTAAAACAAGATACTCCACAATCTCCTTGAGATGTCCATGTGAGAAGTCAATGAGACCGTCCGCCTTGTCGTACACTGCTGACCCCAGACACGACCTGAACTGCAGCCAATCGTATTGCGAGACCTCTAGTGTGTCCGTGTATCCCAAGATCCTCAGTAGCTGCATGATCTCGATCTGAGACAGACCGTTCCGTGAGAGTGCCAGAAGGATGAGGGCATCACACACCCACCCGACGTACTCTGTGGATAGGGAAAAGAAGTCTGTTCAGTTAAATTAAAGACCTTGGATACCAAAAATAATTTGATAGGAAATGAAAAGTTTGTAGTGGGAGTAATTTTATGGTAAAAACTCAAAATGGCAACAGAGTAGCCAATATCCAAAATATCATTTGACTGTTTCTAACTATTTCAAAATCGTATAACATTATTAAGTCATAATCACTTCATTCTGATTAAAATCAACCGTTTTCTCAAGGAATTAAAGTTTCAAAACAGTACAGTACCACGAAAACATCAAGGTTTCTTCTTCAAACAGTCTGATGTGAGTCTGTATGCACACATATTCTGACGCAATTCAGTGAGCCAATCACAAGACCTCAAACAAAATGCTTTCGTTGTGAGAAGCTAAGGGGCTAGTAATTCCAGAGAGCCATAGAGTTAATTTTAATCAGACTGATAATTCAATCAAATCATAGATCTGACTTCAAGCTCACCAAAGTCCTTTTTCTTTTCACTTTCCTTCTCGGACTCTGTGTCAATCTGCCAGCTATACTCCAGAGTCCACCGCTGCAGACACCGCGTCCAGAACTCACGCACCGACGTGACCTCGAGACTTTCCTCTATGTACTCATCGAGATCCTGGTACACACTGTAACACTGCAGCTCAGCGGACAGCACCTGCAGAACAGTGCAACTATTGATAAGATAAGAACGTGAGTATACAAAGATAGGACGTGAAAGCAGTCCAAGATTCTCTGTCAGGTTTCAGCATCATTGTCAAGTCATGATGCCATGATTTCAAAACCTTGAATCCTGCAACATCCACTGACCTACTTCAGGTTGAGAGTGTCATGTCATGTAGTGATATACATAAGGATGTCAAGCAACAAGACCTGTTTGTACAGTAGTAAGGGTATTAATCATGAAACTCATTTGGCTGATAGTTTCAGCTATTCTTCATCAAGCATCTGATGTCCAGTAAAACTGATCATTAAGCATGACCCACAAACTGAGGTCTATAGTCCATAGAATCTACAGTAATATAACTAATTAGCCTCTTCAAGCATAAAACCCTCACTACACTGAAGGAAGAGTGGTTTGACAGTGAGCTTTGTGTCAAGACTCCACAGCAATATACCTATAAGCATCCGGCATCTTTGCTCATTCCAAGCTCACTAACCCACTAACCTGCAGGAAGAGTGGTTTGCAGGAGAGCTTCATGTCAAGGACCTGCTGTAAACAGTTCCTGTTGAGGTGGGCGAAGTGTTGCTTCATCGAGTCCTTCAGCAGCTCCACCTTGTGACTGTCAGCTGAGATGATGGGGACCGACACGAGCTGCACATCTCGTCGCTTGGACAGGCTGCGGAACGTCAGGTCTGACTTGGTGGTCGTCACAATCAGCTTACAGTGGTGTGGGAGAGATAACGGCAGCCATTGGAACTCTTTCACCTGAAAATAGTATTTTTTTTACATTTAACCTTTAAAAGCTTACTTGATTTGCTGTACAATTCTTGATTGGAATCTCAAGTTGTTAACAACGTAAATCTGCTGGATTGATTTGGATACAATGAAAGTCACAATCAGATTGCCATAACAAGTCTGTCAGCTAATTTTTTACTAACTATATTTCTTCTAGCAGGGAAAATTTGCAACATACACAATCAATCACTATTTTTATCCAAACAAAACAGTCTTTGATAAAGTGTTAATAGGAGGAAATTCTGCCTATTATGAGATATGTGTGCATCACTGGAGTTAGTAAGATAACACCTCATGATTGATATGTTTTCAAGAACACTGTTGTACCTCTTGAGGTGTGAGACCATGAGAACCACCCAGTTCATCTATCCCATCAAGCACCAGCACACACGGACCAAGGGAAGCAGCGGCTACAAATGCCTCACATGTCTCGCGGAAGTTTGTGGGCTGGTCTTCATTGCTTGGGGCAGATTTGTCTTCGGTGTCATCCCATTCATCTGGGGAGAGAAAAAAAAAAGTTTTTAAGTATATAACACTGTAGATAACATTACGTTACATTAGATCTGGAAAGCTAAACACTTTTCCAACAGCAACCTGAATTGGTAATATTGATTATAATTATCTTACATACTGCTGTAGAGTTAAGAATAAGTTCTCCTTTCAAATACCTTGAAAAAGAAAATGCTCTCTAAGTTGCCGAATACATCGCTGTAAGAACACTGTAATGTCTCTACTGTGTGCACTGCAGCCTACAAAATGGTGGATGGCCTTGACATTGGGGTAGTCCTCATGAAAGTTCTTGAGCCACTTAGAAATGATGGCAGATTTGCCGGAGCCACGCTCTCCCGTCAGGATCAGCATGGACTTCTTCTTGTTTGTCTCCTCCGGTCTGAAAACAAACGCAAAATTAATCAAATGAACTGACCTTAGTCATTATTCTTATCTTAACAAGCCAAAATGACTTAAATGAACCTTCTTGAACATGCTCCAAGGTGTGTCTGTTCTGTATTTAAGACAACTCTCCATATCTGATTAAATGCCCAGTTTATCAGTAAACCCCCTTTATCTACATCAGACAGATTATAAATTCTTCAACATTATCTTATTTTATCTTCTGGCATGTTACTGATTTCATACACTGTCACTCATTACTGTAGATTATCTCTTTCATAACTATCATCACTTTGTATACATAATCATAGTATATTTTAAAAGAGCTCACTTCTTACATAGCATGCTGCCAAAAGAGTATGTTCTGTACTGAATGCAACTCTCCAAATCTAATTCATAATATGCCCCAATTAATCTATAATCCCCCTTGACTACAACAGACATAAATCTTCAATTCTATCATATATTATCTTATCTATCTGGCATGTTACTGATTTCAACTCCATACTGTAGATCATTGGTATTATAAGTATGATAAATTAAGACAGCTCACTTCTTGCGTAGGATGCTGCTAGCGGAGTATGTCCTGTATTTAGGGAAGCTCTCCACGTCCGACTCCATGCTCCGCTCGTCCAGCACACTCACAGCAAAATCTGTCACGCTCTCCATGATCGTGTCCGACGTCGTACACGCTATGAATCGCTGGCGTAGATTCTCTGCGAAGGATTCCTGCGACATCCATTCTGAGTATTCCTCAGTACCTGAGGATCAGGAAATTGTCCTGAACTGTTAGCCTTAGAGTTTATAAACGATTCACATACAAGTCGTGTATGGAACCACAAAATGGACAGTAGTTGTAACTCATTCTTAGCGATTGCAATTGAAATTTCAAATTGTTCTAGGACTTATAATGGTTACAAAAGTACTAGCAATTCAGAATAGTTCATTATGTTATACTAGCTCATAGTGGTGCACCGATCGATCAAATAATCGGTTTATTGATCGTTTGAGGCTAACAATCCGATTATCGATCATCAAAAATCCAAATCGATTACACTGAATTCAATATTCAAAATTAACAAACAATTGTTGTACATGCAAGCTTTGGAAACACCTCTAAGTTGACACGAAATAGCGTCATCGCCTGACTACCGCAATACAGGAAGTCAAGTCTATTTATAACTTCGTGAGGGAGCAGTCATTTTTCTCTTTCCGCCCGTAGCTCTTATCCTTAAGCTTTTGAAAGCGTGATTTTAAAAACAATGAATACTCCTTCGTCACGTGATGAAAGCAAGTGATATGATTGGCTGATGAGTGATGATGAAACTGTCAACAAAATGACTGCTGTCATGTCTCCCACACGTGTTCGCTTCAAGAAACACAATTAAATAGGCCTATTTTTTAATTTTACAGAAGGTCAAATGCTGGTCGCAGGCCAAATGTTGGCACCTCAACCTGAATTTTATCTTGTAGATTCCGTTCTCAATTTCCAACACATTTTGACCAGAGAGATTTGTTTGGTATGCGGTGGTTGTTTTCAACGATTTGACGTATCGACACGGTATGTGTGCCATTGAAGTTTGAACTATACCTGAATGGGTTTATGTATTGTCAGTTATTCAAGATTACCAACGTCCTTTGGTGTATTTTTAATGCAGAGACGAAAAGTAGGTTATATTCTTTACGATCTTTTACAAGCAATGTCGTAGCAGTTGAACTTGACAGTACGACTGAGTCGTCGTCTCATCCAGGCAGCTTGTCTTGTCTTCATGAATTCCACTTGGTGATTTATATATCTAGTCGATCATTTATCGATAATTGATCGCCAGATGACTTCGATAATCGATTAGGATGTTAGGGGTCGATTCCCAACACTACTAGCTCACACCCATTTCATGTAGCCAAATACATCGCATTGATCATATCATCTTTAGATTGAACTAGTTCTTCAGACTACCAGTCAACAAATTTAAATAGTCCAAGACCCTTTCTACTAGCTTCCCGTCAACCTAACTACAGTGCTAATTTCTAACCCTGCAAAATGCCAATGTAACCTTGTTAATGCCAAGAACCATAATGTCCAAATACCACAACCCAACAAGTACAGAACAAGTCATCACCAATGAAGATTGGATACAGGAAATCAACAACTTCATGAACCCAATGTTCAATGTATTTATCAGATTAATCATTGCTAACTGAGCCAATAGAGGCAACTGATGTCCTTATTGGTCCTAGGTAGGACTGCAACGATTCACTACGATGTATCGAAAATCGATATTAACTAAAGACATCGAAAATCGATTCAAGATTCAAAATTGCGATTCAATTCACATTCAATTTTTTCATGCTAAATAATAAAATGTCACCTGATTTTATTACAATTAGATCGTGAAATTGCATTTGCGAGCGATGACAAGTCACATGTGAACGGGAGACTAAGTTCAGTGTCTACAATATGTAATGTAGTCAATGATTGGTTTATATCCTCACCTTTCGAGATTCTCGGCCAATCAGCGTGGCTTATACATTTCTCTTAGCAACGCCACATAGCAACGATCAAAATGGCGGATTTTTGTTTTTCTTTAGTCTTAAAAAATCGAATCAAAATAAATCGAATCGAACTGTTAAAATATAAAAATTGAATCGAACTTGTCTAGGTGAATCATTGCAGCCCTAGTCCTAGGTGTGGTGAACAAGATCTTGTATTGATAAGAAACCAACTTCACCCTCAAGTCATAACTCACGCCAGTTTCCATCACTGGCTAATTGAAACCAAAGACTAATATACTGGCACAGAAATTCATACGGTAACGAAACACAGTAAGGGTTCAAATAGATGGAGACTGGCAAAAGTCAAGATTTGTAAAGGAAGTAGATAAGAAACAGAAAGGAAACAAAGTCACAAAAACAAATCTGAGATTGTGACAGTCATTGTATCACCCTACCTACTTACCTATAAAGTGATCCAGATCCTCCAGTGGTGGGTACAGAAGATCAACAACAGCAGTCCAGTCACTGAACACTAGAGTACCAAGCTCCTCCGGGGTCTTGAAATACTTGACTGGGAGACCCTTCTTGACGATCCGCTGCTTCAAGTCCCAGATCTTCAGACCAGCGTGCTCACTCTCCTCCTTGAACCTCACACTCGCAGCCTCTCTCTCATTCTCACTCAGGCCTCCGAACTTGTAGTCCAAATGCTCGGCCTGCCGGAAGTAAAAATTGCAGTGTTCACTATCACCTAGGAAAGCTGCTTGGAATATCTCCAGTTCTGTGAGGCTACAGTTTTGGTGAGATTCTGCCAGCACCCATTCATAACCTGCTGAAGCTGCAACAAGGTAGTTTCTGTCCAGGGGAGGGCAGGAATCTGTAATATCCCGGAACCTTTTGGGCAAAGTAGGAGATCCTTCTGCCCTGTAAGGTCCGTAACACTCGCCCAGAAGGCATATGAAGAAAGGAGCACATTTGTGGATGTAGTCCAGGAGCAGACGCAAGAGTTGTCCATTCTGAATTATACCATCTTCCGGCTTCCAGCGAATATCCACAGGACTGAAGTATGCTCCTCGCTGCAGTGAAAATTCAACCAATCTTGGGTACACTTTCTCCGCTAGGAAAGTTAGTTCCTCCTCAAAGTCTACGGGAGTTGCACAGACGTACGGACAGACAGGTTTACGGAGCTTGAGTTCCTTCCCGGAGTCTGGTAGAGTACTGGGTTCCGGGCTGTCATCCCGGAGGAAATCTTCCAACATGTCTACTGCTCCAGTCTCCTCCCTCTCTCCTCATCACATGGCGGTTACCTCACATCTGGAACACAGACAGTACATAATGTCAACAGGGTAACCATTGTCCAAGTTAGAGACATAAATCTTACCTCACATATTGAAGGTTAGTACATTAGTACTTCAGGTGAGATGGATTTAACAATTCTAAACAATTTGAAGAAAATGTCTGAATTATCAAATATTATGAAAAGAACAACACAAAAGACAATGGTGAAATTCACTTGATCAAAGATATAAATTAAGACTCACAGGATAATATTAATAAATGGTTCCATTTGAAATATCTTTAACTTTCAACCAGGAGAAACAAAAAACAAAACTATTTTTGCTAAATTGCAGATGCATAACAAAAATATAAAAAATATCAAACAAGTCCTCTACCAAACTGGCGACACTCACAGCAACACGATAAAACCTAAAATGGTTGAAGATAAGCTGTTTAAAGACATGTCAACATGTTATTCTATCCTTTCTGCACCGAGACCAGCACCAACATACCACTTGGTCAGGCAATGTCTGAAACATCCACCCCGGAATATTGTTGCAGAAAACAATAGCTGTTTGTGCAACAGAGAAACTTGAAACATAATCAATACCAACTTGTTCTTTACGAGCTGCAAACAGAACTAGTATTTTGATCACTCATTGATTCTTTCTGCTGTCAGCACAGCAATGAACAACTTTCTTTCTTGGCTACTAATCTGTATTGAGAATCTGGCTATTGTAGTATTTTTATATCTGAAATTTACTTAAATTCACATTAATCAGGTGTTTTTATCAACATTTATTTTTCAGGGATGTCAGAATGATTGAACAATTCATTCTCACTACAACATCAAGAACAGATGAATGAGAGCCTGGCTGTTATGCAGAACTTTGAATTTGTGAAACTTATGAACAAAACTTCCCTAAAAGCTCACTTTCACACAAGCCACTTAAAAAAAACCAGTCAACTAAAGTAGTTAAAGAAAAGTCTAATAGGCCAAGAATGATTGATTAAATCTTAAAATCCTTCTAATGCAACAGTGATTTTCTCTAACAATCTACTTAGACATTGACTAATATCTTTGATCTTTCGATAAACAAATTTTATAAGTAATCAATGAAAAAAACAAAATTTATAATATAGTCTTATATTTGTACAAACAATTTTTTATAACTATCATGCAGTGTTCAAACCTCAGTTCAAGTCAGTTGTATAATAAACTAAACATTCCAGACTAGACCAGACGAGGCTCACAATACAGGGACTAACCCACACTCTCTAATCCCTCTCGCTGTAATCAGGGGTTTACACTTTGATTCTATTGTGATGAATTTGTTGTACATTATTACACTTAATCCTTGCTTCAAAGACCAGCTTAGCAAGGTTATCAATTCAATTTATCTCCTCATAAACCCAAGATTAAATACAAATCACAGTGAAGAATAGGAGTTACTAAGTTTCAATTTATCTCTTCATAAAAACAATATTTAAAGCAAATTACAATGAACTGTTCGAGCAGTGTGCACAAATGGCATTTATTTAACACAGGTACGGACAGATTACTTACTGAAAATACATAAAAGTAGAAAGGCTATATTAAAGAGAGGTTTCTATCAATGACTAGCCGCCATCTTGGTTTTTTTTGCATTACGTAATATGAAAAAATGCTATATTTTCACCAATTGTTTCTCTTTTTAAAAAAAACATAATATGGACAGAATATTCACAAAGAAACAAATACTTAATTTTCATTAAACTATTGAACTAAGTCTTGTTGTGCTGTTCCACACTGGACCTACTAGCGCAGGTGAATGACTTCACTTGTCATTGTTTTTATATTTGAACGAAAGTGCGCTAGCCAATTTATCAAATCATGAAATATGGAGTCATACAAATACTACCCCCAGTAATAAGTTTCACCTACATTGTGAAATAAGCATGAATTAATAAAACATGTGTACACAGGAATGTCCTCTCGAATTTCGTTTCAACAAAAAATACCCCAATAGAACCCTCTCTTTACTTTAAGAAACTTCTGAAGGTCTAGGTCAAGTTTATTACAGCAAACATACTGTTTTTGGTAAATGCAAGGATGGGTAACATATTGGGGAAAAAAACTTAAAAGAAAGCAAATTCTTATAATTACTTGATAATATAACAATCACCAAATGAGAATGAATTAATCTCTGACATGTTGAAACAGAGAATATCGTAACAAATCTGCCAAACAATCATAAATCAGTCTTATCATGGTATGCCTTGCTGTACAGCACCAATATTTATATATAAGGATAATAAATATTCACTTAACAGTCATAAACCAACTTACAATGTTCAATACTTACTTCAATACAGTCGTTATTTTAGTGTATCGAAGGAGAATGTAATAAAAGAACAGCCTCTCCTGTCACTTCTGGATTCCGTGAAGGGTTTGTAAGAATTGTACAGCAAATTAAATAGATGTTGCATCCAAATTGAAAGTTCTGCTTAAGATTTTAAACTTAGCAAAATCACCAAAAAAAAGGGGAAAATACTTTTGTAGGAAAATTGCTTTAAAAACTTTAATTTTGTGAATGTAAAATCTTTAGTCGTGAATATTAATGTGAAAAATATGCTATATAACCAATATCTCAGTTGTTTTTTGTCTAAATATTATTTTGAAAGTGAACTTTTCTTTTTGTTTTGTTTGATAGTTGTTTTTTATTCACCATTTAAAATAAGTTAAATTTGCAGCAGAAAATTGCTAAATTCAACAGATATTTTGTATGAAAATGCATTTACCCCCAAATCCAGCTGGAAAGAATTCAAATATGTCTTGATTTGTCATTTAAAGTTTGTGTAAACATGACAAAAACACCTACAAATACAAAATTGACAAAAAATATTGAATTTTCAGCCCCAAGACAAACCTCAAAGAAAAGGTAATAAAGCAGGTTGTCACCACTAAGTGACACAAACATGCAGTACATCCACCCTCTCTATATCTATGTGATTAAGTAGTTCAATCGAACCCAGTCAATCAATGCTATCTCTCTGTACGTCTACTCACAACACAGGACACCTCCACACATAGAACTCACAGATCAGTTAGTCCTCGTACAATAGATATCCAAACATGCGGAACAAAGCACCACGTCTGCCTGTATCATAGTCAATGCTGATATCTATCTTCTCCGCCCAGCGCCACCTATCCACGCCAATCTAACGTCTTCTGAGAGAGACTTTACCAGAGTTAAGCTTCTCATTCTGACAGAAATCAGTTTCCTATTCTACCAGAGATTTGCCTCTCTTTCAAGCAGATCAGTCGAACCAATACACAGGCTAAGCACACGTCAAGCCTTAGGCCTCAAATGATACAAAGAATGTAATTTTCTTAATTTGCATGTTTATAAGGAGAGATTAGTAAAGAAAAAGACTTGTAAACCTTTACAGGTCAATTTATGACGTTTTTATTAGCAATAACTGTTGGCGTCAAACATCCTGTGTTTGTGAAATGAAAGTTCTTACTTGTGTCAACAGCAATAATGGAAATAGAATGTGGAAATTAAGTTGATAACATCTTTCAACGGTTACTGGCGTTTGACAATGTTATCTTGGTATGTTAAAGTAACCCATTATTATTCCAAGCAATGGATGTAATCTTCAAGATACATTTGTGATAAAATGTGAGATATCAAAAGAAGTCAAACTGGAACAATAATTGCTTTCTAGATACAAATCATTATGGTCTGCGCAGATGTCAAACAAAGATATTTGATCTTTTCATTGCTTTAATAACCCAATTCTTGGTTGATGATTTGTATTTATCTAATTCATACTCAAATCATCAACACAAATAAACCTTTATCAAAAAAGATGTATGAATTAAAGAAGAGTAGAAACAGAAGAGGTAAAATCCTTTTGATCCCTTTAAAATGCATTCTTCGAAAGTGCAAAATCACTAAACAATTCATAGATGTCGAACAAATTACATTTAAATTGATGCACAAGCATATTTTGCTCATTTAGTTTAATGCATCTACCGGTAATTGCTCGTGCTATACATGCTTGTTGAATATTATCTTACCAGGTGGCACAATTCTACATGTCTCCTATATTAGCGTACCATCTTTCAATGGATCCACACCATAACCCTCAACGTGATGTTTTCTAAAGTAATAGTTTTGTTATTTTTTGTGAATGTGAGCCATTTTTATACATATTTATTGGGAGATGCAGTAATATACCGTAAGCAAAGTAATAATGTTTCGCTTGTTTGCCGATCATGTCACTTTTCTGTGAATAAATACATTTAAGCAATTTATTACTCATACCCATTTACAAGAGATAGTAGAGAGACAATCATGACTTGAAGTGGGTTCTGTAAGTGAGACAAGGGATTGAGACACCAGCTGACACAGAGAGAGAATTGAGACACCAGCTGACACACAGAGAGGATTGAGACACCAGCTGACACACAGAGAGATATGTATATTACTGCTGTCTGGATGAGATGGTCGGGAGATAGTGACATTATCTCATGTCTACCTGTCATACTTCCTGGCTATATCAACCTACAGGGGATAACTGTGGTACCTTCATACCCCTGTGTACCTTACATTGGGGATTAATAAACACTTACACAGGGTACAATGTCTAAAGATTATTTCTTTGATTAATGATAAGCAATGTAAAAATCAGGAATGTTGTAAGCTCGACCATAATCTTAGATATTCACATGATTGATATGTTTCATTAACCACGAATAAAGGTATTGCAAAGTTTGCTATCATTTATTTCAAAATGAATTCTATGGATTCCTACATTTCCATATTTAAAATTGACAGTATTTTTTTAACCCTTACGTTGCGTATATATATTTTACCCTTTTTAGCCCCTGTGGCGGAATTTACAGGCTCGCAGCTCGCAGCAGTAGTTTGAGCTTAGGCACTAACGAGCTCTGCTGGCGGAATTTCCAGGCGGCGATTCCGGTACCGTTTTTACGAAATATACCGCATCTACATGGCGAATACGGGCTATATACGGGCGTTGAATACAAATTCAAGTCGCGGCACCCGTACACAAATGGTTGCTTTATACCCGCATCTTCGAATTATTTTTTTTACGATTTTTCTTTACTTTTCTATTACTTTGTAAAGATTGTCTTTAATTCGGGCCTTATAACATCATGAATTTGGAGCGCGCTACTGAAATTTGGACTTGAAGACCAGATGTTTGTCTTTACAATGATATAAAAAATATTAGAATGCGACCTATGGTTATAATTCTATTGTCATCTAAAGTTTGTCTTTATTTCCAGCTTCATGAAATCAAAACTCCTGAGCGCGCATATTGCGAAATTTATATGTGCTTGTAGATAGTTTATTCCTCTTTACAATGACATAAAAATTATTAGAATACGACTTATGGTTCAGAAAATATAACCAACCAAAGGAGAGTGACACTACCCCGACAGTACCACGTGAATGGTCCCGACGCGCACCAAGTTACTGGCACTGCTTGGTCCCCCCGGGACTGTGCTAATTACAGTACCGTTACCTCCTCGAGACCTCCTCGAGACCTCCTCGAGGGTGCCAGAGCCGAGCGCGCGTGGAACTAATGGGTACTAATGAGCACAGCATACACTAATCACCGCGGCGAACGCAATACATGTTGCGCGGTGTAAAGTTTGTCTTTATTTCCAGCTTTATAAAATCGTAAATTATTTCGCGCGCATGCGAAACACGTATGTACTTGAAGACAATTTATTCCTCTTTACAATGATATAAAAATTATTGGAATACGTCAAATGGTTCGCAATATATGAAGAGCGTAAGGAAGGCACCCCCAGTACTTAGAAAATTCATTTTTGAAAAACTAACTTTTTGCGACATCTGGCGCATCATTTGCCGCATGTTTATTTTTCGCTGCGCATATACATATGATACATGGAATTGAAGACAATTTATTGCTCTTTACGATGATGTAAAAAGAAAAAAAATGCGCAACTTCGTTCGGAAGCTATAGCGGGCCAAATGAAGGTACCCTCGGTACTTTGAGGCAACTTTTTGACTATCGCGCATATCGGGGCACGTGCCGCAACTTTAGTTTTTCGTGCGCATGTATAAATTTTATATTGAATCAAAGCCGAATCTTTCCTCTTTACCCCATGTAAGTTTTATGAAAATCGGCCACCCGGTTCAGCATTTATGGGTGTTTTTTTATGATGCGGTTCTGGCTGAACTTCCAATGAAAGCTCGCATTCACTTTCTCTGTCTCTTTGATAAAATAAAGAATATTTTATTTGCAATGACATGTATTACAATGAAATTACAATGCATTTATGTACAAATATACACAATATTTACCTGCGGTTGTGCGCAGAACAGCTTTAGGGACCTAACAAGGTATGTATATAATGTGTATATACTAGTCCACACTTCGGCTCTCTTTACTTTCAATTTTCTTCTTCTTCATTCCCTTCTTCATTTCTTTCTTTTTCCGTGGCAGTGATGTAAGCCCTGGAATAGTCAGTGGCGGTGTGGTACAGTTTGAAGCATGGTGCGGCGCACAGAGAAACATTACAATCTGTACATTCATAAGAAGACTCTCTGCCTACTCGTTTTTTCTTCCTTGCTGGCCAATTGCCTTCTTCAATCTGTTTTGCGAGGACGGCGCGTTTTGCCTTAGAGCATACCACACACATCCTTGTGACGTTTTTCTTCCTTCCGACAGGCTCAATCTTCGTCGGAAAGTGACGTCCATGAAGACGAGTGACACTCTCGTCGCTCGTGCTCGGCCGACCACGGGGACGTCTGCAAAGTGATGGAACTTGTTCCTTGTCCGCAAATGTTACTATATGTTGCGCCAAAGCCTTCCTGTATTCCCGACTTGTTTTTAGAGGTTTATCTTTGCTGTATTCTTTATAAACGATGTAAGAGTTCAACATGGCAACGTTGAGAACGTGAAACCAAACCCGTTTCCACCACTTCAGGGTCTTCACTCGGAACGGCGTGTACGACAACATCTGGTCGGCCCGATCAACACCTCCCATGTACTTGTTGTACGTTGTTACAATGCGCGGCTTGAGAACTGGTTCCCCTGTTGCCCGGTTCTTCTTCCCTGTTTGTTCAAGTTGTGTATCTTCAACAGTAGACATGAGAAGCACTGATTTTCTATCTTCGTAGTGAAGAACGAGTAGGCCATGGTTGTGAGAAACTGTCATGTCCCCTTGCTTGGCTTTCTTTTTAGGTTTCTTGACTGAATCAGGAAGTCCCTTTCGATTGGCTCTCAACGTCCCCGTGGCACCTATTCCCCGCTCCCACAAATTTATGTACAGATTTGTGGACGAATAGTAGTTGTCCATAAAGATGTGATGCCCCTGTCCAACGTAGTCGTTCACCAAGTCCATGACTACATCATAAGTTTTGCCACCTTCAGAAACCGGTTCATTCGTTTTTCCAGTGTAGAGTTTGAACTTGCAAACGTATCCGTTGTGCGAGTCACACAACATGAAAGCCTTTATCCCATACTTCTTAGGCTTGTCGGGAAGATAAACTTTGAAAGATAAGTTACCTTTCCAGGGCACCATGCCCTCGTCGACTGAAATGTTTTGATGCGGTTTATACACTCTTGAAAAACGGTGAACTATCCGGTTATACAAGTGTCCCAGTTTATTTATTGGTGAAAAGCACGGGGTGTTACGGCCCGGCATCCTCCTGTTGTCAGCCAAGTGTAGGTAGGTTATAAGAAGCCAAAACCTGTCTCGGGGCATGCACTTGGCGAAGAAAGGCGTTGAGGTAACATCACTTGTTGACCAGTAATCAGCAAAGTTTCTCTGCACAACCAATGACATGGCAATTGTCATGGCTACAAATACCTTCATCTCTTCTGCATTAGTGTCTTGCCACTGTTGCATTCTTGAACGGGGTCTTAGAATTTTGTCCTCCATTGCTTGTTTGAAATATCTATTGGTTTCCGTTGCCATATCCTCATAGTCATCATTATGTATAAACAAATTGAAAAAGTCAATAGGTTCAGGGTTCTCAGGAAGTTCTATGAACTGGCGCAACCCAGTTTGACCAGTGAAAGGCAAGTTTACACGTGGCCGCGGACCATCCACCCACTCATCAAACGTCTGTGAATTATCATGATTATATTGTGGTATTTCGGCAAACTCCTCCTCAAAACCACTAAAGTCTTCTTCGGTGGAATTACCGGCGGCTAGAATCTTTCTGGCAATCTCTGTCTCTATATCACTCAGAGCATCTGTGTCACCATGTTCACTATCTATTACAGTGTCCCGATCATATGCATCATCACTGTCTAAACCACTGCTACCATCACTGTCAGTTGACTCCATATCAGAGGCTTCATCAGCATGGATCTCGTTGATGAAGTCGTCGTCGCTTGTAACGGCTTCAAAGCTGCGTGTCCTAGTATGCAACGTCCTAGGCCGTCGCAGGGCCTTGCGTCCACGTCCGCGCAGCATTCTGCTTCAACCTGTAAATGATTGAAAATGCGTTAGATGTATGCAACATATAACATGTGATTAGAGACAATAAACATACAGAGATAATGAATGTGAGCTTCATGGACGTTCATTTGCCAGTTTCAGAACCTCCTGGCGCATCTAGGACGACTGCGCCGCAAGCGCCGACGGCGCCGACGGCTTCTGACATCGCGCCGATTTTTCCGACGCATATGTCAAACGGACCATTTTCTGATTTCCTCGGCGACGTGTAGCACCGGGCGCGAGGCCCGGAAAATAAACTACTATGTCAGGGAAGCTCGGGTTGTCAGTTGCCGAATGACTTCTCTTTTCGAGAAGCAGAGCATCCAAGGAGCGGTCTCTCGAGGCGGAGCCCGGACCCATGGGAGCATACTCCCATGCTCTCCGGGAATTCCCGTCCCCGTCTTCCGCGGCGGACCCCGGATTCAATCGCGGGACAGGTTTCCCATGTTCTCTTTTGAGAACGAGAGACTCTGAGGAACAATCCTATGGGACGAACCCCGGATTCTATTGGGAATGGGTTCCCATGCCCTCTCGACATATATAGCAGAAACCTTCATACCTCGGAATGACACGAACCTTTATTTCAAAGTAGAAACAAAAAAATAATTTGCACAAAAAGTTTGGGGGGTGGCGACCAAAAGCGGGGGGGTCCGCGCACCCCCCGGTAGATATTTATACTTGTGGGTCGGTCCCGAAGATGACGGACCACGCCCATGTTCATGGGAATTTTTTCTCATTATGTCATGGCGAATCCCGTCGGAAATTCCCCTGCTCACGAAAAAACTAATACCTAAAAAAGTAATTGTGATACAAAAGAACTTTGGTAATAAAAGTGGTGAGGAATCAAATTCTCCATCTGCTCAGTTCAGTCCGCTACACATATAAATAATTCTTCAAATCTTATTGAATGAAACGTCTTTTATTCAATAATGTAAAAGATAAAATAATAAATTCAATTCAAATGGTTTGAATTTTAGAAATAAAAACCTTTCGCAAATGGCATCAGTAACAAAAATGTTCACGCATTTTTAGAAACTCGGAAAAGTGAAATATTTTCCTGAGAAAATATTCCCACGAAAAGGCTTTTCCCCGAGCGGCGGGTCCCGTACTCAAATATATTTTCACTTTTATGTTATAATTTTTTTTCCAAAACTGGAAACAAAATTCCGTCATGACAGTTGTTCATCGTTTATAAAGCTCTATATCTGCGTATCAAAAGAACAGTATTTTAGTTATATATTATCATACTTCTTCACTTATGCGTACATCAATATTGCGGCTCTTCGCGCATGCATAGTTCTTCCCAAAAACATGCGCATTATATCTGGAATTAAAGACAATGTTTTTCTCTTTACAATGATGTAAAAATTATAAAAATCGGACTTGCGGTTCAAAAGTTATGAAGTGCGAAAATTATACCTTTTGGCGCGGCGCTTTGCGCATGCAGAGTTCTTCCCGAAAACATGCGCATTATACATGGAATTGAAGACAATGTTTTTCTCTTTACAATGATGTAAAAATTATAAAAATCGGACTTGCGGTTCACAAGTTATAAAGCCCGTAATGATGGTATATGCTAAGAGCGCCACTTATTCAAAGCCAAATATAACCTTCTGCGCGACACCTGGCGCATCAAAAGTTATTGCCGAAAATACACGTATTTTATATGGAATTGAAGACAATTCTTTTATCTATATACTGATAAAAAAATTATGAAAATATCCCAAGTAGTTTCTTAGAAATAGAGCGCCGAGGCATGTTGGGGTAAATGCGCCACATGTATCAAAATTCAAAAGTGCGAAAGTCGGCTATCTCTGTGCGATTGCTGTATTTTCAGTTATGTTAGCGCAATTGCGATTTTTATATGGGAATAAAGGCCATTCTTTCCTCTTTATTTTGGTATAAAAAAAATGAAAACAACCAATTGGTTCATATGATACGAAGTGCGAGAGAAAGGTAGCTTATCGCAATATCTTCCCGTAATTAGAAGCTATCTGCCCATGTGGCGAGATGCGAGACAGATAAGCATAGGCTATCTGCCCATGTGGCGGGATGCGAGACAGATAAGCCTGTACGGGCCTATCTCACCCCGGGGCAGTGCAGACACTTAGGTGCTAATTAGCCGCCGGGCAGTGTAGCCATCGGAGCGAAGCAGGACAAAATTGGCCTTTTGTAAAGCTAATTATCGATGCGTTACGGGTCAACAATGCACACGCAAATTGGTGTGAATTTTGCTGGACGTTCTGACCAGACACTGAAGAAAGTTTTATTCTCATTGCGGGCTGCGAGGCATAAATACAGCCATTCTCATGCAGCGAGTCGCGGAAACAATCGACTCGGGACCCGGTATGGAGGCTAGCCCAGTACATAGACAGGCGTGAATTCGTCTAAGTAAGCGATCCGGGATCCGTACTGGAGTACCTACGAATCGCTTATAGCCCGCCCGGATTATTCCGTCGCCCGCATGTTAAGTAAAATTAGATATATATACTTGAATAACAATTTTCATACATGTGGGAAAAATGCATGATTTAGAAAGTAAGTACTGGTATCATATACTTTAAATGTTTTGATTTTTATTAACATGGAAATTTGGTCATGTGCAGTTCTTTAGAAATGTTATCAAACAATCTCTAAGACACAATCCTTCATGAAAGAAAATAGTTGCATCAGAGTAAGCCTGTAGCTATAATATAAAAACAAAACTACTTTTTCCACTGTTACCCAGTAACATTATTCTTCTCCTTCTCTGCTACTTCAGTCCATCCTGCTAATACTCCTCACAACATATTCTTGCAAATTCACAACCAACTTTGGTACAATGACAGGAGTTTAACAAAATCTAACAAAATTCATTTAAATTTTTAAAAAATCCTTACAAACTGTGGTAAAGAAATGCACTTCACTTCAACAAAATGATTTCATAAAATCTGCATGATATCACTTCAATAAAACTGCTTTCATAAAGACATAAAATACAAAAGCACATTACCTGTTAGCTCACTGTGACAACAGCAGTAAGTCTTCTACAATTCACAGCAACAAACTCTGAATCCCTCCTAACTTATTCTCTGATTAGAGAAATCCAGACTGTTGAGACATTCACAATGAAAATACCAAACATATCCAGGTAAATCCAGAACCACACTTCAGAGCTGAGTTAACAATCCCTGTATGTATAGTTGTGCACTTGGACTCTCACTCACTCACAGGAGACGCCTCGACAATCTCCTCACAAACTATTCTCCTTCAAACATGTCAACGATTGAAATATACTCATCGGAATAAAAAAAACAGCCTGTATGAATTAGGTTGAGAGAATAGCAGTGAGAGTGGTAGCTAAGGAGAGAGAGATTGTGTACCCTTGTATAAATAGCAGTAGCGGCGAGAGAAAGACGACAACACTTGCGAGCTGCTACCCAGTGGTAGACCAGTATATAGAGTGGGGACAGTCCTCTTGATAAAGCTTCATTGTCCCTCAACCATGTACATGTTCATTCTGTTATAAGTCTCATTCAATAGAAACACACATAAGACTCAACAAACCCTTTCTCTGAGTCTCGAGACTAAGAAGATCAATTGAGTCAAATTGCTTCTTGTTTGGAAACACATTTCTTTGAAGTGTGATTAATTGATTTCCACTGATTTCCTAAAGGATCAAACGAAAATCTTCATTATCTCTCGTTATGAAATGACGGTTATGCCATCCTCAAAACCTTCTATTTCATGCTAATGAATCATAATGTTTAATACTGATTACTGATATAAACTACAACATCTGTCAACTAATAATTATGCAACCAAAAAAAGAGAAAATATTAATTTATCACCAAAGACCATCCAACATCAACCAAACTTAAATTGAAGAATGGAGACAATTTTATGGATAAATAACTCTTTATTCTTTACAGTGACAAATTTGACTGTTACCTCAACTTCTAGAATGCCAATTAAAGAAGTCAAACTTTCATTAATGAAAGATCTTTTGAACACATTCAAAATTGAAAAACAGGATTATTTCTGAAAGTTGTGGAATGACCCACGGAAACGGTTCAATTTTGCACACTGGTTGAACATTTGCAGGTCTCAATCAGTTTTGAATTCTATTTTGTTTATCACCTTTATCTTAATCATTAAAATTTCAAAACTCTGAACATTGCATAAATGAAAACAAAAACTTCAGGCTATTATATTATATATATCCTTTTCTTTTATAAAATCATTGACTAAGAATTAAAAGATCAAAAGCCATCCCTATTGGTTGTAGAGATATGATCAATCAAGATTTACAGTGTATCAATTCAACTACCAGCAATCACTCTGACTACTCGAGTTTACAGTGCTGTAAACTATACCCTGGGTCAAAGGTCATCCTCCCCACAATTCATCTCTAATAATGCCTCACAACGCAATCTTGAAGACTTCTGTGTCTACACTTGTGACTGTCATAAAAATGCAATACTTGCGTTGTCCTGATCAGTTTCAGAGTGTCTTCACTACATGTATAACTCTCTGAGGTACAAGTGACTACAAGTATGCTGGCATTTTTGAGGATATTATACGAGTGTCCATGTCATACTTCACAAACTTCATATTTCTCTGACCGAGGGCTTACTAAGGCTTGAGTGTGCCTACTCATACACACATAATGATATGGGCAGACCACTCATTTTTAGGAGGCAGGATAGCGCAGTGGTTAGTGTGTTCAGCTTCAGATCAAGAGGTCCGGGTTCGAATCATGCCAGGGACTCAGCAGCTTTGTCTGCTGTGGAGAACTGTTCTACATGCAGTAAGTTTTGGGTGCAATGCTACACTAAAATTCAGTGTAGTAATTTAGTGCTAGCTCGCAGGTTTCACCGCAACACATAGCCACCATGGCGTTGCAGCCTTTCTCCCTGCAACAATACTAGCAGCCATGATATAAGTGAACTACTCTTGAAAGGGACGTTAAACCCCAACTCACCTCACATCACCATTCATTTTTAATTAATTTCCAAAGTTGTTCATGAAAATTAAACCAATTTTTACTTTTAAATTCTGATGGGTATTATAGGTTTGAAGAATAGGCTTGTGTTAATTATCCAATCTCGTTCAAGATTCGTGATGTGTGATATTGTCGATGTTACCCAGAATGATAACTGTGACCCCTCTCGGGCTGGATATAAAAAGTGTATAGGAGGGTGACAAATGTTGAAACCCACTTCACTGTCTGCCTTAAATTGTCACATAGAAAATTGTCGAGTTCCCCTGTGGTCATACAAGCATCATTAGTGCCCTTTTTTAAATCTATTGACAGAAAGTGATTGCAAAATTAACAAAAACAAATGAAATGATCCAATCCAACTTGAAGTTATTGATGAGAGATTTACTATACAATATGTTTATATTCAAAGATTTAATGACCAATAAATCATTAATTGGTTTGCAGCAATCTTGAACATTAGCAGTGTAAAATTAGAATTTATTATTTGGAGGAATTAAAATTTGAAACAAAATAAAGATGTGTAAACAGAACTCCAGTTTGTTCAAATCAAATCGCAAATCAATAAAGACAATGAGTTTCCCTTTGACAATATCTTCTCTCCACCCAACTGTGAACATACTAAGTACTTGACAACTCGCTAACACAAAACACTCTCCCAACACGCTAACAACAAGGGTGACAGTCTACATCTAAGCAATAAAGCAGGCCGAGTATATCACATTATGACACTTCATATTTTCTATCCATTATTCTCCTTGTGAAATTAGTTTTTATTGTGTGTTCAGTGGGCTTGAATAATAATCAATGTGTGTTTAGATTTGGCAGACCATTGAAATGAAGTAAATGTGATATGTCAAACACACTTAGCTTTCCAGTAGCAGATCCAAGTAATGCTCTTGTCATATCAATTGAAAACTTCTCTCTGCCAGTGCTGGCTGATTGATCTATCAAAGTGCTATGTTGTAATGCTACAGCGTTGTATTGGTTACACCTCAACTGTGGGCTCTGAAGCTCATCAGGCTTTGGTTGCATAGAAGGTTGAGTACTTAAATTTTTACAAGAATGATAAAAATAATTTTCTAATATTTCACAAATCCTTGATTGAACTTGAAAATAGGAAGAAGTGATTTGGAAATAGTTACAGAATCCTTATTTTAATATTCTTGGTGCTAAAGATATGATATTGAGTTTAACAAAATACATCAGCATGCCAATATACAATTGAGGAAAGATGTCTGCCACTTCCATACTTGATAATTTATGCTTTGCGGGTAATCATTCTGGAGAAGGAGTAAAACATGTCAAATATGAATGAATGCCAGATGCCAGACGATGCCAGTCAGACAAAAGAAAGGTGTTTCCAAGTCAAGATCAGATAATGATGAGTTAGATATTTAGTTTACTTACCTGTGCAAAGTAGTCAACTCACTCATTTAATATAAGCAGAGATGGCAACAAGAGGATAAAAAACAGTGAGCAACATTTATAGAATGCACGGCCTATGTTCACTTCCTTCTTTGTACATGAGGTAAATTTCACATTGTTTATTTTCTGAGGCTGTCCATTACTCACAACCTGAGGAATCTTTGTTATGTTGTATGTCATAAATCATGTCATATGGTAAGAAAGGAAAATCTGTCTAATGACATCATATTCAAAGGTGTCTTTGAAAATAATTACAGACTTGTATATATGACAATTACGTCTGACATGTCATTTTGTAAACAAAAGATATTTTTTTGCGATTGATATAACTTATTTATGTTGATAAAATAATTCATAAAGTTAGACACAGTCTGACACAGATAAAGGTACTTTCATGGTTATTTTTAAACACTTTCTACTACAACATCAAACATTGTAAACTAATTCATGCAATAAGCCCACGTGGTTTGGGTATATATTGCATGTTATTGTACAATGTCTGGTGTTTTATATCACACTGCATATATCCAGGAGTAAATCT
Source organism: Gibbula magus (assembly GCA_936450465.1). NCBI lineage: Eukaryota > Metazoa > Mollusca > Gastropoda > Trochida > Trochidae > Gibbula > Gibbula magus. The sequence goes on along the minus strand of OW388296.1, from coordinate 52,584,790 downwards.
GCATATCGACTGACATCTCACTCTCACACAATGAGCTAGTCTCCACACGCTTGCAAGCAACACCTCTCTCTTTGTATGCTGATTTCTATCTCACCCTGCTCTAGTATCCAACTACCGTACTTGTATAACTCAGTGAAATTACTTGATTCTTATCTTATTTGTTAAAGAAACACTGCTGCAATTAATGTTTCAATATCTTGATCTTCAATGATTGATTTATGAACGATGTTTCCTTTGAAATAAAAACTAATTGTGTATGCTTGGTCTCTATCAACTACTTTCATTTCCTGCTAAACAAATGTTTTGATATTTACAGTAAATTGAAAATACATTAAAGGGGTTGAAATTAACCTCATCAAGGCATTAAATAAAGAAATTAAACCAGATACAATATAGAAGTTCTATATATCCAAATACATGTATTAGAACTTGTTCTCCTTCATCAAGGCATTAGCCATACAGACTGTGACAACGAATTAATCCAAAGTGCTTGTCAGCTATCAAAATGCATCTACAGCATCATATCATTTTAAAATTTATAACTTGCCTTTCTTTTCAGCAAATCTTTCACTAGCGAATTTGAAATTTGAAAATTCCTATTCTTTTTAGAATCCATCCATCACTCATCTATGATGAGTGACAACCCAAATTAGCAAATGATTTTATTATCTGAAACTTTTGAATAAATATTCAACAACATGCAGACCATATTGTGAATTAAAGTTTAATATTGTAAATTAATGTTTAATATTTCGTTCATGAAATATTGAATTGAGGGATTGGGAAAGACACCTTTGACAATGGGCCATTTTGGGGGCTTTTAGTCATTTTAGGAATTTTAAATTTGCCATCCCCCTTTGCAAGCAATGGTAAAATTTAAAATTTTAATGGGCCATTTTTTCATCCAATGTGCAAAATGGCCCATGGCCCCTACGTTTCCCAATCCCTGTGAATTTACATTATTATCCTACATCAAATTTCTTTGGTGAGCACTGCATCTAGTGCAGTCAAACAATAAAATATCAAATATTTAAAATACTTGCTTTATTTCAAACATTTGTTTTTCACTGTCAATACAAAAATTGGAATCAAAATTTTAATATCACTTTATGCTTGTGATTTATACTCAGTTGTCTCGCAACTTCATTAAAATTTTAGATATCGATCAGTATATCTGATTATCTAAGAAGAAAGAAGAATGGATCAAAGAACTTCTATCATTATTGTTCACAAAAATCAATGTCGGCTTAGGAACTAATGGATGAAGTTTTTAAAGTTTTTCCATTGATAAAAAATAATGCATCTATATTCTCCACAGCATGATCAAATTTAAATATGTGAAAAATGTACATATAACACTGATAACGTAGCCAAAATATGTTCAATAGACAAAACTGATACAGGAATCAGACATTAGGTCTATCTAAACTTCAGCTCCACAAGTTACTTCAAGTTCTTGTAGTTGTAACAAGAAAAAGTTTAGGGGGCACTTTTGGTCATCGAATTTTGCGATTTCGCGAGACAACTGATCATCAATCACATGTGCAAGAACGGCATTTACACAAGACACACTGATTTGTACATACCACACATCTTGAAGGTTTGTATCAGGCGCCATTAGGTCTCACAAACCTGTTGATATATTCCATTGATCACCATGCACACTGTAAACATTAGCAGACGACCCGGAACTAGATACATGAGCCGGGTCACGCCAAGAATTGTGGGAAATAATACGTCGGCAATATTCGGCATGTTCCGACTCGCTTCGGAATTTATCAGAACGTGCTTTGAAAGTAGGTCATGTCTAAAAATAGGATGCTATCCCTGTGACGACTACTAAATTATTGTTGGAGCCTTCTAATGAAATTGACATACATTTTAAAGACTGACCACTGAGACTTGTTGTTTAAAAAAGGAGAAACATGACTTGGCATCGAATAAGCCTGATATGTAGGCCCTATTGACTTTAGTCAAGTATTTTTTTTAAAACGTATAAAGTCATAATCGCAAGGTTAATTCATTAATTCATTCATTAGCCTACAGAGAGACACAGACAACATTACAACTTCATCCAGGGAGATATTATATTTACTTTACAGATTTACTATTAGGATGCATCCTGTCGCACACTGAAATCGGAACATTTATAAAGGTGTGAAAACTGTACTTCCTTGAAAAGAACCCAAATAAAATATCACCACCCATATGTTACGTTCAAATTTCTTTCTTTAGACGTCGATAATTGCGGTTTCTCAAAGGATGATCACATGTGAGAAATTGCACCGATCTCTACATTTAGAATATGTTGAATCTAAATAAATTTAGATCAATTTTTCTATATTATGTTATTGCTGAAATAACATTATTATAGAACTGTTGATCTAAATTTATTACATAAGACACGGATATTTTTATGGATTATCAACTTCCTTATTTAACAATTTGGCCATTGTTAAATAAAGAAGTTGATCATCCATAAATAATCCACGTCTTTTCTAAAACACTAAGTTCGAGGATGCCTCTCAGACAGTTGATTTATTTACATTGTTTAAACATGAAGTATAAATGAAACTGAATATATCCTGTAAAAAGGAAATTCTTAAAAGGGAAGATGAAACCCATGTAAACACGGAACATGGAAACATGATTTGAGAATAATAATAACGTTGTGACTGGGCGTGTTTGTAACTGAGAGAAGCTGGTGTGATTGACCCCCGGGGAGACACTAACGGTTGTCATGCTCACGAACACATCAACTGGAGACACTTTGATTGTCTCACAGCGCACGAGTTTATTATCCAGCTTGAGTTAAATATAACTGGTTATTTGCCTTTGATTCTTTTCAGAAAAGAGGAATCGGAGGGATTCAGTTTGTTATGTCCATTCACGTAAAGCATTATACATAGCCGTCGACATGTATGTGTATAGAATATATATATATATAATAGAACAATAGGTTAATGGATAATAGAGAAAATAAAATGAAGGAAGAAATCACGATGATTAAATCTCTCTCTCTCTCTCTCTCTCTCTCTCTCTCTCTCTCTCTCTCTCTCTCTCTCTCTCTCTCTCTCTCTCTCTCTCTCTCTCTCTCTCTCTCTCTCTCTCTCTCTCTCTCTCTCTCTCTCTCTCTCTCTCTCTCTCTCTCTCTCTCTCTCTGAATTCACAGTCAATGTCAACTTTTCATTTTCTTGAAATATCACATAACGTTAGTTCAAGTATCGGTATATTTTGAGATGAATATAAGTAAATTGAATAATTAACATTCTGACAACATTAATTGGAAACAGTGAAACTGGTCATTGATTGACGTGTAACCGTGACTATAACGTATGTAATCTGTTACATCTGTTGTATCGAGTCTATAAACTCAGCTCAATGTGGTCTATAAACCCCAGGTGATGGAGCCATGTGTTATATATGGACCCGTCTCTCACTGTGCAGTATAGATATGTTCACGATCAGGGGATAACAGAGGGAAATAAGTGTTTAACTACCATACTGCTGACTCCGTGATCATATAACAACAGACTTGGGGCAACTTGTAAAACAATATGTTTAGATTGATATTTATTCCTCGTATGGAAATACTTTAAATAATAATTTAAAATGACTATTTAGTGTGTCAAATCCATGTTATAACAAATACACATGTACAGCATGAAAAAAACATAAGATTTTCTGGATAACAACTTTTTTTATAGTGAACACACATTTGCTTGATCTTTCTGAGTATTTGCTTACTCCTCAATCTGATGATGGAATAAGCATATATTCCGAATCATTGCGTATATTCATAATAAAGAAGTTATTATCCAGAAAATCTTGTTTTATCTTCTTCTTTTTTTATTCCATTTCCAGTTCATACATTCATTTCATATGACAAACAAAGGCATTGAATATACATTCGTTTTGATATAAAACATATAAGAATAAAAATGCAAAGTTATTGAGGCTAGCTGACAAGAGATAGAACTATCATTTGCACACTGGGTGGGGTATTGAAATTTTATGAGCGCTTCAGGCTATACCAAATATGACAGGTAAATGTTTCCATTTCACAATGTAGGAACCTCTCCTGTTGTTTTTTCTAGCTATGAATTTTTCAATTTAACATGTTTCTCTTAGGATTTTAAAAAATGTCGCAGAAGAAAGAGCATGTTGTTTGATACTTGAAACATAAATGAATCTTTTGGCTAGTAGAAAAATATGGTTTACTATTTTATTGTTCGAGAACAATCCGAACATGATAATGAATTTTGTAAGGGTAATACTCCATTGGAGATGAGTATTTATCATATATTCTACATAATGCCAGAAGATTTTAACTAAGTCACAGTAAAAAAACACATGTGATATATCTCCTGAGGTATTTTTACAAAAAGAGCATTTGTCATCATCAACTAACTTCATCCTCAAAAGTTCTTTCTTTGTATATATTGTTCTGTACATATTGTTCACTTCTTAATGCCCTTCAAAGACATGGTACAACACATACTATACTACTATTTCCGTTAGTCAAAACGGAGTAAGAACAAGGGTATGTCAGATAAACTATAACAGTCCAACGTTTGCTCTGGGCTCAGGCTTGATAATATTTAAGGTTTTAAAACATAAATATCCCTTTAATGTTACAATATTACACTTTTGAAGTTGTTATCTAGTCTTACACTCAGACTCTGACTCTGTATTTATTCTGAAAATATCACCAGTTTATTAAATATGAAAAAGGAGACTGTAAGACATGGAATTTAAAGGAATAAACAAAATTCAGAGTCTAAGTGTTAGACTAGTGGTTATCTCTCAATCTAACTTTCTGTGCATATTTCTATTCTGTAACAGTGGACATGATCGACTATTAGATAAAAAAGTTACACTTTATAAAATATGATCATTAACAAAACTAAGCTAAACGTTATAAGAAAATGAATATCCATTGGATGTATTGGCTACAGATTGTTCCTTGTAGCAGCCTAATTATTCCACAAACTTATTAAAAATTGTTATATACACAATAAAAAGGGAAATTGCTTTCCTTAAATAGTTATAGATAATATTCCTGCATGACAGAATATCGATTTGTCTGCTGTTGAGTATAGATTCATTCTAATGATTAAACTATACGTGTACATATACAGAGCTGCGGTATGTGTATCAGCCAATGAAACACTGCATGCTATTGATCACTGAACAAGATGAACAGAGTACCGTATTCCCCCGGATTGAACCCGGGTCTCGAATTGAGGATTACAAAATATAGATGCCTGTTCTTGAATAGACGTCGGGATAAGCTGACTTTATACAATCTCGTAATCTAAGTTCCCGATTACAAATGGAGACTCAATTATTAATTGAGACTCCATTGTTATTTGTCAATTATTAGTTGAGTCTCCCAATTGTAATCGAGAACAGTTAGTATGTGTCATATTTTCAGCAACACGTACCAAAGGCATAACTAAGGCTGTTGAAAGTAGCACCGGGGGTTTCATATACATGTATAAGATATATAAGATAACAGATAAGAGATTATAGAAATGTCGGTCACCTGCAGGTGGTGGGGACGTTATTGGTTTTCAGAAGAAAAATAATACTTGATAGAAGTGCTGTCGCGTATTTACTAGAGTGCAATCTCATTAAAATAGGATTGAACGTACCACCCGTATACCCCTCAAATATGCGGCTAGGTACCGTTCGATCTTATTTTAATGAGACTGAAGAGAGTGTGTTGAGATTTCATTCTTGATTTTTGGACATTGAGAGGATATATCTTGCCCCAAAAATAACCCTGGGGCTGACAGTGGTCTGTAAAATAGACACCGGATGTAGCCCTATTACAGGAACTACGGTAGCAGCCTATATATACATTGATCAGTAATTATAAATTGCTATGAATATTTTATAGCTGTCACAGTATCTGCGGTGACAATAAGCTCAGGTTACCAATAAAAGGTAGATATCACCAACTTCTCTTTGTCGGGTCAATTATTTTAACCATAATTCTCCAATAAGGGAATATGAATTGCAATTGATAAACGTTAATTATATACAGGATAAAGAAAGTCAAACTGTAGAATGTGTCAACCATGATACACATATGGAAAGCATTGTGCCATCTTAATTTGAACTTAAAAAAGAAAAAAAATATTCATGTAGCTATTTACAACATAAACACTTTTAATCTAAAAAAAGAGAGATGCTTATTTACTTAGTTTACTCAGTGAAATCCCTCCCAAAATTAATTATTAGTTTTTAGATAATATTTCTATAATATATTGGTCTAATGATTCCCATAGATGCATATCATGTTTGACATATTTTCAGTTAGACTTTCTCTATCACGCATTTACTTTCGTGATAAAACTAGTAATATCTTGTGACGTAGTAACACTTTATTACCACTTGTATCTACAATCCACTTGGTATATTTTGATTTTGGCTACCTACAAACCAACTTTGGACATTCATTTTAGATATAGGACTAGCCTATGAACACGAAATGAATTTACTGCATGTACGTCAATAGTGGTATGGGATGTTAAATAATTAAAACAGCATACACATATATGTGAAATGTAACTGTGAAACCAAATCTCAGTAAAGTATCTCTTATAATATTTATTCAAGAAAAGTATGTCTTTCTAACTGTTATTGTCTTTGCGAAAAAAATATAGGTCACGAACTATTTGAAATGTTGACGCCTTGTAACAAATGGTAGACAAGTTATATCAGCCATTTTCCCCGATGAACACAATGTATGTAAGAATGAACAACAAATAAGTTTGAAACAATGTAAGGTTTTTTCAGATGAAATCGGTATTAACCACAAGCAATTTGTTGGCGATAAGACGAATCAATAGAGGCCTTCGTCAATACATGTAAGCTGTTGTTAGCCGTGAAACACGTAGTATCTCTGTCAGTGTACCTTTGACCAATCAAATTGGGCCAAGTCGTGCAAAGGCTCTCGTACTTGGTTTGTTGTGATTGGACAATCTTTTATATGTGGGGATATTTGATTGGCTAGCATTCTGGAGGAAGGGAATTCCCTAAAAGTTGCTCTGCCGTGTGTGGCAAGGACATTCCGTCGACTTCACTTAGAACAACCAAATCAACCTCTCCTAGTCGGTCGGGAGACGAGGAGTTGGTTTTCCTGGGATTAATAATGAAAAAGATCATCGTTTTAGGAATTATAGGCCTTCTTTGCATTGCTGGTAAGTTGCACTTATCGGAAAACACGTGGTAAAGCGGACCGGTTCTTGAGAGGCAACGTGTATCAAATGACGTTTTCTTGATAATCTTGAGCTGCCTTGTTTGCACTTCCACTTTGGTCTTAAATACTTATATATAGTCTCACTGATCATTCAACACATACACACCTCTAAGTGCACCGATATAACTGAATTCTTCCTCGATTTACTCATCTAAGGGGCGGGGTTTAGATGCTTTGCTGTAAGCTGTAAGCTGTAAGCGTGTGAGTCTGTGACGGCGTGTACGATTTCCTAAACGTGGTGGTATCTTCGTTTTATGTCTTTGGTAAACTAAATAAAACCGCAGTATTTGGTAGCGCTAACATCTATCAGATTACTGCCGATAAAAATGATCGATTAATTTGTCAAATAGTCCAAATCATTCTCACTGTTTAGATTTTTCACACACAGGTCGAATAGTTCCGTTTTGTAAAAAAAACATCAGCCCAATAGATACACGTTGTAGTTATTGCCATTGACATTAAAAACATGGTTAAATTTCAATCAAACTACTTAAACTTCATTTAAAATGCACTTTCCATATTACTTATTCATTTGCAATCAATGTTGATCAGTCTTAGAGTGATATATCGTATGAAAAATTAATCCAGGGTTTCCATTTTGAAAAAATTGTTATTATCTTCTCATATGCAGACTCATTGATAAGAAATATCTGACAAAGGTTTTATTATATAGTTATCTCTTTGGTGAATACATATACACTCTGGCAAAAGCTAAGATGTTTGCATGTTTTGAGAAACAATGACCTTCTTGGTTGGCATGGCGCCATGTTTACCAGCGGTGTATCTTCGGTACTCGTCAGATTTGCTGACTGGCTTGCAGAGTGACTCTAACTTACAACATTAGTACACCGATAAAGTGAAGAGCTTACTTTATTAGTGACTGTGACAAAATGCTTGTAGAATCCGTGTAGTAAGACTTCTGGAACTATATATTGTTCAGGCAGAATTACTAATGTACACAAAAAAATACATCAAACAAAGTTGAGGGCTTTTATGTTTTGTTTGTAGTATTTGAAGTCTCCTCTTGAATCGAAGACTGAAATCTTTGTCTTATTTGATAATATAACTATTTACTGTATTAATATATACTCATATATATGCCACATTTGAGAAGTACTTAGGATTGGGAACTTATGAAAATGACTAGGGCTGTGTATTGCCTCAATTTTTGTATTAAGATACGTATTGCTGAACTGTAATGTATTGCAATACGTACCACAATATATTGCAAGATTCTCTGACAATGAGATATTTCTCCAGAAACCATTTTAACTAGTGCCAATGATATTGCAACATGCTAAATGAACTTTGAATTCAACTTTTATACTCCATTTTGCTATTTAAATATGACACATTTGATGAATGACTTTTTAAAGATCATTTGTAATACAGTCCAACACACATTCTAGCACTTCAAAATAATTTTCTTAATACAAGTTAGCCAGTAATTTTTACAAGATAAATGAATAAATTGACTTAATATTTGTTGGTGCAATATATTGTGATGTGAAAATCGTATTGCAATATATTGGTATTGCAATAATATTGCACAGCCTTAAAAATGACTTTGGAAACCTCTTTTCAAATGTATTCCAAGTACCGGTAATCAAATACTGCTCGATGAATACTGTTTTGTCAAGAAAGTGAATTAAAAATGTTTTATTAGTCAGATCTGAAGATTTAATACCACAAGAGATGTGTTAAGAAAATAAGCTAACAAAACTTATCAAGGAAATTTAGGAAATTTAAGAAGGATTGGGTACAATATGTAGCAATTGTTATCTTTGACTTAATCTATGTGCACGGGTGTAATGAATGTAAAAGAACCGGTATTTCATTTCCAAAAGTGGTCATGTTCAGAAATGAAGACGTCAAATCCAAAGTAGTGTTGAGGTAACCATAGTATCACCTATTGTTATATTGAACGTGTCCTGTCTACAATTAACTGTTAACAGTTGTATAATACATTTACTTATGTTGACTAATAAGAAGTCACTGTGTTATAAGCGTGTCAATACAATGTTTCAACAGAACTGTTTAATAATCAAGATTTTTTTAAAAACCTAATTATAAAAAAAATTCATATAATCACTTCAGTCAATATCATCATCATTAGAGTAACTTTACGTCACAACATTGTTCAATGACGTCATCCTGAGTCATGACATAAAATTTTCTCAACATTTTCTTTTTCGCTACTAATGTACTAACCACCATGCTAATGTTGATATTTCAGCCGTGTCTGCGGCGGACGATGTTGAAGGAGAAGCCAGTGTAGGTGAAGACCTTGGTAAATCTCGGGACGCATCTCGAACAGACGATGAAACCGTCAAGAGGTATTTAGTCAATATCAATTTGTTAATTAGAAATGCATTTGCTTGTTCGTCTGAAAACAACGTATTATAATTATATACAAGATTCAGCCCTGGAAAGATTTTTGAAGAAAACTTGCTGATGGATTTAAATATACTGAGGGCATAGGATAGTACAGTGGTTAGCATGTTCGGCATAGATCAACAGGTCAGAGTTTCGAATCCCTATCAGGTTTTCCGTTTACTTTGCTGTGGAGAACTGTTCTACATGCAATAAGGTTGAGGTGCAATGCCACACTGAATTTCAGCACAGTACCACCCATTGTTCGCTAGTCCAGCCAATGCTCACAGGTTTCACCTCAATGCATAGCCACCATTGCGTTGCAGGCTTTCTCCCTGCAATAATACTAGTAGCCGTTATATAAGTGAAATACTGTTGAAAGTGGAGTTGAATTCCAACTCGTTCACCTAAATACTGATTGAATTAGTTTCAAAAGTAACTTGAAGAACGGTTTTGGTGTTAGTTCTTGAAAATAGAGTAGAAAGGCTAGCTCTGAAGGTGAGCTAACATGATCTTCAAAGTTGATTTTACCTTCCAGAGTTTTATAGTTACAGATTTTCTTGGGTAATAAACTTGACTGATGTTCAGGTGAAACATCTTTCGGTGTTTACATGGTGAGATTGATAGTACAAAAGACTATCAAAGTCGGACACAAATGGCCGGCAGTGGTTCTGTGTGTTTGTTCTGTTGATTCCTTTCGTCCCAGCTCCATCAAACCACACCACAGGTTATCCCCAAGTACTAGCGGGATAATGGTTTATTTACCATTTGTTAGTTCTACAGAGATATATATTTACTGGAGTGTAATAGGCAACTGAGAGACATGTGACACGGCTGGTCGGTGGATAATGATACATATCTACAAGCACCTGTTGATGAGAGAGAGAGAGAGGGTGGTGGGGTAGATAACCTTCTAGTGTGAGTGTTACATCTCCACCTTGCTGACTACCACCACTGACTCCTTGACAGTCTGTCTGATAGAGGAGGCGATCACAGAATCAGAAATTGAATTGTTACAATCCAGTTAATTCTCACCTGGATGTTTGGATATTGCTCTGTGCAGTGTTCATTTTATTTGGGTGTTTTTTTATGTATGTATACATTTCTCCACGTAAACCTTAATGTTTAATAATTACACTGATGTGAAATGTCATAACTATAATTATTCAGAATCACATAAAGTAAGAAAATGGAAGATTCACATAATGTTTTCTAATCGAGTCAAATGTCCTCTAGTTTCAAATTCTGAAATGTGCTCTTTGTTTAATATTGGTGTAAAGGTAAGCTAATACATACTTAATCTCTAAGACTCTTAGAAATTAAAATCAAAGCAAAAGTTGAACCACCTGAAGTCAATCAATAAGTAGTTGTGAACAAGTGTTTAGACTTGCAAGTTAATACATGGCTTTGTACTGTGAAAAGAATGGCAATGTGACATTGAATTTTGACATTTCCCTGAAGTAAACTGCTAAGCCAAACTCTGTCATCAACTTATGGTTCCTAAGCGGTAGGGATGTCACGATACAGGTACCTCACGATACGATACGATACGATACGTATCAATTACTGAGGACACGATTCGATACATATCACCATACAGTAAATGCGACATTCTTGCGGAGAGATACCATTTCAGGATCTCAATACAACATTTCTAACAAGATAGTGAACAACAGTTGAAAACAAATACAAGCCAACTTGATCATGAATCTCATATTTTAATAGTTTTTCAACTTGAACATGAACAAAAAGTCAGAACTCTATCAATTTCAAGAACTGAGTTTCTGAAATGAATAATGATGGAAAGTTTTATTTTTTTACTGGATCAAGAAACACTAAAAAAATTGATCGATATACACTAAAATTTGGATCGTGATTTATTTTACTGTATTGTGTATCGTATCGTGAACTGAACCACGGCGATGCACCGGTGCATCAGTGTATCGTGACATTCCTACTAAGCGGGACAAAATAGCGCAGTGGTTAGTTTGTTTAGCTTCGGATCAAGATGTTTGGGTGCTGTGTAGAACTGTAGTGTTCTACATGCAGGAAGGTGCAATGCTAGTCAGCTACACTGATGTCAGTGCAGTACCACCCAGCTGATGCTCGCAGGTTTCACTGCAATGATTAGCCATAATGGTGTTGCTGTCTTTCTCACTGAAATGATATCGGTCGTTATGATATTGGTGAATGTGACATAAATCCCAAAATCGCCTCACGTCTTCTTTAGTGGGCGGAGCTCAAGAGAATGTCAATCACCTCCTGGTGATCCCAGTTTAAAGGTTACTGGAACAAGTACCCCCATCTGCTGTGCAGTCCACTCTCTAGGAGTCCATGCAGTTTCTGGAGGAGTTGGTCTAGCTTCATTATCATTATTGATTCTCCTTTGAATATACTTTTCCTGATTTGTCCATTCTTGATGTGCAAAGCCATTATCTGTCCAATGATGCCAAAGTTCAGATCATGGGGTCTTTGCTTTGGTTTAGCTTCATTTTAATCATTTTAACAATTTTTAAGATTAAATGTAAAATAATAATGTAAAAGTTTAATTCTGTTTTCAACTTCGGTGTATTTCAGATTTAGAAGAAACATCTGTTTTAATCAATATAACAAATCCCTTCTCAGATGCAGTACTCTGAAAACAAATCATGAAATGTCTCAACCAAAATGTATATTGCATGTATTGTGTATTGCATGTTTGCATTGCATTTGGAACTTCCAAACGAATTTGGTATGCTGGAAAGTATCCTAATTCTAAGACTTGATACTTTGTTCTGTAGTCAAAGTCGGACAACTCATTGATCACCTTTGGGATATATTTGTGTTTATCTCTGCCTGTTGGAGCATCGAGTCGTGTTATTGGGGGAGTCGAGGGGCAGTTAACTGGATGCTAATCAGGGAAGTGTTGCGACTAAGCTTGTAATGAAATCAGTCTGTTGGTAAGCATTTCCATCCAAACAAATTATTGTGGCTGTTTGGTCTTCCGTGATTTACTTCTGTCCTGTCAGATTGGTTTATTACTTTGTACTCAGCTTGTGGAGTTTGTGTTTGGCTCTCAGTTCTAAGGCTTTAAAGGATGGATGAAATGACATATGGTCCAAATCGGATTCATTAAAAGGGGATGTCAATTTGACAATTGCTCGATTTTAAATTTCTGAAATCGGTCCATAAATTACTTATATACGGCTTTTTAAAAAACCGCCTGATTTAGCCCCGGCGACCAGAATGAAAGTCTGCGGGGGTGTGACCCGTGAAGGGATGACTTCTGTGACGTATGTGGAGGAATTTGATTTTCAGCGATAGTCACAATTCAACGTAATTTCGCAACATTTTGATTGTTAATTTCACAAAGATATCTTCAATAAACCAACTTAAATTTCCCACATATCGAATGTTTAGATATCCAACTAGGTAATTCCGCAGATGACAATTACACAATTATTACATAAACATGTCTTTTTGGCGATGTAATACACCTCATAAATTCATTTAGCAGCAGTGATAATTATCATTAATTAATCAACGAGACATCGGCGGAGAAGCTATCTAGCCGCCCCGTCAATCGCTTATCACAGTCACGCCTCAGTGAGCATTTTCAAAAGGTTTCGCCGAACAAATTGCGATAGTGTTAAAATGGGTGAATTAAAATCGTCTTAATTATCAATTGCAAGTGTATATTGTCTCGATTTTATGCTCAATTGATTCCGATATACAATATACGTAGAGGTAATCATCTGTCATTCTTGAGAAAAATGCATTTCATCTATCCTTTAATAATCAGTCAAGTTTACCTTTAATGTGTAGGTTACAAATTGCGTCAAGTTTGTTCCTTGCTGATTTACAATGACAAGCTTCCATGTAATTTTTTATCTTCATGTCGACACTACAGGGAGCACGATAGTATGTTTGCATGTTAGGCTCCGAAGTTTGAATCCTGTCAGGGACTTGGAAATTGTGTCTGCTGTAGACACAGTAGAGAATTATTCTACATGCAGTAAGGTTTTGGATGCAAAGCTACACTGAATTTCAGTTTATTATCGCCCATGATTTGTCCAAGCGATGCGCAGGTTTCACTGCAATGCATAACCACAGTGGTGTTGCACACTTTCTCCCTACAATATTACTCGCCACAGACGGACGTGGTATAAGTGAAACTGGTGTTGACCCCAAATCACCTTGCCACCTATAATACATTTGTTGCATGGTTATGTAGAAGTTGTCAGACCCTGGTATGACTCTTGGGTACTAGAGCTGTAGTGCACAAACATGTAAAATCCACCATTTTCTCTACTATTCATCTACCTTGTTGCTGGTTAATAGCTGCTAAGTCTACTTATTAATGGTTTAAATGTTTTTTCCCAATCTTTAGTTTTCTGTAAAATTGGTTCTGATTAGGTAACTGCATGTTGATAATTTATTCAATGTTATCCTTCAAGTTACTGTCCTTAATTAGTAATGGCTGGTCCTGCCTGATCAATTCTAAGCTCAATGGACCAACAGCATCTAGTATCTCAAAGTTTATGCTTCATTAAGCCCTTTAGTAATTTGACAATCTTAGATTTTCCCTTAAACAAGATATGAATACTGTCAAATGGCAACTCAAATATGTGTCGTTTTGGTTTGTTTTCCAAAAAGAACAACAAGGAGGAACCTCAAAAGCTTGAAATAAATACTAAATGTTGTTTGGTCTGTCAGACCAAGAGGAATGACTCAGCTGTGTTTTGTGTATAAATACCAGGCCAACTTGTACACAAGTGCCACAGAAATTTACCTCTATTTTTATCATTTTATGACTGACTGCCTCTTTAACCTGTTAAAAATAGACTTGCTCTGTTTGGAATTCTTGATTAACTGAAACATGTAAACAATATAAATTATCTTCCTCTTAGACGAAAATATTGTGTTGATAGTACGGCAAGTATCTAAACATTCTCAATTATTAAAAATACAGAATTTCTCTGATAATTGCTCATATGGTATTTTTATCATTTATCCTAGCTCCATACATTTTCGAGAATAAAGCCTGTAACTTGGTTTCTTTTTCTCCAGACCACATTTATAATGAGCTTTGTGAATGATTTTACCACAAAGTGTTCAAAGTTTATTCCATGTTCTTTATTTCCTGCTTAACAACTTAATAACAAGTTACACAGGTCCTATGACAATATACGGATGTAAACATGACGAGCATGTGAACATTGTTAATTAGCTTCATTAACTAATTGAGGCAGCAGCAGCCCTGATAGCAGTGAGACAGGTAGACTGCTGTATGTACGTACATTCTGTATGCCTGTAGCATACACCTCCCTACCTGCAACACGATACCTGCCCAAGTTTGGCTACTCGCTCCTGTAGAGAAACTACTCTCTGTCTATGTAGACTGGGATAGGTTCTGTCTAAGCTTGTGTAGATACTTGCTGTATAAGCTTACTAATGGTCTTGTATTGTAGAACTTGTATGATCTAGACTTGGTGATAGTTTCTGTTGTATTAAAAGAGAGAGGGAAGCATCTTTGCTGGATTTTGTATAGACTGTTGGTGAAAGAAAATGGGTGCTTGTAGACTAAAGGTTGTACTGTGTATGTCAGCATCTCTTGTATAGTGCTTAGTAATACGTTTTACAGTATGTAACTAGTGACAGTAGGATTCTTCTTGTGAACCACATTTAGTCTCTGTATTTGTAACAAGTACTTTATCAAGACTACTCTAAACTATGATATGAATGTTGGGTGTTCTTGTAAAATTTTCTGCTGGAGATAAAACTGTTTACAAATACACATTTGTCTAGTTATAATTCATGTACATACACATGCAGGTAGAAGCCTACAGTTTCAGTCTCTGAATTCTTTCAAGTGCAGTATCCCCCATGGGTTTCTAGTTCCAGGCGATGCTCACTGGTTTCACCGCAATGCATAGCCATAGGCTTTCTCCCTGCAATAATACTGGCAGTCATGATATTAGTGAAATACTCTTGAAAGTGTTGTTTAACCCAAATCACCTCATCTCCTTTCATGTGGCACTTCCTGTCTCTATCACAATACTATTTTATAGGTTCGTCCAAATTGAAAATCTTGATTAAGTTACTGTTTATAACATTAAATATTCTATTTGATACATACATCAATAGCTACTTGGATAATGTCTAGATCAGAGAGCAATGGAAGATGAATCTGTTTGTGTATAATAGAAAGTACAAAGCATTGTTTGGAGTGCATGTTTGGATGAGATGTATGTGCAGACTTGTCAATAAACACTAGTAGGGTCGTTACGGCAGTGGGACGTGTGTAGTTCACAGAAGACAATATACATAGTCCATCCATGGAAATAACAGGAATATGTATGATATATTGTGACAAGACTTTGATGTATTCCTGATTGAGTTTGGTTGATATAAAACATTTCACTATGTTGCTAGATGAGGAGAGCAAATTCACATGTTGACCTAACTACACCGTATTAACAATTATATATTGAACTATGGAAGTCCTCAACTCCGATGTTGGTACACCTGTCGCCACCACGAAGTTTGAAGAAGATAGCAATATTCTTAGTTTGAAGAAGATAGCAATATTCTTAGTTTGAAGAAGATAGTAACATTCTTAGTTTGAAGAAGATAGTAATATTCTTAGTTTGAAGAAGATAGTAACATTCTTAGTTTGAAGAAGATAGTAACATTCTTAGTTTGAAGAAGATAGTAATATTCTTAGTTTGAAGGTGGAAACAAGACATTGAATATAACAATGAATAAAAGTATTTTTGTAAACAAATTTAAAAAATAATTTCAACAGTAATTTTGTTAGACTGTTTTTACTTTAACCACAATGTAAATGTAAAATAACAAAAAGTGAAACATAATAAAATAAATGCTATAATTTAAGATAACTTTGTTTTACAAACTTACAACAATGTATTACATTTAACATACACTATTTCAAGGTGTAGTACTGTGTAATACATGTTAACCAACTTCTAAAATCTTTGAATCCTCAATTCTTGTATGTAGAAATCCAAGGACAAAAATAAAGTACCAAAAATCAACAAGATGTCCAAAAAATTACTAGTCAGAAATAGTAAGCCAGATGTTTGATGCTCCATGGAGCTGTTCTGATGTTTAAGATATTCTCCGTGATACAACCTGTTGAGCATGTCGGGGTTATCCCAGGTCACTCTTGTAGTGGAGTCCTCTGCTGGCAGCTGGTATTGTGGTATTCTGGTATTGTAGAGAAGTGCCTCTACACACAACTCTGGGTATTTCTCATGGAAGATAACATCAGGGAATGAAAGGTCTCGTTGGTCCACATTTCTTGCTGGTTATGGAAACATCCTATATCTTGCATAAAGTAGTTCTGTTCAAATGGTCTGCTCCTCATTGTTATTGCAAACATTCAATGTTTCCTCTTAGTTCTGTGTAACTTTGAATTTCTAGAAATATTTGTGTTCAAAGTATTACATAGGTGGAAGGTAAAATGAGAGAACGAAAGGTCTCGTTTGTCCACATTTCTTGCTGGTTATGGAAACATCCTATATCTTGCCTTTGTTAATACATCTGTAAGCTTACCTAAAGTAGCTCTGTTCAAATGGTCTTCTTATTGCAAACATTCAATCAATGTCTCCTTTTTGTTCTGCGTAGCTTTGAATTTCTGGAATATTTTGTGAGATTACATAGGTGGTAAATATTTTCTGATGTCCTTCACCTCTTTGCTTGTCTCAATTCATTCAGAATGCTTAAGATAAATGGGAGAGTTGAATTATTGACTTCCTTTACCAGATGTGCTTAGCAAAATGTAAGTGGTCAATGGGACACATTTAAAATATAATCATGGGGGCGTTTTTGAAGATAATGGGATAATGATTTAGAAACTTTACTTTCGCATACTGACATCCAAAACCCTGTACCGGGTATTACATTCATTACCCAATATGATCTGACCAGCAGGATTCATGAATTCATTCTGTAAGGGGCGAGTAAGCTTATAGTTCAATTAATAAAATCAACAATATTGAAACTGTGCCGGTTTTGCTTGACCCAAGTTTCCGCTTCTGATGGTTTGAGTATAAAGTCTGAACTGTTTATCGTCTTCTAAAGCAACATGAGAGTTATTACGGAAATACTGAGGGGGATGTTTATTGGCTCCATGAAGAGTTTATTTGTTGCAGTAACCGATCGTTCTGATATCTCAAGGTGATGACTGGTCTAGTTGACCTAGCACCTGGATGTATTTATGTGTATGTATATACTGGTATATATTAGGGCTGTAACGATTCATCGATACCTACGATACAATCGTAGTTTGGGAAATCATGATTATTGTATCGTGAGCTTCCTGTATCGTGATACACTATAAATAGATTTCACTTACTTAAAAATGAAAAGAAAAACTAAGTGAACACTATAAAACCAGCTAGTGTTGTGCAGTAACAGTAACTACAGTAAGCATGAAGCAATCTGATTCATAAATAACTGTTTTTAGAAGAAAAAAACTGTTTTAATCTTCGATTTTCGATCATCTCATAACACAAAATTTCCACCATCTTGAAAATTTCACAAAATATGCATGAAGTTATACTTTAAACAATTCATTGTGATACATTCTGTATCGCCTGTCTGTATTGTGATACATATCGTATCGTGAGATTTTCCATGATACTCAGCCCTAGTATATATATATATGTGCTTCGTCCAATTTGGTGATGCAAGTACACTCCATTGGAGTTATTCCCCTTTGGGAAAATGTCTTGTTGCCATGAGAGTATTTAGCAAGAAAGGCATATTAAAAATCTGTTTGTTACCTCAGTTGAAATGACGAATATTATTTGTAATGTGATCAGAAAACCTGTGGTTCTTATGTATACAGAAAAGTATCATTTTGAAAGATAAACAGGATTGAAGAATTGAAATATTGTTAAATGGATATATATTGCACAATCTCAAAAACTAGCAGATATGTTTGCCGAAAAGTACATGAAAGATATTTTTGACTTCCATTTTGGAAAGATAAATGATAAGCATGACCTCTCCCTAAGCTCATTGTGGGCTGTATCCCAAGGGAGTTGATCTTTTGACGAGTTTTTGACATCCAAGAGCAAAATATAAAAAGTTTGTGACCAATAGCTTTGCTTGATTTTGGACAGTATAATACATAAATATGCATTTTTGAATGGTTGGTAGTTTTTTGATACATGTACATTCTTAATTTAACCCTTTCACTACTACAAACCTGAACGCTAATACGTTTACATGCCTAATTTTAGGCGTGTAGTGGTGAAAGGGTTAAGCTACTGTACATATTATACGAATGATACAAACTACAAGTACAAACTTAATATTAAATTATAAATAATTTTCTCTTTTTTTCCCCCCAGGGAGGAGGAAGCAATCAAGCTTGATGGACTTAACGTAGCTCAGATAAAGGAACTGAGGGAAAAATCAGAAAAACATGTGTTCCAGGCCGAAGTCGACCGAATGATGAAACTCATCATCAATTCTCTCTACAAAAACAAAGAAGTGAGTACAATCAATCGTTGGGAAGGATTTTAGAAATTCAATAACATGAATGTGATTGAGCATTACCATATAGATAAAATGAAAATCAGCAAAGTCCATCAGAAGGATGACAATACATTCTGTGACACCATTTTTGGTCTTAACATTATGAGCGAAAGATTTTATCAAATGTTATTTCCATGAGTCGTACATGAATTTACAGCATTGTTTTTGTGATTGTAACAATTTTGCAAGATTTTGGAAACAATCTGGTGATACAAGTATTCGTTCTTGGTAGATTTACTAGTGACTTGAGCAACACAGACACTTTTTATTGACCATGCATATCAAATCTTGGACGAGTTCCAACTGATCTCCAAAAGCAATTTGTGTATTGCATTAAGTCTAATGTGACATGTCACACTTGTTTTTTGCACAGGGTTGTTGTCTCATACCTATTCTTGTAGATGTTCAAAGAGTTTAAGATTAAACATTGTAAACATTTCAGCACTAGAAGGATAACTTTCTGCATGTTTAACAATCACTGCTGGTCCATATGAATTAGCCTCACTTCTCGCCGCACCTTGTAAACATGCTGGGTCAGCAAATTGTGAGGTGGTTCAGGAATGATAGATTTATTGATACCAATTATCTCCAGTCACATAAATGGTTAGATGTGTGGGATGTTTCCATGTGTAGCAATACATTGGTTCCAGCAGATAAAAGGTCTCTCGCTGAAATTGTTACTTATACTATGTGAACATGCCAAGTCAGCAAATTGTCAGAGATGGCGTGATAGATAATAAATAATTATAACTAGTCTTAATTATATACATGACTATTTGAAGTGAAAATGTTTCAGATGATAAAAATTAAAAACTATAACTATAAATCTCGTAGTTAAAAGCTAATGGCTACGAAACTGCCGAAGCGGTGTTAAACAATAACTCACTCACTATCTCTTAGTATTACCTTTCACACCTTCTGAATTTGGTTAGTCAGCAATTTGTCTATCTGCGAGATTGAACATTATTGATAACACTAATTATTACTGCGTGAATTATCCATTAACATTGCATGAATTATCTGTCTCTACAATCAAAAGAGCTCTATAACAAGCTGTTGGGGTCAAGCGATGCACACTTCCAATGATGCACCATTGCGCACAGATGTGGGCGAGTTAATGAGTCTCGGCTGTCTCGATGTGAAGCAGAATAAAAAGTGATGTGTACAAGTGCCTCATGCTGTTCAACATGCCTTGATTCTCTTAGTGTTAGTAGACTGGAGAGCGAGACGATAATAATGGACTGATATCATCAAATACGTACTGGCAGCAGTTCATCTTTCGATTGAAGGGGTTAAAAACAAACATTTTGGTGTCAATAAATCATAAATTATGGCCAACAGACAATTGTCAAGTAAAGTCATTTTGGTATATGATTAAATAAAGAGGAAACTCATTTGAAAAATTAGATTTATTATTTGATTCGGTATCTTCCCATTAGACAGAATTTCCAAATACAGAATGCTTAAAACAAGAAGTTAGCACTGCTTTTGATGGTGTAGTTCAAAGGGGCTGTTCTGTTGGCAAAATCCGCCATATTGGTTTTTGTGCATTACGTGAAATGAAAACACGCTATATTTTACCTACATTTACAACATTTTAATGATAATAGATATATAAAAGATAGAAAGTTCACATAGTAACACATAGCGTGTCATAAAAACTAATAAACAATTTGCTGTTATGCTGTAGTAAACTTTTTTGTACTTTAAAAACATTTGTTTGTTTGGATTTGTTGACTTGCCGTAAAACATTCTCTCTTTAATACTTCTGATAACATATGACATTCTGCAGGGGGAATTGAAATTAAATATTTCCTACAGAGTGGCATATGTTATGGGAAGTTTCAGTAAAACATATCATTCACTTGACCAATTTTGTTTCTTTTGTATCCATAAAAAAAATTCCAATGAAAAGACTTATTTGTGTTTTTTTCATGTGCTACATTCTAAAAGATTAATCATTATAATGAAATAAACAATGTTTTTCTTGTTACAGGCTATTTCACCACAAGGCATAGCCACAATAATATTGTATACTTTCACCCTGCTATCACTAGGTTTTCAATAACAGTTGTGATATAAGTAAAATACCCTTGGAAAGGGAATTTAGATTCAAAATTACTTCACTTCACCTATCCTACATTTTGTAGAAAAACAAATGAATAAATATATATTGAAAATGAAGGTCATTCAATTTGGTTATGAACATGATTCCGGTAACTTGCTCACTTAGTAATAGTTCTGTTCTTAATATTTTCTTAGATAAGGATTTAATCACACAATGTTTAATAAAATTATTTCTTTCGCAGATTTTCTTGAGAGAGTTGATATCCAACGCTTCTGATGCCCTTGACAAGATCCGATTCCTGGCCCTCACGGATAATGAAGCACTTGCCGGCACAGACGAAATGAGCATAAAAATTAAGGTGAGTCACTCCTTTCAAATAATTTTGTTGGCATTGGTCTGCTATACGAAATGCTGATCAACTGGTGTTCAACATGACTTTTTCAAGGTCATTCTTTCAAAAAGTACTATTATTATCCTTTGCATGCTGGGACTGCAGTTAGACTAAAATTACTGTATTTTCATCCTTATGCTTTTATATTTTTCAATACAACCAGTTCCGTATTCAGTTTATCTAGACTTGCTGGATAAAAATCTAGACTGTATTAAAGGCTCTTAATAATACAGTGTCATGGAGCAGGACTAGACTGCAGTATGGATGGAATTATCTTGTATAATGTATAAGAAGGATTCATGATTGGATGTAGTGTTTTAGATAGGCTTTCAAACATGACAGGTGACCAATCTTCAAAATCATGTCATGATTTATACTTGAACGTTTATCTAAATAACTACAATCCTTCACTGTTTTCCTATTGAACTCCGTCCAACATCCCAGATAAGGTTGCACATGTGTTGCATCTGGAAGATACACTGCCGACTGACATAACATACACTTAATCTTTGTGTATTTTGAGCAGTTATGTAAATGGTTGATAGTCAGTATGCACTGGTGTTTTCCTTCAGCCCATGTGGGTCTGTACAGGGCGCTGATAGTGACAGAGACACGCTTCATTCTACTTACCCACTCTTTGTAATATGTATGTGTGCATTTCTTTATGATGTATTAGTTTATATATAGACAAGGTTTGTGACTAGATTTTTTTGAGGAAGAGAAAAAATCAATGCTTTCAGCTAACAGTGTCTTGTAAGATGGCAGATGGACTGTTTTTAAAAACTCTAGTATGGATGTTTATGTATTTCATTCTATGTAATTACATACTTTTCTTGGTGCATGTTGCATCCACGCTACCGGCACTCCTATTAAGGTACATCTCCCACAAAAAATAAAAACCAATGCGTGGCCTGCCACGCAATATTAATGATCTGCAAAGCGAATAGTATTGTTATGACGTCATCAATCCCCTATCTCTTCATCTTTTCAAAGCTGTTAACGAACGATTTTTGAGTGTTTTGTATGCATGGTAGTTCTAAAATAGGATTGTTCACCAATGTTCAAATTGTAAATAATTTCTGTGTTCATTCTATAAATTTCTGTTTGTAGTAAGAAAAAGATTATGGTCTTAAACTAAACGGAACCAGAACATAAGAGTTTATACTAACTTCGTCATCTTTTAACACATAAAAAATGACAAAATACTAAAATTCCATTATGTCTGCACATAACCCGAAAGGAGGATAGTTATTTCTGCCTTTATAGACTTTTGTCCATAAATTTGTACTGACTTGATGACCAGATACCATGCTTTGTTTCTATAAGGGACACCATTAACTACATGACCCTTACAGTCTCCCGTCTCTTGGATGGGTTGGTGTATAGTGCTGCAAGTTGGTCTGAAAGATTCAAAGCTGTTTTGCATTTAGCATGTAGAAGCATTTGAAGCATCCACTTCACATCATAGCCATGTGTTTTCCATCCTCTTGATGAAAGAAATTTATAAATATACATGGAGGTCAACTTAGAATATCAAAGGGAAAAAGTAACGTGGTTTTGGGTACATCATGTCCGTTTTTAAGAAACTCAAAACATCACATCATCTATAAGATTAAAGACCATCTGTAAATTGCTATTCCACTTAAATAATGGACAAAATGGTATTCAATAAATTAAAAATTAAAATACATTGCTTTTGTTAGATAGAAATTAAGTAATGCATCATGAAAATCAAAACCAAACAATCATTTAAAGCTACATCACGATTGAACCAGATTTGTGTAAAACGAAGCATTTGTCCTTGCGTCTGCTCTGGTTGCTATGGAAAGGTCAAGGTCAGGCAACATGTCATCTAGTGGGGAATCTGCAACAGCTCCCAGTAAGATGCTACAGATGCAGACATGTTTGTTGAGGCTATCGCTTCCAATCTTGCCACCTTCGTATTACCGTGGCGACTGAAGAACCTCTAGGAATATGTCCCACCTGTCCCTTCTATTTGGAAATTATCTTCTGTAACAAGCTCCCATGACCTTGGCTCGGTGCACTTCCCTGCAAATGTTCCATAACTTAGGAGGGCTTTGCATGACTTTATGACTTTTAGAGTACAGTTATGAGAAGTCATAATCATTAACCGATTTGATAAGTGTAAACTTTGTAGTTTGTAAAACTTGTGTGAAAATAGAAATTCTTCTGTGGGATTTAAGTTTTTTATTTGCATTGGTTATCGAGTAACACCATACACAGGTGTTATAACATGTATTACAATCAGGAAGTACCAAATTCCCCCTGATAATTGTCATAGTTGGCAAGTGTCAAGATTAAGAAGTAAGATTTTTAAAAAAACAAAATTTGGAATGTATTTAGTAGGCACGACAAAATTGCACGAAAAAATCTGTGAAAAGTAAAATTTAAAAAGCAAGTTTGTTAGGGATGAGATTATTATACCCAAACGCAGGTCGTTAGGTGATTTTGTACATGTATGCTTTTTCAGTATCTGTGTTAATCCTATTCCTGTTAGATCAGTATTTCACTGTTATTGTACAATCAAAGATGGAAATCCAATATTAATGTATTTCCTACCTATGGAAGAGTTTTGATGTATATATCTCCTGGTCCTACTAGGTTTGTTTCTTTGGTTATTGTTGATAAGAGGCTAATTACTGGATTGTTTAGTTCTGCACTATGATGTTGATGCAAGATATAGGAACAAGCACCTGCCCACTGTAAGACTACACCTCTCTATGTATAGGTTAGCCTGATATTACCCAACAGTGTTATCTGTACACTCTACAAGCCTGCTACAGTACACTTCTACTGCAGACATATTCTCTACAGTTTATACACATCTGATATAACCATTATCACTCCAACCTTGGTGTTTTTATTCCCCGATTTCTTTCTCCTTTCACTATTGAATAGTAGGAGGAATTTCTACTTTAATGTCAAGCGAAGCACTACTATGTGGAAGTTGTTGCCAGTAGAATAGTCTGTGTTATTTTGTTGATTCGGCACTTCTATTCTAGTATAATTTGGGTTGATTATTAGATCTGTGCTTTGCCGCTAATGGCTGCAGTATTGCCAAAGTGGTGTTAAACAATAACTCCCTCACTCACTAGATCTGTGTTGTGGTGCAAGTTCATCATGTTAAGGAATGTATCTTGTTACAGTGTGCACTACATCTTCTGGCCTGCTAACATTCTTGAGAAACTCTTCTTGTCCATTCTAGTAATTGCTTGTGTTTACATCTGTGATGCCAAAAGATTTACTTGGTGCTATTTTGATCGTTGTTTGTAGCCATCTTGAATGTCAACCTAGAATTGTCAATGATTCTGCCAAATGTTTTTCCCCTTGTAAATTGGTGATCTTAGAATTGTTTCAATAATAATGATGCAACAATATTTAACTCATGACTGGTAGTTGTAGGTTCATATTGAGTACCTTAGTTTACTTTACTCTCATCAAATCATTGATCTTGAATCTAATGCTGCATCTGTCTTCTGTATGTCAAGACCTGTTTATTTTGTATTACTGCTCAAATGTTTCTGTATTTGCATGTTGTCAGTGTCCCTTGTATTGCTTCTCTGTAAATGTTAAAATATCCTAGGGAAAGTTTCTGAATCGCAGTGTATATGTTTGAGACCATCAGACAAGTTTTATTTGGAGAATTGTGTTCTGATTCTGTTTGTCCGACTGTCTGTCCATCTGTGTGTCTGTCAGTGTTCCGTGTGTGTATCGGTGTGGATCTGTAGGGCAGGTGTTCTGACTCCTACTCAAGCTTCCCACTCTGGTCCCACTTGATGGATCCACTTGAACCCTGCAGGGCTTCTGTAACAGAAATCAAATAATGTAACTACATGTACTGTTTTACTATTGATAAATAATATTTAAAAAAGTCATAATACTGTTATATGGGAACAAATACATGTATGTCATGAAAACTAAAAATTATAAGAAATGCACGAATCAATTAGTTTAAAGCATTATTGGGGGTGGTAATGAGAAGAGAAGAAAAATTAAGTGTGTCAATTGCTTAAACACTCATTCACAGAAAATGTTTTTTCTTCATCAAAGAGTTTAGAAAAGTTTAACCCTGTCTGATAGTTGGTTAGTCCATGAACAGGTGACTGAAGTGTACTGGAGCGGTAACTTGTGCTCCTCACCTCTCGCTGGTAAACTTATCCCTCTGCAACAAACTGAATCCCATTTTAAAATGCTATCTGCCTCACAGCAAGCTATTATTAACCCGCTCATGACGCAGCAGTCTGCTGAAACCAGCCAACCCTCCTGCTACTTTCCTCACAACTGCTGCAATACTCATCTCACAGACTGATAACGTTTTCTGTACAACTAGTCAATATGGAGTCTACAGTAAATATCCAGATGCCTCCCATTAATTAAGCAAGTGTGTCATTCCATTGAACAGCCGCATTTACCTGGGCGGGATGTGTTTGAAATGAATAATAAGCGGCTTTATTACAGAAAACCATGAAATATGCTCTCGCTTTTACATCATTACACATGAAGTAATTATAGAATAAACGCTTGCCTGTTCATCATACTTACACACATATTGCAGTTATGAACTAATCGTAAAATAGTACAGCCATCTTGTTTGTTCTGGCAGTGTTTGTCATAAGGTTAGCTTAGTTACCATTTTGGAGGTTATAACCTGATGTTTGACTTGACTTCCCTAATGGATGTCATTAGCGCCCTCTCTCCATCTCTGTATTAACTGTAAATCATCCCAAGTTTTTCTGTAAAGCCATAAAAGTTTTTGATGTTTCTTCACGACCCACAAAGCAAGAAATGCTGAGCATATACAATTATAGAAAATTCGCACTTATAATCTACACAAAAATTAAGCTGTAAAGATGAACCAAATTCACTCATCTCTTAATTAGTGTCTTCTACAATCGTATGTACATATTCAGCGATAACAGTATGTGGAATTCTGGAATTTAACCAGACATTAGATTTATATGTTTATTTAAGTATGATAAGCAAATGATGAAATCCCTTGTTCACCTGTTTTAAGAGTTACTTGTAGACCTGTGATAGTGTGTTTAATTGCCACCTCTACATGCTCATACTGCCTTTATCATTATCCTTTATTTTTTTGGCATATGATCAACATCTTTAAATGTTTCTCAGCCATAATAAGTTTTTGCTGAATTTGATTATTTGGCAATGGAATCTTGAAATTTATTCAGATAAAATGCTTAAAAAACCCAGGAAGATTTCACACAAAAAGTACAAGCACAAACTATAAAACCCCATAGTGAAATAGTTTTACTGTTATCTTGGTAAAAGTCCTTGTTTTATATTATAACTTGTAACACATGATATTAAATTTTATTTATTGGTATTTCAGGCGGACAAAGACAATCATGTACTACATGTCACCGATACTGGTTTAGGAATGACTAAGGCGGATATGGTCAACAATCTAGGTACCATCGCCAAGTCGGGAACCAGCGACTTCTTAGCCAAGTTAGGCGAAGCAAAAACAACTCAGGAAAGCAGCGATCTAATTGGACAGTTTGGTGTCGGATTTTACTCTTCATTCTTGGGTATCTGATGACTTTGAAATTTTTTAATTTGTACAAATAATGTAGCACCTTACTTTTGTAATATTGAGAGGTTATTGGTTTTTCATATTTTAATATATATGTTACAAATTTATATATTTAAATTCTCAATATGTAACCATGTAAACATGACGTCTCGTTTATCCTAGAACACTTGAAATAGACATTGCTGATCATGTTGATATAAGTTATAACACCCACACCTGAGATACATGCATTGTATAAACTGTATATTGTATGAGTCATGTGATTAGACAACAAGATCTTTCATCTGGACCATTGTGTAAACCAAGCCACCTAGTAGAAGGTGTTTGAGATTTTTCTGTTTACATGCAACAGTAACAGACAAGTGTTCTAAGGAATTTGGATGTAAACCATGGTTTCTCCAGAGCATAATTTTTAAGTTGCGTAAAACAAAATTAAAGACATAAATTTTTTCAAATTTACTACTGTAGTACAATGTAAATAACACTGGGACTTTTATTGGTAGAATTTGTCCTGAATCCAACACTCTACAAAGTAGCGACTGGTTCAAACAATTCATCATCTATGAATTGTGTTCAGTTTTACTATATAAATATTTTTTAAAATACTGTCTTGCTTTTTACATTTTAATCCCTTTTCAATGAAAGTTATTTACCTGGTTTTGAGTTGTATGAATGTGGTTTCCAGTTGCGGACCGTGTTGTCGTGACATCCAAGCACAACGATGACGAGCAATACATCTGGGAGTCAGACGCCTCCACCTTCAGTGTGGTCAAGGATCCACGAGGCAACACTCTCGGACGTGGAACCACAGTCAGGTACACACTTACCTCCCTTTGATATCTTTGAAGATATCTTCTTTGATATCTTTGAAGATATCTTCGCAGAATATAGTGTATTTCTTTTGATTGGGTTTATATTGCATATCTCTAATTTACGTCTCATTATCAGAACGATTAGAATGTGTTTAGAAAGATTAGCATGTGTCTTACGAGTCCTGACAGCAATATGTTTTACTTTGTGCCTTTACATTGTGCCTTCACATATGCATGAGATATGAAGATGAAAACCACAAATATTTTACAGGAATAATTGCAAATCGTTTTTATTTTCCCTCAAAGCACAAATGCACACCCCTTGGCCTGTTGTGATAGTTCATGAAACTCAAATTCAAACCTACACTGTATCAAATAGTGGTCAGAAAAGTGACCCTTTCAGTTTGTAAAATATATCAATCATAGAAACTCATGTGAATTTTATGCAATGCTGCATTAAATAAACATGAACCCAGTAACATCAACACCCTATGAATTCTGATTTGTCACTTTCTCCTCAATGCATGACAATGTTATTCTTGATAATGGAGGTGCTTCAGAAGAAGACCTCGTCTCCGGCAGAGTGACCAAAGTTTGTTCAGCTGACTAAGTGGGGCTGAGTAGACATACAGGTTGTGTTTATAAATAACCGCACACATCTGTGCACTGACATTTAGAGTACCCTGATCTCGTCTGCAGAGAGCAACATCTCCAGTCTTACTTCTCACCTGTATCGAGTTATCCAACACCTGTCTGGCCAATAGGGCAGAGGGGGTGCATTGTCTGAACATTTCTATCACCTTGTCTTTATAAGCATAATTCGTACACAATGAAGGTACTGACCTGAAGTAGGCAGAATCAGTTTGGGGGAGGGTTTTAAGGGGTCTCAATTCTAATTTCATGATAAGCTGTACTTATCATAATAAAAGTCAAGGGCCTAGATTTTTAAAGCTATTTTAGTGCTAAGATAGTCGTAAGCCAATGTTAACGAATGATACTTACGACTCTTGCCGCTGATAGAGCTTCGAAAATGCATAGTTTATGTTATGTTTATTTATGGAAGAGCTAACATATCCGCTGTTAGGATGCTCTAAAATTCTGTGATGTCCAAGGTACAAAGTCCACAAATTCCAGTACCTGAATACAGACCATAGCTATCATTTATTACACATCTCCTGATGTTGCTGGCTGAACCTAAAAGAGAAAGTCAAATTTTTCTACCACAGCTTTCATCCCATATGAACCACTATGTCCAACAATGTAGTCTCTATATGTATCTGTATGTAATATTGTATCTATATGGAGATAAATCTTTAGTTACTGACATTGATTCTCTATAAAGGAAGCGGCAAATGCATTCAAATTAAGAAGGAAAGCCCAAAGTCAAATCATATCATGTCTCTTAATAATAATAATTATATGGATATCTACATCGCGCAGTGTTTCGCTTGAAATGCTTGCTCAAGGCCCTGATGGAATTGTACTGGCAGCGACTCGGTGCTTTGTGTGACCATGGCAAGTCCATGCATCTAGTTTTGATGTTGCCAATGCAACTGATTGCATTGTGAGTGAAATGCATTGCCCAGGGACACAACACAATATGAGGTCCAGGTTATGAATTTTGGTATCTTTACCTGGATTCAAACCCGGGTGGGGGCGGGATAGCGCAGTGGTTAGCGCATTCGGCTTCGGATCAAGAGGTCCGGGGTTCGAATCCCGCCAGGGGCACGGCAACTTTGTCTGCAGTAGAGAACTGTTCTACACGCAGTAAGGTTTGGGTGCAATGCTACACTGAAATTCAGAGTAGTACCACCCATGGTTCGCTAGTTCCAGCCGCTGCTCGCAGGTTTCACCGCAGTGCATAGCCACATGGCGTTGTGGGCTTTCTCCCTGCCATAATACTAGCAGCCGCGATATAAGTGAAATACTCTTGAAAGCGGCGTTAAACCCCAACTCACTCACTCACTCACTCAAACCCGGGTCTTTGGTGTAAGTTGCTAACCACTGCTCCATGTTCATGTTGATGTTGATGCTGATGTAACAATGTGTGTTTGTGTATTGCAGCCTGTACCTGAAGGAGGAAGCTCACGACTATCTGGAGGAACACACGCTGAAGGAGATCGTCAGGAAGTACAGTCAGTTCATCAACTTCAACATCTACCTCTGGACTAGCAAGGTGACTACCTAAACATCTTACTTCATTATTGCTTGTGGTGTCATTGGTCAAATGATCACCTTAGTGTCAACTTTGTTTCTTGGGCCACCTTTTACCACCTTTCAAAGCATGTTATGTCTCTTGAACTGCTATAGTTCTTAAAATTAGCTGGCTGCCTCAGTCTGCCTGTGTTTGTTGAATTCAGAGACATCTGTTTACTTTGGTGATGGTGACCTAATTAGTTTCAAGGTCATCATGATGCTTTTTACCAGTAATGTAATGAAGACCAAATGATAAGAACAAGTAAATGTGTCTTACTTGATTCAATGTCTGTGGGGGACATTGCCATGCTAGTGACAAGCACTTGTTTTGAATGTGATTAGAGATTTCAGAAAAATGCAAATAGCCTATGCTATGTTTATTGTTGAACTTCATGTTCTCTTTTATTCTTTATTCATAACATCCTATCAAGTCAAATGTCAAAAGAGACAATCAGAAATAAAATTAACGAAAACTGTTAATCCCTCTTCTCACAAGAATTTATTTTCCCCATAATAGAAATGAAAGGATTGTTTAATACATTTATTTTTCTTCCCTCCCAGACGGAGGAGGTTGAGGAGCCAGTTGAAGAGGAAGACAAGAAGGAAGATGCTGACGCAGAGAAGAAAGAGGAAGAGAAGAAGGAAGAGGAGGAGGAAGACGGAAAGGTGGAGGAGGAGAAGGAGGAAGAGAAACCCAAGACCAAGAAGGTGGAGAAGACAGTCTGGGACTGGGAGCTCATGAACAGCATCAAACCTATATGGACCAGGAAGTGAGTGGAATAGTTTTAAGGGCTTGGAATTGTAGTTATGCAAGTTCGGTTATTCGCAGACAAACCGCATCTTGCCCTTAAGGATGGGGAGATTAGAAGTTGTGTTAGAATAGTCAATGACATGAGATTCTTATTCACTGGCAACATCTTTCACTTGAGGATGGGAAAAAGATTTGAAGTGACTC
Organism: Gibbula magus; assembly: GCA_936450465.1. NCBI lineage: Eukaryota > Metazoa > Mollusca > Gastropoda > Trochida > Trochidae > Gibbula > Gibbula magus. The sequence goes on along the minus strand of OW388296.1, from coordinate 52,553,601 downwards.
TTGGGGAGTTGGACATATTAAAATGTATGAAATTTCTTTGTGTTCACAATTGTGGATAATAAGCAAAAATGAAAGTAAGGTTTACATATTGAAAGCATTTGAAAACAATTTGAAAACATGAGAATAATACTAGACAAATCAAAAACAGATAGATGGGTTTCTGTGATTACAACTGTAGATTTATCATATTTCCTCTTCTCACAACAGAGCAAATGAGATTGAAGACAAGGAATACAACGAGTTCTACAAGTCAATCAGCAAAGACAGCGATGAACCGATGACGAAGACTCACTTCACTGCTGAGGGCGAGGTCACCTTCAAGTCCATCCTGTACATCCCTAAAACATCCTCCACTGACATGTTCCAGAACTACGGCAAGAGACTGGAAGCCATCAAGGTGAGAGGATGGTGTATTATGATACAGTTGTCGGTATAGGTCCCGATTTGTTGAATGATGAAATTGGATTAGAATTACATCCCCATGCTATTCGTATTGTGTGTACAAAATTAAAACTACACTGAAATGATTTGCTGATATGAATGCCAAACATTTGCATATTTTTTTTTCAAATTATTTCATACCTTATCTGCTACCCATGGTTCGCTAGTTCCAGCAGATGCTCGCAGGTTTCACCGCAATGCATAGCCACATGGCGTTGCGGGCTTTCTCCCTGCCATAATACTAGCAGCCGCGGTATAAGTGAAATACTCTTGAAAGCGGCGTTAAACCCCAACTCACCTCACACCTTATCTTTGGTCTTTCCAAAGCCTTTAAAATGTCTTGGATTTTATGTTTTAAAAACTGTATGTAGCTTTGTCTATTAGTGAAAAGCCAAAATAGTTACTGTTGACTTTGTTTTGCTTTGGATAATTTATTCATCTGGGATCCACAATAACATCTTCATCATCTTTTCTGTTTACTGATGGTAACTGATGTGTTGCAGATGTACGTGAGACGTGTTTTCATCACTGACGACTTCGAGGATATGTTGCCAAAATATCTGTCATTCATCAGAGGAGTTGTGAGTAATACTTGAAAATATTTCTACAGTCATAATGTTCATGATGCCATTTCAATATTCGAGATAATGTTTTATCCTTGATTATAAAACAATGACTGTCATCAGCTCCTGATTATGAGGAGTGTAAACAGTCACTGTCAAAGCATCAGTTGAATAAAATCCTTGTCTGTTTTCTTCATCATCCATGACTGAAAAAGTCTTTAAAATGTCTAATAGTAAACAAGCAAGACTAGCAAATAAACTGGCAGCAGGGCTTTTGGTGTCACATCTCTTTTTAAAAAAAATGGGGCTGAAGGGCTAGCAGTTATCATTAGACATGAACATGTTGCTTGTGACGCTTTCTCACAACACTATTCCAATATGACAGTTTTCCTGTGTGAGTGATAAAGAATCTTGAGTTAGTTATACATTCAGCAACATTGTTTCAAACTTAAGAGTCTGTCAATATAGGATTGTTTATAAGAAGTCCTGCTAGATATGAGTGAAGGAACAAATTTAAGAAAAGATTGCTTGCGACTGTTCAGCATCAAAATCTTCCAACCTGTAACCTACAAAAATGAATTATAACGTTCTCCTCTCCTCCAGGTTGACTCTGACGACCTGCCCCTGAACGTGTCCCGAGAGACGCTGCAGCAGCACAAACTGTTGAAGGTGATCAAGAAGAAGCTGGTGAGGAAGACGCTCGACATGATCAAGAAGATCAGCAAGGAGGACTACGTGGCCTTCTGGAAGGAGTACAGCACCAAGTGAGTGGGAAATAGTTTCTTAAAGCATAATAGTCTAAGTTTGAACAGGGATGAAGATGAGTGGAAAACAGTTTATTTCCAATGTTTGTAGAAAGTCTGAAAAGTTACCAGCCCTAAACTATGTTTGAACAGGGGTGAAGTTAAATCTCAAGACAAATTTTACTGTTCTGTCTTGCTATAGTAGTGAGTGATGTTAGTTGGAAACAGTTTGTAGTTTGTCTGAAATGTTGCCAGCCTGAAACTATGATTTTGTTAACTTAAGTGGTAAACCATGGTTACCAGCTCTGACCAAAAGTGTGTTACCGGCTGTAGGATGTCTCTTATTTCATACACTTTGCATAGTAATGTTAACATTTAGCGCCATCGTTTTACATAGAGTAGTTGAAGAGATCTGTTACCATCAAGAAAAGAAAATGCTTTAAAGTTTGTGAGGGAAATTATGCTCAACTTTTGACTTGTAGATACTAGCACATCAAGTGTGTCACATATAGAAAATAAGGTTAATCTCCACCAGTTTGACCAAACTTCCCTTTTCTCCCTGTTCAGCATCAAACTTGGAGTGATCGAGGACAGCTCAAACCGAACCCGTCTCGCCAAACTCCTCCGCTTCAACACCTCCAACTCAGACACCGAGCTGACGTCCCTCGCGGAGTACATCGAACGTATGAAGGAGAAGCAGGAGTCCATCTTCTTTGTTGCCGGAACCACCAAGGACGAGGTGAACATTGTTTGGTTGAAGTTATTTGATGTTTTAACAGGGGTGAAGTTGTATTTCAAGATGAGATTTACTGGTATTGTTTTGCTCTTGCAGTGAATGTCCTATTTTGTAGCTGGTGTAGTGAAGGGCTGCAAGGATGCAAAGCATACTGTTGTAGCAGATATTGTAGCTCTTGTTTACCTGTTGATGTATATAAATTTGCTTATGAATATAACACCAAGCCGGAAGTACTGTAAATCTGTATTTCATAGAAAAGAAGGTAATCGATTATAGGATAATTGAAATCAAACCTAGATTAGATTTAGGAAAATAGCAAAATGGAAGCTGAAGAAAAGAATTAAGGAATGTGAATGTTGCACCTTTAACAGGAAGTAACTATATTTGATCAATCAGAAGAAAACATTGCTCAAGTCTACAAATACAACTTTGATAATTGTTTCCAGGTGATGAAGTCCCCGTTTGTTGAGCGTCTCCTGAAGAAGGGCTTCGAGGTGTTGTACCTGACGGAGCCTGTTGATGAGTACTGCATCCAGTCTCTCCCGGAGTTTGAAGGCAAGAAGTTCCAGAACGTTGCCAAGGACGGACTGAAGCTGGACGACTCCGAGAAGTCCAAGGAGCGGAAGGAGGCGATGGAGAAGGAGTACGAACCTCTCCTCACCTGGCTCAAGGAGGACGCCCTCAAGGATAAGGTGGGTCACGATGCTTGATTAACAATTTTTTTTCCGATTTGTTGCATGATAATTCTGGTTTGGTCAAAGCTCTACACATCTTGAAGAGGTTTGTCGAGCAATAGATATTTGCATTAGTTGCATTTAAATCGTAGAATTATAGTTTGAAGTTATCCATTGATGTGGTTGAGAAGCTTTAAGTATTTCTTTAGTTGAATTCAGTTTCCTGTATTGTTGTGCTGAAAAAAATTAATCTTAGAAATTTGGTAGCAGTCCTGGTGAATTCTTACAAGCAAAATAAGTACATTGGAAAGAAAAAAAATCCCAATGGACCATTTTGAGGGCTTTTAGTCATTTTCAGAATTTTAAATGGGCCATTCCCCTTTGAAGCAATAGTAAAATTTCTAAATTTAATGAGCCATTTTTTCATCAAATGTGCAAAATGACCCATGGCTCCTACTTTTCCCGATCCCTGCTACTTTTCAGATCATTGATCAGTCATCTGAAAGTCTTTCCCAAATTCAAATGCCACAGAGCATGTTGCACTTGTAAGAAGGTAAACTATCAATAAGTCTGTCCCTCTATCCACAGATCGAGAAGGCCACCGTCTCCGAGCGTCTGGACACCTCCCCATGTGCTCTGATCGCCAGTCAGTTCGGGTGGTCCGGCAACATGGAGCGCATCATGAAGGCTCAAGCATACGCCAAGGCTCAGGACCCCACTCAGTCGTAAGTACTCGGCAATTACACCAAGCACCCAGAACACAAGTGTAATTTTAGTAACATAACAAAGATTTCTAATCTTGACAGTAAAAGAATTGAGCTTGAAAGAGTAAAGATGTCGGACATTAATTATCAGAAGGTTTGAGTATTTAAATATTCTCTTATGCATTAATTAAAGTTGTTTGCCAAGGAAGAAAAAACTGCTTTCATTCCAAATTTGGATAGATTAGAATTGTGAAAATGTAAGTAAGTAAATGTAAATGTAAATGTAAAATGTCTATTCAAATTAGTTTTCCTTCTCCATAACAATTTATTAATTCTGTTTGCAGTTTCTATGCCAACCAGAAGAAAACTCTGGAAGTGAACCCACGTCATCCCCTCATCAAGACCCTGAAGCAGAGAGTGGAGACCGACAAGGAAGACCAGACCGCGAAGGATCTTGCCGTGGTTATGTTTGAGACCGCGACGATGAGGTCCGGATACCAAGTGCCTGACAGTGCTGGATTCGCAGAGCGTGTGGAGCGCATGTTGCGTCTCAGTCTTGACATTCCCATGGATGCAAAGGTACGTGTACTTTTGATTTCTTTTAATATCCCACTGAAAGTATTTTAACCTCTTGTCGCTAATACAGTACAACTATTGTAGTTCCAGCCGTTGCTTGCAAAAACTGTTTAAGCCCAAATCACCCCACCTCCAATACTGTTCCAGTTCCAGCAGATCCTTACAAAGAGGTGTTAAACCCCAAATCACCTCGCCTCTAATACAGTATACTTATTCAAGACTGGTAAAACACAACCTTATGCTCCTATACAGACAACTTTGTGAGCATCTGAGAATCTAATTCGACTATTCAACACTTTCGAGGTGATATAAAATAGAATATTTCTAAATTCCTACACTACCACATACCATCCATGTAGACCTTTGACTGAATGTAATCCTCCCAACCGACCTCAAGTACTCACATTTTGGCATCATGATTCCTAATCTCTGAGGTTTGTTGCTGTGGTTACAGATTGAGGATGAACCATTTGACGAGGAGGCTGTCGAGGCTGATGAGGGAGAGGAGGAAGTAGCTGCTGACGATGAAGATAAAGTGAGTAACCAGCATGACCTGCAACACTTACCTCCCTTTGATAACTTACCACTTTCAACTGAATCTGTGCAGTTTGTCTCCAGTATTGTTCCAGTGGTGCTTGTCAGACCAGCCCACTCAACTGATTCTCAGATGTATTAATTATGATAGCTCGTCTAAAACTGCCACATAAGATGTTAACTAAATCCCAAAGGTTCCATTTCTCTACTTAACAGAAACAGATGGTTTATCCTCAAATTTGTTGAAATAAGTGCATGTTTGTCTTCTCATAAGTTGACGTTTGACGGGTGGAGGGAACTTTCAGAGGGGAACTACTCTGACGTAGCCAGTATTGAGATTTAATCCTCAGAGAATATAAACAGATTTACTTTCTTCATTAACCTCTGAAGTTTAAGATACAGACATCTTGAAAGAACTGCATGAGTGTAACTAACCTGTTTTGTGCTGTGAAATCTCCCAGAGGATCTTGCTTCTGCCTTGTGTGTTGACGTCTGCTCCAGTGAAAGTAGTTCAAGACTATCACTGGAGGAACCATTTGGCATGACAGGAGGCATTTGTTTGTGTCATGTCCATGATTTACCATTGACTTCCAAACCAGTTTGATACGCACCTTTTTAGAATGACAACCATTTGTTTGTTTAAGTAGCATTTTCACTTTGATAATTTGCATGGTGCATGATAATTGTAAAACTAACTTAAAATTCATCGGAAACTAATTTTTTGGAAAAAAAACTGACAAAAACAAAACAAAAAGGCAACTAAATTATTAAGCAAACTGAACACACAAGGCACAGAATCAAGATGGATGCTGGGAGACTTGATGACCCATTTTACATTTCCGTATTTTCTTCTCTACAGAGTGACGACCATGATGAACTCTGATCAGTGAAACTGCTAGACATTTTATAAATAATCATTTCATCTTCGACATCGTCATATCACCTGTACAGCTGAATATCTTGGGCTATTTGGACGTCGGAATCGCAAATGAGGGGCTTCTTTGGAGAAGAGGATTTCTGCTAAACCCGTTGTCTGCTGTTTATAGTGCTTCAATCATTCTCAAACTCCAATCAGGGATGGGAGTTTTCAGCAGATGAGTTGAGTCGGCCATGTTGGTTTGTCCAAGCGTGTGTCGATTGTTGCATAGGATGCCACCTAGGACTTCAAACCTGCCTTTGTTGAAAATTCAGCTTTATCTTTTGAATATTCAATAGATCATTTGATTTTGTCATTTGAGTTATCCTGACTCCAGTAGATTTTGTTGGAGTATTCCATCTGTGACCTCAAAACTCACAACAGGCCTGAAAATTGAAAATTCAACATTTTCTTCCAAAATTTATTCCTATCCCTGAAAAATGTTTAGTAACCTAACTTACGATTGTGTGACTGTCCAATTATGTATATGAGGAGTGCTTGTGCTGTGAGCAAAAGGTTGTATTTAAGAATAATGCCATACTCAAATCATCAAGTTATTACGTTGTTACGTTTGTCGGGTGGGTCTATGGCATCTCTTTGTTTTCTGCGTCTGTATAAAACATGTCATGAAAGTGCACCACTAAATGTATTTTGTTGTACAATAAAATAAAGTGTTCTTTATTATAACAAGTGCTTGTTTGTGTCCTTTCTTGCAACATTGGACATTTTAATATATGGAGGACTTCTTGTGAACAAGGGGGTGGGATAATGCAGTGGTTAGCACATTCAGCTACGGATCGAGAGGTGGTTGGGGGGATAGCACACTCAGCTACATCCCGGTAGATAACTGTTCTACATGCAGTAAAGTTTGAGTGCAATACTACACTGAATTTCAGTGATGTACAACCCATTGTTAGCTAGTAACAGCCTATGAATGCAGGTTTCCCACAATGCATAGCCACATTGATGTGTGGACTTTCTCCCTGCAATAACACAAGCAGTCATTATATATGTAAAATACAGCGTTGAATACCAAATCACATGGTTTCTTATAAACAATCAAATCTTCCAGTTAAAAAGAAATTTTACATTTAATGGACAACTTAAGAAGAACTTTAGAACTGCACATTTATCAGCATGGGACAATTTACAGATATAGTCCCTTCTATTCCTTTAATGTAACCAGATATTGGTTCTAGATAAATTAGTGAAAAAATTTAATTTAATGAAAACGATCATTATAAAATGGAACAGATATAAAACCGTGCGCAAAATAACCAGTTGTAAACTTGGAAAGGTAGATTACATAATTTGGATTAGGTGAATAATAAATAAATAATACTGCACATTTTAAGGGCTAATATCCGGTGCAAGAACTGCTCAATGGTGTATCATTGTTACCCTGAAGGAACTGTACTTTCGGTGCTGCTAATAAGCGCCGTACGACCGACCGTATAGGTCCATACTTCCCATAGAGGTCAGTACTTCCCGTGTTCAGGTACCCATTTCAAGAGCTGGGTGGACTTAGTGCAATGTGGAATAAGTGCCTTGCCCAGGGGCAAAACACAATATAAGTATAAGGTCACAAATGTTTGGTGTGTCCACCAGGATTTGAACCCGGACCGTTGGCGTGAGAGGCCAGCATGCTAACCACTAACACAATGCTCCTAATAGATTTATAATATGGCATTCTGATAGAGTGCAGGATATCTTGTAAAGAATAAATATCAAAATATTTGTTAAGATTCTCGCCGCTAATGGCTGCAATACTGCCGAAGTGGCGTTAAACAATAATTCACTCACTCACTTGTTAAGATTCTGTAACTTCCTCCCTGCTGATGATGGCTGCAATATTGTCAAAGCTGCAATATTGTCAAAGCAGCAATAGACAACAGACTCTTACTCTATAACTAGGGGAAATATATTCGCTTCTATCATGTCAAAACAACCAGGCAACTATCAATATTAGATCGGATATAAAGGGAAATTTCGCAAAATAAACAACTAAATGAGAAAACAGCAGATAACTGGTTCCTGACCTTTAGTACATGAAACCAAATCAATCAATACATCTATGTGTATGGTTCATCTGGAAGTACTATCAACTATCATAACTGTATCAACACTATTCAACAGATTCTTAAATATAACAGTTACTGAAAGGAGAATTATTCTAGCCTGTTAAATTTAATCAAAAACATAATGCTAAACAAATTTGGGTATTGAAGACCTTTTCATATACTAACTTAAATTAATCCGTATATACTGGGGAAAACGTTGGCATAGACTACTTTACTATCACATTTTGCTGCACAGTAATGCATTCATGACAAACCATGGAAGGACATTTCTTATTTCACATACTTGGTTTTAGAATAGTAAGTTTATGAACATCTACTTATTCTGAAGAAGATATTTTATACATCACAATACAACATATGAAGTCATTATTTCCCCTGGACCCGACTATGTTAAATGATCTAAAATGCATGTCAGAAATTGATAAATCTCAATACTGATAAATCATTCTTTGTCTCTCTGTAACCATGGAAATAAACTTGTTTTATTAATATATTCTTCGAAAAGATACAATTGAAATAAAAACGTCTGGTACGCAATTCAGAAGAGAGCCATTCGTAGAAATTGTATTATCTTATACTGCAAATAAATGTTGATTTGTAAATTAACGTTTCTTATTCAGACTCTTTGTTCAGTATTTTAGCCTAAAGGTCTATAAGTACAGTATTGTTTCATTGTCTTTTGATGAACTACTTATAAAATAACAATAATTGAACGGTAATGTTGCTATTGTTTATCCAATTTTTTTGAAAAAATTAACATGTAACCCTGGTGACATGTTGTGTTGGTGTGTTGTACCAGCATGTCCAGTTATCTCTGCATGAGCATGGTGTGGCGTGGAACAGTTGTGGTCAATTACTTTTTAGCTCATCAGGCCTGAAAGGCCCAATGGCCTTATGGCATGGCATGGCGTCCGGCGTCCGGCGTCCGTCCATCCATCCATCCGTCCGTCCATCCGTCCGTAAACTTTGCGCATTTTCGACTTCTTCTCCAGAACCAATGACTCCACAGAGCTGAAATTTTATGTGCAGACTCCTTGGCCAATGGGGATTCTAAATTGTAGATTTCGTGACCCCGTGACCCCAAATGGGGTCACAGGGGTCACGTCCTTAAAAACCTATTTTCATCTTCTTCTCCAGTTTCAAAAGGTCTAGAGAGCTGAAAAGTTGTGTGCAGACTCCTTGGCCAATGGGGATTCAAAATTGTAGATTTTGTGACCCTGTGACCCCAATCTAGGTCACCGGTCATGACCCAAAAACCTAGATTAATCTTTATCTTAAGTATGTAAAGCTGTAGAAAGGTGAAATTGTAATTGTAGGATTGGTGACCCTGTGACTCCAAAGTTGGGTCACAGAGGTCATGGTCTAAAAAACCTATTTTTTTCTTGTTAACAATGTATTACTTGATATAACTTAGATATTCAATCTTAGATAATAATCAATGAAATCCTGATGAGCTACAGAGCCCATGGCTCTATTTTTTTATTACCCATATGGTTGAAAATAACCGAGTTAATATTATTGATATGTGCACATATCACGTTTGCCTAACAACTATTGTTTCACTGCGACCTCCCGTATTGTGTGGTCTGTGACGTCATAAAACGATTGTTCGTGACGTCACTGTAGCTTGCCGTCGCAAGAGAAGTGGGCTGTTTTCTGACTTTTTTACGCGAATCAAATGGAATAAAATGGGTAATAAAGAAATTATCACATTCGAAAGTGTGCCATATGACTTTTACGAAACGAGTGTGAATTTCTGTGTAACCCTCGCTCTCGCTCGGGCAATACAGAAATTCACACTCGTTTCGTAAAAGTCATATGACACAAAATGATATTGGTGTCATGATGGGGGAACATCTGCTGGAGTATCTTCTGAGTAGGAACTTTGTACTTGGCTGTACCTATGTAGAATATATTTTAGCAAAATACTATAATATCGTGACACTAGTATGATTTCCCAATATTTCACGTTTAACTCACTTATAGATACGGTCGTGTCAGTAAATACAGTTATGCACATACATGTAAGTTCTCAAATTAGTATGGTTATTTAGTAACATCTGTTACTCAAGGGCAACTACAAATTCCCCATTGGATCGCTGCAAATGGCAAAGAATTTGCCTAAGCGGTGTTAAACAATAACTAACTCACTCTCAATGTGTTTGGTACACTGACCTTCAGCGTAGTACCACCCATGGTTCGCTAGTTTCAGCCGATGCTCGCATGTGTTGCCACATGGTGTTGTGGACTTTCTCCCTGCTATAATATTAGCAGCCGTGATAAAAGTGAAAGAGCGGTGTTAACCCCCAAATCACTTCACCCCCAAATCACTTCACCAAATTTATTGGTATTTTCATTATCCTAAAGACGGGAGTCGCAGTACCGATACTTTCAGAATAGGTCAAACAAGTAACACCTGCGGAAATAAACAAATGTCCGCACTGATATGCTGGAAATGACTAGTGTCCCACCCTTTAATTTCAATATCCATGTGCAGCAAGAATCTCTCCATGTTCGAGATAACACTCTACCATGACGGATTGCAAGCATACACGTAACATCCCATGCTTAGACATCTTTGTATCTTTGACAACGTTTCTGGTTGAGTTCATCGCCAATCATCAAGCTCGTCCTTGTCTGATATTGGAGCAGTCCAGGGGATGCAAGAATAACTAAGTCCAAGTAACAATGTATTAAGTGAAACAAGAACATACTTTCCATGGTTCAATATACATGTATCTATAATTAACAAATATTTCAAACAAAGATGATACATCTTGACATCGCATTTATTATCAGGTAAAAAAACGTTGCACATAGTACATTTTTAAAAAAGTAACCTTGCGCCCATTGTCATAAGGAATCTATTCGTCAGAAAGTGATCTTGTTCCTTGATGAAGTGTTCCTCAATAGTGTCAATATACACACTGAAGCGTAGCCTTTATTGTTGTAAATTTAAGCTTTGACTACACCTACAACTTATTCTCCTCCATCGTATACCACCATATACAATTCTGTTATTTTGAAGAGGTCAAAAAAAGGTCAGGTCAGAACAGTTGTTTCTACTGGAACTGGATATTTATGAAAGTAAATGTCATACTGTTTACAAAACGGGTGCCTGAATTTAATTCGCTCTAGATAGACTTATAATTAGGCACAGTGTCGTGACAAAGGAACGTAATATTGGAACCAATGCCATACTCTTTATGAACTAACAAAATAGAATTGAAAAAAAAATCGACAAAATCTACGTTCCAGCCAAGACAATGTAAGGTAAGCATGGGCTGACGTTCCGCAAAATGACACATTTAGAGGGTAACGTCATTGATGAAATGCGACTTCACTGCACGTTTACAAGAGATACTTTGCCCTTTGGCTTCAATATGATCGCACACATAAAGACTTTACCAAACAAGCTTGGGATTACTGTGCTGAATTGATTGAATTGAAAACGTTATGAATATGATCCAAAAATCAAATGTCTGCAAGAAATAGAACATGGTTATATTTGAAATAACACTACCTTCAGTAGTACAAATTCTTGTACTTTTTTCGGGCCGAGTCCCATGCGGGATTCGAACACACGCCCTCAGAGTAAGGCAACTATCGCCAGCATTGACTGTACCAACAGCTAGTATGCGCTTGTCGACCTTTGAAGAGTTCAACATATGTTTAACTGTATTATCAACGTTTTCAGTAATATTCTAAAAGCATACTTGAAGTCTTCCTGGGGTAGTCACATTCTGATTAAATGACCCTTTACGTTCACGCCCAAAGGCCAGATGGACTTGTGGTATGGTCCGTCGTCCGGAAAGTTTCGATCTATCCTTCAGAAACGCTGCACCCCAAAGTTAAAGCTAGGGGATCAACATTTGGACATTTGGTCCTGACCTGAGGCATGCAAGGCAGTCCATTAACTTCGTAAATATTGTTTATTCAGGGAACACCGGATGAACAGAGAACATGATTAGAAATATTTAAAGGTGCATCCATTGTGTTTCATAAAATTGTATTTGGCTTTAATACGTTCCAACACACCATATGTGCTGTTTACAATACAAACAAATTCACTCAGCTTGCATATTCATCCCCAATCGTAGTTTCACTATCTATTATAATAAAATATTTCAAACAACGTATAAGATAATACACTAAAATTCCTCGCCTACACAATATTAAACATATAATCACCTGTTTGAGAGGCATTGTTGAAGTTGGTGTTATAGGAAAAACAGGAATAGTTGTGGATGTTCTTTTTATCAATGATTGTTCTTTGTCATCTCATTATCACGGACACATGTACCCTATATATAACTTGCCCTTTCGTCATGTTTCCCATATGCTTGATAACGGTATATCATTGTTAAATAAAGAAGTTGATCATCCATAAATATGATTGTCTTCTATGTAAAATTACTATATAAACATATTATATAGAATTAGGGGCTTGATTACCGATTGCATTTGCTTGTATGAAATTGTCGTTAAAAACACCTCGGAATATTATTTGAAGAGAATTGTACAAAATAGAGAATATTTCTGGAATAATTCTGGAAATTTTCTTAAACAAGGAGTAAGAAAAGGAGTATGTAGATGTAATATGTGTACGACACATCGTCCTCTTATAGTTATTAGTATACTTCTCTGACTGTTTACAATAAGAAATTATAAGTCATTTCCTCATTTAGCATGTCTAGAGTCTATCAATTACCCAATTAAACACACAACATATAAGCAGTAATGATAAAGGCTGTATAGCTGCAAATAAAGAGAAACGTGTTCGAAACGTAGTGTCACGAAATGTCAGTTAATTGATTGCACCAAGAACTCTCGTGAGTTATATACATGGTACATACATTAAGATATATTTGGAGCTCGTTGTATTTAGGAGGTGTTCTAGGGATAAAGATGTTGACCACCGCAACTTAATCAAATAAAACAATACTTAAACTGTGTCTATGAAATTTATAAACTCGTTAATTAGATTACAGTTATTCGACATTCACGAAATTCTCGTAATCCTTTTAAAAAATAAAGACGCTGTAACTTCGGTGAATGAATGAAAGTGCCAGGTCCAAATGAGCTTTAACTCTGTGTGAAACTGAATTCTTGAAATTAGTGGTAGCTGTAATAATATGTTTATACTGTAAACTTTGTACAATGAATGAAATATGGTACATATGTCACAGTATATGAAAAAGTAATACAACTGTTAAAAAATAATGTTTACCAACCATAGAACCTTTCCCCCTCATCTTACCTGTTTTAAAATGATTTCTAAGAAGCCTTTAATATCCATGTTGACATTGCAAACGTTTGACCGAAACCGATATCTTGGAGATTTTACCCGATGTCAGAAACATAATTGAGATCAGGTAATTGTTTATAATATGATATAATAGAGACAGAAAATAAAGATTTTCAACTCTTATCTACAAATCAAAACCGTTCTGGCCTCGAATAAATTGTGTGGTCGCACGAAGTGTATGGTTGTTGGTGTGTGGTTTAAAATGCATTGCTCTACTAATGAGTAAATTTGAGTGTTTTCTTGAATGATAAGGAGATTCCGTTGGTAAAAACGCACATTATTCTATGTTCTATTCGTTCTATAACAGTGTCCTGTTTAGTTGGAGGTAACACCACACACATTTACTTTATATTTTGATATTGATTGAAATTGATATACTTTTGTGAAACGCAATCAATTTCAAAGTTCATGAACCTACCAATCTTTACCATATAAACTAAAGATAATTTCTGCTATTGTTTCCAGGAACCATGCGAGTTCTGCAAGAGAAAGTTGATGTTCTTCTTCGAGAAGGGGGACGAGCCCAAGGACAGCGACGGAGACGGGATTCCAGACCACCTTGATAAAGACGACGACGGTGACGGTATTCCCGACGATCATCAGATAGACTCCGACGGCGATGGTATCCCCGACTATTTGGATGATGACGACGATAATGATGGTATTCCTGACCACTTGGACAACGATGATGACGGTGATGGTATTCCTGATGATAAAGATAAGGACACTGATGGAGACGGTATCCCTGACTACCTCGATGATGACGATGACAATGATGGCATCCCGGATCATCTGGATGAAGACGATGATGGCGATGGTATCCCAGACTACCAACAAATAGATACTGACGGTGACGGTATACCCGATTATCTTGACGATGATGATGACAATGATGGTATTCCTGATCATTTAGACGATGATGATGATGGCGATGGGATTCCCGATAACAAAGAGAAAGACTCTGACGGTGATGGTATTCCTGATTATTTAGACGACGATGATGACAACGATGGCATCCCGGACTATCTCGATAACGACGCTGATGGAGATGGCATCCCTGATGATAAAGAAATTGACACCGATGGGGATGGTATTCCAGATTATTTAGATGACGATGATGATGGTGATGGAATTCCTGATCACCTGGACAATGATGATGATGGCGACGGTATACCAGATCACAAGGAACTTGATACCGATGGTGATGGAATTCCCGATTATTTGGATGATGACGATGACAATGATGGTATTCCAGACTACCTTGATGATGACGACGATGGAGATGGTATTCCAGACAGTGAAGAAATAGATACTGACGGAGATGGTATTCCTGATTATTTGGATGACGATGATGATAACGATGGCATCCCAGATCATCTTGACAATGATGATGACGGTGACGGTATACCAGATGATCAGGAGCTTGATACTGATGGGGATGGGATACCTGATTATCTCGATGATGATGATGACAATGATGGGATACCAGATTACTTGGATGATGATGATGATGGCGATGGAATTCCAGATAGTCAAGAAGTTGATACTGATGGTGACGGTATACCAGATTATCTTGATGATGATGATGACAACGATGGCATCCCAGATTACCTTGATGATGACGATAATGGCAATGGAATTCCTGATAGTGAAGAACTTGATACCGATGGTGATGGAATTCCTGACTATCTTGACGATGATGACGATAATGATGGTATTCCAGATTACCTTGATGATGATGATGACGGTGATGGTGTACCAGATCATATGGAGAGGGATACAGATGGCGACGGTATTCCAGATTATCTTGATGATGACGATGATAATGATGGTATCCCTGATTACCTTGATGACGATGATGATGGCGATGGTATTCCTGACAGCGAAGAACTAGATACAGATGGGGACGGAATCCCTGATGACATAGATGATGATGATGATAATGACGGAATACCTGATCATTTGGACGAAGATGATGATGGTGATGGAATTCCAGATTACCAAGAAGTTGATACAGACGGAGATGGAATCCCAGACTACCTGGATGATGATGATGACAATGATGGAATCCCTGATCACCTTGATGATGATGATGATGGTGATGGTATCCCGGATAATCAGGAACAAACTGACACAGATGGTGATGGCATACCAGACTATTTGGACCTGGATGATGACGGCGATGGTATCCCAGACCACCTGGATAAAGATGACGATGGAAATGGAGTGCTTGACATCAAGGAAAAGGACACTGATGGAGATGGGATACCTGATCACTTGGACGATGATGATGATGGTGATGGGATCCCTGACCACTTGGACAAAGATGATGATGGCGATGGAATCCCAGATTATCAAGAAGTCGACACAGATGGTGATGGAATACCAGACTATCTAGATGATGACGATGATAATGATGGGATCCCAGATGATCAGGATGATGATGATAATGGAAACGGAATCCCAGACTATCAAGAAGTAGATACTGATGGGGATGGAATACCAGACTATTTGGACGATGATGATGATGGTGACGGTATCCCAGACAGTGAGGACGATGATGCAGATGGCGATGGAATTCCTGATGCACAAGCGGGAGATTCAGATGGTGATGGCATCCCAGACTATCTTGATGACGATGATGACAATGACGGCATCCCTGATAGTGAGGAAGGGGACTCAGATGGTGATGGTATCCCAGATTACTTAGATGATGACGATGATAATGATGGAATACCCGACTGGATGGAAAAGGACACAGATGGAGACGGTATACCAGATTATCTTGACGATGATGATGATGGAAATGGAATTCCAGACTATCAAGAGGTTGATTCAGATGGCGATGGAATCCCGGACTACATCGATGATGATGATGATAATGACGGAATACCTGATCATCTGGACGACGATGATGATGGTGATGGTATCCCAGATTACCAAGAAGTTGATACAGACGGAGATGGAATCCCTGACTACTTGGACGATGATGATGACAATGATGGAATACCCGATGATGAAGATGATGATGATGATGGTGATGGAATTCCCGATCACTTGGCTGTTGATACTGATGGTGACGGTATCCCTGACTATCTTGATGACGATGATGACAATGATGGAATTCCTGATCATCTTGATGATGACGACAATGGAAATGGCATCCCCGACGACCAGGAACTTGACACAGATGGCGATGGCATCCCTGACTATCTAGATAATGATGATGACAATGATGGTATTCCTGATCATCTGGATGATGATGATGATGGTGACGGAATTCCAGATGACCAAGAACTTGACAGTGATGGAGACGGAATTCCAGATTATCTAGATGATGACGATGACAATGATGGCATTCCTGATGCCCTTGATGAAGATGCCGATGGTGATGGAATCCCAGACTTTCAGGAAATTGACACTGATGGTGATGGTATTCCAGATTATCTGGATGAGGATGATGACAATGACGGTATTCCAGACTACCTAGATGATGATGATGACGGTGATGGCGTAAAGGATGACGATCAAATAGACACAGATGGTGACGGTATCCCAGACCATATGGATGACGACGATGATGGTGACGGAATCCCCGATCACTTGGATAATGATGATGATGGGGATGGCATACCAGACGATGAAGAGATAGACTCTGATGGCGACGGAATTCCAGATTTCCTTGATGATGATGATGATAACGATGGAGTCCCTGATGACGAGGATGAAGATGCTGATGGCAACGGAATACCAGATGAGCTCGAGAAGGATTCTGATAATGATGGAATAATTGACTTTTTCGATGAGGATGATGACAATGATGGCATTCCTGACGTTAAAGATACAGACGCCAATGGCAATGGTATTCCTGATTTTATGGAGAAAGACAGTGATGGTGATGGTATTCCAGACTATATTGATGATGATGATGACAATGATGGTATTCCAGACTTTTTGGACAACGATGATGATGGTGATGGTATTCCTGACGACAAAGAAGATTTTGATGGAGATGGAATTCCTGATTACATGGACCTTGATGCGGATGGTGATGGTATCCCAGATAAACTACCTGACCAGGATGGAGATGGCATTCCAGATCACATGGATGACGATGATGACAACGATGGTATCCCTGATGACAAAGAAGACGCAGATGGAGATGGAATTCCTGACTATTTGGATGAAGATGCTGATGGGGATGGTATTCCTGACAGAGATGTTGACACCGATGGTGACGGTATCCCAGATTACTTGGATGACGATGATGACGGTGATGGAATCCCAGACAGACTTGATGATGATGACGATGGTGACGGCATTCCTGATAGTGAAGAAAAGAAGCAGTGCGAGAAAGATGGATGCAAACTAGACCCTAAGAAACGCTTGAAGAGGAAGAAGAAGGGAGGAATGCAGATGGATCACAGCCTGTTTCAGCAGATGGCTAACTCTCTGATTGGACTTTTCGAAATGGGAGACGATAAGGAGGATAAGGAGGACCCAGCAACCAAATACAACCCCATCAAACAGAAGGCACATGAGGAAAAATATGACATTGTAGAACTGCTTTCTGAAAGGTTCTTTGGCAAGAAACCAGCTGTTGTCGACGACAACAATGTTGATCACAATGATAAGAAGGCAGAGAAGAAGAAGGAAGAGAAGAAACCGGATTCTGAAGAGGAAATCAAGTTGAAAGTAGCTAAAAAGAAGGCCGCAATTCTTGCAATTCAGAATTCAAGAATAAAGAAACTAGGCAAGTCGCCCCAAGCTCAGCATCAGCAACAGCAAATTCAGAGACTCAAACAACAGGCTATGAGAGGCGCCCAAGCCAAGACTCCCATTGTTGGACAAGGCAAGCCTCAGATCCAGGGTCAAGGCAAGCCAGCAAAACCCACTCCTCAACAGGGTATCAAGAAGCAACCCCAGGTCCCCGTCAAACAACCACTTCCTAAAGCCGTACCTGCTTCACCTCAACCAAAGATTCAAGGACAACAAACACCAGTTGCTAAACCTCAAGTCAAACCTCAAGGTCAGGCAAAGTCACCCCAAGTTCAAGCAAAGCCTCAACAGGCCCACAAACCACCTCAAGGTCAAGTAAAATCACCCCTAGGTCAAGCGAAGCCACCTCAAGGTCAAGCAAAACCACCCCAAGGTCAAGCAAAGCCTAAACAGCCAATAAAAACACCACAAGGACAAATAAAAAAGCAAGCAGTTCCCCAACAAAAACCACTTCAAGGGCAAGCTAAACAACATGGTCAACCAAAACCGTCAGGGCAGGTCAAGCCACAAGGTCAGGCCAAACCTCAAGGTCAACCAAAGGTACAACAACAAGGTCAAGCTAAACAACAAGCTCAACAACAATCAACGACGAAACCTAAAAGGACACACGCATAATGAATACATGGTGATAGCTTAGGATTATGTATGAATCTGAATCCGAGAGTTGATTTACTTTCACAATCACATTCCCTTTTTCCAGTTAGTTTTGAACCTTGAAGTTCCTTGTTTATTCAATAGTATTGGGATGATTCATAATTTGGTTCTATACCTTTAGATATTTCAAATATTGAAACCATTACATCGGACCTTAAAACTCGTGTTATTTAAATCCCAATTAAGAATTAAAATGGACAGTTTATTTGGACAAAGATGGTGAAAATACTGTATCAATTCAATCAGTTCAAGCCAAACTAAGCAGATGAATTCCATACAGTTATATTTCTATGCAAATTTCATCGGCTCAACGCATTTCTTGCCTCCCTGACAGTGTCTTTAAATGAAACTGTTGTGTCTTCTGGAAATGAATCAATTGGTTGCTCTTCTATGTAAATAATGGATGTGGTAAGCCACTAGAACTCACATCCATTACATCGATGTTTTGTGATATATTTGGAATAAGAACTACCAATGTCTATGTTTATTGCATACGATGGTGTCACTAACCAATAAGTTTTTTTTTAGTGGAAATTCAAAAGGGTCAAACGACTGCCATATACGATTTAATTATTCTAATTGTTGCCTTTGTTGAGACACTTTACGTGTATAGTATTGAATAATCTCAATGAGGACATCATAAGGACATATGTCTGATCAAATATTAATGGCAACTCTCTGTTCATATATTAAGGATTCTTGTCTAGTGCCATCTTAAGGTCACCTGTCTAAAATATCTTAATGACACCTGTCCGACATCTTAAGGTCACCTGTCTGATGCTATCTTAGGGGCATCTGTCTGATGACATCTTAAGGTCACCTGTCTTATG
Source organism: Gibbula magus (assembly GCA_936450465.1). NCBI lineage: Eukaryota > Metazoa > Mollusca > Gastropoda > Trochida > Trochidae > Gibbula > Gibbula magus. Next base: position 52,534,062 of record OW388296.1, on the reverse strand, counting down.
ACATCTTACGATTATTTTTTACAACGGGACAGTGCAATATCAACGTATTATTTATTTATAATGCTTTAAAGTATTTAGTGCCTTATAATACTCTTGTAACATCCGTCCATAATGGTGCTATGCTTATTAATATATGCGATCTAGGGGTATTACATGTATCTCAATATCTGTGATATATCTTTATTATTTATTTGAAGTCAGTAAGACTTTTTATGTCCGAATATTAAATGGAAAACTCAGCTGTACTATGCAAGAAAACGCTATTGTTCCTGTACATAAATTATATCAGAATTGTTTGAAAGAGACCGAATATTCGGCGATGGTTAATACATATTTGAATACCCTAATTTCACGTGTCAGTATATCATTAAATTTATGTCCATCCTCGAAATAACTGGGATGATGCGACATAAGACCATGACGTCATCTCACTGACTACCACTATTGTTTTGAGATCTCCCATTTGTTGTTTCTTTATTCAATGAGTAATTGGGACAATATTTTCGTCGTGTTTCATCTTGGTTGTGTTTTGTTGTGTGAAATTTTATTTTCCCAACCTTGTCTGTTCTTTCAGAAAGATCTCCTGAACTTATTTTGTAATATTTGTTTTAACTGGCGTAACACCTTTACAGAAATCGCTAGAACAATACTAAAATGGCAGAATTTTACTTATTGTCTTTTTTTCTGACAGCTATTTGAAACGTCTACAAGCAAGTTTAATTTTATAAGTCTGTGATGTGATTGCGTTTGTTTAAAAAATTACCTGTTACTTTAGACACCAAGGGGAACTCGCAAATGTTAATCTCAGGATCATAAAATGATGTTATCATTTCTTTCTACGTCTATTCATGTGATATGCAAAACAGGATTTTGAACTGTATTTGTTTTTCGTAGTTTATGTTGACTTTGAACAAAGCTAAGAAGAATTTGTTAATTGGTACTCCGAATTAAAGTCACAATAATTTACAAGTCGTCTACCATTAAAGGTGAACTGAACATTCTTGCATTGATTCAGTTTGGGATGAGTTCATAAGTTAATGAGTTCATCGAGAACTTTCTGGCAAAATTTGCACTTAGATTCAATCCTCGTATGAAGCTAGATGACTACTTCAGAAACATGGACAGGGTTCTGAAAGCAACTTGAATGAACTAATTAATAACCCGACCGCGTGAAGTTAGTGCGACTCCAGGACGAGACATACATTCCTGAAGCCTGAAACAGTTCGAGTTTCAGGAGAAGACACATTTATTTTAAATTTTGTGCAGCCTTAATGTCGTCATCATCCACTCCACTGACGTCATCTTGCTCGTGACGTCATCATTGCGATAGGTAGTATGATTGTCTCCAAGAACTTTGGGGTGTTTAAAGCCCTTGTTGATCTCATAAGCAAAACAACATCGATACTGTATCATGTCTGCGAAGAAAAACGTAGATACTTTAGAATTAAAAGGCTAGCCTTTGAGATTGAGGTCTATAGCTTTTGAAATATTTTAATGTGTTATGGGGCATTCTTGACACAAGAACTGACAAGATATTTAGTTTTTCTCATGCAACAACTAAATACAACCTTTCGAAACAAGGAGACAAACATATTGTCTATTCTCAATCGTCGTATCCTCATCCTATCTGTATCTTAAACCAGTTCGTCTTCCTTGTATTATTTGTGTAGATTCTAACTGTTGATATTTAGTGTTTGGAAACATGACATCATTTCTTGTAGTTTTCCATATTCATTTTCGTCAACGATCAACTTAAATTAAAACATACAGGTGATGTTAAACCTGTCATCACCAAACGAATGTGAAAATCACAGAAAATGGTACCATGTTTTAAAAGAAAATTTTGTAGGCTTTGCAATGTTTAGCCATGACTAATAAGCTGTATATATTCTGCTGAACGGTAGAGTCTGGAGACGTGATGTGGGGTGTTGCTAGAGAACTAGTGTGATGGTTTCATCTTTAATTCTATTGTTCTTGTTCTACAGAGGAATTTTGTTGTTGTTAAAATGGATTTTGCTTGAAATTTTATTTTTGTGTCAAAAAAATGTCATAAGAACCCTCTTCGATCCTAGATTTAACAACATGGAAAGATGAGTTATCTTTCAATGAATGACAGATCTGTAAATGAATAGGTCAACATTTATAAATTATTCATGTTTTGTATTTTGTTCTGCTACAATGATTTTGTGAAATCTTTACTTATGATATAAAAAAAAGAAAAACCATACCCCAAGAAGGTACAATAATCGCCCCCCAAAAAAGGAAAAAATTATGTATAAAAGAGGGACACCATTACAAAACAAGATGTGATTATACTCCGAATACAAGGCTAATACTTTTAGGAATGAGTTTAATATGAATTATACTTGATATTCCCATACATTTAAATATTGTGTAAATAATGTTCTCACCATCACTACATAGAGTTTATAGATGAGTCCAATTAGCTAGGCTTTCAGATTATTTTCTTGTGTTGTACATTTTGTAAATATCCTTGTCAATAAAATGTACATAAACTGTGAAAACTTGTGTTTTGTCTTGTTTTAGTCCAACATTTAATCGTCCCATCCTGAATGGATCAAATCATTCAGTGAGAGATAACTTGGTTACCTCTTCCAACATCTTTATAAAGCTGATAAATATGGAGCCATGTGCTCTGTAGCTCATCAGGGCTTCACTGATATATCATCTAAAGTTAAAGATCTATGCAATCTCAAGTAATAAATTGTTAACAAGAAAAATAAAGGTTATTAGGGGTCACAGGGTCACAATTTATAATCTCCATTAGCCAAGGAGTCTGTACAAAACAGTTCAGCTCTCTAGAGCCATTCATACTGGAGAAGATGAAAATAGGTTTCTAGGTCATGACCCCTGTGACCCACATTTGGGGTCAGTGGGTCACCAAATCTACAATTTAGAATCCCCATTTGCCAAGGAGTCTGTACAGATTTCAGGTTTCTAGAGAAGAAATGTGGGTGGTTATATAATTCATCATTCAAAATGAGAATTTTACTGGTTGGCAGATTTTTATATTAAGTTAAGTTGCCTTTTTCTTTGAAAAGCAAAATCATGGAGAAGTTGACCATGAAACAAATACACTTTGACAAATTGTCAGTAGGACATTGAACTGGGCCCTAACAATGCAACATGTGTGCTTTGTGATGGTATACTTGCAACCAACCAGTTCATTGCTACATCTTGATTTACTCATCTTGATTTAAACATCTTGATTTGTAATATTTTTAAAGTCACGTGCCTAAGGTAACACCAACAAGTTTCACAACTCATGTCTCACTGTCAGACAGAAGCAACCTTTTCAGCCATGAGAGCCGTGCCCACCGTAGCTGAACTTCACTGATACTGAGCTCTGCACAAGTCCACGTGACAATACCATGATGTTGAAAATATTGATAGGCTATGAATTTATTTTGTGAGTTCTCCTTCAGAAACCTGAATACTAGTAGTGTTGGATCAAGGAATTTTGAAAGGTCCACCAATGGAAAAGGGGTGTCCAATCCCAACCTCCTCCCCCCCCCCCCCCGATACGGCACTGATAAGCATGGGACTCTGTGAAAAAAACCTAAATCTTTCTAATCAAATCATGTTGTCACTGTAGAACAAACATAGAATATAAATTTCCCATTTATAATGATAGTTTATGTCATTTATATTTACTTTAGAGGGTAAAACATATTATTACACAAACCAATTTTGGTAAAAACAGTGCTGCATATAAAGCAAAAATTTCATGGCGGCCATTTTATTATTTCGATTAACAAAAACAATTCCCATGGCTTTACGGAACCATGTACACTCATTTTTTAACTTGATTTTCCGAAGAGAGAAGGGTGTTTTACTATTGGTGACATTATTTTTAAAATACACTTCATCAACTAATTTCATAGAAAAAACGTGCTACTGCCCCTTTAATGATGCATTCACAAATAATCTATATCCTGAATGAGACTCAAGTGAGACTACAAATATTTTATTAATAAAATAAAAAAAAATCATTGTAAAAATATAATCATCAACTTAATGAAACATTTCTATTTATAATAATATGAATAACTTAATACATAACATTTTGAATTGGAATTGAAGTAAACACCAATTCTGAATACAAATCAATTCATCAAATTGAAAGAAGTAAACATATTAACATTATTTAATAGTAGTGAGAGAGACTAGTATACATTCAATTATTGCACTTTTCTGACGATACATAATCTTGGATAAATATAGGGTTTTTTTTATTTGAAGGATTTAAGAATTAGCAAAAGTTAAATTTAATAAAAGATTCCAAGAAGATTTTGTGTATTATGTGTAAAATGATGAACAACTAATGATTAATCAAGGCAACTCATCAATGATTATGGATAATAAAATTCAATCGCTCAAGAGCACACTATGTAATTGCGATCATGCTAATACAATGAAGATACACAGATGTATACCTATCATAAAATTATATATTGAAACTTGCTACCTGAAAGCAAGCTACCTTTCCTAATATACAACACTCAGGCAACAGTGAAAGACTTGGTGCTCCATCATGAGATGTGACAAGCTTGAATCAATCAAAACTCAGCTTCTGTGATTCATTTAGCAGTAACATATACTAACGTTTTGGGAGGATATCATTAATCATATTTTACCTTCAATTGAAAACGATATGAACAGAATGGCATTCATAGATATACAGTAGAACATGGATATAGCAAACAAATGGATATAGTGAACAAATTTAGGTCCGTCAAAAGCTCTATATAATATGCCAAATGTGAATAGTGAACAGGGGGAACTGAATTCTTTGGTCCCTCGGAGTTCGTTATGTCCGTATTCTACTGTATTTTCTTCTTAGTCAGCAACCAGTTGTCAAATTCCTTGATCTTTTAAATTCACTTTATATATATCACTTTAGTCCAGTTGGAGGTCCTAGGTTCGAATCTCACGGGAGTGACCTCACAATCACTCCTGTTTCACTTGGTGCCCGACTTGGGGCCAGGGCAACTCCCTAGCACTCACTGCACCCCGAGTGAGTTGATCTGAGGTCCATTATAGCTCAAAAAGTTGAGGATGAGTCACTTTGTGGAGGTTGTGTATTGCAGGACGAGTTAAAAATGTCCCTACTGGTTTCAGCTGCTAAAATTTCCCGGGTTCAAATACCACTGAAGGTGATCTTAAAATAACTTCAATGACAACCACTTTCCATAGAATGTGGCTTAATGTATAAGACATGTCACAGCCAGATGCCATTCAACTAAACCTTATTATATAGGGAACGATAGGGTATAGGGTCCATCACTCTCAGCTGACGTGTGATTTTTATAATCACCTTTAAAGGAAATAGTTTGAGGAATATTGATGTTATTCTGAACCGTCATGCCAGCAATGTTGATGGTATGATCAATGCTTACTGTCAATCAAGTATGATCAATGCACTGAGTAACGACAGCGGAATCAAGTACATCCGGAATAATGCAAAACCAGTTTAATATTTACTAGAAGGTTATTTTACTAGTAAATAGAGGTTATCATGAGAACGTGTTTTGGTATGGTCAATATCCTGCATTAGGAATAAACATTGTATTTTGCGAGCCTTGGCGAGCTAAATACATTGTGTTTATTCCTAATGCAGGATATTTACCATCCCAAAACACACGAGCATGATAACTTCTTTATCATACAATGTCACTCTTCATTCATTTTGTGCAAATCAGCATGACAACATTAATTTCAAAGTTGAACTTTACTGTAAATACGCGTATTGATATATGCAAATGAACTGCGTGCTATTCTCACAGTAAAATGACACAAAATAACGCCTCCTAAATTATGCTTTCAGTGAAAGTAATTGTTATTTTTGGCATGATCTTAATTTTCAATGTTTTAATACGTTTTAAAATACGTTTTTCAAATGAAAAATAATTAAGGTGAGGACAGCGAATTCGAACTCGCGTCCTTTCGTGTAATCGTGAGTGTAGGGGAGTCCATCTTGAAGGGGCGAGAGTTGCTTCCCTTCCGCCCGGTTGCAAATGGCGACGCACACATCACACGGAGATCAGGACCCAAATCCCATACATGGATTTGAAAAGGGGGGGTCCGGACCCCCTGGCCCCCCCCCCCCCCCCCCCCCTGGATCCGCTAGTGATATGCATTGCACTATGTTTGTTTTGTCATTTCTCAAATTAATGTAGATCTATATGAAATGAAGACTGAAGTATGTCTATTTACATGAAGCTATTACGCTATTACAACTGTTACGGTTATTACAGGCGTTCGAAATGTTAATGCTTGTGACGTCATTTTCAAAAGAAGTTCCGTCACTTGACCTCTGTAATTTGCATCTTTATCCGTATATGACCCCACCGGATACCGAAAATATCCGTTGCCTTTATCCTGCCGAGAACACCATCCATTGTATGATAAAAACAGATATCTCCCCCCATCCCCCAATTCAATTCCAGTTAATACCCTTCTAAAAGACAAAGTTCAAATTATTGCTACGGAAACTGAAAATATTTTTTAAAAGAAAGTTCAAACCCCCAAAAGGCACATCTGCATGATATGGGGAGGCTGTATATCAAATTTGGGGAAGATTGGTTAAGTAGTTTTTGAGATGTGTTCCGGAAACAAACCCTACCCTTCAGATGGACAAAGTCCAAATTGTTATCATGGAAACAAAAACTTGTTTTTAAAAAGCTGAATCGCCCAAAAGGCACATCTGCATGATACAGGGAGGCTGTATACCAAATTTGGTGAAGATTGGCCAAGTTTTTTTTAGAGGTATGCTCCGGAAACAATGGGAACGCATAAATATACCCCGGTACTTGAGGATCTATTGCTATGATATTGTCATCAGTGCGTTGAGGACACATTTCGGGCAGGCAAGGGGAAGTAACCCCTGTCGACTGTAGTACTGCTTGAGCAAGGTGGCGCTGTACGGCAGTTTGTTGGGTCCGTCGGTGAGTTCTGAACTGAAGCTAACGAGCACCTCCTCTGTGAACGAGCGCTTCGTGAAGTGGTGGCCGCACGTAAACAGCACCGCAGTGTCAGACTCTGAAGAATCTGAAACAAGTGGGTTGATGATGAAAGCTTGTGAAAACTGAACGAACACATTTCACTAGAAACAAATTTGATTGCTTCAATCAATAATAAAACAATCTAGCAAACTCATTTGAGAATAATTCCTTTCCTTGAACAAATGTGAGAAACGAGAAATGAGATATTTGTTCACACAGCCCTGGATTTACCTCAATCTCTAACAGTTTGACTACCTGCCCCTTTGTTATCAATTGCCTTTCTTCTCAAAGTTGATGAATTCAAATCTTTCCATTCTAAATCAAATACATCTTAAACAATTTCTTTTAAAATTTGTACACATCCAATCATAGTTTCTATTCCAAATCTCGATAACAACCCACCTGCCCCATTGTCTGCCTGTGTGTCTGTCTGTGTGTCCCTCCCTTCAAGCTCTGCCTCGACCTGCACCTCGAGATGGTCCATCTGGTTGCGAGTGAGAGAGATGTAGCTCCTGGAGTCAGCATGTTTCTGCAGGTTCTGGACAACGTCCTGCCACAGACGGTCGTACTGAATCAGTTTTGAGCTGGGCTGAAGTTCCAGTCTCGGTGATGAAGCAGGTTCATCTTTCAGAGTATTCGCTTCTGATTTGTCTGTTGGTTCCTCGTCGGGCGTTACGGTTTCCTCTGATTTCTGACTAGATTGTGAGGTGTAGTTATGAAGAAGGGTGCTCCAGTCATGATAGAGTGTATCTGCATCCTTAGTGGCAGTCGACAGCACAGAGTGAAGCAGTTTGAGACAGAAGTCTGTGGAAAATCTGCGGAGGAAGTCGGACGAGGGACCAAGCTGCTTCCCGTTCTCTGTTGTCTTGTCACCAGGACCTGATTGTCTGGAGGGGAAGATTTCACATTCTTAAATCAGTAATCTTTACTATATCCCCCTAATAACAAAAAAATATCAATATTTGCCATGTCATGATTGCACTTAGTAAAATCACTTTTAGTAATAAATAGCTTTGTGCTCTCAGGAGGAGCTTTTTCTTGGTCTTTGGAATAAAAATTAATTTATCCATTGCGATGTCAGTAATACATCTATGATCTATAAGATAAAACATAAAATTAAAGATCTAAAACCTTTTGTGAAACAAAGGAGTAATGACGAACAAGTAAAACCATCCAAAAGAATAGGTTTGGTAAAGGGGGACCCCACCATGACCAGACGGGATGGTGTTTGTAGAGTAGTATTCAAGAGAATATTTAGATATAAAATGTAGTGTCTCACATTGAGCATAATAGGAGACATGAACAGTTGCCTCAGTAAGCTTCACATTTATCTTTCAAATTTTCAAATTTCTCTATCTTGGGATGAAAATGTTAGCAAAGTGGTAAAACCAAACAATTAATGACAATTATTGGTGACCCACCTGAAGAGGACAAGACTGAGGTGTGGGGCCAGGTGAGACAGGTGGATAACGAGGATGGTCTCCAACTCCCTCACACACAACAGGTGTGTCTCCCAGTACTCCAACACCTGCACACCAGGATATCATGCTTACACAGTAGTGGAGAATACAGAACTCATTGGAAAGAGGGGGGGGGGGTTTACCTTGGCCTCCATCATATTTACATGCAAGAATTGTCAAAAGGGGGGGGGAGTGTTAGAACCCCCCTCTGATTCCATCACTGTATATAGGTAGGGTACAGGGGGACCCCACCGTGACCAGACAGGCTGGTGTCTGTAGAGTGGTGACCGGTTTCGTTCGGATTGAACTCATGAGACCAAGTGACACTACAGAGAAGTGAGAGCCTTTATATAGTGCTTTTCGACTTCAAACTGTAGTCCCTGCTCTATCTAAGTCCTTACACTTAGTGTGAAGCCACCAGCGGAGATATATTTTTCCTCATGCTAGGTGGTAATTAGAGCTATAATGTTTCATACTGCATGTTGTCTCCCGATTGATGGCTAAATTATCCCTCTTTGTCTATTTACACCACTGTATATAGTATATGTACACCCCCTAGAAAGCTCAGAATTACATGAAGTGATATTTGTATCTTAATATGAGGAGTGCCACCATGTTTATTATAAGACACAGCAAGGCAGATACTACAGATATATGGGAGATGAGACTGACAGAGTAGTACTTAGTACACATTCATTAGAACATCTGGAAAGGGGAGAATAAAACTATGGTAAGTTTGTTCCCCAGAGGAATTAAAATAGTATACAAATACAAATAGTACAGATAGATTGTCCTTGAACAATCTATATTAGCCCATCTTTAGTTAGCAGCCAATTAATCCCTTTGTAAACAAGTGTTGCTTCCTGTAAATTGGCCACTCCAGATGGATTGATTCAGCAACTGAGATTTAAAGGAGCAGTAGTAAATTTTTTTGCTCAAATAAGTTGATGCAATTTTTTGGAAAAATAATATCACTAATAGTAAAACTCTCTTCTCTCTTCAGAAAATTAAGTTAAAAATGAGTGTACATAATTCCATAAAGCCATGGGAATTGTTTTTGTCATTCAAAGAATAAAATGTGTTCACAATAAAATGGCCGCCATGCAATTTTTGCTTTATACGCAACACTGTTAATACCACTATGGATAATTTGTTTGTGTAATAAGATGTTTTACACTCTTAAGTAAATATAAATGACATAAACTACCGTTATGAATGGGAAATTTGAAAAATAAAATTTGCAAAAAACGTGCTACTGCCCCTTTAAAGATTGGGAATGATATTTTGAGTTGAGGGTTGTCGACTCGACACAGTAGTTCTAGTTCACTGACTGATGTCTAAGTTCCACCCACCTCCAGAATTATGACTCTCAACTCCTCTCTCAGCTGGGCGGCCGTGCTGTCTCCGTTCACCGTGCATCTGCAAGAAACATACAAACAGGTAAGTGTCTGGCGGTCATATTTAGCTGAAAGTCAGGACCTCTAGCATCCAGTTTGTCTACTTTACATCGTAGTCAGGTATCACCTCTTGGTATGATGCTGAACAATGAACTCTCACCTGTTAAGTATTTAACAAAATGCTTTAAACAAACATTTTACTACATGATGGAATCAGGTGAAATTAAAACCATGACCTTATCATCATGAACTCATAGCATATTAACTTTTCTTATTAGAATTGTCACAAACAAACAGCTTCATTAATCATGATCTATGTACAGCAAACACAACTCACTCGCTATGAAAGATCCTTTAAAAGAAATTTAGAAATGGAATACATAATAAAAGAAACATTTCTGGATAAAACTTCCATATTGTGATTATACACAAATGAAAGAAGCTGATAAAGTGAATTAATTGACGCTTTATTGCATCATAGATTGGTTGCTTGAAATGGTATAGGCAAAGTGACAGTGCCCCATCCACATATCACCATCATTCATGGTTCTTATCAAGTTGAGAGCTGTTCCAACAATTCATCTTGATAGAAATAACCATAAGGCATTTAAAAGTTGGTATCGCAATGAGCATCAAATGTGATGGATGACAATTTCTTAATTTGTGTTTCACACAACATTTCTGGGCTACTTCTTGTTCTTTCTTAAGGTGGATAATGGACATTGTAGTTGTGTATTATAAACACAGATGAACAGAAATGATAATAATAATAATGAGGATACTTATATCGCGCTGAACTCCACAACACAAAGGGCCGTGCTCAAAACGCTACACACATTATTACCCTGGTGTAAGGACCAACATCGTTCCTTTTTCATTCTCAACTCCCTTTGGAGTATGCAACCTGGGCTACCAATTAAGGCACTCAAAGGTTATCTGTCACATTGCCTGCAATTCCAAACCAGGTACTCAATTGTACTGCTGAGTGAACAGAGGCACATTTTGAATAAAGTCCCTTGCCCAAGGTGACACCATGAGCCTCTCAACTCATGTCTCAATGTGGGCCAGGGAATCGCCCTTCAAACTCTCAGTTTACATTCAGCAATGAGGCGGGTAACCCACCCATCCAGCTAGCCACGCCCGTTGTTGCTGAACTTAACTGATAGCGGTCGACTGAGCTATGCACAGGACCCAGTGGCACAGAAATGATCATCTCCAGTATTTCACTACACAAGAGGACTGACCTGATGTGGTGCTGTATGACCTGGATGCTGTAGTGACGGAACATCTCCGGGGGAATCACAGACTTCCTCTCCGTCAGCACACGCAGCTGACACAACAGAGCCTGTTGACAGTGGAATATATCTTGGTTCAACAATGTTAAACTTTTAGGGACAGTTCAAAGCAAATAATTTAAAGGTAGCTATATAAACTCTCATTCATGCATGCATCTGTAGTTTAATTTTTGTAATAAAAACAAATAACGTAGAAATGTACAAAAACACATCTATTACCAAAATAACTATTCTAGCCAGTGACTAATTACATATTTCCTGGTTGATACAGTTATTACTAGTCAAAGACTAGCAGCGATTATGCGAACTGACCATATTCATCTAACATAGGAACTTCATCTTGGTACGTTGTTGAATGAATCAGTTTGATATTCAACATGAAGAAACAGCAATAACTTAAATGAAGGATACAAGGGAGTGTGATGACCAGCTACCTGACTATGAGAGTCTGAGAGGAGGTGTATGTCCGCCGCCGTCTGCCAGTCGCCCAGGTCCACACACTGCTGCAACACGGTCTGTGTCTGTACCATGTGCGGCAGGAACTGCAATACAGTAAGGTAATATACTACAATATAGATGTATAAACACCTGTATTTAATATATTGTAATTATTGATATTCACATAAAATCATTTACAGTCAGACCTCGTTAAACAGGACCCTGTATAACCGGAAACCCGGCCATCCGCACGGTAGCATTTCAATTCTTCTCTGTGCATTTCTAGATCAACAGCACATAATCAAGATATCTACCTACCATGTGCTTGAGACTCACTAGACTATATGTACCCCTTGACAACCAAGTATTTTCCATTGGAGGCAAGTTTGGAGAGACAAAACCAATTATCAACCCACTTCTCAGCTCCTGTTTGTGATAAATCCAGGTAGTGTGTATATCCTACCACATCCAAACCTTGTGTTTGTATTATCCTTTCGTACAGATCAACAGTAATGTTATCCAATAATGAGAGACACATTTTATGGGTGACAACTGCTTTAACATTGACAGTAAAACATCTGTACCACATTTTGGTATTCCCTACAATAACCTGAAAAAGGAGTAATCATATAGTCCGAACTGTCATGGATATTCACAATTAAGACAAATTTTATCCAGAAATCTTGCTTTTCTAATATATATCACTTCTAAAGTCGAGTTTCCCTTCAAAGTCTTGATCTTACATTTACCTAGCAAATTACTCTACATACATACATACATGAAGAAGTTAACTGTTAAACATTGTGCTGGTACCATAAAATAATTATTCTCCACAATATTTATTTCATATAGTAAGGAAAGATACTGACCTTGAGTACAACCGGAACAACTCTACGACAGTACTTGACTTTGCCAACTTTCTCGAGTGCTGGCATCATCGCTAGGTGGTGATCCTCTACATTGCTCTCTGTCAGCTACAATGTGTATCAATGTCTATAAATGTGTATCAATCTTTATAAATATGCATCAATGTTTATAAATGTGTTACAATGTTGATAATTGTGTATTAATTGTGTATTTATAATGACAACCAACGCAACAGCAACATTCAAAGATTTATTCAATACAGTTTGGCGTTATGGGGAATTCTCGTTGATGCTAGACTACCCTTGACCGAGCAACGATCAAGCCCGAGCATGGGGCCAATTGGCAGACTTGAATGACATAACGCTGCCAAATTGGTGGTATAAAGCGGCAGTACATAGCCAAGCATTGACTACGCCCAAGCATTGGGACCAAAACTGGCATGTATTCCTGAGCGTCAGAAGTCGTCCAGTTTTGGCTACTGTTAATACCCTAAAGCAAAGGTATTTATTACAAAGAGTGAGTGGAGGGGATGACTTATCATCCATGATGATACATAAACGCAGTAAAAAATTATGGAAAGAGAGGGTTCATGATCGAGCATGATCATGCCTGAGCATCAGGACCAAATCATGGTATAAACCGTCTGAGCATCAGACACCATGTTTGGCAACACCAGCAAATGATAAGCATGAAAGAACAAAACATGGAATAAAGTAAAATGATGTTAATGAGGGTTCATGATCGAGCATGATCATGCCTGAGCATCAGGACCAAATCATAGTAAAAACCGTCTGAGCATCAGACACCATGTTTGGCAACACCAGCAAATGATAAGCATGAAAGAACAAAATGTGTAATGAAGCAAAATGATGATAATGCGGGTTCATGATCAAGCATGATCATGCCTGAGCATCAGGACCAAATCATAGTAAAAACTGTCTGAGCATCAGACACCATGTTTGGCAACACCAGCAAACGATAAGCATGAAAGAACGAAACATGGAATGAAGCAAAATGATGATAATGAGGGTTCATGATCAAGCATGATCATGCCTGAGCATCAGGACCAAATCGTGTTATAAACCGTCTGAGCATCAGACACCATGTTTGGCAACACCAGCAAACGATAAGCATGAAAGAACGAAACATGGAATGAAGCAAAATGATGATAATGAGGGTTCATGATCAAGCATGATCATGCCTGAGCATCAGGACCAAATCATAGTAAAAACAGTCTGAGCATCAGACACCATGTTTGGCAACACCAGCAAAAGCGTACATAAACAAAGTGCATGTCAAGAAACATTAATGCTAAAGGGTTCATGATCAAGCATGATCATGCCTGATTATCAGGAAGGCACAGGAACAATCTGAGCATAAGAACCTGCGACACCCATAAGTGTACGCCTACAAACAAACAAAATCAAATCAAAATTCAATAATAAGCAAATGACATATTAGGCATAGAAATTGTAGTAATGGCAACATTATTGATAATGTACATAGTGCATAGGTAGAATTCCCAAGTAAAACTTAACTGAAAAATATAGCGCAATAATAATAAAATGTGGTTGAATGGGGAGGAGGTGGGAAACAAACTCGAGCAAAACGTAAACAAGGCTGCACAATGGAAGTGGACTGGACATGCGCACACGAAGGGAGTTACATTTGGGCCTCGTCGGCAATCTCCGTGAAGTAAAAAACGAATGCTGATTGGTTTACAAATCTACGACATCTGCCGAAGTGAAAATCGCCCTGTACTGTTCATTGGCTGATGGGAATGAGGGAAAGGTAACTCTAGTGAATTATGACAGCCTGGAATTTACGCTACGTTGATGGATGGTACATTAAGGATCCCTGTAGGTAACATGAAATTATATAGACATGAAAATATGCACACGATAAATCGAACTGCGTTTTCTTGTCATTATAAACCTGCTTAAGATTTAAGCTGATATTTATAATGACAACCAACGCAACAGCAACATTCAAAGATTTATTCAATACAGTTTGGCGTTATGGGGAATTCTCGTTGATGCTAGACTACCCTTGACCGAGCAACGATCAAGCCCGAGCATGGGGCCAATTGGCAGACTTGAATGACATAACGCTGCCAAATTGGTGGTATAAAGCGGCAGTACATAGCCAAGCATTGACTACGCCCAAGCATTGGGACCAAAACTGGCATGTATTCCTGAGCGTCAGAAGTCGTCCAGTTTTGGCTACTGTTAATACCCTAAAGCAAAGGTATTTATTACAAAGAGTGAGTGGAGGGGATGACTTATCATCCATGATGATACATAAACGCCACAATGAAGTGATATGATTGGAATGCATAATGAATATCACGAGAATACCCCAAAACGAGCAAATTACTGTAGCTGTGAAAGATTAGCTACTGTACGTTGCGCATTAGTAATTGAAGCCGTATTAACATGAATATAACGCACATAACAATCTGACTTCCACCTGCCCATCGTCTTGATGAGGTGGTCTGGGATTTGAGCCATCGCTGCTGATGTAGCTGCACCTATCCGAAAGGAATGTCCGTTGTAGTTGTTCGGGTTCTCCCCAATTGTGGATAGTGTTACACGCATCATTTTGATGAAGAATTGTCTATTTAGTGGCACCCCAGAATCGGTCACGAATAAGGCCGCACTAGGGTTGGCACCTTTGCGTAACTGCAAGTATTGTCTCATAGCCACTACCGGACAGGTAGGACCAGTCACAGAGGTCAGATGGATTGTCACACCCTTGTGGAATTGATCTGTTTTAGATGTTTTGAGTCTTAACTTCAAGCTACCACCCTTATCACAGAACCACACAGAACTCATAGACAAATTTCTCTTTGCGTCATAGGCATCACATGTAAATTCACCACATCTAAGGAAGGCATAAAATGCTAAACAGAACACGCTTTTAAACATGCAATCCAGATATGGAGAAAATAATCCTTGGCACAATTTGGCACACATATTATGAAGAATATATACAGTGATAGGCAAACGGGTCATGGTAGTGGCAGACGGCACACGTTTAAGGCCTTTCATGATCGTCTCTAGACGAAGCAACTGTCCTGAAGTCCAGGGATTCTCTACGCCATGTTTCAGATATTCGAACCTTATTCCACATAGATAAGAACGAATTGTTGATACGCTTAAGCTGAGTGTATAGTGACAGTGATCCACGAATTGTAACAGCGTTTGTTCACATAGCGGAGGTAACACATTGGGCCACCACACTACACCACACATGGCCATGAACATCAAGTAAGCTTGTACTCCTGACTTGTACATTGCCTGAGTAGAAGATGCTAAGGCTTGCTCCCACAGCTTGTCGAGGTTACTATGGGGGGCACGGTAACTTGAGTCAGATGGAGACATCCGGTTGGACTGGGATCTGCATCCGGGACGAGCAGTCGGAAACGCTGGATCTGCAGACGAGACAAAGCATCGGCTATTACGTTATCCCGACCAGGTAGGTGAGAAGCTGAGAAGGTAAAATTGTACTGAGCTGCTAGCAATACTAGTTTACGTATCAATCGCATAATGAATGGAGATTTTGAACGGGACTTATTCAAGATGCACACTGTACTACAGTTGTCACATAGGAATCTGATACTCTTTCTACACCACAATTGACCCCACACTGCAGCTGCCATCACGATAGGGTACAGTTCCAATGCAGCTATAGAATAGTCCTTGTTGGCCGCCGCCAACAAATCTTCTGACCATCTTTGGGCGAACCAACGTCCTTCGAAGTAGGCCCCGAATCCAATGGAACCTGACGCATCTGTATACAGTTGCATGTTTGGGGCTGTAATTTCATCTTCATAAAAGAAAGATTTCCCATTCCAAGAAGTGAGGAATTCCTTCCACATTGAGAAGTCTAGCTGACAATCCTTATTTAGGGTAACGTGGTGATGAAGTTGTTTCACTGAATGTGCTACTTTCAGCAGGTAGCTCACGAATGCTCTACCTGGTTTAATGACTTGACTGGCGAAGTTTAGGTGACCTAAGACACTTAAGAGAGTTCGCTTTGTCACTTTCTTCTTCTTCTCTATCTGACTGATGAAGTCGATGATGCGGAGCACTTTCTCTCGTGGCAGACGGGATTCCATCGCTTCAGAGTCCAAGATGATGCCTAGGTACTCTATACATGTTGTAGGGCCCACTGTTTTCTTGGCAGACAGAGGGATACCCAGTTCTTGGAAGATATGTAGCAAATGGGCCATAGTCTGGTTTCCTTGCTGGAGTGATGAGTCTATGGTCAGGAAGTCGTCAAGCAAATGGAGGATATGTTGAATGGTGTATACATTCTCCGCTATCCAGCAGATGGCCACAGAGAGAGAGTCAAATATTTTGGGACTTGATCTGGACCCAAAAACCAGTCTGGTATAGTAGAACAGTTCACCTTGCCAGCTCACTCCATGTAGATGCCACACTGATGGATGTGTCGGGATCAACTTGAAGGCATCTGTGATGTCGACTTTGCACATGTAGGCATTAACCCCCAGTTCTTTGATTATCCTGACGGCATCATCGATTTTGACATAGCTGAGTGAGTATAGGCTTTTGTCTATCAGAGAATTTAAACTGGGGTTGTCAGAGTCATTATGTGGTGACGATAGGTCGACTATAACGAGCAAAACGTAAACAAGGCTGCACAATGGAAGTGGACTGGACATGCGCACACGAAGGGAGTTACATTTGGGCCTCGTCGGCAATCTCCGTGAAGTAAAAAACGAATGCTGATTGGTTTACAAATCTACGACATCTGCCGAAGTGAAAATCGCCCTGTACTGTTCATTGGCTGATGGGAATGAGGGAAAGGTAACTCTAGTGAATTATGACAGCCTGGAATTTACGCTACGTTGATGGATGGTACATTAAGGATCCCTGTAGGTAACATGAAATTATATAGACATGAAAATATGCACACGATAAATCGAACTGCGTTTTCTTGTC
Source organism: Gibbula magus (assembly GCA_936450465.1). NCBI lineage: Eukaryota > Metazoa > Mollusca > Gastropoda > Trochida > Trochidae > Gibbula > Gibbula magus. The sequence goes on along the minus strand of OW388296.1, from coordinate 52,516,613 downwards.
ATTATAAACCTGCTTAAGATTTAAGCTGATATTAATGACCGGGGATGTAGCTCAGTTGGTAGAGTGTCCGCTCATCACCCGGAAGACCGGGGTTCGATTCCCGGTCGCGTCATACCAAAAGACGTTAAAAGATTGGAGTTGTTGCTGCCTTGCTTGACACTCAGCATTATAAGGACAGAACAACGCATTAACTGACGCTGCACTGTGGCTGCCGGGTGCAGAATGCACAAATCAAATTTCCAATGTACATTGTATTGCGGACAATAAAGTGTTATTATTATTATTACATAAAGTTGTATCAATGATGATAAATGTGTATTGATGTTATTAACTGTGTATCAATGTTTATAAATGTGTATCAATGTTTATAAATGGGTTACAATGTTTATAAATGTGTATCAATGATGATAAATGTGTATCAATGTTATTAACTGTGTATCAATGTTTATACAAGTGTATCAATGTTTATAAATGTGTATCAATGTTTATTATGATTTTACTAATGTTGATAAAAGTGTATCAACATAAATGTGTATGAAGTTTATAAATGTGTATCAATATAAATATGTATCAATGTTTGTAAGTGTGTTTCAATTTTATAGTTAAAACATAGTTTCCAAGTTGGATCCCTAGTAGTGGAACATTCTGACAATAAATGTTTGAAAACATTCAAAGCTCATGCGGTTATCAAGGATCCAAGGGTTTTAGAGATTATATAACTGGGTCAACCAAAAAAAATAAATAAATAAAGGACAACTCACCCAGTACTCTGAATCCCCACTCTCAGAGGAAGCCATGAAAGACTGTTGCCATGGTGACATGGTTCCAGTATCTTGGGCAGGAAGACCCTTGAGAATTGTGGGTACAAGGAAGTCTGTTGCAGGAGTGTTGGAGGTCGAGCGTCGGAAGTGAGAGCGTGGGTTCAAATTCACCTGGGCGGTCAGCTCAATTATATAGGAACCCAGCTGGAACAGGCATACTCATAATGATATAACATAATTATATATTGGGCAACAAGAAGAGAAAGAGACAAATAAAACATCTTATTGATAACAAACATCAATATTCAATTACTGGAAACCTCACCTGTCCGGTGTCGTTCTTGCCCCACACCCACACCGCATTCTCCATATCCATGGCAATATTGAACTCGCCTCCAGACCTCACACAAACAATGTGGTGATCGTTGATCTTTGTCAGCATTTTGGGAATTCTCTGAAAAATAAAGCCTGGCCATTTGAAAAGGAACTGAAATAGAAATGGAACAAAAATTTGACTAAGTCTTAAAAAATCCCACAAAATCAGAGAATGAAATGTAAGGTGGACACTTTTAAGAGTTTTCAATGAGGTCTAAACGAGTTATAATGCAGAATTCGGAGTGAATTTACCTCGTCCTGTTTGGACCCGATGCCCAGCTGTCCGTCCATGTTGCGACCCCACACATAGATCTCACCCTCCACTGTCGTCAACACTGTGTGGTGGCTGCCGCAAGTCACCTGTGGTAGAGAGTTGTTTACAAGCAAAGTAAAGAGAACAGCTATACTATCAGATGTGCAGCACTAAGTTCTGGGTTGTGGTAGAACTATAAAGTTATGGACATGCAGCAAGTTTAAATTAGCCAGTGATAGAGACTGGCATGAGTTACAACTTATTGGGGAATTTATACTATCAGAGGTTTATCTGCACTAGTCACTGTGGTTGTGGTAGAACGATGGACAAGAGATATTTTTGGGAAAGTATACAACATTATAGCCAAAATGAATGAAATTGTCATCAATTGCCCTGTTTTTTTTTTATGTTCTACCAATATAAGCTGGTATGATCATGTCATCTATTTTCCCCTCTTATCCTTCCATAAGGACAAGCAAAATGGGGAAACATTTCAATAATGAACATGAACATTCAAACAGGTGCAACTAGAATTTCGTCAGTGCAACTAGATTTTTATGTATGCTTGCACCTGATATATATATAAGTTACCATTTCCTTAGTTGTACAATAGTTAGCAGAGTTATAATGAAAGTGACAATTCAAGGTGGAATTCCATGAAAAGTAACTTACTTGAGTAACTTTTCCATGTACATAGGCAGTGTCAACTAGAATGGGATTGAGGTAGCTCTCTACAGGGTCAGTGAGATGCTGTCCTAGTTGTCTAGCTCTGCGCATGAGCTGTGCTGAGTAACGGAGACTGTGAGGATGACAGCCCCAGAAGTACACCTTGTTGCTCAGGGTTACAACAACCTGAAATGATCAGCGTGAATTCATTACGAAAATGCCAATATCGAAAACATTTTATTAGATTATGAGAAAACATTTACCATTATCTGAAATCCTTTCACTTTTACTGTCTATTTAACTTTGATCCAGAGAAAATGATAATTCTGACCCGAGCAATGACAATTTTTTTCAAATAAACCAAAACATATTTCTAGAAATTTCAGAAAATGAAAATGTGAAGGCAACTAGGAAAATAGGGATCTCAAGACCGTAGGAATATACATGTGAAGAAGGTTGACCCTTTGGAAATACTGCAGGTAAAAAAGCATTACCCAGATCTACCCTGCCCTGATCAAACTTACTTTTTTGGCTGTAAATAATTCATCACTTTCATGTACACACCATAAAAGTAAGTGTACTAGCAATACCCATCAGTTCATTATACAGAGTTGGAGAGCTTAGGCCTGCTCCATTCAATTACCAAAGTTTGTTCCAAACATCTGGTACATGCGTGAAGTGAAAGAAGTGGCTCCGAACACTATTCTTGGCATGAGGAACATGTTTCATTGCTGTGGGCACACCAAGAACAGTATTCGCACATGTATGGGACATTCAGAAAATTTCAGTAATTGAAAACAGCAGGCCTCTTTACAAATGCCACATTAGAAAATGTGAATTGACGCTTACCGAGTGGAAATACTTGGTGGCAATGGTGGAGACAGCTTCTGGAAGTTTTGAAACACGGGTCGGGGTGGATTTCTTCGAGTTGTCCCCGTGTCCTAGCTGTCCGAAGTAGCCACACCCACATGAGTACACTGCACCCTGGGAAGTTTAACAATCTCTTTGTATATTACATTGACTAATTCTAACAAAATTACAAGTATTTTGTATATTTATGAATGATACCTACCTCTAAACTTATCTGCATTTCCTTGTTTGTTTACAAACATCAACAACACTAAAAAACTTAAACACAGTCTATACTAGACCTGTCAATCTTTTGAGTCTACCCACTTCGCTCGTGCCGGCACGTGCACTTCGTGACCCATAATACATCAGTCTAATCGCATCACTTTTCCTTGAATCAAGTCACACGATACGCTGATAACCGTTCTGTGGGGAGGTCCGGGCCGGTTCCAAACTATAAGTTTAGAGGTAGGTATCATTCATAAATATACAAAATACTTGTAATTTTGTTAGATTTCTTTCATTCACTACCTCTAAACTTATCTGCAGAATCCCACAGATCGGCGGAGGGTAGGTAATCAGCGAGTGATTCAGCAGACTCAAAAGAGAAACGGCCTAAACCAAAGACAGAGGTCGCTAGAACGAAGTTCCTGCTAAACCAAGTAATGGTAGGCTGGCCTAGGCAGTCGTGGATTTACAACCGTTAACTGCTGTCGGCCAACATAGGATTCCTCAGCGAGAAGGAGGAACTCCGTCCTACAACCTCTTCTAAAAAAGAGTTGTAATTACCTATGTTACTGCTTGTCGGTTTGGACTGCCCCCGCTGCCACAAAGGGTCCCAGTTGATGTAGCCCCTGGAGATCCGTCTGGACATCCCTCAGGTAGTACGTGGAGAAAGTCGTCGAAGAAGCCCAGTATCCCGCAGCGATGACGTCTTCGACCGAAGCAGAGTGCCACAGCGGAGCTGACGTAGCCCAAGCTCTGATTTCGTGAGCAGACACCTTACCATAAATCGGCGGAGAAGTCGCAGATTTATGGTAAGCTGCCTTAATTGTCTTTTTCAGCCAAGCTGAAACTGTGTTCTTCGTAATATCCTTATCTGAAGAAGGAAGACAAGGCAAGAAGAGCCTATGTCTACCCCTTCTAAAGGATTTCGTCCTGGTCAGGTATTCTTTAAGAGAACGAACAGGGCAGAGAAGAAGGTCCTTTTCCATGCCGTCTGATAAAGCAGCGGACAGAGCCGGAACAGAAAAATATCTTCTTCCCAACGGGCCAGTTACCGTCTTCTGATTCTTTGCTACAAACCCCGGTAAAGTAGACAAGGAAACCGACTGCTAGTTCTTAGAGTGCGTCATAGTAGAGTGGTCTAGCGCATGTAATTCAGATACCCTGCTTGCCGAGGCCAGCGCCAACAGGAAAGCTGTCTTCCAAGATAAAAACGGTAAGGAAACGTCCTTGATGGGTTCAAACGGTTCCGCAAGCAGGGCAGACAGAACCACTGAAAGGTTCCATTTCAGCTGAAACTTGGGAGTCTTCAGATCTTCAAGCTGGAACGACCTGGACAAGCGATAATGGCTTGGTCATTCGACAAATCGACCCCTTGCAAAGCCAAGGCAGATGTTAACGCCGATTTGTAACCATCAATTGTCCCAGCTTTCAGCTTCTTGACCCTCCTTAGAAAGAGCAAGAACTCAGCGACGAGTGGAACGGAGATGACAGCATCAGGCTGGAATTGCTGCTTCCACTCGGTGAATTTACTGTATCTACAATCATAGAGGGCGGAAGTAGAAGATCTGAGGCCTCCCTTGACTGCTTCAGCGACTTCTTGGGAGAACCCACTTCTCCTGAGGTTACTCTGGATAACCTCCAAGCGTGTAGATGTAGTGACTCTGGGTTTCGATGGAATCTGTCGGACCTTGGCTGTCTCAGTAAGGTCGGAAACACTGGCAGCTCTACCGCCGGATGTGTTGACGCCATCAACAGATCTGGATACCAAGGACGATTGGGCCACGCTGGAGCAATCAGAATGATGATGCAGCTGTGACGTCTCGCCTTCTCCAATACTGCTGGAACCAGCGCCGGTGGAGGAAAGGCGTAAGCTAGAAGACCGTCCCAGCTGATCGACATTGCGTCTACGGCGAAGGCCTGTGGATCCGGAACTGGACTGACGTAAACTGGGAGCCGAGTGTTGAGACTGGTCGCAAACAGATCTATCATCGGAGTTTCCCATAATTGAGACACCATCTTGAAGGAGGTGGGATGAAGAGTCCACTCTGTCGACTGAATCTGATTCGGACGCGACAAGCTGTCTGCCAGCACATTCAGATGCCCTGGAATGTGTCTGGCCCTGATCTGACAGCTGTGCTGGTCGATCCAATCGAACAGTTGAAGACAAATCTGCAACATCCCCTTTGACCTTGTTCCTCCTTGTCGATTTATGTATGACACCACTGTTGTGTTGTCTGAGGCTATCATCAGTCTTTTGCCTACTAGCTGATCCTGCCAAATTGCCAAGGCTTTCAGAATGGCCAACATCTCCAGCTGATTGATGTGAAGATGGACTTCGTCTAGAGACCAAGCTCCCTGCACCATCTGATCCTTGAAGTGTGCACCCCAGCCCACGTTTGACGCGTCCGTCACCAGTAGAACGTCCTGAACGAAGGGAACCAACTGAACTCCCTGCAGAACGTTCTGGTCTAGAAGCCACCAATGAAGCGTGCACAGGATCTCTTGCGGAGGACAGCACACGGTCGAAAGCTCGAGCGATCTCACGGAGTTGATCCAACACTGAAAGTGACGAAGTCTCAGCCTCCCCCTGTTGGTTAAGTCCTGCATGCTCGTGAGCCTGCCCAACAGGGACATCCACTGCCGTAGGGTCTGAGGAGACTGGGACATGGACCGAATCAAATTCCGTGCGACCTCTACTCTGTCCTCTGGAGGTAGAACCTTCGAGATCTCTGTGTTGAATATGGCTCCTATGTACTTCACTCTCTGGGACGGGATGAAGTCTGACTTCTCCGGGTGCACAATAAACCCCAGGTGTTCCAAGGTAGAAACGGCAAGATCTCTGTTGGACTCCAGACAGTGATGAAGCCGGTCTGGTAGAAGAAAATCGTCCAGATACCCGTGAATCCTGATTGACCTGGAGTGAAGGAAACTCAGCACAGGAGCTGTGATTCTCGTGAACAACCACGGAGCTATCGAAATTCCGAACGGAAGAACCCTGAACTGGAACAGCCTTCCGTTGACCGCAAAACGAAGATATTTCTGTGACGCTGGATGAATCGGGACGTGGAGATACGCATCTCTGAGGTCTAACGAGACCATCCAGTCCCCTGGTCGTAGAGCCAGCTTCAGCGCCGATATCGATTCCATCCGGAAATGAGGAGGTCTGCGTAGGAAATTCCTGTTCAGGTTCTTCAGATCTATTATCATACGAAGCTCGTCCGTGTCCTTCTTGGGCACCAGGAATATGGGCGAGTAAAACCCCCTGGAAGCTTTCTGTGGGTCTAACTCCAATACTGCTTCCTTCACAAGCAACTTCTGTATTGCCTCCTCTGCTGCCACCAGAGGAGGACCGGACAGGAAGAACCGAGGTCCTACTGGAAAGAAGGAAGTCGGAGGAAGGGCATCGAAGACTAACCGGTAACCTTGAGTCACTACTGACAAAATCCAAGGGTCGTTTGAAACAATTGGCCAATTGTCGGCAAACTGTTTCAGACGACCCCCAACCTGACCAGGAACTACTTTCAAGGGAAAAGTCGGTGGGCACGCAAAGGTCGTTATCTGAAGAGAGATCGGTATAGGCTTGTCAAAAACGCTGTTGGCCTCTGCCACGGCCTCGTCCGGCACCCTTGCTAGGAGTCCCGGGCTTCTGGTACTGCCTGTCCTGGTTGCGCTTGGGCGTCGTGTTTTGGTTCTGGTATCTACCAAACTGTTTCCGGGTAGGAGTGGATGGCTTGCTCTTCGGTGACTGACGAGTCCTACGAGGAGAGACAGACAAGGCGAGGTTATGTAGGTCTTCATTCCTCTTCCTCTCAAGATCCTTGTCCCTCTGGGTCAGAGCATCACCCACCGCATCCCCGAATAACGTACCCGAGAACAAAGGCGCCGAATATAGTTTGTCCTTGGTCTTGACCTCTGTGGACTGAGGAAGTTGTTTTACATAGGCAGAACGACGAAGCAGAGTTAGCTGTGCCTCCATCCACAAGAGATGCCGATCAAGATCCAGAACAGCATCTCCCAGTGAGTCGAAGAAGGCGAAAGCCGTAGACAAGGCTGAGAAAGGTATGGACGTCGATCCCTTGGGGTCCGCATCTTCAGGTATGGACGGAAGAAGCCTAGCCGCAGTGGCCGCAAACCAATGAATATATGTAGACGTCTGCATAGCCTTGTGGATCGAGGTCTCTACGTCCTTGAGTCGTGCGTCGCTGACCCGGATCTGCTCAGAAGGAGTGCCCTTGCCCATGAGATACCGGAAGTTGTCATCCAAGGGGGTCTCCTCCGGCTTGGTAAACTTGGCATCATGGACCTTGTATGGGAACCCCCTGTAGAAGGACGATCTTGAAGGCTGTTTGTCAAAGCCTAGTTGCCCAACCCTCTCCGACAGCTGAGAAGCAAGTTGAGCAGTCGAATCCGGTGGAGGAAGGGAATTAGTGGCTGCAGGTTTAGGTTTCTGTGCGGCCCTACTAATGTCATTGTGAATTGGAGCCGTTGGCGCAGGTGAAGGAGTCAAATCCGGAAAGTGACGGTACACCTCGTCTATCTTGTCATACCATGACAATCCTGGAAAGGTAGGCTCTAACTCCTTCGGATCCTTCCTAGGCCTCTTGTTGGTTGCCGCCCCGGAGCCGTAGAAGGACATCTCTGGAGGGGCCGTGGATTTCCGTTTCCCTCCGTCCCCCGTCGGAAGTGGAGCTTCATTGTCCTGAGGCCTTGATGACTGGAGCCTCTGGTTCCTGTTCTGGTCCCGATGGGTAGAGGACGAAGAGGAAGACCTGTCGTATTCCACAATGGAAAGCCGCGGTTCCTCCCGCGTCTGGTTCCCGTCGGCGGACGTCAAGGAGGCCACAGGTGAAAGCGAAGATGAGACCTTCCCCTTGGGCTGCTTGTTCCTAGCCTTCCCGGGAGTCCCGGCCGTCCCGTCCGTCGGGAGAGAGCCTGGAGTCACCCTGGAGCCGTGGATAACCGTCACGGTAGCCGTCGTCACCGTCGTTGTTGCCGTGACCGTGGCCGTCTGGGCCGTCGAGACCGCTGTAACTGCCTCCGCCGACCTCCGTACAGCGTCAGCATTCCTGGTGGTCAGCCTGTGGACCTTCTTAGCAAGTCTAGGGTCCCTGGATGCCGGAGTCTGTTTAGCTGATTCGATGACTGACGGTGCCAAGATAGAGATCCCGTCTTCTGACTTCTCTTCAGCCCCCCTTGTATCAGTTATGTGGGAGACTAAGTCTCGCCTTGACCGAGGGGTGACCCTTTGACCGTCCCGAGAGGCATCGCCAGCTAGTTCCGGGAGCTGCATGATCCTGGTCATGAGCGGCATCATCGTCTCCGCCATCTTCTTAAACTTAGCCAGGTCCGACGCTAGATCTGACGACGCAGGAGTAGATATGGTAGAGGATTTAGAAGAAGCCTTCAACAAACTCTTCTCCCTGGCAGCCACGTAAGCTTGAAAAGAGGTGTCTTCCAGCGGGGCGCAGAAGTCACAACGTTCATCAATAGTACATCCCGACCCAAAACAGCGAGGACAGCAAGGATGAGGGTCCGTAGCCGACATGAATTTGTTGCATCCTTCACACCTCTTTGCCGAATTCATGGTGTAACTGTGAAAAGTTAAGGAAAATTAACACACAGTAAACACAAAAATTAATCATGAATATAAATATATTCACGAAAAGATATATACACAAGAAATATAAATTGCATATATATATATATATATATATATAAATGTATACATATAAATTTATTTACAAACAGAATGTAAATAAGAAAATAGTATAACACGTAATTTCGCAAGTAGATTTTATACCAGAAAAACCCCACTTCACGAAATTGCAATAGAAATCATTAAGAGTAGAATAAACATTAAGAAAAGAAAACTACCATTTCCCAACTACATACAAATTGGAAAATAAGTTTTCAATATCGACTCAAGTATACATGATTTACGGAATCAATACATACAGTAAACCTGAGCGTAACTTACATACGCAAAGTACAAACCAACGCAAAATAAAAATGAAGCGTCGTAAAATAACCATCATACCACTGCCAGTAGCAAGCTGAACACGCTACAAAGCGAGACAGCACAATGACAGTAAACACACAACTCATCGATCAAACGAAAGTGGGCGGGGCTACCAAACCCCAAACACTTCAAAAATCGACAAAGACATTAATTCATAACATAATACATATTTAGCACAGTAAAAATAGCTAAATAATGAAAATTATGAATACGAAACCTTAAACAGGGCATAGAAAAATTAATTAATTTTTTTAGTGCCGTGTGCAAAGCGAACAAGAAGCCGCCATTTTAGACAAGTGCCACGTATACCAACACGCGACAAAAGTCGAAAAAACATGAATTTTTAACAAAAGTTACATGTAAAAGAAGGGTATGATAAACATAACAATACCAGGATACAGAATAATGAAGATATCTTCAGAAAAGGTAAGTTTTCTCTCTGGTAGCGAAATCACACGTCTTCGTGTGATCAACAACAAGGAAAAGTGATGCGATTAGACTGATGTATTATGGGTCACGAAGTGCACGTGCCGGCACGAGCGAAGTGGGTAGACTCAAAAGATTTACAGGTCTAGTATAGACTGTGTTTAAGTTTTTTTATTGTTGTTGATGTTTGTAAACAAACAAGGAAATGCAGATAAGTTTAGAGGTAGTGAATGAAAGAAATATATATATATATATAACAACTGGTCCATAGTTTTGCAAGGAGAGATTGTTCCTTTGAACTGCCTCACTTGGCTTGTTTGCTTTATTGCAAGTTTTGATTCAGAGAACATATAACTATGATCATAATGACTTGATAATTTTTGGATCGCAATGGTTCAGTTACAAAGCAAGTAATAACTGTGACATGAACAGGATTCAGAACTTTAGAGATGTATCAAACTTGGTCACAAATCCTTATGACAGCTGCACTGACATTCTAACATCACTAACATCTAAAATATCTCTTAAAAACTTTAGAGACACACATCTGGCCTCAACATACAGAACATAATTCAAATCAGCCCTTTTGATTATTTTATATATCATGGACAAAAGTATTATCAAATATACTTATATGTGCAAGCTATAACAAACTACTGCACCACACTGCTGCCCCACACAGAACACAAGTAGACACGCATAAGGATCTCACCTTGTCACTTAGCATGAGACTGTGACAGTACCCAGCCGCGATCTTCACGATGTCCCTCGACTTCATGGATTCTATCTCCATGGGAACCAGCTGATCCTCTGGGTTACTGTGACCCAGCTGTCCGTGGACGCCCCATCCCCAGCTGTATACTCTGAAACATCAAGGGGAGGTCACTCTATGCATCTCACCAGAATACAGATTTGTGGAAGAAAACTGGGATGCCAAAAATGAAAATTTTATAAAAAGAAGAGATATAAAGATACGAGATGAAGGTCGATATGGAGATTTGACATGGTGATGTGATGTGATATGATATGAAGAAGAAATACGAAGGTCTGATATGAAGAAGCAACATGAAGATGTGATATGAAAAACAATAGAACTCAGGCAAACTAAAAAATGTCTTGACTTCACGAATTTAACCAACTTAGAAAAGACAGGGCTTAAATTAGGCAGTGAAGGACACTTGTGCAAGTTACTACTCGCGCGGGAAGTCAGAAATTAACACACATAATCCACGTACTTGCAGTCGGCAGTTAGAGCTAGGCTATGGTACTGTCCACACTCGACGCTGACAACTTCCTCGGTGGCGAGCCTCTCTATCAACATGGGGCGCGTGTAGTGATGCCTCGTTCCGACCCCTACCTGCCCGTACTGTGAGTTGCCCCAGCCATAGGTCTGCAATAGAAGGTGTTGATGGTATATTTGTTATCTTATTATCAATGGAATCAACCGGCTCCATCAGTTTTTTGTATCTGGTTCCAACACTTCCCTGATTGTGTAAGTAGAGTTCGCCTCGTATTGCTGAAGGTTTGTTACTCAGTGCTTTATACAACATGTATGTTGTCAGTCAATGAAGTTGTTGTGATTTGAAATTTGATGATATCTCATTGGTCTTCTCTCTGCTTATATAGCTTGCTTAATAGTAATTGTTTTGGCTGGTTATTTATAGAGGCAAAACTTTCATAATCACAGAATTAGTGGAGATGTGAGATGCAGATGGACGGTAGATTTTCCTTTCATTATTTATAAGGCTGTAGTTCAAATTGTGCAAGTGGCATTTCAAATGGTCTAAAAAAAATGTGTTTGGTTGAATAATTTAATGGGATGTTTGTCAATTCATGCTATTACTACAGTTTTAAACACAGTACCTTTGGTGATCATTAATAGCATAATGTTTCCCTACAAAGTTCATTACCAAAGAAAAGTTGAAAATTGTTACCCGGTATGTCTTTGCCTGACACGGAACAACATAAGAGTTTGGTGCCACTGTTGGGGAGGTTTCACGTGCAAATTCACAAATAAAACTTCCAGCATTAGGACAATAAAGGCATATTATTGAAATTATAATCATCAATTGACGTACGTACCCCCTGTTGGGTGATGACGAGGGTGTGCTCCCCTCCACACGAGACGGAGAGAACCCGTATCTGCAGCATGTGTAGAGTCTCCACTCTGGACGGGGGCGCCACGCTGTTCTCAGTCACCAGGTCACCATGACCAAGTCTGCAATAAAAAATCAGTTTCAATTTGGTAATCTGTATTAAAATAACCTTCAAACAAGAACAAAAATTGTTCTGTTTCAAATGTCAAAAACCCCCTCTGTCCATCATTTGTGGGTCACTTAATATAAGGTTTGTGTTATTGAAGCACGTGCAACTACCTGCCAGAGTTGGTGACACCCCAGACATAGAGATCCCCGTTCCTGACGAGAGCGGAGTGGTAGGGGCCACACCCGATGATGCTGGGCTGGAGAGCCAGTCTCCTGGACACTGGGAGTACAGGCTGGTTCTTGCCCTGCAGGACGAATACACAGCATTAGCAGGCAGTAGGGTTGAATACTCGCAAAGGAGCTGAGGATGATACAACCAATTTCGGCATGCACATTCCCACTCTGCATTAGCAGGCATTATGTTTATATACTCTGTAGAGTGTTTACACTGGTTCTTGAATACAGGGCATTGGCAGGCATTAGACTTGTATATTCTCCAGAGTGTTTAAACTGGTTCCTGTAAGGGTTAAAACAGCATTCACACAAGATATGTTCAACACATATACAATCCTTTAAAGACCAGTTTTGCCAAATTATTTATCAACAATCAATGTGTCCTGCATATAGTTTATGATCACAGAAACATTGAAATCTTACCCTGAGTTTATCAAGCTCAGTGTCGAGATCTACCAACATGTCGGCCAGATCTGGAGAAGTTGTCTCCCCTTCCCGTTTCTGGTTAAGTAGCAGCACTACGGAGAGGAAGAACTCCACCAATTGGCTCAAACTTGCCGGGCCTAGATCCTAGTTCGAAGAGAGAAGTTTAATAATTTCAAAACATAGCATAAATTTGAGTTAAAGTTTCCACATGATGTCTTGATATGGCAAGGCACACATTGATGCATGTGGTGAAATATTGAATGACTAACATTTCCCTAATTTCAAGACTTTTAAGAATACATTCATAGCCTTATTGTTGAACGACCTGCATCTTTGAAAAAATAATGATGCAGATACATGGAACAAGTTGTTTTTTTCTAATTAAACCATATTCACACAAAATATTTTTAATCCAATAAATAATAAGTAATTTTAGAATTTTCAGAATCCAATTATGGAGATTTATTATCATTATGACCCATATGGTAAAAAATAATCAAGTTTTGATACAAGCGCATGTGCACATATTTCGTTTGCCTAGCAACTATTGTTTCAGCGCGACTTCCTGTATGTTGTCATCTGTGACTACTTAAAGCAATTATTCGTGATGACACTGGCTATTTTTATGCAATTGATATCAAATAGGATGGGTTATAAAGAAATTATTCTACTTGCAAGTGTGACATGTGACTTTTACGGAAATATCGCTCTCGCTCGGGCCATAAAAAAATTCACACTCATTTCGTAAAAGTCATATGGCATACTTAATTCCTCTGGTAATAATCTCTATTTATTATAATAGACAGAAGGTGGAAATGATGGACAGAATTCAGTACTCTTTTTTCAGTACCATTTGTCAGGGGTATCAAATCACTACAGTGAGACGGAGACCCAGGCTAGAAGATGCTTAGGAAGCTAATGAAACTGATTATGTTAACAAGTCTAGCGGACCTACCACAGCTGTGTCTTGGAACTCACTGGTGTAGGAGGACAGGGACGTCAGACTGGTTGTTCTGAAATAAGCAAGGTGAGGTGAGTGAGTTGGGGTTTAACGTCACTTTCAGGAGTATAGCAATTAAATCGCGGCTGCTAGTATTATGGTAGGAAGAAAGCCTGCAACGCCATGTGGCTATGCATTACGGTGAAACCTGCGAGCAACAGTTGGAACTAGTGAACCATGGGTGGTACAACGCTGAAATTCAGTGTAGCATTGCACCAAAACATAACTGCATGTAGAACATTTCTCCACAGCAGACAACGATGCTGAGTCCCTGGCGGGATTCGAAACCCGGACCAGTCTTGTACTCTTGATCTGAAGCTGAACACATTAACCACTGCACTACTATCGTTTCTTCTATTTTTAGCGCTTCAGCTATTTCTGTCTTAATATTTGCAGTGTTTCTATCATTTCTGTTTTATTATTTCTGCTGTTTCTGTTTTTACTATTTCAACCGTTCCTACCAATTCTACTATTTCTGTTTCTACCATTTCAACTGTTCCTACCACTTCTACGATTTCTGTTTCTATTTCTTATATTTCTAATGATTTTAACATTTCAACTGTTTCTACCAACTCTACTATTTTAACTACCACATACCTTCTCCTAGAAGTCTGATGCTTGTTAAGGATAGCCTTCATCAGGGGTCGCGAGGGGTCGAACACAAGAGCAAGGTTGAGAAGGAGCCTCTCTTCCATCTGATGAAGTTGGTGTGTCATCAGTCCTACATTCTGTATGCTCAGCGTCGGCTTTGTCAGTAGGAGTCGTGCTAGGTCGTCCGCGCTCTGACACTGCAGCAGGGATCCTGGCGGTGATAGCAGAAACAAGTATAGAACAAAGAACAAGAAAATAGAACCATTGGCTCTGTATCAGGTATAATCTATCATGCAGACCCTAGAGCAAAATATTCAATAGACGACCAACCTAGTCTAGAAAATTATAGCAAGTCTAGATTACTCAGCTCTAGGAATTAAGGTATCTTTAGGGCTCCATTTTGTATAACTATTTGAAGTGTTTGTAAATTTTTTCTGGTAAGAATAACGTATTTCTGAGACTAAATGTTAGTCTATATCAGGTATTGCAGTATTCATAAACTCTCAAACATCAAATCATAAAACATTGCCCATTCGGTCTCTAGTTTGGTTTGATCTTCTACTATCTTAGGATTAACAGAGCTTTGAAAATCTAGGTTCATGGGCTCTGTTCACAAAGCAGTATTAACTACAGTTAACCGTAACTCCCATTCTCTTACATTGCGCCAAAATTACTTCAGTGACTTTGACAACCTCAGTGCTTAGTGGTCGTAAAGAAACATTACATATCAGTAGTTTAGCCACATTTTGAAGCTGTTTAGAGTAAAGTCCTACAATTTCGTCCAGTACTGATATTTCGTCCACTTTTCAAATAAAGGCGAATTTACAGCCTGTCCTACCCTCAAATCGTTGTCTTTCTTTGTTATTTTTCTTATTAAGAATAGCAGTCACTTTATATTTGTCACATGATACATACAGCAATGTTAAATGGTTGATACAATGTGACGAAGCTGTTATGTCAGGACCTTCCCGCCCGGGAGACTTGAAAACGACATAAACAAGTGGATGAAATTATAATGCACAATCTCCAATACTAAAATCTGTGTGGACGAAATTACGAGATTGGTGGACGAAATAACCTTGCGTTTACGCTATTTCATTCATAAGAGTTACCCCCCTTAGAATATCAGCCAATCATTTTTCTTATAACAAAGATTCTTCGGCTCGGGCTGATTGTTGACCGAGAAGTGCCGAGAGATGCCAGTGAGGGTTAGAATTCCGGCGAGTGAGGTCAGCCGTTAGAGTCGACAAAATTTGAGGACTTTACTCTACATGACACTTGATGCTTACCATGTCCGGCCTGCAGGAGGTGGGCGCTGAAGCCACGTGTGACCAGGTCAGACAGAAGGTGATGGGGGATGTTGAACTGACTCCTCGACGCCAGCAGCTCCAGGGCTTCTACTACTAGACCTCGTGCCTGGAGGAAAGGTGACAACATTAACAACATCAACAACATCCATTAGCCTCTAGGATGATTAAAGATGCATCCATTGTGTTTCAACAAATTGTATTTGGCTTTGGTATGTGCCAAAATACTGTGCTGATTTCAGTTCAAATAATTCCACTCAAATTTCATATTCATCGCCAATTGCAAAAAATATATCATAATTATTAGTTTTCATTGTAAATCTAGAAATATCATAATACATGCGCAGAAACCGAAACTTCACATCCCATTTACATGCACAGTAGTTATATGATCTATTAAACATTTATCAACTCAAATTTGTCTTTTCGCCTGCTGTAAATAAGTTTCCAAAATTAGGTTTGACTAACTGACGAGCGTAAATTGCAATACATTGTCAGGTTTTCGATCAGAAATCATCTCTGATATCAACATAATGTCATAATACTGAGTCGACAACCATTAAAACAAGTAGTTGTCACTAAGGTGACATGATCCCTCGCCGCAAATTAATACTTCAAAATTTAAAAATAATGTCAAGATCAGCAAAATCGACTGTCAAACATGTAGAAAAAGTCAAAGCTCCACTGTGACCTTGAGAAAAATGTCAAGGTCACCAAAATCTAATCAGCCCGTTGTCTTTCCTTGGAGGTGCATTATGTAAGATATGATGGAATTCCGGTGAATGGTTCTTGAGATATCCCGCTGACAACCTTTACATGTTCATTAACATGTCAAAAATTTAAAATTCCACTGTGACCTTGAGAATAATATCAAGGTCACCAAAATCTAATCAGTCCTTTTGCTTTGTGTAAGATATGATGAAATTCCGGTGAATGGTTCTTGAGATATTCTGCTGACAACCTTTACATGTACATTATCATGTAAAAAATTTCAAAGTTCTTCTGTGACCTTGAAAATAATGTCAAGGTCACCAAAATCTAATCAGCCCGTCGTCTTCCCTAGAAGGTGCTCTATGTAAGAAATGATGGAATTCCGGTGAATGGTTCTTGAGATATCCCGCTGACAACCTTTACATGTACATTAACATGTCGAAAAATTCAAAGTTCTACTGTGACCTTGAAAATAATGTCAAGGTCACCAAAATCTAATCAGCCAGTCGTCCTTCCTTGGAGAAGCTATGTAAGATATGAAGAGAATCCAGGGAATGGTTCTTGAGATATCCCGCTGACAAGGATAAAATGATAAAGTCTTCTTGTGACCTTGAAATGACGGTCAAGGTCACAAACCTCTGTAGGAACATTACTCTTCCTATGATGAACCCATATGCAAAATTTATCAAAAGAATCCAGTGAATAGTATTTGACTTATTCCATTTCGTACGGACGTACGGACGGACGAAGCCGAATACTAAACGCGCGGCGGGGGGAAATTTTGATTTTTGCCAACAATTAGAACTTCCAGATAAAATAACACTATTTATAACGTTTGGCATAATTGACCCCCAACAACACAATGAATGCAACTGTAAACTAGTGACATACAACATAAAAATATCAAAGTGTATAAGCAGCTTCTAGAACAACAGTACTAGTACATTAGTCAGTTAGTTATAGTATAAGAAAATTTAAATGTTAAAAAGTATAGAGTAAGTCTAGCACGGTTTCGATGCTCATCCCACAAACTTTTAATTGAAACAGGTAGATATGTAAATATACATAGAGAACAAAGAATGTGTAAAGTATGTGATTGAAGAAGAGTATAATCTCCTTCTGGTTTGTCCTTTCTACAGTAACATTCGAAAGAAATATATAAAGGGTAATTATTATGTCCATTCAAATAAGTATAAATTTTCATTACTGTTAAAACAGTTCAAATATCCTAGAAATTGAAAACCTGTCTATGTATATTTTCTACGCATTTGTACATAGACACCATATTGTTTCATGAACAATTTTAAAGAAGCAAATGTATATATGCAATGTACTGCAGGTCTGAGGCCTTTTGAGTACCGGAAATAAAGATAGATATAAGAAAATCAATAATGGCATCAAACCTTGGCGAACTCCAGGAGCAAATCCAACACGGAGAAGTCAGAGAGCAGTTTAAGAGCTTTCATCTCATCGAACGAGAAACTCCCAAACAGGAATTCTCTGGAACAAAAACATTGAAAAGTTACCTTACATTGATATAAATCCTTTATCAAAATCTGGCACCATAACATCTCAGATATTACCTAAGGTATAGAAAGATCTTGTTGACTTAACTGGCTAATGCAGAAGCCCTAAGTAATTACCTCGGTTTAGGGATTTAAAATCCCGTAAAACCCTTCAGAAAATTTGTTCAAATAACAAAGATTTCGAGCATACCTATTGGTATTATTCTGTGATTGGCAAGGATGAAATAACGGCAAATTCTGCTGGCCCTTCAATAAAGACCGATTGTTAAAGTGCCAGCTTTGGTCAGTGTATCATAGTCATAGTGCCTAGTTCACAAATGTTGCTGAATGTAACAGAGCAAGGGGAGCAGGCCAAACCTCAATCTCATTTAAATGATATCAAATGTACCTCACTGTGTACCGATCTTATTACTGCACCGTACCTTATCTAAGAAGTTTTCTGATTGGCTAAATTTATTTAACGTGAAAGGTCAAAGTGAATGTAACCTGACCTCTTCGGGGCAGTACTCAGATCTACGAACTAGGCACAAATGAGGTCAAATCTTAACATAATGTTGGAAAAGAATAGAAACAGAGTTTGACTATGAGGCATCTGGAGGTCAAGCTAGTTGATAATGGTTTGGTGAACTTACTCATAAAGGATTAGATATGTTTGAGGATTGATAACAGTGATAACAGCAATGTTTGGCATTTCAAGCCTCCATTCACAATTAACTGTGGTGGTCGTAAGTCACTTTGGTAACCTAAGAGTAATGTTACAGAATAGACGTTACGGTTAACCTTAGGAAAAGTTTTAAGATACCTGAAGGTGTCCAGAATAGCATTGGTGTTCTGACCCCCTTGCCCCAGATAAAACACACAGCAGTGAAGTGCCATGTCCGCAAGCAGTTTCCGCTCAGCTGTATTTAGTTCCACCTGGTGGGCATTCAGCACCTGACGCAGCAGTGATGTCACTTCCTGTAGGCGGCCATGACGTGCCAGGTTTCCCACTCGCTTCATGTGCGAACACTGAAATTAGAAATAAAGATCATTTGAACATATTCATTCACGATGACAAGTTAACCATGTTGGTAGAGTCATGGTCAAGGTTTATAGTTACAGGTCTTCAGGTTTTGATCTGGAAGCCGTTTCACCAACCAATCTTAGCCCTGTTGTAAGGCCAGCCTTTGACATTGGCTAAGATTGATCGTAAGACTAAGAGTGCTTTGTGGAGTATGTGGCACAATCTTCTTATCTGCTGATGTACAACCGATTGATTAACTTGAAGTAATTCTCTGGTATTCAGATCTTCACAGCTAGCCAATAAATGACTGACTTTGTTGAGCTGATTTATGATTAATATTAATAATCTGCCATTTAACTAGATGAGCGTTTGCGGGACACCACAAAAGCAGAGCAGCCCCGAAACTCAGGGTCTCGCCTTTCCCTGTTCCGCCTTCTTGTCAGCATCAATTAAATAGAGATTTTTTAAATCAAAATTTGTTTCATTATTCGAGTTATTACTAACAAGTTGAATCATCACTGGGGTCACTTTTCACCAGTTTGTTCTTTAAACCTATTTCTGATTTCAAAATTGGATCAAATGATTAACATGGCCTTAACCAATGTCTCATGACCTTGAACTTTGACCTTCAAGGTCACACAATCAGTGATCACTTTTCATTGTGTATAACAATCATGTAATGATTCAAAGTGTTAATAGTTGAAATAAAACATTTTCGCAAAAGCATGCTAAAGTCGTGCCCTCGCTGTGACCTTGACCTTTGACTATTGTTAGCGGAAACTTTTTCAAATCTTGGCCATAGTTGATATAAACCAAATAAGAGCCTGATAGCACAAATATTTTTCAACTTGTGATGTTTACAAGGATTTTTAGTGATTTCAAAACTCGTGACCTTGATCTTTGACCTTGAATGTGAATATATAAAAAAAAGTTATGTATATGAGTTCTCAAAAACTTCTTGGAAAATCGGCGACGTCGGAAACTGCGCAAAAACTGATAGCAGCCCCGACCAAGCCGGGGCTGATAGAAAATATCAAATCATAAACACATTTAATTAAAATAGCAGTTATTTACAAATCTCTATTCAGAACAACACCAAATCAAACAGTTCTATAATCAGTAATTAAAAAGTCATTAACAAATAAAAACGATACAACTTGATAGTCAGACCTTGGAGAGCTGGTAGAGTCTGACGGAGCGCGAGTACTCTCCGGTACGAAGGAAATAATCAGCAGTCAGCTCGAACAGCGAGGTCAGGTTCAACCCTACACTGATACCCAGACTCTCCGCGAAGCCTGCGTCGGTGTGCCGGATAGCGAGGTCCAGGAAGAGACGTTCAGGCGAGATCCTGCAATGATGAGCTCAGTAATTTAGTATGTGACGAGATGGTTAAGACATCCATTATATCATAGAATGTCCAAACTTGTTGTCAACAAAAATTCTAAGTATGATGAGCTCAGTAATATAGTATGTAATGGATGATTATGACATCCATTATGAATGTCCAAATTTGTCAAAAATTTCAAATTTTTTCACTTGTCCTGGTTTATTTTCAATAAAAATCCTACGTAACTTTTAACATATCAATCTAAATTTGAACACTATTTGCGACAGATTTATATAAATATCTGAAAACGTAATAACTTGCCCAAGAGCAGGCTGATATAGGTAGTTTAATTGACGGATACAGAAAGTTAACAGTAGCCCTATTTTGAAATCCTTTATAAAAGACTACATCATTAATTATTAAATAGTCACACACTACATCAGCATTGGTGGGGGTTTGAATCCCTTGGTCCTTTTTGACGAACTGTCCTTGCAAAAAAATTTATGGACTTCTGGGCTTCGTCCACCTACAATATCTCAACCCCCAAACTTCAAAATTCCTGGATCACAATAATAATTGTCCATCTGTATAGCGTTAATTCCATGCATGCATAAACGCAAATGACCTGGGTGTGATATAAAACATACTCTGTGCTCGCAAATGGACTTCATCCAGAACTATTACATACATTTTGTTGTCTCTCACCTTGGTCTGCACTCATACACAGCTCTGTTCGTCACCAGAATACAGCCATCCAGCACAGTGTGGGAGGAAACAGGAATAGCCTGCACATCTGAACTCAGCGGCTGTTCTGTTATCCCCCCTCTGTTTGAACGCTGCTCTTCCTCTCTCTTCTCATGCCAGTAAAACGGGAAGTACTTCTTACTCACTCCCAGCAGGCTCTGGTCTGGGGGCAGCTTGAACTCTTGGAGTATAGCTTCCTTGTTGAAGTCCTGTCATAAAGCACTAGTCAGTGATACAGATAAAGAAATTTGCGGCCATGTAAAATCAGTAATATAAAGCCTGAAACTGGTGGCTTTGATCTACATGATCAGTTCGATGATTACTTCCAGACAAGTTTATCATTAAAATTATCAATTCAGAAAAATAAATAAAGAAGTATTACATGTACTTAGAAAAAAGCCGGAAACTGGTAGCTAAAAGCTTTGGTCTTAGACAAGTTCATTGATAAAGTTTCAGATGTATATTATTTTTTCAGATCTCAAATGAAGTAAAAACATAATCTCTAATAAAATTAGTACTTCTATAGTTTATAAACTTATCTGAATACAATATATATGTTTTCAGTTTGAATACTATATATTTATCCCTCTTTGTCAATTTACTTTTAACGTGTACACACCTGTGTACACTCTGATATATTTATTCTCTCTCTTTGTCAATTTACTATATATTTCCTACAAACATTTATGCTTCACAACATTAACCATGCTTTAAAATGCAAGGGAAGTTATTTAAGAAGGCTAACAGTAAGTACTCTTTAAGTGGTATTCTAGAAGTTGGTATGATGAAGAATGAAAACAATATCTGTGGATATCCAACTTCTTTATTCTACATAGACATAAATTCTTATTTCACTTACTTGACAACAAAATTACAACCTATATTGAAATGGCCCTATGCAGAATAAGGAAGTTGTGTATCCATAAACAGTGTCTTCATTCAGCAAGTAGGAGAGAAATCTGATCAGGATTCAGATTGTATGCTCTTATCTTAAGGGTCAAACAGTACACTTAAGCTTCGGTTCAATACGTATTGCGACACGGAACCCTCGGACTGGTATATCAGCTGGAGGTCCCGGGTTCGATTCCCACTGGAGGTGATCTCACAATCACTTCTGTTAAATTTGGCGCCCAACGTCGGGCTGGGGCAACTCCCTAGTGCTCACTACACCCTGAGTACGTCGAACTGAGGTGCTTGATAACTCGCAAAAGTTTGACTCGAGGACGAGTCACTTTGTTGAGGGGGGTGTATGTGGCAGGGTGAGATGAAAGTGTTCCTACTGGCTTCAGCTAATGGGATATCACTTTAGCTCAAATGGTAGAGCGCAGGACTGTCACCTGGAGGTCCCGGGTTCGATTCCCACTGGAGGTGATCTCACAATCACTTCTGTTGCAAGTACAAACCGAAAATACAGTTTGATGCACAGTGAGCCAAACCTAAAGCAAAATACAGCGGTCCAACTAATGTAGTAGTGAACCACTTCACCCCTGTCTTCCCGAGGAAGCTTGTTACACCAGCACACCTCTTACCTCATTATGCAGAAATATTTGTTTTAATACAATAGTTAAACATAAATATAAACCACATAAATAATGACTATTACAAAGCTTATAAAATAAAAGTGCAAAAGAAATCAATTAATTAAAAAAGAAACATAACTGCTAGTTTCAATAAAATAACAACACATCCTCTCACATATAGATTATTTTGTTAGCAGTAGTTCATAAAAGAAGAATTATCAACTGACAAATATATTAGATGAAAGGCATAATACATCTTTAGAATATGACTAAATCAATATAGGGTATATACATAGGGGTGGGGGCAGAGGGTAACAACATGAAACTATACCTAGGGACACACCGTACCTTCACTAAACCTCGCTGCCAGGGGTGGAAGGTAAGCATTAAATGAATTCAAAGCCATTTACATAAATATTGTTCAATTTAAAAATAGTTTTAAGAGGAAATCTATTTTCTACTTCCCCAATCAGAGAGACAATATCATGATGATAAATGTTTTCCCATCAAAACCCTTCGCAAAAAGATTAATTTTGAAATATATACCACTGATTTATATAATTCTTGCTCAGATTGCAGTTATAAAGTACTAGGACATGTATAGATATTTGTTTGAATGATGCAAATAACAATTAAAATCCAATTTAAATGCACAAATATAACTTATTTCCATTATATGCTGCCACTTTCAATCGTAAATATTCTATTTCTATCAATTGTAAAGCCTTCCGTAGACATCTGCACTAAAATAGCAATGCCTTAATTCCTATCTATCACAACATACTCAAATATCATATTTCTCTAACAAGGGAAGATAACTCAATGAAAGGGAGACAACCCACCTGATGATCCTCCAGGGAAGTTTCTGCCCTCTGATTGGATATGACCAAGAGCTTGCGGCCGCTGGTCCGACAGGTGGTGAAGATGAGGCGGTCGGAGAGAATGACGTTGTACGCTCCGAGAGGCAGCTTGTACACAAACAGTGGTGAGTGTTCCACATGACTGTCATATACCTGGGGGACGTGAGGGGAGGAGGGAGTTAGCATGTGGTGACCAATATGTAATATTTGTCCACTTGTGTTTTGCTGAAGCTGTGTATTGCATATCCAATACATTTTGGCATATATTTTGGTTAATGAAAGTTCTCCTTTCCAATGACAATGGCCAAGTCTCATTATCACTGTTAAGCAGCAAAGTCTATGGCTATGCTTGATTCGTTTTGGCGGCGTATACAGCGGTCACGTGTCCGGCGTACTCCGTTCCTGGAACCGGCTTAGTTTAAACAAGTGTATCGGCGTACAGACAGGAAGATGTCATCAATCATCCCTCAAACTAGCTTCAATAAACATGTCATTTATATCATATAAGTATTTTTTTTTAAATTATTTCAAAACATTGATTAATATTTTATTAGCTTGTATTGCATTGTTTTAAATAAGCAGTAACATCCTAAAATAAATCAGTCAACTATTTAATTGTCCAAAGCAACTTCATAAACAAAATGGTCATTGAATGTCGCAAGGGTAACATTTGTCCGCCATTATACGCTGCCTTCGCCGGTCATTTCAAACCGGCGCATCCGGAGTACGCCTAAGGTGTGCGCTGGGTTTCAATTAAGTGATTCGCCGGTTACGCTGCTTCCGGCGGCGTACGCCGGGTAGTGTGCCGAGTCCCGAATCAAGCATAGCCAGTGAATGTTGTGCAGCTCATTTAACTAAGGAATCAGTCAAGAGAGAGCGAGTGTAATCAGACCCGTTATCTAGTGTTTGACTGGCTTGCAAATTAACAAATGTTAGCAATTGCTAGATATTAAAGGCAGGAGAACTTGACCATAGTGTGATTGAAAAAGTACACGATTTTGTACAATTGCAGATAAAACGATCACAAGTTTAAAAATGTTCACTATCTTAACCCTTAACTTGCGAATCCCGGAATTATCCGGGCGGGCTATAAGCGATTCCGAGGTGTCTGTATACGGGTCCCGGATACGATACTTAGAATAATTCACGGCTGTCTCACTACTTTACTAGCCCTGTCAACGGGTCCCGAGTCGATTGTGTCCATGACCCGACCCATGAGAATCGCTGTATTTACGCTCCGCGACCCGACATGAGAATGAAGCTTTGTTCAGTGTGTGGTCGGAATATCAAGCAAAATTCACACCAATTTGCGTGTGCATTGTTGACCCGTAACGCATCGATAATACGCTTTACAAAAGGCCAATTTTGTCGGGCTTAGCCCCCGAAGCATTAATTCACTTGAGGCTATTTTCACCCACGTGTTTGTATTGCGTCGGATTTGCCTCGCTCGCGACTGCTATCTGCCTCGCATCTCGCGAGACGGGGAAAAAAATCGCTAACTCGCCTTACTCCCGCACTTCATATCATGTGAGCGAATTGTTTGTTTTCCAAAAAAAATACGGCAAAATAAAGGGGAAACAATGGACTACATTCCCATATAAAATTAGCAAATGTCAAAAAAATAATAAAGACACAGCAAGCGCCGTGGAAAAGGGCACGTTTACACCGACAATCCCTTTAACAATCGGCGATTTTCATAACTTGTTACACATTTATCAGGGCTAAAATACTGAATGCATTTTCATGATTTTTATATCACAATAAACCAAAAAGAATAATCTTTTATTCTATATAAAATGCGCATAATTATTTCACAGAAATAAAGATACAATTTTACCTTTCTGAGAGGCATGTGAAACCAAACGGCACACAAACTAATCAACATATTTTCATCAGTTATGGTTCGAGGTTAGCTTTTATTTGAAAGGTAAAACAACATAACCATATTAGGGTTGACATGTGCTTATTTGTCAACTGGTTCGAGATTATGATTTCTTGGAAAAGTGTGATGAACGACCGTTCGCAATGCGGCATACATGTTGTAAGTATTTACGATTTTATTGGTGGAAATAAAGACAAACTTTACTATAGAATTATAACCAAAGGTCGCATTCTAATAATTTTTATATCATTGTGAAGCTAGACATCTTGTCTTCAATTCCGTATATAAATGGATTCGTATTTATGATGTTACGAGGCCCGAATTAAAGACAATCTTTCGAAAGTAATAGAATAAAAACGAAAAAACATAGAAAATTCATTCAAAGTTTCGGGTGTGAATTAGCCATTTGTGTAAGGGTGTCGCTACTTGAATTTGTATTGAACGCCCGTATATAGTCCTTATTCGCCATGTAGATGCGGTATATTTTGTAAAAACTGTAACGGAATCGCCGCCTGGAAATTCCGCCAGCAGAGCTCGTTAGTTCCTAAGCTCAAACTACTGCTGCGAGGTGCAAGCCTGTAAATTCCGCCACAGGGGCTAAAAATGGTAAAATATATATACGCAACGTAAGGGTTAATGCCATGTATAACAATGATCTATTTGTTCTAAAACGTATGTATTTCTACACCTAAGGCCAATACCTGGAAGGTGGAGGTTTTATCTTCGTGTGCGGTGATGAAGTGGCGCCCTCTAGCGTTCTGTGGACACAGGATGACTGAGCGCTGGAACTGCTCGTACCTCACTGGCTTGAACACCTCCGATGTTTCTTCTACAAGGAACAACACAGACCGTAATAATTAATGCTTGAGATGTAATGAACATGAACCTTGTTCATTTAAGCTTTTGTTTTTCTTCTATAATAATAATAGTCCATTAGTACAACGCTATTTTCATGAATGAGCAAGCTCAAACCGAACAATTCGTATTATTAGCCTCAAGATGTGTTCGGATACCCATTGGAACATCTAGGTAGACTGAGTGGAACCGTAAAGAGCCATCAAGGATATCAGTGTTTCAAAAATAAAATAAAAATTGTGGAAAATATACTTATAACGTCAATCGCCAGAGAAATCTACAACATGTCATTTGATAAATAATTTTCATATCGCGACAATGTAATACAATTTGGTTTCAAAGAGAAGTACCCCTTTGAGTAATGCGCGTCAAGGGTATCTGACGTCGAATTAAAACAGAATCCCCTTTATTGCATAAAACGAACTACACAACAGCAAGCGTTTCCAAAGCGTGAAGGCCATAACAACCCATGTGCTGCACGTGCTTCTCTTGCAAGTTACCCTTGTCACACATTATTGAATATAACGATTGCTTTATAAACAATGTTTCTAAATGTCCTGAGAGTGTACAAATTATTCCCTGTTTAATGTACTTTTTATTGAGATAAGACCAGCAAATTATCACAATTTTTTACTCTCATTAATTATAAAATTCAAGCAAAATACCTAGTTGGGTAAAACAATTATTCCAATATCTGTAGCAATTACATAATAAAATGAAATGGTAAATAAATAATCACGAAAAATTATATATTTCAATTTCTTTCATTGCTCATAAACTTTGTTATTCTTTCATATCTTGGAACACAGTGTGTGAGTTAGACCACAATGTTTTGTGCTTGAAAATAATAGCATCTATATTTAGACTGGAAAATACCTTTACTAATAGTTAATAAAAAAAATTAAGTGCAATTTCTTGGCTTATTTTGGGTTGAAAACATTTGTGAATTAAGTGTTTATATTTCACGGAGATAGCTTTTGGCAATTTTCCTATATGTTCATCAACATCCTTGATGGCTCTTTAATGAAGTGCCTTGCCAAAGGAAATAACAAAGTATGAACTCAGGTCACAATTTCATTTGATCCTGGGCCATTGACGTTAGAGGCCAGCATGCTACCAGGACACAGCTGTGTATCAAAGTGATCTGTCCAGTACAATATCACTTGATTTTGTTTATGAACAAAAATGACAGAATATGGTTTAAAATTCTAGAAGGTAATTTATCATGTAGTTCACTTACTGCGATAGATTTTCAAAAATAACACAGCTATGCAATAACATACATGAATAAGTATAGAACAAATGAACAAAAATCTAACGAAAGAAGACTAACTGAAAGACGATTGTATTTCACTATGAATCCCAGAGGCAGAGTCACGAGTCAACAATGATAGACCCTAGGTCAGTTGTTAGATATATTGCACATAAAGCACACGGCTACACTGTAAACAAACTCCTGACCTGTAGCGTTGATGATGTTCTTGACGAAGCCGGAGAAGTCGAGTCCGTCGACGCCAAGCCCCTGGAAGCCCTGTCTGATGTTCCGACTCTCCAGAAGTAGCTTCCACTGATGACTACCAGCAGCCGTTATCTGAGGTCAGATCAAGGTCAGAGGTCAGAGTTCAGGTAATTCTAGGTTTAGTAGACGGAATTTGAATGCACACAAACTGTATTTGATGAAGAACGGTTCTGTAGAACAGGGCCTTTATTCTCGAAACATTCGTAGTCTTAAGAATTCTTAACTTTGATCGTGTTAAGAATGGGCTTAAGAAGTTTGTAGGGCTACGAACGTTTAGAGAATAAGGGCCCAGATCAAGGACATATATTGTACTGTTGTTAACGAGCACTTCCAGTCCTTACAATATACATCCCTGATCTGCTCTACAGAACCGTTGTACATCAAATACAATATTTGTCCTTGAGCAGATACATAATCGAGGGATAATTATTTGAGGGATGTAATTACCTGGTCCAGTGCTAGAGCCAACTTGGTTCATTTGCGATAATTTCCAACCAGTTTAAAATTGTAGCACACCAAGTAAGTGCTTTCTCTTCCCACATAGCTAGGTTACCCCCTTCAAATTTTCTATACTAGTCTCAGTTAATTATTGAGCACTTTTCTTATTTTTACAAATAGACAATCCTGATTGGTTGCATCAGAAGTTAGTTGTGCAATCAGCTGTTTGACTGAAGATATAAAATGTTTGATTGGACAAAAATAAGGATGTTATCAGTGTTGCAAATTTTAAATGGTAGAGAGCTTATACAAGAATATTGCCTTTATGTAACAGAGATTATGACAGAAGGGTGTAACCGTCGGGGGAAAAGAATGAGGAAATGTACCCAAGTTATAGATAGATAGATAGATAGATAGATATAGATAGATAGAGATAGAGATAGAGATAGAGATAGAGAGAGAGAGAGAGAGAGAGAGAGAGAGAGAGAGAGAGAGAGAGAGAGAGAGAGAGAGACAAGCTTCTCATACGGAGTAGACTTTATGGGCTGGTGCAGCTTTAGTTAAGCTAGCCAAAATAAGAACAACTAGCCCTGCCAGACTTAATTTCTACCCCTGGTATTAACACCACATCTACCGGTAGATAGAACTGATTACCAGCAAGGCTGTGGTGGTCAACTGATCGTCCAACACCAGGTCCAGTTTCAAGATGGCCGTATCCACACGGGACGTTGCAACTGTTTTCTTCCTCAACAGGTCTATGAAGATCAGATCTCCAGACTGAAACAGAGGTGAGGTGAGGTGATTTGGGGTTTAACGCTGCTTTCAAGAGAATTTCACCTATATCACGACTGCATGTAGTATTTAGGGAAAAAGCCTGCAACACCATGGTGATTATACATTGAAACCTGCGAGCATCAGCTGGAACTAGCGAACCATGGGTGGTACTCCGCTAAAACTCAGTTAAGCATTGCACCCAAATATACTGCATGTAGAACGGTTCTCTACTGCAGACAAAGTTGCTGTGCCCCTGGCAGGATTCAAACCACGGGACCGCTTGATCCGAGGCCAAACTCACTAACCACTGTGCTTTTGTTATTGAAAGTCAGTATTGTGCATCATGTACAATTATAGTGTAGCTAACTACATTTTATTTCCAAACATGAACACTTAGAAAGTAAATTAATCTTTGTTTTAATTGATACATCACAAATCACCTTCAGATTTTACCAGTTGATGAGGTAAATTCCTCGTAAACATTTTCAGCTAAAGACTCCATCCAAAATCTAAACTCCATTTTGAAGGAGCATGCAATTTTCAATGATGATAGGTGTATGATTCACAAAATATTATGATTATAACAACACACCTTTGTTCCTACTATGGCTATCTGTTGATCATCGAGAGTATGCCACCAACACACAACACACACGTCCCCTGGAGCGACACAAGAAAACATGCTAGCAACATCAGAAGAAAGGCTCAAAATTATAGATAAAGATATTATAATTGACTGAGCTTGTTATTCAGACAGAAGAGGAAATTATTTGTTTATGGAGATCGTACATAAACAAACAATAGACTTGAAAAGCAGCCAGTAAGAAAGTACAATTTTGTGGAGCTTTATCGCAACATGACACATGCCAATTCTGGGTATTCAACATTAGATCATTGTGTGAACATCAATTGACCAATATAAAATTTTTAACCTATCCTTCTTTTTTAATTTTTGATTTTTGATTATTGAAACTCCATACAAGACAAGAAAAGAGGCACAGACATTTCAATACAAAACAATCAGGATTTAGGAATAAACAATTATTAAATTAAATTAAACAAGCAGACAGAGTCGGCCATATCCCCCGCCATGTAGGAATTTTGAATATATTTATGCATTTTGAATATATAATGCATTTACTTTCAATATAGCAAAAGGCACATCTAGACTACTTGGTTGATACCTGTACAAAGTTTCAGCAAAATATATTGAATAGTTTTGAAGTTTGAGGCTGGAATATAGTTTTCCCTCTTCTTGGTTCTAAGTCCAGACTGTTTGCATTCGTAAAAAAATATTCTCAAATTTCTATATAGCAAAAGGCACATCTAGACTACTTGGTTGATACCTGTACAAAGTTTCAGCAAAATATATTGAATGGTTTTGAAGTTTGAGGCCGGAATATATTTTTCCCTCTTCTTGGTCCTAAGTCCAGACTGTTTGCATTCGTTAAAAAAAAAAAAAGATTCTCCAATTTCTATATGGCAAAAGGCACATCTAGACTACTTGGTTGATACCTGTACAAAGTTTCAGCAAAATATATTGAATAGTTTTGAAGTTTGAGGCCAGAATATAGTTTTCCCTCTTCTTGGTTCTATTCCAGACTGTTTGCATTCGTAAAAAAAAAAAAACAAATATTCTCAAATTTCTATATAGCAAAAGGCACATCGAGACTACTTGGTTGATACCTGTACAAAGTTTCAGCAAAATATATTGGATAGTTTTGAAGTTTGAGGCCGGAATATAGTTTTCCCTCTTCTTGGTTCTAAGTGGAGACTGTTTGCATTCGTAAAAAAAAAAAAAAAAGATTCTCAAATTTCTATATAGCAAAAGGCACATCTAGACTACTTGGTTGATACCTGTACAAAGTTTCAGCAAAATATATTGAATAGTTTTGAAGTTTGAGGCCGGAATGGGAAAGCCCGGACGCCCGGACGGACAGACGGACAGACGGACGGACGGAGCTCATTTCTATATCCCCCGCCAACTTCGTTGTGGCGGGGGATAATTAAATTATGACCGACACAAGTGGGGCGGTTTGCCTGTATTTAATGCTTGTAAGTTTAGTTTTCCTTTTATTTTCTGAAATCGGTCAACTGATGTCCGATAGGTAAATTTTCCATTCGGTCAAACTGGATTTACAATCGGACATGTCCAGCAAATAGACCGATTTCTGCATCCCTGGTTTGATCAACTGAAATGGATAGGTACATAGGTTGATCCAGAAATGTTCGAAGGGGGAGGAGGGTTCACTTATAGAAAAGGGGGGGGTTCACCTTGAGGGTCCATGAAAATTAATTGCATAGTTGCATAATTGGGAGAGCAGTACACAGTAGTGTACATTTGGCTGTATAATCAACAATTTTTGGCAACAGTCAGTATTTCTCGATAAAATGATATCATTTATAACATTTTGCTTATGCAACTCCCAACAACACACTTGAATGCCCCTTTAACCTCTAACCAGGTTGGGCTGTTATGAACCAGATACCGGTACTCTTTACCGAGAAAGGAAAGAGGAAAATGAAGATGGCTGAATTACCAGTTGTGGCTTCCATCTTAACGTGGGTCGCATCGTCTGTGCTCCACAGCTGGTTCACTCTTGCCTTCGGCTCCTGGGAAAAAATTATCTGGAGTTGATACTGATCAGCAGATGTTACATCCTGCCCCATCAGTGTATTTATTTCTGCTACCCTACTACAATACCCTGATTCCCTCATCCTGCCCATCAGTGTATTTATATCCACTACCCTACTACAATACCCTGATTCCCTCATCCTGCCCATCAGTGTATTTATTTCTGCTACCCTACTACAATACCCTGATTCCCTCATCCTGCCCATCAGTGTATTTATTTCTGCTACCCTACTACAATACCCTGATTCCCTCATCCTGCCCATCAGTGTATTTATTTCTGCTACCCTACTACAATACCCTGATTCCCTCATCCTGCCCCATCAGTGTATTTATTTCTGCTACCCTACTACAATACCCTGATTCCCTCATCCTGCCCATCAGTGTATTTGAATCCGCTACCCTACTACAATACCCTGATTCCCTCATCCTGCCCCATCAGTGTATTTTATTTCTGCTACCCTACTACAATACCCTGATTCCCTCATCCTGCCCCATTAGTGTATTTATATCCGCTTCCCTACTACAATACCCTGATTCCCTCATCCTGCCCCATCAGTGTATTTGTATCCGCTACCCTACTACAATACCCTAATTCCCTCATCCTGCTCCATCAGTGTATTTGTATCCACTACCCTACTACAATACCCTGATTCCCTCATCCTGCCCATCAGTGTATTTGTATCCGCTACCCTACTACAATACCCTTACTCCCTCATCCTGCCCCATCAGTGTATTTGTATCTGCTACCCTTCTACAATACCCTGATTCCCTCATCCTGCCCCATTAGTGTATTTGTATCCGCTACCCTACTACAATACCCTTATTCCCTCATCCTGCCCCATTAGTGTATTTATATCCGCTACCCTACTACAATACCCTGATTCCCTCATCCTGCCCTATTAGTGTATTTATATCCGCTACCCTACTACAATACCCTAATTCCCTCATCCTGCTCCATCAGTGTATTTATATCCACTACCCTACTACAATACCCTGATTCCCTCATCCTGCCCCATCAGTGTATTTATTTCTGCTACCCTACTACAATACCCTGATTCCCTCATCCTGCCCCATCAGTGTATTTATTTCTGCTACCCTACTACAATACCCTTATTCCCTCATCCTGCCCCATCAGTGTATTTATTTCTGCTACCCTACTACAATACCCTGATTCCCTCATCCTGCCCATCAGTGTATTTGTATCCGCTTCCCTACTACAAAACCCTGATTCCCTCATCCTGCCCCATCAGTGTATTTATTTCTGCTACCCTACTACAATACCCTTATTCCCTCATCCTGCCCCATCAGTGTATTTATTTCTGCTACCCTACTACAATACCCTGATTCCCTCATCCTGCCCCATCAGTGTATTTATTTCTGCTACCCTACTACAATACCCTTATTCCCTCATCCTGCCCCATCAGTGTATTTATTTCTGCTACCCTACTACAATACCCTGATTCCCTCATCCTGCCCCATCAGTGTATTTATATCCACTACCCTACTACAATACCCTGATTCCCTCATCCTGCCCATCAGTGTATTTATATCCACTACCCTACTACAATACCCTAATTCCCTCATCCTGCCCCATCAGTGTATTTATTTCTGCTACCCTACTACAATACCCTGATTTCCTCACACTGCTCCATCAGTGTATTTATATCCGCTACCCTACTACAATACCCTAATTCCCTCATCCTGCCCCATCAGTGTATTTGTATCCGCTTCCCTACTACAATACCCTGATTCCCTCATCCTGCCTATCAGTGTATTTATATCCGCTACCCTACTACAATACCCTGATTCCCTCATCCTGCCCATCAGTGTATTTGTATCCGCTTCCCTACTACAATACCCTGATTCCCTCATCCTGCCCCATCAGTGTATTTATTTCTGCTACCCTACTACAATACCCTGATTCCCTCATCCTGCCCCATTAGTGTATTTATATCCGCTACCCTACTACAATACCCTGATTCCCTCATCCTGCTCCTCAGTGTATTTGTATCCGCTACCCTACTACAATACCCTAATTCCCTCATCCTGCCCCATCAGTGTATTTATATCCGCTACCCTACTACAATACCCTGATTCCCTCATCCTGCTCCATCAGTGTATTTGTATCCACTACCCTACTACAATACCCTGATTCCCTCATCCTGCTCCATCAGTGTATTTGTATCCGCTACCCTACTACAATACCCTGATTCCCTCATCCTGCTCCTCAGTGTATTTGTATCCGCTACCCTACTATAATACCCTAATTCCCTCATCCTGCCCCATCAGTGTATTTATATCCGCTACCCTACTACAATACCCTAATTCCCTCATCCTGCTCAATCAGTGTATTTGTATACACTACCCTACTACAATACCCTGATTCCCTCATCCTGCCCATCAGTGTATTTATATCCACTACCCTACTACAATACCCTGATTCCCTCATCCTGCCCATCAGTGTATTTATATCCACTACCCTACTACAATACCCTAATTCCCTCATCCTGCCCCATCAGTGTATTTATTTCTGCTACCCTACTACAATACCCTGATTCCCTCACCCTTCTCCATCAGTGTATTTATATCCGCTACCCTACTACAATACCCTAATTCCCTCATCCTGCCCCATCAGTGTATTTGTATCCGCTTCCCTACTACAATACCCTGATTCCCTCATCCTGCCTATCAGTGTATTTATATCCACTACCCTACTACAATACCCTGATTCCCTCACCCTGCTCATCAGTGTATTTATATCCACTACCCTACTACAATACCCTGATTCCCTCACCCTGCTCCATCAGTGTATTTATATCCGCTACCCTACTACAATACCCTAATTCCCTCATCCTGCCCCATCAGTGTATTTGTATCCGCTTCCCTACTACAATACCCTGATTCCCTCATCCTGCCTATCAGTGTATTTATATCCGCTACCCTACTACAATACCCTGATTCCCTCATCCTGCCCATCAGTGTATTTGTATCCACTACCCTACTACAATACCCTGATTCCCTCATCCTGCCCATCAGTGTATTTATATCCGCTACCCTACTACAATACCCTGATTCCCTCATCCTGCCCATCAGTGTATTTATATCCACTCCCCTACTACAATACCCTAATTCCCTCATCCTGCCCCATCAGTGTATTTATTTCTGCTACCCTACTACAATACCCTGATTCCCTCACCCTGCTCCATCAGTGTATTTATATCCGCTACCCTACTACAATACCCTAATTCCCTCATCCTGCCCCATCAGTGTATTTGTATCCGCTTCCCTACTACAATACCCTGATTCCCTCATCCTGCCTATCAGTGTATTTATATCCGCTACCCTACTACAATACCCTGATTCCCTCATCCTGCCCATCAGTGTATTTGAATCCGCTACCCTACTACAATACCCTGATTCCCTCATCCTGCCCATCAGTGTATTTGAATCCGCTACCCTACTACAATACCCTGATTCCCTCATCCTGCCCCATCAGTGTATTTGTATCCGCTACCCTACTACAATACCCTGATTCCCTCATCCTGCCCCATCAGTGTATTTATATCCGCTACCCTACTACAATACCCTGATTCCCTCATCCTGCCCCATCAGTGTATTTATATCCGCTACCCTACTACAATACCCTGATTCCCTCATCCTGCCCATCAGTTTATTTGTATCCGCTACGCTACTACAATACCCTGATTCCCTCATCCTGCCCATCAGTGTATTTATTTCTGCTACCCTACTACAATACCCTGATTCCCTCATCCTGCCCCATCAGTGTATTTATATCCGCTACCCTACTACAATACCCTGATTCCCTCATCCTGCCCCATCAGTGTATTTATATCCTCTACCCTACTACAATACCCTGATTCCCTCATCCTGCCCCATCAGTGTATTTATATCCGCTACCCTACTACAATACCCTGATTCCGTCATCCTGCCCCATCAGTGTATTTATATCCGCTACCCTACTACAATACCCTGATTCCCTCATCCTGCCCCATCAGTGTATTTATATCCGCTACCCTACTACAATACCCTGATTCCCTCATCCTGCCCATCAGTGTATTTGTATCCGCTACGCTACTACAATACCCTAATTCCCTCATCCTGCCCATCAGTGTATTTGTATCCGCTACCCTACTACAATACCCTGATTCCCTCATCCTGCCCCATCAGTGTATTTATTTCTGCTACCCTACTACAATACCCTGATTCCCTCATCCTGCCCATCAGTGTATTTATTTCTGCTACCCTACTACAATACCCTGATTCCCTCATCCTGCCCATCAATGTATTTATATCCGCTACCCTACTACATGACCCTGATTCCCTCATCCTGCCCCATCAGTGTATTTGTATCTGCTACCCTACTACAATACACGGATTCCCTCATCCTGCCCATCAGTGTATTTGTATCTGCTACCCTACTACAATACACGGATTCCCTGAGCTCTATAACACTTGTTTTGCTGTAGGCTGGTTACTAATAGCTTATCAACACTCGTCGATAAAAGTAAATATATCCTTGGCATGCCTAAAAAATATTTGTAACTTTTATCGCCTAAACAAAACCCAAAAAAAAACAACTTTTATCGCCTTCATATATATAAGACACTTTGGGTGCAATTCTCTATTATTACATCCCTAATCTGAAATGAAACACAATTTTCCATTCTGTATGTTTGACCAGCGCCCACTCACCATGATGGAGTAAGCAGGAAGTAGATAGAGGTCCGGCTTGTGGGTCAGAATAAGGAGCCATGTTACAGTCGGGTCGAAACACATCCCGACAATCGTCTTCCCTGGTAACCATGGTAACTGCTTGACGAGGGGTGCCTTCCCAGTTATACTGTAGCGGAGGAGAATCTGGTCTGGGAGAACAAATGGGTTGAGCAATATCTTACGTAGAGGAAGTGATTGATACATATCTGTTGATCTTGGTGATCGATACTTTTACCTATCAATGATCGACAAGATCTTAAAGAGCCATCACGGATGTTAGTGTTTCAAATTTTTGGAAAATATACTTATAACATCATTCGCCAGAGAAATCTTTTATCTACAACATGGCATATGTTAAATAATTTTCATATCACAACAATGTATTGCAATTCGGTTTCAAAGAGAAGTATCACTTCGACTAGCGTGCGCTACAGGTATCTGACGTATATAAACAGAGTCCCCTTTTTTGCTTAATATGTACTACACAAACAGCAAGCGCTTCCAAAGCATGAAGGCTCGTCTCTAGCGCGAGTCGCCATAACAACCCATGTGCTGCACGCGTCTCTCTTGCAAAGTACCCTTGTCACACATTACTGAATGTGACGATTACTTTACAAACTATGTTTCTAAATGTCCTGAGAATATACAAACTATTTCCTGTTTAATGTTCTTTTTATTGAGATAAGACCAGCAAATTATGACAAATTTTTACTCTCATTAATTATAAAATTCAAGCAAAATACCTAGTTGGGTAAAACAATTATTCCAATATCTGTAGCAAATACATAATTAAATGAAATGGTAAATAAATAACCTTCAAAAAATTATGTATTTCGATTTCTTTCATTGCTCATATTTAGAGGATATTTGTCTTTTCTTGACTAATACCACGTTTATCTCATCGAGTGAGGTTAGAAAGGTTATATTTTCACGAGTGGCGCAGCCACGAGTGAAAATATATAACTTTTCTACCTCACGAGATGAGATAAACATGGTATTTGTCAAGAAAGACAAATTTTCTATTTATTATATGACCAAATCTTTGCATATTCACCGAAATAGACTTGCATTTACGTTAAGTCGGCTCCAGAATGAGCCTGTCGCCTAAGCAACAATGTGACGTCATGAACGTGTCATGACGTCGGAGCATTGTTTTATAACGTCAGGTCATTGTTATATCAGTCACTAGTGACTGATAACACGTTCCATTGTTATTTTCACTAGTGACTGATAACACGGTTTATTTTCATTGATAGATCCCGGTATTTCACCTGCAATCATATAATAATTTGTGTTATTCTTTCATGTCTTTGTTTACTGTGTGTGAGCTAGACCATAATGCTTTGCGCTTGAAAATAATAGACTTGATCTATATTTATACTGGAAAACACCTTTACTAATTAATGCAATTTCTCGGCTTATTTTAAGTTGGAAAAATTAGGGAAAAATTAAGTGTATTTATTTCACGGAGATAGATTTTTGGAAATTTTTTTATATTTTCATCAACATCCTTGATGGCTCTTTAAAAGAACAGTGTGACCTTGGAAGTGATGGTTCTATCAGCAATATCCGCCATCTTGTTTTTTGCATTACTTGAAATGAGGAACACACTGTATTTTTAATAATCTAAAATACTTAATAATAATATTAACACATAAACATATATAAAACATACATTGATATAAAATCCACAAAGTAACAAACAATTTATCATTAGACTATTAAATCAACAATGTCATTTTGCCATTGTAAAATTATCCTTGCCAATGAATGGCTTCAATTTTCATTGTTTTTATTTTGTGCGCTAGTCTAAATCGAACTGTCAAATTTAAAGTATAAAAATAGAGCCATGGGATCTGTAGCTCATCAGGATTTCATTGATTTACTATCTAGTTGATTAAAGTTATTGTTTA
Organism: Gibbula magus; assembly: GCA_936450465.1. Taxonomy (NCBI): domain Eukaryota; kingdom Metazoa; phylum Mollusca; class Gastropoda; order Trochida; family Trochidae; genus Gibbula; species Gibbula magus. Next base: position 52,478,833 of record OW388296.1, on the reverse strand, counting down.
CAAGCAAAAGATAGGTTCTTAGATCATGACCAATTTAGAATCCCCATTGGCCAAGAAGTCTACACACAACTTTTCAGCTCTCGAGACCTTTTGGAACTGGAGAAGAAGATGAAAATAGGTTTTTAAGGATGTGACCCCTGTGACCCCATTTGGGGTCACGAGATTTATTAGAATCCCCATTGGCCAAGGAGTCTGCACACAACTTTTCAGCTCTCGAGACCTTTTGGAACTGGAGAAGAAGATGAAAATAGGTTTTTAAGGATGTGACCCCTGTGACCCCATTTGGGGTAACAGGGTCACGAGATCTACAATTTAGAATCCCCATTGGCCAAGGAGTCTGCACATAACTTTTCAGCTCTCTAGACCTTTTGGAACTGGAGAAGAAGATGAAAATAGGTTTTTAGGATGTGACCCCTGCGACCCCATTTGGAGTCACGGGGTCACGAAATCTACAATTTAGAATCCCCATTGGCCAAGGAGTGTGCACATAAAATTTCAGCTCTCTAGAGTCATTGGTTCTGGAGAAGAAGTCGAAAAAGCAAAAAGTTTACAGACAGATGGACGGACAGACGGACGGACGCCGGACGCCATGCCATAAGCCCATCGGGCCTTTCAGGCCTGATGAGCTAAAAATATGAGCCCCGGTAATACGTATAATATTTCAACTGGTTTGCTTTACAATCATGTACATGTACATAGAAATGTGCCCTCAGCTTTAGTATACACAAAAAATACCTCTATATAATCCTTTCATTCAAAAATAATTCCTGTTTGAATCCTATGAATGCACAATTATCATGAAACACGATTTGTTTTGGATGTTTCTTTGATGAGCATGATGAACTAACCTTCTAAGACCTATACATATTTCATAAATAGAGGATACCTGTCTTTCATATAAATATCATATTTATCTCATTGAGTGAGGTAGAATAGTATATATTTCATAAGAGGCGCAGCCACATGTAAAATATATTAACTTTTTTACTGAACAAGATGGGAAACATTGTATTCGTCTAGGAAAAAATGATAGATCTATTTATTACTCGCCGGTTGAAAATATCACGGTTTAATAAATCTACAAACTTATTACACATTATGTAATAACATCGTGTGCTTTTGATTGGCGTGACATCACAATATCAGCGCCGCGGTCGCAATGGAGTTTGTCCCATTTATTGACGTGTTCGTGCAACTTAATCAGCGTGTAATAAATAAAATACTAATCTTGATCCCATTTAATAACATATTTATGAAACTCGTAAATGGTATCGGTATCTAACTCGCTTTCGCTCGTTAAATACCAAACCAGTGAAACCACTCACTCGTTTCATAAATATGTTATTAAACGGGACGTCGTTTAGTATTCTCTATTTAATTTATCAAATTGTATGTCATGTTGAAAAGGGGTGATTTTAACGGCAACAGTAACCTAACCATTAATCATAACATTGTCCTTATGACCTTACAGGAGTGGTGATATATCTTAACGCCAATAAGACGAGACAGAGTGACGATAACAATTATCACTGCTGTAGCTATAGAGGGTTTATTTCACTGATAGAAGCATGTATCTCACTCAATACTATATCATAAATTGCATTATAAATTTAGAAATACATATATCAAACAATCTGTCTACACAATGTACCATTTGAACAGGCCAGTGCAAGAAGACTTATTTCCCCTTCCTCTCGCCATGCGTATTGGGTAAATGCAGCCCTGGCTGTTACACTGCCTTTAGCCTCGTAACTCACGGCGAGGAGTCTTGTCAGCTCGAAGAGGGAATGCATTGGTCTGTAGAGGTTTCATTCATCTAAAACAGTGTTGAGAAGAGGGAGATGAAAATATAGCAGTGTTACAAGAACATTAACACAGGAAAATGTTGCTCAATGACATATTTCATTTTTCATTTTTCATTTAGAGGTGGACAATGTGGTTGGTTATTGACTCTAAAGGGTCTACATTGTCCTTCGAATATGTCGAATGGAAATAACACAAATCACGGACTTAATAAGTCTATGCACAAATGAACATATTTTCTTTATTTGCCTCTGATTTGGCCTTCTTTATATATCAGCATGTTTATGATCGATTGATTTCACAAAATCACATATCATATTTCGAGGAAAACACATACATTTTTTTAATGATAAAACTAGAAAACGTTTATCTTTATGGCGTGTCAATGGGAAAATGTCACTTTTATAATGGCACCGCACAACTAGAAATTGCAACCAATCAGGATATTTCATTTTTGCCAGCCTATTCAGGCCTTCTAAAACATAGGTTAGAATCGGAAATCTGAATGGATGTGGCAAACTTGTACCCAAAACGAACTCACCCCACAGGGAAATCGTACCCACGGATAACTTGTACTCAAAAAGAACTCGTCCCCACAGGGAAATCGTACCCAAGGATAACTTGTACCCAAAAAAAACCGGAGAACTCGTACCCACATAATTTTTTTATAGATTAATATGCGAGGCAACACAATAATATTGCTTTTGTATGATATTTATAGTTATTGACCCCTTCCTCTCAGAAATGGCCATCCAAGCTTGGAATTTCTATCAGTTTCTTCTCATAATTAATTAAATATTCAAACAAACTTTTTGACATTAAAGAGGAATAATCTGATACTATATGTTACTCCAATAACTCTATATCACAGTCACTAAGAAACTTGATTAAAGGTATACATCCATTGTGTTGTTTGGGACCACATTGGGATAAATTATGTTATTTTATGTTGTTGAATATAAAATCTAATTTATATTATGACAAATAAATAATTTTATTTATATTATCAATAATCTAAAAAATAAAAAAAATGGGGTACTGCAGATTTCGTTACGAGTTTTCTGATTTTTTGGGGTATGAGTTTTCCTACAGCCACCTCTGTGGGAGGAGAAATTGCCCTTTTAGAAGATCTTTAGAATATTTTGGCAGAACTATATTAATTTAAATAATATTTACATAAGTTTAAAATTTTCATAATACAAGACATCATGTAGGCCTAAATGGCCAGAGGTGATTAACTTGAGCTAATGACGTAATTAATATAAAATGTAAAAGAACAGTTGTCACTGTCAGTTACCAGCCAGTGCAGTGTACTGTCACTACTGTGTCAGTGTGTGTGTACAGGCTCAGTACAGGCTAAACAACAATATGTTTGATGAATTGCAATTACACGGTATATCATTAGGATAAATCAATGTCATGAACGCAAGAGAAAGTGTGATTAAACACCAAATTCATCATGCAGTTGGTGAACTGCAAGAAACACCCTTTACATGCAAACATCCAACCTCGTCCCCAGGGCTGATCGACCGACTATTGATAAAGGCAGGACGCAGGAGAGTCGTAGCAGCACTGTGAGGAGTTTGGCAAACATCGACACATGATCACATGTACCGGAAGTAAATCAGAGACAGATGTAAACAAACAGAGTTGCCTCCCTTATATTGCGGCTAGAACTTATTGAATATTCTCAACGCATTTATCCATACATATTTGTATGCTATTGTATGGGGCTTTGAAAGAACAATATTGTTCTCTGTTTAAACATATGTACATGCTTACATGTACATGTCATCATACAAAATCATACCCTTACAACGGCGGAAAATCGATTATTATTTGAAGTTGAAGTTGAACGCATGACATAGCCTAACCACATTAATTGATTAAAATCACATAGAATTATTCCTTGGTTGATGACTAAACGCCTGCACTTTTCAGTTTTAGAGAACGACTTTGAAAATATAAGATATTTGTAGGCCTAATTGAAAATCAAACATATGTTCTCAATTCTCAATTCTTTATTCTCTGTAGGCTATATCCACCGACGGTGGTACAAGAGCACATATATAATATATAACAATGAATTAGATACAATATGTGAAGGTCAGTTTACATATTTATATACTTGTAGGCCTAATTGAAAATCAAACATATGTTAAAACCAACTGAGGTGTAAACTTGCTTTTGTACCTCAGTTAATATCATGATAAAAGGTGTTTATTAATAGATGATCCAAAATGAAAGAACTGCAAGATCATTTTGGTAAACATCGGGGACTTTCCCCGCAAGCGCCTCGGAAAGGGCCCCCTCGTCAATATGTACAGTAGGCCTACCTGGCCAAAAGTGAGTCATCAAAACTGAAATTCCCATAGACTTTCATGTTAATGAAAAAATAATTTACATCAATTAATTGTTAGATGAATTGCTTACAAAAGGTATCTACAAGTTGAAAAATAATCTCAGTTGCATATCCATAATTTCCATTATGTATTCGGATGACAATAAAAAAAACTGCAACTATTGAAACCAAAAAAGTCAGAAAATAACGGCCAACTTATCATGTTCAACATGGCGGTCTATGAAGCAGCGGTAAAACAAGCTGTATTTGTGTCGCTTAATCAGTTGTACGTCACTCTAAAACTTATTGACGGAAAGATAAAAGTTAATTATGTGTGTATAGCAGACATGATTTCCTTGCTGTGTACAATAAGTACAAATTAAAAGGACTTCTTCTCTATTTATAAAACAATATTCTTCCAATGGTTAACGTTGAGTCTATGGGATTTCAGCTTTGATGACTCACTTTTGGCCAGGTACTGGGTGTGTCGGCTCATACACTAGAAAACGTACTGTATAGGTATAACTATAACTAATAGACAGTTCGTCTCTACAGAAACCCCGAGTTCGTGTACGATAGCTATTTCTATCTCTTTGTGCAGTGAAGTGTGACTAGATCGATATCCTCAAAGAGGCAGGTCAGCTTACTGGATTGCCTAAGAGATTGTGAAGTTCGTCCAAAATGTCAATTCTGCAGGGTCCCGTTATCTTATTGATTTCTTGGGTAGGATCATTTGAAGAAGGTGCACTCTCATATTGCGGAGCTTCGACTGTGGTTGACACGCCATTAACGTTTCTCACCAGGTAGCCTACGTGTAAGTAAAGTATTTTACTTCTTGATGTTAAAGTCACTAATCAAAATATGGTCAACATGTTAAATAGTACAAACGTGTTGTCTTACAGCTTGAACATGTATTCAATATCAGATCCGATTCTTCATTGTATCTGTTCTTTAGGCCAAGAGGTAAAACTACTTTTTATTCCCTCGATTCGGAGATTCCGGGGGTATATTGTTTTTCACCTGTACGTCTGTTTGTCCGTGTGTCCACAAAAACCCTAACATTGGCCATAATTTTGGATTGCTCAGAACTAGGTAGGGCTTTCATACTTGGAATGTGCATATCTTGTGATGGCTGATAGCATATATCCGAGGGCATCCGTGTTTAACAAACACATCTTGTTATTTTATGTCTTACATAGGGATAGAAATTAACTTAAACACATCTAAAATTGTTATCTTTTGAGATCACCTAATCTACAATAGTACAAATTCCAAACGCTTTAAAACACTTAGTGTTCAGTAGGTAAATTTGTTAAAAATGTCACTTTCATTCGCCAAGAATAAAAATCAAACACCATAATGACAGCTAATTTCAATTACATGTACTGTTACAGTTATGTATGGTATGTAAAGTTACAGCTTAAAAACCCGACTTTGTTTTCCAGCAGATTATAGACAGACACACTTTTAACTTAAACGCCTAAAATATGTCCAAACAATGCTGCTGAAATAGCGCTTTCAGCACCCCTTGTGTGTTTGAACATACATTAAAACATCAAGTATCATACTCTGATGAGTGTGGGTACCCACAAGATCTGCTTATGAAACACATTCGAAGTCTACTCACTCCGGCAGAAATATTTATTCCTTACTCTTTGCAGAATATGGATATGAGATCAAACTACTGGTAGCCAATCAACGGCTAACATTAAAGTTAACATCCGGCTTACAACAATGGAAGAGGTGACCGAATTGTAGTCATAGGCGGCTATAACGAATGTAGGAAAAAAAGTAACAGGAAAAAAAGTAACAGGAAAAAAAGTAACGGAAAAAAAGTAACAGGAAAAAAGTAACACTTTTTATATAAAGAAACACTTTAGAAGGAAATTGAGTTTGAATTATATTAAGATTCGAACTGCTTGCCTACTTCAACGAGAACTACGTAACTGGCACCTTCAGGCAACGACCAAATGGAGCTCCTGGCACCCTGGCCCCGCTCCGCCTTAGACTGACGCCACCCTCCTACCCACCAGCAACATGGAATGTGCATCAGGCCACACTGCAGGGTGCTTCCCGTACAAACAATGCATGTGAGGGATGGAACAAAAAGTTCTACAACCTGGTCGGCCATCAACATCCTTCAGTTTGGAAGACCATACAGTGGTTCCAAAAAGACCAGGCCTTGACCAAAACCATGACACAGCAGGCCGCCTATGGTGTTATGCCCAAGACCAGAAGGAAGAAGAACATGGGAGCCCTCCAACGTAGACTGAAGGCACTGTGTACTCAGTACACAGAATGCAACACATCCATCTCAGACTTCCTGACAGGCATCGGTCAGAACATCAGACTGAACAAAAACATCTGAACATTTCTATTTCTGTAAATAATCTATGTCATAATGTGAAATACTCATGAAATAAAAAACAAAACAAAAAACTGCTACTTTTTTTCCTGTTACTTTTTTTCCTAGCAAAAACTGTTACTTTTTTCCGTTACTTTTTTTCCTGTTACTTTTTTTCCGATCACCGCTATAACTTCCTCAGAAATCTATAAAAATAAAAATGCAAAGCTACTAATTATGCCGATTCGTTTTTGCCAGATACAATAAATTGTGGAATAAACTTCCTCCAAATGCAGATTCTGTCAAATAACACATCGTCGTCTCTTGGCCGTGTTCATATGCCATCAAATACTTATATAAGTAAATTTTCTCCTAATGAGTAAATTGGCCACGTGAACGCATTTACTTATATGTGCTTCCGTAGTAAATTACCTCCAGAGGTATAACAAAAGCTTACTCTTATGAGCATATTTGCCTATATGGTATGTGTGTCATGTGAACACGAAACGCATTTGATCATGTCAGCAAATTGGTTTCCTTCACACTGGTAAAGCCTAGGTCCCAATTACCCACCGTGCAATATTTTTGTCTGTACGTTTTTTGCGTTGTATGTGCTTACAACATAGTTACACCTTGCGTGTGACGTACGATTGCCACGTTATCGTACGGATGCCGTACTTACATGTGCTGCACAAGCACGATGTCCTTACTTACACGCACGGTGGAAGTGCGTGCAAGTGCAATATGAACTTAAGTTTTTCAACCCGATTTCAGGCACCCAGGGGGTAGGGGTATGGGCATTCTCTTTTCAGATTTCCGATCCTACCCTCTGTTGTTTTACGCTTGAAATCGAGGGCAGAAAGGGAGTGTCCTGATTGGCTGCAATTGAATCTAGTTGTGCAATCAGCGAATGACATGTCATAATGATAAAATATACGTAAGACCAACGTTTTCTCGTTTAATGTGTTTTCCTCGAAATATGCTATTTAATTTTGTGAAAAGTATTGATCATAAACATGCTTATAAATAAAGAAGACCAAATCAGAGACAGCTACCAAAAACAGAGGCATTGGCTCTGAAGCTCAATAGGAATTATGTTATTCATTATCTCTGAGGAAAAGATTAAGATATCACATAATAAGGCATTGCCAAGTCATCAAACTTAAAATTTATTATTAAAATTGGTTATACACTAATCCACATTTATTTATATATTACAGACTTTTTCATTTTTTTTGTTTTAGTTCTTATTTGTATACTGGAAATATCAACACTAATTACATGATTAAAAGGAGCCCTGACCTGTTTCTGCAAATCCCTTTTCTCATAGGCTCCTTTTCAATATTTAATAAAATGTTGATATTTTATGAATAAATTCTCTTGAGCATCTGAGTCCAAGACTAAACCAGCCTCACACACAGACTGTAACTGTAACCTGAAACCTCTGTGTATTAACAATGACACCTGGTGTTTGCATGTGGTCACTGACCAGGTCAACACAATGCAATTACACAACATGCAGACCCTGGACGCACAGCCAGTTAATTATACATTTTAATTGTTATTTTCCCCCACACTTAAATATTTTTCTGTACTGGTGTCATGATGTGGTGTCACGATATCATGTACCCGGTAGCTACTTTTAGTAGTCTTATCTTATCATTTTATCATCAGTCATATTCAGTTCACATATCTAATGTAAAATAAAAAAATTCTTAACTTCTCTTCAATGTATTCCTTGTCACAATATTCAGTTCATAGTCTATTCATCATTTCACATTGATTACATCAAACATGTCTATAATGTAGATATTAGTCGACATATATTTCACATTCCTTCTGAATAAGATTAACTGCAAAGTTATTCTTTTCTCAATTTCTGCATTTTTCAAACCACATGTTAGGACTCTCACATGAAAAAGATGAGATGACTCTCTTTCAGGTCTTTTATAAGGGATAACAATTCAATGGAGCACACATAAAATATCAAGAGTTCAAACAGGTTTTTTTTAGGCTGTGGCCATATTTGGGGGTCACAGGTTCACCAAATCTACAATTTAGAATCCCCATTGGCCAAGGAGTCTGCACACAATTTTTCAGCTCTCTAGACCTTATGGAATTGGAGGAGAGGATGGAAATAGGTTTTTAGGGCTTTTTACCTTCATAAGTAACCATTATTGTGATGAGTGTGTGAATACAGAAGGAATAGATCACTTGCTATCCGATAATATTTCAGAAATTGAATCATTGAAGCTATGAAGAAATCCCCCGGGGAAGATGGTATTCCTCCTGAATTTTTTAAGATTGGACAATCTACGTTACTCAATTTCCTACATCCTCTTTTCAACTCTATATTGGACTCTGGAATATTTCCTGACGCCTGGAATTCGGCACTAATCATTCCCCTTTTTAAGTCAGGCTGTGTAACCGACCTACAACAACTATCGTGGTATATCTCTATTAAATGTTGCAGGAAAACTATTTACATCGATCCTTGACCAAACGCCTCCGTGCTTGGATAGACTTGAACAATATTCTTTCGGAATCCCAAGCTGGGTTTAGACCCGGCTACTCCACATTCGATAATATGTTTACCCTGCAGGCACTTTGTTCCAAATATCTGTGTAATCCAAAGAGTCGTTTCTTCTGTGCCTTCATAGACTTTAAAAAGGCCTTTGACTATGTCGATAGAGCCAAACTGTTATATATGCTGCTTAAAGCAGGTTGTCATGGTAAATTTTACAATCTCATTCATAATATGTATTCATCTGTGAAATCATGTGTGAAAGTTAATAATTTTAAGACAGATATGTTTCAAACAAGTTATATATATGGATCGGAAATTTCGGGCACTAAATACTACCATTGCATTGAAAAAGTACATGCAACATTTTTCAAACGTTTTCTAAATTTAGGAAAGTATGCTTCAAATAAAGCTGTGCTTGGAGAAGTTGGCCGTTGTAATTTATACGTTTCTAGTAGATAAAGAGTTGTTAGATATTGGCTAAAGCTGTTAAAGATGGATTATTATAGATATCCTAGACAAAGTTACCTTTTACAAAAATTACAGGATGATATGGGTAAAAGAAATTGGGCCTCAGAGGATAGGGAATTACCTTTTTCGACAGGATTTTCTCATGTATGGATTTCCCAACAGGTTGGGAATGACAATATATTTTTTGCAGTTTTTCAGCAACGTCTTCTTGATATTTCTGTACAAGAATGGTCTATTTCAATACATAACTCTCAATATCTAAATTATTACTCAAAGCATAAATCTTTACTAATGCCAGAGTTTTATATTTTGAACTTGAACGATAAGGCGCTAATACGGGTATTTTGTAAGTTTCGTATTGGTTTCCATGATTTTAAAGTTAATGCTTTGCGTAGAAAAAGGGCATTCCTATTGATTTTTGTGAATATATATGTAGACATTGTAATTCTGGTGACATTAAAGATGAATTCCATGTAGTGTTTGAATGCTCAAAATATTTTCATCTGCGTAATAAATACTTAGCATTTGTATCGTTTCCTGTAAGAGATAAACAAATATTGACCAATCTTTTAAATTCCAAAAATACTGATGTTATCAAAGCTATAGCAATGTATTTAAAACATGTTTTCTATTATCGAAATGTTACCACGTGATATAAACTATTATCTGCCTCTGTACTTGTACTATGGGCCTTATGACCCGAAATACTGAATAAACTAAATCTGAGAGGATGGAAATAGGTTTTTAGAGCCGTGACCCCTGTGATCCTATTTGCACACAATTTTTCAGCTCTCTAGACCTTATGGAACTGAACAAGAAGATGAAAATAGGTTTTTAGGGTCGTGACCCCTGTGACCCTATTTGGGGTCGTTGGGTCACGAAATCTCAATTTAGAATTCCCATTGGCCAAGGAGTCTGCATACAATTTTTCAGCTCTCTAGACATTATTGAACTGAAGAAGAAGATGAAAATAGGTTTTTAAGGACGTGACCCCTGTGACCCTATTTGGGGTCACGGGGTCACGGGGTCACGGGGTCACGAAATCTAGTAGAGTGAGTGGTTCTTGAGATGAAATCGAAAAAGCGAAAAGTTTACTGACGGATGCCATGCCATGAGCCCATCGGGCCTTTCAGGTCTGGTGAGCTAAAATAGTTCATTTGTGTTATTTACATCAGACATATTCGAAGGACATATGCTAATGAGCAAGACCCTTAAGAGTAAAATGCCAAGATCTTTGAAGTCACTCGCGATCGGTCGACTTGGCCGCTGAGAGATGAGTTTTCATAGGTTTAGAAGGAGTGATAGAGGATGAAGTTCAGCTTTCCTCCGCTAGGGTAATTTGCTTCTGCTCTCGATTTCAAGCGAAAAACAACAGAGGGTAGGATCGGAAAACTGAAGGGAGTAACCTCTGTGGAAAGAGAATGGGGTATAGGGCGACCTATCGGAGTTTCTCTCTCAGTACTAGTGCTGCTGGCTGAAGATGCCGCCCATTCAATTCAGAGACTCCCGCTTTTGATGCTGCAAGAGCAGCTTCAAATGGCAGCACATAACATAACAGCACAACGTACGTTGTAATTGCGGAGCACGTGCATGCCTACTCGGCACTGGCAACGTGATTTATTGCATGTTCATTTGTCAGTTGAACTGGGGAAGTGCCGAGTAAGCACGGACGACGCACTGACAACGCACTTGCAACGTGCGGAGCACGGACGTGCTAAGTGCGTAGTCCGTGGAGTATGTGTCCATGTGAAAAACTTAAAACAGACACAGAATCCGTGCGTTTTCTTCTAACAGGTAGGAATAGTTCATGTACATTTTTATAACAGAATTCCTACAGTGGGGCAAACTATTAAGTAGATAATTAGTATTTTGCCCCCGGGGTCAAAAGGTGCATGTAAACGGGGCTTTAGAAAGGTTTGATAATGATGAATACCCCTGTATTTACCCCCATGTCTTAAAACCCATGTAAACGCAAATTGATTTGCCCTTTGCCCCTGGGGATAAATTAGCCCCCGGGGTTATTTTGCCCGTGGGGGCAAATAGGTGTCATGTAAACGCAGCTGTAATTTCATAAAAAAATAGTTCATATCATACAACCTAAGATTTCAGCCAAGAAGAGGAAGAGATACGGTGACTGATAAATGTTCAGATAAATGCCCCCTAACCCACGCCTCAGGTCTTTTTTTCTAGGTTTTAACAAAAGTAAGGGGCAGATAACTATAATATTTTAGCTTAGGAAAACATAGAAAATATCACTCATTTCTGTTGAGATGGAGTGCAGGGGTGAGATTATTGACTATTTGGAATAGTAGCACATATTTAAGAGGGTTTGTGCTTTATGTATGTAAATAATTGTATAAATATTTTTTGTTTATCTCTTCATTCCCAAAAAAGAAAATGTGGTAAATAAAAAAATAAAAAAATCTCGTCATCGCATCATTTTTGTCAGCCTGTAAAGACCAGAAACAGAAAAACTTTTTTGATAAACGGATTGATAGACTGGATAAAACATACATCATATACTTCCTCTTATACTCATTCAATGTATTTATGATGAATTTGTTCTCATATTTAGTCTTTCTGAAAACTTTAATTCGAAAATAAATGAAATTTGAATTTTCAAAATTTGACCCCTTCTTTCTTTTTCATTATGCCAAATTTCATAAACATATACCACTATCGTGGCGATCACAGGATACGTTAATATCAAACATGTATATCTACATTTATAATGTGAGACAACCGATGGAAAGATGTTTAAAACTATTCAATCACTTTACGAGGATACCAAATGTGCAGTTCGTATCAATAATATGTTGACCCCTTTCTTTTCGACACAAAAATGCGTGAAGCAAGGTTGCCTAATGTCACCGCCTTTATTCGCCCCATATATAAACGACCTCGCAGAAGACATTAGGAATTTGAAAAATGGCGTTTTCATGGATGACAAGATGATATCGATCCTACCCTATGCAGACGACGTTGTATTACTCGCTCCAACGGAAGAAAGACTGCAAGATATGTTGAACGTCGTTACTAACTGGTGCTGCAACTGGGGGCTCCATATCAACAAGAAGAAAACCAAGATTGTTCATTTCAGGAATAAAAGCATTGCAAGATCTACGTATATATTTTCATGTGATAACGAGACATTGGACTACACAGGGGCCTACAAGTAATTGGGGCTGTGGTTTGAGGAACACCTTAACATGAAGTTCACTGTCAAGGAAATAGCAAAGAGTGCAAGTCGTGCTTTATCTTTATTAATATCGAAATACTACATGTGTGGTGACATGGGATATGACGTTTTTACTAAATTGTAAAAGTCCACAGTTCAATCCATATTGATGTATGGAGCACCCCTCTGGGGACTTACTAGCCATCAAGAGATAAATAATGTGCAAAATAGAGCATGCAGATTTTTCCTTGGAGTACCCCGGAATACCTCAAATTGCGAAGTTCGCGGTGAAATGGGATGGATGTCATGCCTCACTAAGCAGAGAATCGAAGTTATCCGAAGTTCTATCAAGATAACCAAAATGAGTGATGTCTCATTACCCAAACGAATTTTAGAATACAGCAAAAGAAGAAAAACGAATCGTTTTATAACTCAGTTATCAAGGCAAGCCGAAATCTTAGTATTGAACATTTACTGTTTTTAAATGGATCGACACATTTTATTATGTCTCTTGTGAAAGCCGACCTGAAGAAAATCGACGAGTCCTCGTGGTTCAAAGATCTGTGGAACGACGAATCAAAACCTAATGGAAATAAGTTACGGACATACAGGTTATTCAAGAAAGATCTTGTTCCCGAGATATATGTACAGAAAATCATGTCGAGGAATCAACGAACATATCTATCAAGACTACGTTGTGGATCACTCCGACTACACATAGAGACAGGCAGACACATCAGACCCCCACCCCTCTACATCTTAGAATATGTCCCTTCTGTGATAAAGTAGAGTCCGAGATTCGTTTCCTCTTAGAGTGTAGCTTTTATTCAGACCTCCGTTTTAAATTTTTAGATTCTAGTAAGAAAGTATGTTTCTAAGGCGTCAGTCTTTTACCTAATTTCCCCTCTTTTACATTTTACCCTTTTATTGCTTTATTTCCTTTACCCCATTTTACCATTACATATCAATCTGTATGTTGCATATATGTAATATTGTTTTTAACAGTGTCTCATAAGCCAAACAATGGCTGGTTGTTAAACATGTTTTAGTTCATACCATGTTTATACTCATGTACATGTTTAACTTGTGACACTTAAATAAACTATTTCTGTCTGTTCTGTCTGTCTGTAAACTGGGTAACAGAAGTAAAACAACTTTTATTTACGACCGTATTTGGAAATGTTTGGCACAACCAAGAACATGGAATATATCCGGAATTCATGAAATCCTTTACTCAAAGACTAAAAGATATTTTTTTGCAAAATTGGCATGCGAAATTATCTCTCTCAAGCGAATGTGACACTTACCTAATGTTCAAAAGCGATATCCATACCGAATTATATATATATCTTGTTTAAATGTTAAAAAGCATAAAATATGTCTGGCACGATTTCGATGCTCATCCATGCAAATGTAGTTGTAATGTTCTACAGGCCTGAGGCCTTTTGAGTACAGGTAATACAAATTATTAAGAAGAAGAAAGAATAAGAACATTATTTTATTAAAGTGTCACATGTTACAGTTCGAAAGACATTGACATAAGACATTGTTAAGAGTAACATCATGCCTAAAGGACTACGAGACACTAAAGATACATTAAAACAAAAAATATATATAATTAGATAAAAAGTTAATGAATGAATATTCACACATTTACACAACATATAATAAAGCGAACATACACAAAGACAATAAATCGACGTTTAAATTTGACTACTTGCAGTCAGACACACCCATATGCACATAAGCACATATGCATACCAGACCATATATATACACATATACATACATTCACCCATACATATATACATGCATACATACGTACATATGCATACCTACATATATATACATACTTACATACATATACGTACATACACACACATACACACATGCATACACACATTGATGTTAAAGGTGGCAAACGGGGACACTAAAAAAACACATGTAACCGGGGACATTTTGTCTAGCTGTTTTACAGGTGTACTACTTGCATGGCTAACTTCCCTTGTCATATGTGTTAGTTCAAAACATTGACTGGATCTCCAGGATACATTTGAATGAGTATGAACTTTCATGTAGGAACCGGGGACACACGCCGAATGTTTCAGTAAGTATAGTATATGTTTTTTGTAATTGTATATTGAATTTGCCATATTTAGAGGACTCGGTTTCTTGCAAATGTTGTGATTTTTGTGCTCAGAGATACAACTGGACAAACTTGGAACTAAAGTTTAAAACATATGGCAAGTGAAACAGTATTTGTTTCACAAGAGTACAGAAGACATTGTATGTTTGTGTTTTCTTTGTTTAGTTTTATGTTACGTGTTTTATGTTTTGGAGGTATCATAATTCTCAAGTATGATAACAAAGTAAAACTTAAGAGCCCCTCCAACCTCGCCAGGACTGAATACCTCAGCCTCAGACTTGAATGAATTATCATCTAATTAAAAGAGAGTATCATCTATTTAGATGAAACGATCATTTAGTAAGATGAAACTATCATATGATTTAATAAAACTATCATTTAATAAGACGAAACTGTCATTTAATTAGAAAGAACTATCATATCAGAAGATGAAACTATCACTTAATTAGATGGAACTATCATTTAATAAGATTACCTATCATTGAGTTAAATGAAATCATCGCCTTATTAGATGAAACTATCATCTAATTACATCAAACTATCATCTAATTAGATCAAACTATCATCTAATTAGATCAAACTATCATCTTATTAGTTCAAACGATCATTTATTAGATCAAACTGTCATCTAATTAGATGAAACTATCATTAGATGAAACTGTAATCTAATTAGATGAAACTGTAATCTAATTAAATCTTGAGAATATATTTTTGCAATCTGACGGTCATACTCAGCCTGAGAATCCATTTACTACGATAAGTGCGTATGTGTAAGTTTTCACAAGCAAACGGGGACAGCGTGTATCATTTACACCATGGAAGCGGGGACATGTGTCTATCAGGTATTTCTCTATAGAAACGGGGACATTTGGGTTCACTTTTGTAAACAAATCACGGCTGTATGTGTGTGTTTAAGAGATTATTGCATTCGGATGGTCATACTCGACGTGAGATTCCATTTTACAAACCTTACAACAAAAACATTGTTTAAATGAAGTAAACTTTTATACATAACAAAAGTAACACCTTGAACCTTTTTAATAAAAAAAGGATATTTTTTATTTAAAGATACAATCTAGTTGACAATGCATGATTCCACATTTGGGAATAAATATATTTAACCCGTTGTGTAAATTCTCTCACAAAAGCATCAGTATTAGTAACGTGAGCGACCCAAATATATCCAAAACCAAACTTGAAGAACATATCTCTCAATAAAGTTTTCAATCCAAGGTTTCTCATCTGAAGCGTTGAATAATGAATAGATGTGAAAATTATATATCGATCCGATGAAGTTTTCAAAATTTAAGCCAATATTAAATACCCGTGACAAGCCGATTAACTATAACATGAAGCCCAAAACGTCACACCCAAATGGGCTCGGATGGGACAAACATTATGTTATTCCTTAATCAGGCATATTTGCAGATGTTGTTTTCATAAATATTTAAAAAAGGCATTCTAACATGAATTGAGATCAAATTTAGTGATACTGACTGTGCGTTATAGATATCACTCCTTGAAATTAGTTTACTACTTCTTTTAATGAGCGTTAAAGCAGTGGAATTTAATGTTTCGTGATAAGTCATTACATTTATGTTATGAACCTATTATTTCACATACAAGGCCTGGTATACATCCTTCAAAGCCTGATGACCTAATTTTTTCACCTTTGCAATTGAATTAAATTATTCTTTTGAACACCTTGTTCAACTCCTAAAATCTAACAATTGTGTCCATGTTGGCATTGAAACCCTTTTTTGGCAGTATACACTACCGGGCAAAAGAAACGACTAGCCTAAGTTTGTGTCGATTAATTCAATATTTAAAAGAAATCAGATGTATTTATTTGACTATGGCACGATACAACAGCACCTCTCGGCAAACGTTTGAATGACTTAATTTGGTGACTATTTTATTTTTTAACTAAAATATCATTAGTTAAAGTAGACAGGGGTAAGAAATGAAATTTACACCAACATGACCCCTACCATGTTCAAAATGTTGTAAATGCGTGCAGGACGAAGCACATTTATTGATTTTCACACAGAGTATGTGTTATATGTCGATGAACAGTTGTGTTTTATCAAAATTAATTTGGGGGGATTTCAAAATTTAAGTTTTTAATTTTAATTTAAAAAAATTTAAACCGCTTAGAGGTATTATTTGACTGATTTAATGTTTTGGACTAATTTCCCAAACTAGCCCGTTTTTAAATACGACGTCGAAAATATTTGCAATTGAAAATCATAAAT
This sequence comes from Gibbula magus, assembly GCA_936450465.1. Classification (NCBI taxonomy): domain Eukaryota; kingdom Metazoa; phylum Mollusca; class Gastropoda; order Trochida; family Trochidae; genus Gibbula; species Gibbula magus. The sequence continues at coordinate 52,461,771 of OW388296.1, read as the reverse complement.
ATGATAAAATCAACTGAGGTGAGTCGTTTCTTTTGCCCGGTAGTGTACATCTGTTTTAAAGGAATATATTATTAAGTGCACGGATGAATGGTTAATATAGGAACATCAAATCTGAACTCAAATTTGATATTGAATAACAGCACCGATGACATTTCGTCTGTTGTGGTCTGTTATGTGTCATGTACGTATGTGTGCGTGATGCATATGCTTGTCATACGTTCCACATAAGGACAATGCGCTGTGCGATTGCAAGGAACACGGTTATAATAGTACGTTTTTGATTAAACGTAATTATTTATACTTACCTGTTGACTAGACCTACTTTGCCTTACCTCCTATGGGTAATGCTATTTCAACCTTAACACAGACGAACTTGAAGAGTGGAGAAGGGGTGCGTAAAATCCCTTATCCAAGGGCCGGTAAGTCTAGGTGGTCTCGTGACGTCACTACCTGTTCATATCACTCTCCGAAAGTCCCAAAGGCAAGACAGACCAAGTGGGGAGGATGGGAGGGCCTAGAGCGTAGGTCTAGTCAACAGGTAAGTATAAATAATTACGTTTAATCAAAAACGTACTATTATTTAAATATCTATCTGTTGACTAGACCTACTTTGCCTAGAATCCCACCGCAAGGAGGCGGGTCAGTAGATACATGGTAGTGACGAGACCAGCGACTAGCCCTGAGTGTAAGCTAACCTACGAGTCCTCCACCCTGTGGTGAGGACAAGGCACAGCCCGGGAGATACCATCTCTACCGCTAAGCGGATCGAAGAGACAACCCTGCCACTCAACTTCCGATCAACACACCGCCCCCCAAACCCCAACAGGGAGGGGGGTGTTAAAGCGAAGTTAAAGAAAAAAACCAACAGACACGAGAGCTAGCAATGTAAACCATGTTTATTTACAATAAGTCTCAAAAGCGTCTAAGAAGGATGACCCCTTATTGGTCTGGTTGGGGGGACCACCTTCGTCTGCGCGAAGACCTGTGGACCCAGCCTAGAGATGCCTTCAAGATCAGCTGTGGAGACATCTCGTAGGTAATGGTTGGCGAAGACCTCTGATGAACGCCAAAAACACCCTGCCATGACATCCGAAACCGCGATGTTGCAGTGATACGCCATCGTGGCTGAAACTGCGCGGATCTCATGAGGATTGGAACGCGACGGCGGAGGCAAATCAGCGGCCTTGTACGCATCAATTACAGCCGATCTTAGATACACCCCCAACGCTCACTTGTCTAGTTCCTTGGTGCTCCTGGGTGAGTGAGGCAAGAACAGACGACGCCTGCCATCCCTCAGCCTGTGGGTACGCTGCGTGTACACCCTCAAGGCTCTTACTGGACACAGAGAGAGATCCACCTCACCTGAGTCAGAACCCAGAGCTGGGATAGAGAACGTACGTCCCGCTTCATCCGCTGCCTGTTTCTTACAGACAAAATCAGGAGCCAACCCCAGCGAGGCGGAGCCCCCCTCCCTGACCTCAAAACGTAGCAGGTCCCCCTGCAACACATGGATTTCTGAAATCCGCGCTGCGGAGGCCATGGGCACCAGACAAGGGGCGACCAGCAGGAGACGAAGAATCCGAGTTTCCCCTATTTTGGCTACAACTTGGGAGAGGATGGCCGGCGGTCGAAAAGCATAGGCGTCCATCCAATCCCACCCTAACGAGAGCGCGTCTAAGCCCATCGCTAGCGGGTCTGGCACTGGGGAGATGTAGGTTGGCAATTGGTGGTTGAGACACGTCGCGAACAGATCTATCAGCGGGGTGCCGAACTGGAGACACAACCCCCTGAAAACCACCGGATTCAGTTGCCACTCCGTTGGGGAGGGGCATCTGGACGTGACAACGCGTCCGCCAAGACGTTCTTGGCACCCGGAATGTGGACTGCTCGAATGTCCAGGTCCACCTCGTCCACCAACTCGAAGAGCTGGAGTGACACGCGTAGCAGAGACTCCGCCTTGGTGGACCCCTGCTTGTTTATCGACCAAGCAGCCGCCGAACTGTCCGTGTGTACTAGCAGGCACTGGCCCCTCAAAGGGACCTGCCAGTGCTGAATGGCAAGACGTACTGCGTCCAACTCGACGACGTTGATGTGTAGGTTCCGCTCTGAAAGGGACCAAACTCCCGCCACCTGCTCGTGACTCATGTGCGCCCCCCACCCTTGGGTGGAGGCGTCTACAAACAGGTGAGCTGAGGGGGGGCGAGGACGAAGTGGAACGCCTGCGAACACACTCTCGTCTACCCGCCACCAAGCTAGGAACCGATGTAGGTCTGGGGTTAAGACTATGTCGTGACGACAATGCGTCTCCCTGATGTGGGGATTCAGGAACACCTGTAACGGGCGAAGGAACAACCTCCCCCTGCGGGTCAGGTCCTGAGCTGATGTTAATAACCCCAACACTCTTTGCCACTGACGTAGGGAGAGCGATGCGTCGAGCGTGCGATCCATAAGGCGATCGTAACGAGCCATCCGCTCCCTCGTGACGAACCCGCGGAACAGCCGGGTGTCTAGGATAGCCCCTAGGAACTTCAGACGAGTTGCCGGAACCAAGTCCGACTTCTCTAAGTTCACTAGCCACCCCAGACGACGGAACAGGTCTATCGTGAACCTGAGCTGCGCCTCGAGAACGACAGGGGAGCGGTCGTGAGCGATCCCATCATCCAAGTACATTAGGAACTGAATGTCTCATTGGTGAAGGAATTGGACGATGGGCTGAGTCACCCGTGTGAATAACCAGGGGGCGGACGAGATCCCGAACGGGAGCATGCACCACTGAAAATGACTCCCGTCCAGGATGAAGCGGAGGTACCTGCGGTCCCGATAGTGAATCGGAACGTGCAGGTACGCATCCTGTAGATCGAGAGACACCATGCAGTCTGAGCGCTCCAAGGACCGCATCACTGAGGGAAGCGTCAAGAGTCGAAAATATGGCGGCCGAACGAGGAAGGAGCGGTTGAACACCTTCAAATCGTGAATTAGCCACCATTTTTCCGAGTTCCTTTTGGGTATTACGAACACTGGGGAGTAAAACCCCGGCTTTAGATGCGGGGTCAGGACCTCCTGCACCGCCCGTTTGGAGATTAATATCTCCACCTGTTCCAATGTCAATTTGAGCCGGTCCCCTGCTAAGGGACGCTCCATTGGAGTACAGGTGAGGGGCGGCGGAGATGAGACGGGAATGCGGAACCCCTGACCCAGAATCCGACACACGTAAGGGTCTAACCCTAACTGTACCCAGTTGCTGACAAAATCTTGGAGCCGACCCCCCACCAAGCCCTCCGATACCGGGACGAGTGGAGGGGGGAGCAGAGGGGGTGACCACGAGTCACTTCCTCCGCTTCTTTTGCGGGGTACGACCTCCGGCGCCAGGCCGGGGGGACTTGGGGGACTGACCCGTGGATCCACGGCCACGACCTCCCCGCCGAAAGTCCGTTTTCGCTTTCTTGGGGGAAGGTTGGCCACTGCCCTGGCCTTGCCCCTGACGAAAACTGGTCTGCGGACGCTTCGGTGTCGTTTGCCTCTGCGTGACGAGCCGATTGGTGAGGTCTTGCTGTTGGGCCTCCTGTCGTGCTCTCAAAACCTCCGGGATACGACCCCCAAACAGAGTTTCAGCGTGAGCAGGGGCATGTCGAAGGAACGTCTTATGATCGGGGTTGAGACCTGACCGGTAGAGGAAGTTGTCTCTGCGAAGTACTGTTATAGTCGATGAAATTCACGACGCTGACAACATGATCTGCGCAAGGTCCGCAGCCACATCACCAAACGCTTTGAACAACACCGGGTCCCCCGCCTCCATGCCCGCCTGCTTAGCACAAGCCAGCATCGCCTGACATGTGAAAGCCACGTTGTTTACCAAGCCTAACACCGAACGCGCCTCCCTGTCAAGATGAGAGAACTGTGCATCAGACACGCGGTGAAGCAGGTTGGTGGTAAACAACCGAGACGCACCCTGATCAAGGGGAGGCGGAACAAGTTGAAAAGGCACCAGATACAAGGGCAGTTGCCGTCTGCGCTTGTCCGGCACCACCAAAGGCTAAATCAGACGATTGGGCATCGCAGATGATACGACTTGCTCCATATCCTCGGTGGCCTCCAACAGGAGGCTATGAGGTGGAAGGGCAAGACGCGCGAGAGGTACCTCGCCATCAGGGCAAAAGGAAGCCCTCCTGGCCGCCGACGTGCGCGGACCAGTCAAGCTGACTTGGCAAAGTGGAACATCCGCGAACGAAGCCACTTCGGATAGCATAGCAACCCCGTACCCTCCGCCTCCGTTTCTATACTGATGAACGGAGGGTTCGACACGTCCACGTAGCGGGTGTCACGCTCCGGTGAGTCCGGCGAGGACTCACGTAAGGGTGACAGCACCGTGACACGCCGCGTAGTGGTGCGAGGGGTACGCGAAGGAGTCGCGGATGCGGAGGCCCTAGTGGACGAGGAACGCGCACCCTGAGGTACGTCATCCGCATAGGGCTCACACGGTTGCGTAGTCGTAGTGTGAGTGGGTAAGGTCCGCGGACCCAAACGCGCATCGAGCAAGGAAGAGACCATATCCTTGACGGATGCCAGAAGGAGGGACGGATCGACCTTGTCAAACCTAGCCTTCTTGGACTTCTTCTTCTTGCTCTTGGGCGTAGTGGGTCCGCCAACCTTAAGTCTAAGCGGAGACAACCGCTTATCTGGCGAAGGAGGGGACAACGGGTGAGTCCACGAACGAGAACCGGAACACGACGGTGGAGGGGGGGAGCGTAAATCCTTCGACCCCCCAGCGGGTTCGGACAGGACCGATTCCCTGTCGAATTCATCCGCCCGTTCAGTGAGAACAATGTCTACATCCTCCTCCGGAGACGGATGACGAACGGGAGACCTCTCCCTACGTTGAGCTGACGACGCACGCTTCTAAAACGGCCACCGACTTGCGTATGGCGGAAACGTACGCGTGAAACTCCGATTCGAAGAGAGGAGCGCACTCGTCGCAACGGTAATCCTCTTCGCAAAGGTCCTTGCACTTTCTACATAACAAGTGCGGATCCTTAGAGGCGGACTTCCTGCCTCCGCAGTTCGTGCAGCAGGCGGAGTACATGGCGAACGATAAACGATAAAACGCGTAACATAAGCGAAGGTAGAGACAGTCGAGTCACCTACACGGCGTAGCACAAACATGAGACACTCGCTCGCGTAGCGTAGACGAGGTGAATCCCTACAGAAAGACACCTAAGTAGCGTAGCGTAGACGAGATGAGTCACACACGTGAAACACCCAAGCGGCGGAGCAAAAGCACAACAACTCTTACGTTATGCAATCAAGAGAGTTGAAGCAAAAACTCTGAACTCGAAGAGCACAAAGTCAAAATCAAGTAACGACCCGCCAAGGTAAACAAAGACGAACAAGCCAGACAAAAACTAGGCTAAACACTTACAAGATAATTCAATCTTTATTTCACATAACACTCGTGCGTGTACCAAACCGTAAGTGACTGGCGTAGCGAGTCACTTGAACCAAAGTGATTCACCCTAAGGATGAGTCGCGTAGAATCGACCTAAGGCGAAGCCAAAGGCGAATGGTAGGCGAAAGCTAGCAACGGGCAACGCGTGTCACTGAGGAGGAGTGTATCCACTGCTCCTTAACCAAGCTAGTCACCCACCTTAGGCGAACAACTAGCGAAGCCAGTGACAGGCGAGGCGAGAAGCCAAGCAAGACGCGAAGCACTTGAGTACGGACTGCAGGCGTATGACAAGCGAAAGCGAATGACAAGCGAAGCAAGCCAAACAAATTCAAAAACGTGCCTTGCTTTTACGTTTGGATGATATGTTGTGATGTTTATGTATATATTTATATTTACTTTGTTCTGTTTTGTATGTTTTAAACATGTATTGATACTATGTTCAATGGAGCGGCCTTAGCATAAGCGTTGTAAGCTTGTTGCCCAGTCCCTTTCACAATATGTACACTATTGTGAAATAAATATGTTTAAACCAAAGAAGGGAAATAATAACATATAGATAGATCATCCACTGATAAATACTGATTGGATATAATATACGGTCAAGAAAAGTCTCACAGACCTCTTTATACAAATATCATACATTCAGATATTGACTTTTATTTACAAAACTTGCCTGGAAAGTATTAATTCAATTTATTACACTTTAGACTGTCCAATTAGCAGTGGAGTCACGCTTATTTCAGAAACGGTAATCAGTCAGTAATTAATTACGGCTTTCAAGGAAATGAGGACTCGACATGAAATGTTGCTTTCGCGGCAGACCATATTTCTCAAATTTGGCTTTCACGGGTGGACACCGCTGAAAACTATGCTGCGTACGATGATACGCAACTCATAAGTTATTCATACGCAATACATCGATTTCCCATCGGTCGCGTGCGGAACACGTACGTTATTAATACGTAGTGGGTATGCACTCTACATAGCGTACTTTGACCGAATATAGCATGCATGCTGAACGAACTCAAAACGAATGTCATCACATTATACGCATTATTTAAATACCTATCTGTTGACTAGACCTACTTTGCCTTACCTCCTATGGGTAATGCTATTTCAACCTTAACACAGACGAACTTGAAGAGTGGAGAAGGGGTGCGTAAAATCCCTTATCCAAGGGCCGGTAAGTCTAGGTGGTCTCGTGACGTCACTACCTGTTCATATCACTCTCCTAAAAGTTGCAGAGCAAGGCAGACGTGTTTTGTTTTGTTCTGTGACTGGGTATTTAGCGGCTTGTGTTGCTAACTTGCTATTTTTCTCTTGTTTGTTCAAGAGATACCGTCAACTTTAATCTTCGGTAGTGCAGGTTGTGGTTGCAATCTGTTTCAAGTAGGTGTTAGTTTTCAAGGGGCCTTGTTGACATGTGCTAGCTAGCGACCGCCCGGAGTAGGTGGGTTGCATGCGCCGCACGTGCAGCTCGTGATTCTTTGTTTTCTCTCACCTGACTGTTGGGTGTTTGACTTGCGTAGGGTAAAGGAGCAGTGGTATCTCTCCTACGCGGGTGACTTGCTTCGCTTGTCATCCGCTTTCGCTTGTCATAAGCCTTTCGGTCCGTTTTCTAGTGCTAACTGTTAGGTGTTTGTCTTGCGTATGGTAGAGGAGTAGTGGTATCTCTCCTAATCGTTTGACCAATTTTTCTGAATATTCAGAAGAACATAACGCATTACATTTGAATGCAGTCTAAATGATGGGTACATCTACTTAAGTGGAAATTAAAGCACAACATTTTCTATACTACACTTTAGTAGGAAAATATTGACCATTTTGTCTTAAACATGAGAAAGATCATGTAGGGGTCCATAAATATGCGATTGTGTTGTATTGTATTGTATGCGATTTTCAGAGGGGTACCTTCTTTGGAGAATTTTTGTAAAATAACTTTTGAAGATAGAGACATGTTTGATAACTCAATTTAAAACATAGAAACTGGTGAATAACCGAGAGTCCAACATGGAGTTCAAGGTCAAGCAGAAGTCTTGAACACCTAAGTATTGCCTTGGCAATCCTAGTTATATTTGTTATGAAATGTATATATGAGAATAAACAGTTAAACAACGTACAACCTCCTGTGATACGTATGTCTATTATTTGCTCGTAGCCTAATGTAGAAGTTTGGCCCATTAATCAGACTAGTCCATTCTTACTTGAGGTAATGACCATGTGCAGTGGACCCTGAACTGTGTTGTTTTAGTCCCTGGATATTTTGGTTTGTAGAACTTTTGGGAGGTTACCCATGCGACCGATGGGAAATCGATGTTTATACATGTATTTAATTTACAACTCTGTTTATTATATAAGTGAAGTTTATGGGGGGGGGGGGGGGATGTGGAAAGTTGAATGAGAGCTGCTTAACATCAACACTTTAGACGACGGTGGCTTGCATATATGGCCTTTGCTAAAAGATGCAACTACAAACCGGTTTATCCTGTCTGAATAATATCATGCATCACCCCGTACACATGCACTGATATACACCTTGAGTTTATTTGGATATGGTAGTAAAAGTGTTCATTTACTGTGAGTTTACCTGAAGAAAAAGTGAGTAAGTACTCCAGATTTTGAAACTATTGACATAGTGACATTCATGTTTAGTTTTCAGCAATAACCATTGGCTCAAGTGAGCCGACAATAGAGATTTTTGTTCATTTTGCGATTCTGTGGTCACGACCACAATCCTTTTTTCATCTACTTTTCGAGATCCGAAAGCCCTAGATAGCAGGAATGAAGTTCCTTAGACAATTTGTAATGTTGCTGTCAGTTGTAGATTTGATGATTTTTTGGCACAAAGAGAACCACAGGGGCAACACATGTTACGACGTAAGCTGTGAAAAATGCGGTAAAATGTAATAATGCGGTAAATTGTAAGAAAAATGCGGTAAAATGTCTTAAAGATTAGTGCGGCAAATTGTAATAAGGAGATGCGGTAAAATGTTAGTAAAAAGTGCGGTAAATTGTAAACAATGTGCATGAAGTGTTATAACCCTACCTCGATCTTAGATAACTTTGTTTCTACTTTGACTGTCAATTTTATATATGTTCTTCTACTTGTAATTAAACAATGTACTATTGTGCCTGTGTGTCTCTGTGCCTGTCTGTATGTCTGTGTGTAATTTATATTTGTGATCTCACATTCTACAATAGTCTTACACTCAGATTATGACAAAAGTGTTTATTCTGAAAATATTACCATCTCATCAAATATTGAAAAGGAGATTTCCAGAAAAAGGCTCCTTTTCAATATTAAAACAAACAATTCTTCAGAGTCTAAATGTTAGACCACTGCTGACTCCAATGATAACAAAAATTGTGTGAAGTCATCCAAGTGATAGTCGTGAGATCTGAATGGTTCTAGTTGTATATGGGACGTCTTGAATTTAATTTTTAATTGTCTTTTATGGTATATTAATAAACATTTGCGCATTTTATTGTGGCTGTCGCGAAGGCGGAACAGTGGGATGCAAAACCTTCAGTTTCGGGGCTGTATTGCCAGTTATGAATGTAAAATTACAATTCTCAGATTTCTCTCAGGTTAAGTGTAAGCTTATTGCTTGAATACACAGTCATAGGGTGGAACGAAGCTGCTTAACATCAATCTTTGACAGAATCGTGACTTGTATAGTAGGGCTTTTTTAAAAATTGCAAATCTAGACTAGTTTATCCTGTCTTGATAATTGTATACATCAACAAACATCACGCTCACAATGTTTTCAATTTCAATAGAAGTGCACGCATGATATAATATCTAGGTCTTTATTGAAAGCAGTAAAAATGTTTGGAGTGTATGCACCCAGATCTTCACAAATCAGAGCACAGGGAGCTATTACCGTTTAACAATAGACTAACATCTCTCTACAGCTAGTTTTATACAACATTAAAGTTGTATGGGAGTAGAAAATGTTTTCTCAACATAACATTATTGATGTGATTATAACGAAATGAATTTATATTAATAAATGCAACGAAATTTAATGTATATTTACTTTAGTGGGTAAAACATATTATTACACGAACCAAATATCCGTAGTGGTAATAACGGTGTTATGTATGAAGCAAAAATTGCATGGCGGCCATTTTAATGTAAACACATTTAATTATTTCGAATTACAATATGATTGCTATAGCTTTACCCAACCATGTACACTCACTCTTTAACTTGATTTTCCGAAGAGAGAAGGATATTTTACTTTTGGTGACATTATTTTCAAATACATTTCATCGACTTATTTATGCAAAAATGTGCTACTGCCCCTTTAATACATTTCAGTGGTAACCTCATGTGGTCTCTGTAATGCGGCTGTTTTATTCTACTGAAGGAGAACTGGGACTGTCGTTATAATATAATTAATATAATATAATTCTAAGAATGAAGGTTTGAAGTATGCCGTCACGGATGAACATGAAATTGTTTTGATCTTTTAATGATTTGTAAGATCTAATTAATAAACTGGCTACTTTTTTATTGTCAATACAATGCATGAAATTTTCTCTGCAACGCATCGTCCAGTGGTAGCGCTTCCGGTTTCGTCCTCCATTGCATCCATTGTTCAATGTCTTGCTATGTGTGTGTGCTTAAAAGATTATTGCAATCTGACGGTCATACTCATCGTGAGAATCCATTTTACTACAAAAAGTGTGTATGTGTAAGTTTCCACAAGCAAACGGGGATTATGTGTATCATTTACACCATGGAAGCGGGGATACAAATTGTGTATTGACATTGTCTCTATGGAAACCAACTGGGCGTGAACAAGTGTTTTCTATTTAGCTTAATTTGAGGAAATATGTGTTAGTGTGTATCTTGTGCTGTCAAACTGTCATCCAAAACATGAGAATATATTCTCCTATGATATGTGTGCATGTTTAGTTTCACACATGCAAACGGGGACAATGTGTGTCATTTCAACATGGAACCGGGGACATTTCGTTTAACACAGTTCTCTAAGCAAACGTAAGTCATTGTGTGCAGTTGATCAGGCAAGATATCATATGTGTATCAACTGTATATTTGCAGAAAGTTTTGAGTCCAAATTGAGTCTGATGTTGATGTACAGTATTAGTATTGAGTGATAAATATAAACTGAGAAGGAAGAAAATTAATGTTTTATTTCTTTTAAAGGTTGTTGAATATTTATTCAAATACTTTAAACACAAGGAAACATTTCTTGGAATTATGTAATGTTTATCTTATACAACCATAATCGAGGATGCATATACAAGAACAGCACTAGCAGAAATTTGAAAGAAAAACATTTGTTCATATAACAACTAAATAACCTTAAAGTATGCTTTGCCAACTGTAAATGAGATGAATAGTTTTAATGAATGACTAAAATGTAAGCAGCTAAAGTTCTTATTACTAGGGATTGTATTGGCATTAAGTCTGCGATGTGATAATTCATGATACTAAAATTGTATTCGCAACGATATATTTAAAAAAAATTGCTTACCTGTAAGTTGCGATACGATACGTATCCCGATATAAGGGTTGCGATAGAATATATATAGAATATACTTACAGCTTGCTTCTAATCCATGATATTGCATCCCAACAATAAAAAAAACCTCACAACAAAAACAATGTTTAAATGAAGTAAACTTTTATACATAACAAAAGTAACACCTTGAATTGTTTTCATAAAAAAGTTATCACTGGAGAGACTTAATATGAAGTCATGGGCAACTTAATCACAATGAAAATGCTGAATGCTGATATCAAGAGTAACCAACTGTCAACATGAATTTTAAAACAAAACTGGATCCTTTAATACATTTTAGAAATAACATAGGTTTGTTATCACTTGAGTCATTCAATATTGTAATGTCAAGCCATTGACATCTAAATGAAAGCGATTATCAGAAAATCAAACATTTGATAACATTATTATATTAAGTTACTCGAGTGAGAAATGAGATATACCGTTTGAGAATAATACAGATATACATTAAAAACCATAAAGATCTTGAAAATGTCCATGAACTTCAATACCTGCAAGCTGGATCTTTCTGTGTTTTATATTGACACCTTGACAACTCTATCGATGTGTATAATTATATACCTGTATATGTAAACATCTAATGGGAAAAAAAACACATACACATTTCTAAAAAAAGTAACGCAAGTGATGAAAATCAATTGAAGGTGTAAAACATCCCGTTTGCAAAACTGAAACATGATGATTCAAACTTTCAATCTTGAAACTGGTATGTTACGATGAGGTTGTTTCTCCAATGTTTATCTGTGGTGGTGTGATATTTGCTCCCATTTCAGTCGGTTGTTGAAGAAGCTTCCATGTGTATCTGTCAAGGTGGGTATGTTGCACCCATGTTTGTCTGTGGTGGTGAAGAAGTTGCTCTCATGTGCATATGTCGCAGTTGGAATGTTGCTCCCATGTCTGTCTGTTGCAATGAGGTTGTTGCTCCAATGTTTGTCTATTACGGTGGGGATGTTGCTCTCATGTGCATATGTCGCAGTTGGGATGTTGCTCCCATGTCTGTATGTTGCAATGAGGTTGTTGCTCCAATATTTGTCTATTACGGTGGGGATGTTGCTCCCTTGTTTGTCTGTTGCAATGAGGTTGTTGCTCCAATGTTTGTCTGTTGCGGTGGAGATGTTGCTCCCATGTTTGTCTGTTGCAATGAGGTTGTTGCTCCAATGTCTGTCTGTTGCGGTGGAGATGTTGCTCCTATGTTTATCTGTGGTGGTGGGGTATTTGTTCCCCATTCTGTCTGTGGTGTAGGGTATGTTTGTATTTTGCGATGGGGTTGTTGTTCTTGTTTCAGAGCAGGAGACTAGGTGTTAGTCGGCTGTCTACGTTATCAAACATGTTAACTACGTTTTGGTAGGTTTGTTATTGACGCATTGCATTAAGTAAGATACTATACATCTAACTACTCTTAAGTAAGTATAATTACGCTCAACTTAGATAAACCACACCTAACTAGGTCCATGTAGTGAACCATGTTGTAATGAAACGTTAACGTAGTTACGAAAAATACACAAAGGTCCATCAAGCTAGAGGTTTTGTGGCTACGTTCAATGAACTAGGTTAAACTACGTAAGTTAACGTAAGCGTGATTCCCCCATTAGTACGTTGGAGAATTATCACATAGTGTTTACTCCGTTTGCATGTGAAGGAACGGGTATGAATAAATGCGTTGTGATTCGTTCATCATGTGGGATACATAGTTAAACAAGTAAAACATAAACAACTTGCTCCTGTAAACATGTTGAATATTACTTTTATTCTACTTTTGGATGATAGCCAAGCAACAAGAAGAAGGGTTGTTTGGTTTAAACACATTTCATTCATGATGAAACGGTTTTGGAACACGTTAGCCATCTATCCACCTATAGGGTTTGCTCTCCCAGGGGAAGACGAAAACAGGAAAGACATTGATTATTTATGGCCAATCATTTTTTTCCACACTATTCCATTGAAGATTTATACTTTTTCACATTGAAACTGAGAACGATAATAAGAACAGGCAAGACCGTGTTGGATATTTACGTAAGTCGGGCCAGGACGTCATTGCGGTACAAGAACAACGTATATGTACTAAGAACGAAATGACAAAACGAGAAGAATTGTTTGAATACGAGTTGATCGGGAGACAAACAGGGTAGAAAGATATTGTGCGTATGAAGATCGAGATATGTCCCGTTCAGAACTGATATAAACTGACTGATAACGGGATTGAACAGATAGAAAACGTTATGAACAATATTATCCCATTTAAACGTGGTACCAACTCTCAGGGAGTAAGCCCTGTCCATGCTAAAACGGAAGTTGGCAGTCGTCAACAACCATTTTCTCGACAGACAGTAGTTTTTCAACTCGGGTGGGTCCCGAAATTGGTTAGTTTTGAACATTTTCAATTGAATGATGTTAACGATATCAACTTGTTTCAACTCTTGAATAGCTATAGTTTACAATCGCTACATCTGTGGAACATGACATGATATATATAGTTTAGAATTTTAACATTTTGGAGCCAGTCAATTGTCGTCAGGGAGAAAATCCTCGAAAAGGCGAGTTTCTACATGAATACAGCAAATCTACATGGATCAAATCCATGTTTTGTGTAATTTTATGTCGAATGTGATAATTTAGGACTTGAATCAAAGTTACAGCTTTCACATATTGATCGAAACCGAGATATTAGCCAAATTAAAAACTGTACACATTGATGGTAGTTGCTCCATCACTGTCCAGGTTGTTGAAAAATTCAAAAACTAACTGTCCATGGTAGTTGCTATGCAGGAAACCCTTCTTGTTTACATTGTAGGGGTTAATAGTACATGTAAAGGTGCAACTTGAATTGATTTTAGTTGATGCTGTTCATACAATTTTATTGACAATTTAATTGGTAAACTAATGTACACACTGATATTTAAATTTGCGTAAATGTCGAAAAACCAAACGAATACAAGTTTAACATATAAATCCATCGACTATATGTTTTAACTACAACTTTTTAGTTTAATAATAGTGTCATTTGTGTCATTCTTACACCTTGAAATATCGTTATCTAGAAAAATAATGTAATAATAATTTATTACTATCCCTATCGAGGATGTATTCAAACCACGATGTAATGGATGTCATCTTGAACTACAGTCTGGTCATCCATTAGTCAAGGGATGATATCCCCTTTGACTGTTATCAGCAATATAAGACAGTGTGATAGTACTGACATTGAACAATGAATCTGTCAACAGTTATTTCCAAAATGTATATTATCGGGCGAAAATATTTTTTTGGATATATTGAACCTGTTGTTTTCACCATTTATATTTCTGCATTATATAATTTAACATTTTTGAGTAAATGTCATTTTTTATACTTACCTGGTTGAAAAACCAACATTGCCCAACGCTTCCCCCTGAAGCGTTCCTCAACATATATCACACAGAATTAAAAAGGGACGCTACCCGGTAAGGGTGGCGCTCGTGTCACGTGACATCGGTGACGTCATCATTCCCTAGTACAAGCGAGCACAAAACCCAAACCAAGGAGGGGAGGAAGGGCGGGAACTAACGAGTGTTGGTTTTTCAACCAGGTAAGTATAAAAAATGACATTTACTCAAAAATGTTAAATTTTTTACATACTTATCAGGTTTGAAAAACCAACATTGCCCAGATTACCACAGCAAGGAGGTGGGCTGAACCGAGTCACGTGCGCCACCGAGACGCGTCGCTTTACCCTTAGGCTGGCACGCCGGAGCACTGGATAGTGTGAAACCATGAAAGGTGGACAACCATCCATGCTGCGTGCGGCCCAAGAGAACTCACGCGGATTCTTAAATTGAGTGTACAGAGGTCGACGCCGTCCTAAAAAAGACAAACCTACACTCAACCTCTATGTGTCCGCCCCTCACTCGTTAAGTAGGGGGGTAGAGTAAGAATCCTGGTACTGCTGTCATGCAAATACCCCGGTTGGGTTAACAACTGCACTCATAGGCAAAAAACCAACCAACCACGAGTATAATAACAACAAGTTTTATTGTACACAACCAAGTGAATACCAAAACAAGTACATAACAGCGTGGATGCGCCCACCCCCGCTAGGACGCGGATTCTTAAATTGAGTGTACAGAGGTCGACACCGTCCTAAAAAAGACAAACCTACACTCAACCTCTATGTGTCCGCCCCTCACTCGTTAAGTAGGGGGGGTAGAGTAAGAATCCTGGTACTGCTGTCATGCAAATACCCCGGTTGGGTTAACAACTGCACTCATAGGCAAAAACCAACCAACCACAAGTATAATAACAACAAGTTTTATTGACACAACCAAGTGAATACCAAAACAAGTACATAACAGCGTGGATGCGCCCACCCCCGCTAGGGGTAAGGTGCGTTCCGTCGTACGACTGAAAGAGGTGCCGCGGTCCGCTGCTGGGCGAACACCTGAGGACCCAACCTTGACACACCTGCCAAGTCCTCTGTGGACACTTCCCGTAAGTAGTGGTCAGCAAAGACCAACCCCGACTTCCAAAAACATCCAGCCAGAATGTCTGACCCGACGATGTTGCAATGAAAAGCCATCGTAGCAGAAACTGCTCTGAACTCGTGGGGATTAGCGTGAGACGGGGGAGGGAGGTCAGCCGCCTTGTAGGCGTTGATTACTGCTGACCGCAGATACACCCCCAAAGCCCGTCTGTCAAGCTCCTTGACAGTCCGTGGTGAGTGAGTCAGAAAAAAACCGACGCCTCCCTTGTCTGATGCCCCTTGTCCGTTCTGCATAAATGCGGAGCGCGCGGACAGGGCAAAGGGAAAGGTCCGTGACCTCTGACGAGTCGGTTTCAGGACCTAATGACGGTATAAGAAAGGTCCTTCCCCTCTCATCCGCGGCCTGGTTTTTACAGACAAAGTCTGGGGCCAGGCCCAACGTTGCAGACCCTCCGTCTCGGCGCTCGAACCTCAAAGGTCAGCGTGAAGAGCGTGGAGCTCTGATATCCTCGCAGCTGAGGCCATTGCGACCCGGAAGGCCGTCTTGACAGTGAGACGAAGGAGGGTGGTATCCGACAGGGGTTCATAAAAATCTGAACGTAAGTGCCCAAGCACTATCGCCAGATCCCACTCAGGTGGTCTAGTCTTGCGTCGACCGTCGAAAGGTCTTAACCAGGCCCTTCAGAACCGAGATGTCGAGTCCCGGGGAGCGTTTGCGAACTATCGACATGATCGCCGCCAGATTGGTGTTGATCGAAGAGGCTTTGAGCCCTCTCTCGTTCCTCATGTACACCAAGTACTCGGCGATCTGGGGCAGTGAGGACGCCTCCGCTTCAAAGCCCTGCTCCTCGCAGAACGAGGCGAAGGCACGCCACTGGAAGTCATAGAGCTTCCTTGTGGTCGGCCGTTGAGCTGTTGCTATGGCCTTGGCCACCCGTTTAGAGTACCCGCTCCGCCTTAACCCCTTTTTGATACAAGCCAGGCACGTCCGCTTGGGTTGCTCCGGAGCAGGTCCCCCCGGAGGGGTATCGGAACTGGCTCCTGCAGAGCTAGTCTGCACAGAGGAACGAACCAGGCACGAGGCCATCAAGGATCTTAGAGCGGTGCATACCTTACGCATCTGTCCACGACAGCAAGAGGCAGCGAAGGCGAGGGTATAAGCCCCGAACACCCTATGAGGACCTATCCGCAAAGAGGAGCACGGGAAGCCCCCGCAAACGAGTGCAACTAGAAGAGAAGCTAGCATCCGAGACGGAGGGCGCAACACAACCTTGCAACCCATCTAGCCCCTGAGACGGACCCTCACAAGTGGAAGAGCGTACGCTCCCACACTAACCGGGACACTAACTTTCATGGTAAGTTGGTCACAAGGCCTAGGAGCGGAGGTTCGCAAGGCAAACCCTCAAACGCTAACACGGCTCACAATCAACCCACGAGGCAACACGCGTAACTAGACGCTGACCCTCATGGTAAGGAAGTCGCAAGACGAAGGCTAGTGAGAGTAACCGTCACTCTCAAGGCAACCCGCCCCAGAGGCAGACGCTCCCAAGGCGTACCCTCTCATTCTAACACAACTTACAAGGTGACATGCGTAGCGAGACGCTGACACTCAAGTTGAAAACTGGCGCGAGTGAAGCTCACTCGCAAGTCAACCCGCACCAGAGGCGTACGCCCGCAAGGCGTACCCTACACGCTAACACAACTCCCGAGGCAGGCCGTGTAGCGAGACGGTAATCCTCCAGTTGAAAGCTAACGAAAATAACACTCACAAGACAACCCGCCCACTACAGGCGGACACTCGCCAGGCGTACCCTCACACTCTAATGCAACTCATTAGACAGGCTGCGTAGCAAGACGCTGACCCACAAGTTGAAAGCTAGAGTGAGTTACACACACTCGCAATGCAACCCGCCCCAAGGCGGACACTCGCAAGGCGTACCCTCACATACTAACACAACTCACAAGGGAGGAAGCGTCGTGAGACACTGACCCTCAAATAGGAAGCTCGCGAGAGTAACCCTCACTCGCAAGACAACCCACCAAGGTGTACGCTCGCAAGGCGTACCCTCACATGGTGACACAACTCATTAGGCAGACAGCGAGATGCTGATCCTCAAGTTGAAAGCTAGCGAGAGTGAGACTAATTCGCAAAGAAACCTCACTTGCAAGGGACAAACTAACACAAGGCAGCGTACTGAGACGCTGAACCTCAATTAAAAGGCTATGCCTGAGAAACACTTACTCGCAAGGCGTGCCTTCATATGCTAACACAACTCATGAGGCAGACAGCGAGATGCTGACCCTCAAGTTGAAAGCTAGCGAGAGTAACACTCGCTTGTAAGGCTCATACCAACACAAGGCAGCGTAGTGAGAGGCTAAACCTCAAACAGAAAGTTCGCCTGAGTAACACTTACTCGCAAGGCGTACACTCACAAGCTAACACAACTCATGAGGCAGACAGCGGGATGCTGACCCTCAAGTTGAAAGCTAGCGAGAGCAAAACTCGCTTGTAAGGCGCAAACTAGCACAAGGCAGCGTACTAAGACGCTGAACCTCAAATAGAAAGCTCGCCTGAGTGCCACTTACTCGCAAGGCGTGCACTCACATGCTAACAACTAATGAGGCAGACAGCGAGATGCTGACCCTCATGTTGAAAGCTAGCGAGAGTAACACTCGCTTGTAAGGCACTAACTAACACAAGGCAGCGTGCTGAGACGCTGAATCCCAAATAGAAGGCTCGCCCGAGTACCACTTACTCACAAGGCGTGCACTCACAAGCTAACATAACTCATGAGGCAGACAGCGAGATGCTGACCCTCTAGTTGAAAGCTTGCGAGAGTAGACACTCGCTTGTAAGGCACAACCTAACACAAGACAGCGTAGTGAGACGCTGAACCTCAAATAGAAAGCTCGCCTGAGTAACACTTACTCCATAGGGATGAACCCACATGCTACTCAACTCACGAGGCAGGCAGCGTAACGATCCGCTTATCCTTATATAGAAGGCTAACGAGCGTATCACTCACTCGCCAGGAACCTCGCAAGACGTACACACACTCGCAAGGAAACTCGCAAGTCGTACACTCACCTACTACCACAACTCACGAGGCAGGCAGCGTAGCGAGACGCTGACCCTCAAGGTAGAAAGCTAGCGAGAGTAACACTCACTCGCAAGGCGTACCCTCACATGTTAGCACCACGCACGAGGCAGACAGCGTAGCAAGACGCTGACCCTCATGTTGAAAGCTAGTGAGAGTGACCCTCGCAGGACAACCCGCCCTATAGCAACCTGTGACCCACCCACAACGGCCCAGCGTAACAAGACGCTAAGCCATAAGGATAGGGCTGGCGAACGCATCACTCACCCGCAGACGAGCCCGATCCTGGGAGCCAACACTTGCGTGTCGGAGGACGGACCCCAACCTTCTGACACAACCTGCAACCAACTCCGCGAATCGGAGAATCATAGTCGCAAGGTTAGGTGACAGGAGAAGGCTCGCTCGCCCGCCAAGCGGGTTAAGGCATGACTAACGAGAGTCAGCACTCATACGCAATCAAGCTCGTCCCTGAGGTCGACGCTCGCAAGGCGGAGAGCGAACACTCGCACGCAAGCATAACCCGCCAAGCGGGTCAAGGCATGACTAACGAAAGTTAACGCTCACACGCAAGCAAGCCCGATACTGAGATCGACGCTCGCAAGGCGGAGAGCGAACACTCCCACGCAAGCATAACCCGGCAAGCGGATCAAGTCATGACTAACGAGAGACAACACTCACTCACAAGCAAGCCCGACACTGAGGTCGACGCTCGCAAGGCGGAGAGCGAACGCTCACACGCAAGCATAACCCGCCAACCGGCATGGCATGTTACGCTGGCATGAGTAACGGGTCGTTAAGTGCCGACTTGCGGAACCCGTATCGGCAACAAAAACCCGCGAAAAGCCCAGGCGGAGCCATCACTCACTGATGAAACCGTCAACTAATGCGAGTGAGTGAGACAGAAAGTGAACCCCCAAGCGTAACTCAATTCGTTAACCTGAGACGGCAATGAATGAAACCTATTCACAGGCGAGTTCACGCTTGACGAGTGTACGACTGTACACTTAATCACTTTACACTTAACCACCTGCCACACACTCTCGTCACCTGACAGGCGAGAGCAGGTGAGTTGACACTCACTCGCTAAGGAGCTCACGCTTGGCGAATGTACGTCCGTACAAACACACTATCACCTGACACGCGAGAACCGGTGAGTAAACACTCACTCACTAAAGTGAACACACTTAGCGAATGTACGCCTGTACAAACACACTCGTCACCTGACAGGCGAGAGCAGGTGAGTTGACACTCACTCGCTAAGGAACTCACGCTTGGCGAATGTATGTCCGTACAAACACACTATCACCTGACACGCGAGAACCGGTGAGTAACCACCCACTCGCTAACGAGTTCACGCTTAGCGAATGTACGCCTGTACAAACACACTCGTCACCCGACAGGCGAGAGCAGGTGAGTTGACACTCACTCGCTAAGGAGCTCACGCTTGGCGAATGTACGTCCGTACAAACACACTATCACCTGACACGCGAGAACCGGTGAGTAACCACTCACTCACTAAAGTGAACACACTTAGCGAATGTACGCCTGTACAAACACCCTCGTCACCTGACAGGCACTAACACCTGACACGCGCGGGCCGGTGAGTAACCACTCACTCGCTAATGAGTTCACGCTTAGCGAACGTACGCCTGTACAACCACAGGTGAGGAGACACTCACTCGCTAGGCGAATGTACGCCTCGCTAGCGAGCTCACACTAGGTGAAGGCTCGTTCACCCGCTTGGCGAGTGCTCGTTCACACGCGTATGCTCGCACAGCGGAGGGCGTACCCCCACCCCGTTCACTAACCCACCAGGTGAGCGAACCAAGGTGAAAGCGAAGGCTAGCGAGAGCCTACGCCACCCGAGACGAGAGGCGAGAGACCAACCGACAGTCAGTCAAGCAATATACACGTGCACGACTAGCACGACTTGCACGTGCAGCCCGAGCAAGACAGGCAGCCTGGCAAGGCGAGAAATGCACCAAACTGACAACTACAAACCCGACCCAAAAGTCAACTAATTGGCGAAAAATTAGTTCAGCAGTTGGTCAGGAAAGGACAGAAAGGTACTTGTAACAATAACTCTGAAGATATGAGGAACTAGGAAGACTTAAAAAGCCTATAAAGTAGCGAAATTAGTCGAGAACAGAACACACGCGTGACCGTATGCTCGCTCAACAAATAAGGGAATGATGACGTCACCGATGTCACGTGACACGAGCGCCACCCTTACCGGGTAGCGTCCCTTTTTAATTCTGTGTGATATATGTTGAGGAACGCTTCAGGGGGAAGCGTTGGGCAATGTTGGTTTTTCAAACCTGATAAGTATGTAAAAAATTTTTAATTTCACCTTTTTTAAAAGTTGATTGTTATTAAAGTTCAAAGGAAAGGAGGAAATGAGCATATTCGTTCGAGCAACATGTCATCACTATTTTAAGACTAGATATGTTTGTAAATATTTGGCAAAGCTTTAGTAGATGTTACTGATTGATATGAACAAATTAAATTAGTTTTCTGCAATCTCTGTTTACTCAAAAAATGCCTTGTAAATTATTGGGACGTGACCTTAGTTGTGAAATCACTCACAAATAACAATTTTGAAATATTTCAAGATGCATTGAGCTTTTTTTAATCCTGGTCATGTAGCTTTACAATTCGAAAAGATTCAGAGAGCCATGCATTCCATCAAACCAGTTCACCGAAGTTTCAATCTTAAACGTCCTGTAATGTTGCTGGGTGATTGTAATTATTCACCATCATCCTATCATCATGTCTTTGAGATAGGACATTGTATTCACACATATGTATAATTCACAAATGAAGACAGACGCCTTTAAAATAATTAATGATGTATGGAATAATATCTTTGTCGTAATTCTTTTTTACTGTAATGGTAATGTTTTATATGACTTAATATTTACTGTATATAGAATATTATTCAGGGAGCAACGCCTGCAGAGACATGATGTTAAAGAAGAATGTTCTGAGAACGCATTTGACTCCATTCTCTTCCCACAGAAGTTACTCCCTTCAGATTTCCTATCCTAACCTCTGTTCTATATAGCTTGAAATCGAGGTCTTCAGCAACATGTCCTAGCGGGGGAAATGGGAACCTCATACTGTATCCCTGCTTCTTAACCAATGACAACTCACCTAACAGCGGGCAAGTCGACCAAGTGACTTCAAAGATCTAGGCATTTGTCTGTAAAGGCTTTTGCTCATTAGCATATGTCTTTCGAATATGCCTGATGTAAATAACATAAATGAACTATTTTTGGTATGTGTCTCTGATTTGGTCTTCAAGCATGTTTATGATCAATAGTTTTCACAAAATCAAATACCATATCTCGAGGAAAACACATAAAACGAGAAAACCTTTATCTAACGTTTATTTTGTTCATCATGATGTGTCATTGGCAAACGTCACTTTTACAACGGCGTCGCTGATTGCACAACTAGATTCAATTGCAACCATGGAGACACTCCATTTCTGCTCTCGATTTCAAGCGATAAAGAATAGAGGATAGTATCGGAAATCTGAAGAGAGTAACCTCTGTGGGAAGAGAATACGAATACCATGTATACCTCATCTTGTGAAGCAGAAATCTCGTGAAAATATAGATTTCTACTTCACTCAATGATATGTATTCACGTAGTATTCTTTCTGCCCTCGGTTGAAAACTAATAGGAACAGTGCATATAATTTAGAGACTGCTGTTAGTACAAACTCCAAAACTAATCTCGAAATGAAGAATTGTTGAAATGTGAAATATGCTTATGCTTGTACCTTTCCCTGCAGAACTTGACAGAGTAGCAATCTTTGGGAATCTTTGACTCAAAATAACAGCAAAAATACTGACCAAATAATCATGTGTAAACTCGGGCTTTTTCCATAATGGTAAAAAGACAAAAGTCAAGGCAAAAGTTTAATCACCAAAAATGCACAGGCGAAATGTTGAACTACGATCGTATACATTTTCGGAGGAAATATTGGTGACATTGTTTCCATAAGATAGGTCAAGGTTAGTAACTTCTGTTAAAAGCGGGACTCGCTTAAGAAAATCATAAAAAGTCAGATTTAGTGGCATATTCAAGAAACATTACTCAAGTCAAAACTTCCTACACAAGGTTTACTTCATTAGGATAGATAAATTAAGTTACTGATGACCATCATTTTCATTCTGCATAACGTTTTCCTGTTACCTACTGACAACTATCAGACCAACTACCCGTACAGTTCATTTTCAACAACCTGTACAGTGTGTTTGTCAACAGGAGCAACTACCATGGATGTGTACAGTTTTTAATTGTGCTAATATCTCGGCTTCGGTTAATCTGTGAATGCTATAACTTTGATACAAGTTCTAGATTATCATATTCAACTTAAAACTACATGAAATATCTGCTACATCCATGTAGATTTGCTTTATTCATGTTGAAAGTCGCCTTTTCGCGGATTTTCTCTCTGACGACGATTGTCTAGTTCCGAAATATTAAAATTCTAAATTATTTATTACATGTCATGTTCTAAAGATGTAGCGATTGTAAACTATAGCTATTCAAGAGTTGAAACAGGTTGATATTGATAACATCATTCAATTGAAAATGTTCAAAACTAACCAATTTCGGGACCTACCCGAGTTGAAAAACTACTGTCTGTCGAGAAAATGGTTGTTGACGACTGCCAACTTCCGGTTTAGCATGGACAGGGCTTACCCCCTGTGCAACTGTCAGAGGACGGGATAACGACTAGATGGACTTTCTGAGAACTGTCTGTAAATGTACTTGGATCGTGATATGGAAATTGATGCAGAAAAGTTACCCGTTCCTGTCCCATTCGAGGTCGTTGTACAATAGTTTTTGGACGGAGTAGAAACGTAGTGAGAACTATCTTGGTGTAACTCAGGCATAAGAAAGACCCTGGGCGCAAGGTCACTTTCTTTCTTTGTTTTACGATTAACTCAGTGCTAAAAGTATCTGAAATAAATACACAGTATAGGCTTTCAATCGTCCATTCAATTACTGAATACACTGTCGGCCAAAAGAAACGCCTACCAGATATCTTATCAAATTTCGTGAAAACTATAATGAGCATTTTAGCAATATTATAGCATAATGTAGTTGCACCATTTCTGCATGATATATCTAAATTTGAGAAGTTGTCATGTCTCTAAAGAATGGCGATTGTTGAAATGAGGCAAATGAATCGTTCAGTTTTCGATAAGTGCTTGATCAGAAAAACATCTGAAACCGATTTTCATACAAGCACGAGCAACAATACAGGCACGCATTCGCATTAAAATGGTGATGACACTACCGGTGTACGTGGGTACGGTGCGCAAGTGAATCAACCGGAAATAGCGGTATTCATTGGGCCAGGGACATTATATGTATATGTATATAATGTCCTTGATTGGGCGTGGTTTACATGAATGTTATTGACTCGAATTCCACGATTTCAATCGACTTACATATCAATTTATGTTCAGCATAACTTGGTGACCACCATTGATCATATTTCAGAAAGAATTTCATTTTTTTTATTTTTTAGAAAACTCCAGTAGGCGTTTCTTTTGGCCGACAGTGTATTGCAATGTCTGCGCAGCAACCACAGACAAGGAAAAACATCCCACCTTCTATGTGCAGATAATCCTTCTTGCAGGCTATGGAAACATTTATGTGCGCAAATTTACCCTGAAATGACGTATCCGCATGTATATGTCTATAATTTTATGCATTAAAAGGACACTACGTGTAAAGGGTAATTTTCTACACCACTCATTACTTCTCGATGAAATAACACCCTTGGTAATTTTTTACCTATGTTACTACAATAACATACTGATTGCCCCTTTAAAACATAACTGTGCTATCCCACTGACTTGAACCAAAGAAACTTGCTTGATGATTTAAAATCAGTAACCAATAGCAATTGTGGAAATTAGGAGTTTATAAATAATTCAGTGTCAATAAGTCGTAGATTGACATCAGCTTGGGCAGTATTATAATATACTTCATGTCGGATGATCTTGCGTGGTTGAACTTTTAGAGTTGAAATTATGGAAGAACTACGTAGTATTTGAAAGGTCTTGTCATGACGTTTAAGTGACATGCGTTAAGTCAAAAGCAACATTTGGTTAATGACCTCAGTGGCCAATGACCTCAAAAGTACAAATGTTAAATGCCCTGAAATTGTATTTACGATTCTGATAATGATTAATTTGATTTGTTTTGCCATCCTAAACCTTTATAGGGAGAGACCTTTACGATTCTGATGATTAATTGACAGATCGATTTGTTTTGCCATCCTAAACCTTTCTTAAATAAATCAACCGATAGAATATATTGTAATTAGTTAATGATTGCTATAAATATCTATAAATCAGATTTATCGTGTGATATATGTATGGCTTTTAAATAATTTTTAATTTTTTTTTTATTATTATGTATACACGATTAAGCAACATCAAATCAAAATTCGCTGTAATAATTCAGATTCAGATTATCACAGAGAGTGTCTACAAAGAGACAAAATATGTTAGTCGTGCTTCATAACTGACTTTATTAGTAACACTATTTATCAAAGGTACATCCATTGTGTCTAATGAAATAATAGTTGTCTTTAATACGTTGCAACTCACAATATGTGCTGTTGACAGTACAACAAAATTCACTCAGCTTGCATATTCATCCCCAATCGCGAAATATATCATCATTACTAGATTCCAATTGAAATAGAGTAACATCATTATGCATGTGCATCATTGGCGCGCATCAATCGCGATGCATTGTCCGGTTTTCGATCAGAAATCACTTTTATCTTCATATCGTCAATATACTAAGTCGACTATCATGAAAATGGTAGTTTTCGGTTACAGTTGGTACTTCTAGATAAAGTAACACATTTATAACGTTTGGAATATGTGATCCCTAACAACACAATGGATGTACCTTTAAGTAGTAGAGGAACATAAAGACAGTTCACAATATGAAAGAGATAATGTCTTCATTAATTAAGGCATTAATATGTCACGTTCAAAACATCGGAATATACATTTAAAATATAATGCAGGATCAAAGGTATTCCCTCGATGCTTTTGTAAATTCATTTTAATCTTTATTTCATTTCAATCAAATACAAACAACATCTATATCAATGTTCTATATCTCTACTGTATATACTTGGCAAAATACTAGAAAGAATAATGTTAAAGCATTTGCATAACCATTTTTATAAGCATAGTATATTAAACAAATTCCAATCAGGTTTTACTGCAAATCATTCTACTACATCTCAACTCATTGAAATCTATCACAATATTTGTTCATCTCTAGATAGCCACCAATTTTACTGTATGGTATTTTGTGATATTTCCAAGGCTTTTGACAGAGTATGGCACAAGGGTTTATTGCACAAATTAGAACATTATGGTATTCGCGGTGGCATTCTGAATTGGTTAACGGATTATCTATCCGATAGACGACAACGTGTATGTATCAACGGTACATTATCAAAAGAACTACATGTTACTGCAGGGTTTCCCCAGGGATCTGTCCTTGGCCCTTTTTTATTCCTTGTGGATATCAATGATTTACCCGATAACTTGCAAAACGTCACTAGATTGTTTGCTGATGATGCATGACTTGGAGCTGCTGGAAAAGATCTATATTCTGTTGAAACTTCTCTTAACAATGACTTAGCCCAATTACATGAATGGGCTAACAAATGGTTGGTTAACTTTAACCCCAATAAGACTAAATTCATGCTATTTAGCCATAGTAATAGTCATCAGGTACCTAGATTAGTATTCAATAATGATCAACTGGAACGTGTACATCAACATAAACATCTTGGCCTTATCTTCTCGGACAATACTAAATGGTCCAATCATGTTGATCTTGCCATAGAAAAGGCTTCAAAACTAATCTCTTCTCTACGTGTGTTAAAGTATGTTTTGAATAGAAGTATTTTTATCTCGTATGTATGAAATGTATATTTGACCCATTTTAGAATATGCTTCTGAGGTCTGGGATAACTGTTCGGATGTTTTGTTTGACAAACTTGAAAAGGTCCAACTTGAAGCTGCAAGAATTGTAACTTGCTTACCAAAGTTTGCTTCAAGAGATAGCTTATACAAAGAAACTGGTTGGTTGCCTTTAAAAACTAGACGTGGAAATTAGACACTTTGTACTTTTTACAAAATTATTAATATACAAGCTCCAGATTATCTGATTAATTTACTTCCACCAGTCTCATTACAACTTGCTTAACAAATCAAATGTATCTATTCCAAAATTTCGAACTGCAGTCCTTCAAAAGTCTTTTATTTATGACTGTGCTTATCTATGGAATAATCTTTCCTCGAAAATAAGATGTTCAAATTCATTATCGTCATTTAAAGCGAAATTATCTGAAAAAGAATGTAAAATCCCAAAAGATTTTCTATTCGGCGATAGGATGATGAACATTATACACAGTAAGTTAAGAAATTCTTGTAGTTCCCTAAACGATGATCTGTATCGTGTAAATTTATCTGAAAGTAAATCTTGCATTTGTGGTGCTTTAGTTGAAGATGTTTATCATTTCTTCTTGAGATGTCCAAGACATGCTGATCTCCGTTTAGAATTAAAGCAAAGATTTTATAATTTAAAGGCAGAATTTGATCTTAATACAATCCTGTATGGAAATCCAAATCTTCCACAAACAGTCAATGAAAACATATTTCACCATGTTCATAAATTCATTGGAAAGAGTCAACGGTTCAATTAATACATTAATACTAATGTACGTATTTACCATATTCAAAGTGCATTTTGTCATAAGAATAACATTTCCAATTGTGTGCTGCCTTAATAATGTTTATTACATGTTTACCCACTTCGTCACTTGTAGATTTCTTACTCTCTTCTGCATATATTGTGTTATGTATTTTAGCCTTGTCAAATAGTTGTTGATTACGTGGAGAGGGCTTCTATAAGTTTTACAACTTGTGCCCAATCCATTTCTTAAATGAATAAAATATGTTTTCAATCAACCAATGTTCCCTAAATGTAATTTTCCTTCTGTATCAAATTACAGCATTGCCTAGTAAGCGTTTGAAAGATTGAAATAGCTAAATATGAGCGTAATATATAAGATTATGCTTATTTACTCATAATCCTACCATTGCATAAAGGTTTTTTTTATTGGGAAATGAATCTAAATGTCATCTTCCGCACGCATCAGGCGAGATATCCATTTAAAAAAAATTGTGAAAATGAATTTATTGTAAATGCATATCTCGCCCGAAGCGTGCGGAAGATGTTAAATATACATTAAGTTAACCAAACTTCAAACAACGATGGCAGCTTGATTCAATACGAATAAATTTTATTGAATACTGAATGATATAATAGAAAATTATTTATTACTGCACTTTGAAACATTAACCACTTAAATATTCCTTGACGCTGCAGAAGTCGGCCTTCCCTCATGTTGCTGGCTTCACACTTGCATTTTCCGTGTAACCGGGGACACCTGATAACCTTGCATATTCCATGTAACCGGGGACATGTGTGTATCGGCGCGAAATACCAAGAAATGCTATTCCTTTATGATGTGTGTAATTGTTTATGAAATTTTACAGGCAAACGGGACAAAGTACTGTCCGGGCCAAAAATACATTTCCTAGGTTTAAAAGGGCGAAAAAAAGCATATGGCAAGGTTCTGTTAATCGGTTCAGTGTGTGTCCCCGGTTGAAGGGTGTGTATATATACAACTGTCCCCGGTTGCCACCTTTAACAAACACACACACACACACACACACACACACATACACACACACACACACATTGATGTTAAAGGTGGCAAACGGGGACACTTAGAAAACACATGTAACCGGGGACAATTTTTCCAGCTGCTCTACAGCTGTACCATTTGCATGACTTACTTCCCTTGTCAAGAATGTTAGTTCAAAACATTGGCTGGATCTATGGGGTACATTTGAAAGAGTATGAATTTTCATGTAGGAACCGGGGACACACACCGATTGTGTGTGTGTGCTTTTCTGCATGCAAACGGGGACAGTGTGTATCATTTACACCATGGAACCGGGGACATGTGTGTAACAGGTATTTATCTATAGAAACGGTGACATTTTGGTTCACTATGGTATACATGTGTGTGTTTAAGAGGCTATTGCAATCGGAAGGTCATACTCAGCCTGAAAATCCATTGTACTACGATAAGTGCGTATGTGTAAGTTTTCACAAGCAAACGAGGACAGTGTGTATCATTTACACCATAGAAGCGGGGACATGTGTCCATCATGTTTTTCTGTATGGAAACTGGGACATTTTGGTTCACTATGGTATACAAATCACGGCTATATAGGTGT
This sequence comes from Gibbula magus, assembly GCA_936450465.1. Taxonomy (NCBI): domain Eukaryota; kingdom Metazoa; phylum Mollusca; class Gastropoda; order Trochida; family Trochidae; genus Gibbula; species Gibbula magus. The sequence continues at coordinate 52,432,843 of OW388296.1, read as the reverse complement.
GTTTAAGAGGTTATTGCAATCTGACGGTCACACTCAGCTTGAAAATCCATTTGCTACCGTAACGATAAGTGAAAAGTGCGTATGTGTTAATTTTCACAAGCAAACGGGGACAGTGTGTATCATTTACACAATGGAAGCGGGGACATTTGTATATCAGGTAGTTCTGCATTGAAATGGTGACATTTGGGTTCACCTTTGTATACAAATCACGGACATATATGTGTGTTTAATAGATTATACTCAGCCTGAGAATCCATTTTACTACAATAAGTGCGTATATGTAAGTTTTCACAAGCAAACGGGGACAGTGTGTTTCATTTACACCGTGGAACCGGGGACACTTGTTGTGTATTAATATTGTCTCTATTGAAACAAACTGGGTGTGAATAAGTGTTTTCACTTTGGCCTAAATTTGAGGAAATATGCGTTGGTGTCACATTATTTGCTGTCAAACTGTCATCCAAAACATGAGAATCTATTCTTCTATGCCATGTGTGCATCTATAGTTTCAAACATGTGTCATTTTCAACATTTAAAGGATAAATATATTATTTTCTATTGAATTCTTAACTGCAATTGGTTCATTAGACTATATTGTGAAAGAGATACCCCATAAAAAAAAGAAATACATGTATGCTGTTCCTATATTAAACTAGAGCGACTTAAATATTGCGTAAAAAATCGTCTGCTTTTCACCCGCGAGCAACAAACGAAAAATGGGGCGGGGCTTAGAGGGTTGTAAGGTAACCGGAAGTGACGTACGTGAAGGAACGGGGTGTAAACATTCGCTTACTATTTACAATGGCAAACACTGGGGAATCGATCAGTCAATCTGTTATATCTACGCTATGCAACAATGCCACATCGCTGTTCTGCTGTAAACTGTTCGAGTAATGTTGGTTTTCAAGTTTCAGTTTACAAATGTCCGAAAATATCGTTATATATATAAAATATAATTTATATGAATATTGAAAGACAGTGGATTCATAAACGTTCGTAGACATGAGATAAATCAATGCTAATGAGATATTTGATGACAAAATGAAACCAATATATGATAATATGAACGAAGTAAAGTTGAGACAACGAAATCAGATAGTCTGTGTTGTTGTTATTTTTTGTTGGAGAATGTTTGTGTATAAAATAAAACAACAAACTTGATAAGCAGACGCCTGCGAAGTAGGCCCTATGCTAAGCCATCGACAATCAAAGCACATCACAACATCCTGTTTTTTTAACGTCGTCAATCTACCGATAACCTTATTTACTAAGAGTACATTACAACAATCAAAGTTTATAGTTAATGTTAGTGACGCCCAAATAACAATCGTCAATTACTTCGAGTTCAGAATGGTTCGTTGTTACCCAAGAAGTTGGTTGGTTGTCGGTTTTGGATTACATTCAGAATCTAATAGATAATAAAATGTGTGGTTAATCAAATCAAATCAAATACACATTAAATTGACATTTCAGCAAGAGTGTTAATTAATGTAAGAAACTTACCTTCTAAACGTATCCAAACGGACAATATGAATATCCAAATGCACATAAGACACACCTTGTAAACCTATAAATCCATTAATGACAGTATTTGTAAACAGAAGATGGTCAAATACTTAACCCTCTTTCAGCAAAAGTCTTTTCTCAAATGGCGAGATAGAAAACCAAATAGTTATGATGATTTTACTCTAAAAATAATGTCATTGGTACATTATTTAATCCAATGTTTTTATTGGATAACTTGATAGAGATATGTTCCTTACTTTCATTGGCTGACTATATCTAGACTGAATGTCGCGTTATTTCCTATTTCCTTTGTGTCACCAGGACAGGACGTTTGACAATAAACATATATTACATGCCGGTCACCGACATGCCATTTGTTATATACTTGAATCGGTCCAGTAAACTTGTTATCTGTACTTTACTTTTGTGTAATTACACTCCTTCCTTCTCACATACTCAGTTTCTTAATTGCGTAAACTAATTTGCTGTAACAACACTTCTCCCCTTTGATGTGAAAAAACATCTATATGGTACGCTGAACTGAGAATTTTCATTTCCTTTTCATTTACGAGATGTGCATTAAGATGCTACTGGTAACATAATTCTTTCATTCGATAATGTTCGTTGTCTATATCAATCTGTGTTATGATAATGTATATGTTTGCGTGTACGATGGAGCAATCTTCATGTAAATTTCATTGAGCTTGTTGACCAATCCAGTTCATGTATTAATTCATGAAAGTGAAGTGAAAATGGTTTGCATTGCATTACATCATATATAGAATATTTTAATTTACAAATCTCAAATACAGTAAGCTTTTATATTAAATACACAATGTTATTTATAAATCTGCAATGTTGTCTCGCTTGTTTAAACAGTCAATCGTTAAGTGTATATGAAGTTATACCTACTATATTACTTTATTTATTAATACATACAAAACAAAATTAACCTGCCGATTATTCAACATAACTTGATCAATTGATGCTACTTAATCTCTCTTCGCCCCGATTCCCGCGAGAGTCTTCTTCTCTTGTTTCAATGTCACTTGAACTGTCATTTGGTTCATACAGGTAAGGAAAGCATCGGCCATGTCACTGAAAATGAAGACAAACACTCCGTGGAAAGTGATATGACAGCAGTTCCGCGGTTAATTGCTACAAATATACATAAGCGCAGAATGCACTCCAATTCAGCAGGCCCCAGTCGCTGTAACCATATGAAATCGCTAGTTGAATAGTTAAGTAATCCGTTTATCGAAAATTTGTGTTGTTTTGATGAAGTTTTCTGCCTTATATGAGCAGGTTAAAAGTTGGGAAAACGCTTTAAATTAAGATTAGCGGCCATAGTGAGACTCCTCCACGGACGTCACAGCACGATACGTTTCAGTGACTACTGTCCGCCCACTTTCATTCTGGTCGCCTGGGCTTAATTAGGCACTTTTTAAAAAGCCGTATATAAGTAATTTATGGGTCAATTTCAGAAATTTAAAATCGAGCAATTGTCAAATTTAAACTCCCTTTCAACGAATCCGAAAGTGATCACATGTCATTTCATCTAACCTTTCACTGGACTAAATCTCGTTATTTCCATAACTTTCCACGTTTGGAAAGGAGACCTTTCAGTTGTGGAAAGGCGTTCATTCCAAGAGACTGAAAGATCGCATTTCCACAGGCATATTTCCACAACTGGCAGAGAAGTGAAGCGTTCATAAAATGCTCTCTATAAATTATCATCATAAAATAAATATATAAATAAAAATAAAATAAATCTCATAAAATGTTTCTACTCGTAATGAGGAGGATGAGTTGTAGCCCCCTGTCCTAGAGCGACAGGTTCCCCTCCCGGCACCAACTTTGGACATTAACACACTAACCACTGCTTTGCATGAGCAGATGAAGAGGATGCTGACTGAGGCGGTCTCGGGACTCTGTGCGGAGCTCCAGGCCCCAAAGCCGGCTGATCCGGATGCTTCAGGCCAGCCCCGAGTCCCTAGTGGCTCCGGTGGCGTAGGGGGTGGCGGTAACCAAGGCTCCGACCTTGCTATACCGTCCACCTCCGGGCTCCGGGCTACCAATCTCAATCTGAGTCCTCGGAGCCAGCCTAAGACCTGAAGTTCCAAGATGCCTCCGGCTACGCCGGGCACCTCCGGAGCCTCTTGGGGCCTTACAACCCGAGCCTCGGCGCCGGGCGCCAAACCTGGGTCCAAGAGACCGGGTTTGGGGGCGGTTTCAGAAGCCGGTGGGCAGACTGTGCTGACGCCGATTCTTCTCATCAGGTCTTCCTCTCTCGTCGATCCTGGTGACTGTTTCGGACTACTCAGATCGATGGGATGAGGAAGATGATGATCTCATGGAGATCGATGTGGAGGATGACGTGGACGCTAGGGATGTCCCCTTAACACCGGCTTTCGCACTGAGGCAGATGCGCGATCGTATTGATTTGGCTCTGCCTCAGGTGGTTATCCCGCCCCCAGCCCCGGTTTCAACTGGATTTCGCCTGCCGGGTGATCACTGCCACCCCGAAGGCCGCACATATGGACTGCCCGGACCTGTTGAAACGGTACCAGATCGGCGAGGAGGGATTGTTCGATGTCCCGGGGGTCGCGAGTACGTGCTCTCCCTCACCTCCCTTGCTGGGTCCGCGACCCATTCCCTTATCGGTAAGCAAGGGCGCCGACTGCCTCCCTTCACTCAGCAGTAGGAACTCATCTGGCGCGCGACGCTATCTGCAGCGCCGCAAGTCAAATGATGGTCGCTATCATGGGCATGAGGCGTTTTTGGCTGTCGACTTCGTCGATGGTCAGGAGCAGAGTGGTTATTATTCCACCTACTTCATAGTTACCAAGAAGGACGGGGGCACGGCTGTTTCACTCTGCTTAAACCGTGGCTATTTAGCTTCAGCAGAGAGCCGAGCTAGATAAGTCACAGCTTGGCTGACTCAGCGTGACGCGCATGCGCCTAGCCCGTTACTAGGTTTACAGAAGCTGTTTAAAAATGGCCGCCATGTTAGCAACTGAAGCTATTAGGTGTAAAAGTTTCCCCTTGTCTGCTACATCTTGTAACTTGTCATTATACCACTTAGCCTCTTCGACACTTACGACCCTAGGTCAGACACTAACAATAACAAAACCCAGCTTATCAGTTAATTGCTTCCCAGACAGCCCTTTCTTGCCATAGGGGTGAAAGAGCACATTTCCCCCAAATTGTTGATATTTCAAACCCACGTTCTCCAGTGATGAAATTTTTCCTTGTTGATAAATTCCAGATTATGTTACCCACACATGTTTATATTATCATTTCTGCCTGGAAACATCAGTGGTTCAAGTCGCGTTTTAATGATACTGCCAGTTTAAAGGTACACGTCGGATGTGTTTTATACAGTGAGTTCTAATGTGTTCTTCACAATATTGTCAATGGAAGCATCACTTTATGTAAGATATTGCGATACAGTTTAAATATGAGTAATTTTCACTCTGCTCATCAAGAAAACCTTCAATATCTATGACGAATATGTGGATGTAGAGCAAAGTTGGTGTCACAGAAGTTTACAAAATCATGTCAAAATTATGTGGAAGATATATTGAATGTATATGGAATAGACATTAAGAATGACAATATTTTCAGTCATCCTTCAAAGATATGTAATCATTGTTACAGACGCATGTTGAACTATAATAGGAGAGTATTGAAAGAAGGCAGGGAAGCTACAAATGGAGATAAGAATGCAATTCGGGATGCTAATATCCTTGATACAAAGTGGTGTGTTAGTGATTGCAAAGAAGAGAAATTGTGTTGGATTTGTCAAAGTGTGTCTGATCATTGTAAAAGGGGTCGGCCACTAAAAAGAAAAACAGAAAGCCAAACAACAGTTCCTAGATTGGATACAGATGATATGTTTCAGGATCTGTTTGATGATAGTTTTCCAACATTACCAGCAAATGTTGACTTTGAAATTACAGGACTTACAGAAATGCAGAAATCAAATTACATGTGTTCAATCTGTCAAGACATTTTCTCACCAAGATCTGTTAAAACTAAATGTGATCCTTGTGAACATTACTTTTGCAGCAGATGTTTAAGCAAAGTATTTCAGAATGAACGATCTCAAACTGTACCATGCCCAACATGCAAATTATCAGTGCAGCTTCAGGAGGTTGAGAGAGTTGACTGGAAGTTCAAGTCACAGTTACTGTGTTTGTTAGTCAAGTGCACATGTTGCTCAAAAACAGATCATCTTTCAACAATGATAAATCACACGTGTGAGCATGTCGACACCAATCCAGCCACACCAATTCCTAAACAATATAAAGAAATGCAAACGTCACCGATGCAATTTCCAGATATGCCACACACTGTAACTGTTGGATCATGCCTATCTAAATCTGTTACAGAACCACTATCAGCAATGGAGGAATCCCTTCAAACACATCTTGTACGGAGGAAGTTGTTGACAACAGAAGACAAAAATGTGGTCAGGTGTAAAACTAAAGGCCAGCCAATTGTCCTGAGAAAAATACGACGAGCCCGAAAGACATCATTAGATGCGAATTCTCCATTGAAAAGAAGACGCTCAAAGGAATTGGCAGCTATAAGATCAATGATAGCTGGCCATAGTCAGGATTCTGTTGTCAGTCAACAAATTGCGGAAATACGAAATATACCTGTGAAAAAAAGGCAACATGTGTGTGGTTCAGCTGGCATTCACAGAAAAATGACGATTGGCAGAAAATATGGAATAGCAATGAGATCGTATCTTGGGCTGTCATGGTCACAATATCGTAAGCAGAAACATTTCTTAAAAGCAATGGGCATCAAATTTGAAAACGAATCCTCGGAACGACAGGCTCAGCTTAATGCAATAGGTAATCACATTGAATGCCACCGAACCGACATGGAAATGATGGGTGATAATCAGCGCCCAGTCATGAAGGCTGTACCTATTGTCTTCGTAAAAGACTTGAAACTGTTTGTTCTTGAGATGCTTGATAAGTATAAGAAATCAAACATGCTAACATGGCATGGCAATAACATCCCTTCGGATGAAATATAGCTTAAAATTGGAGGTGATCATGGTGGAGGCAGTTTCAAGATGACATTGCAAGTTGCAAATCTACCTCATCCAAACTCAAAAAACAACACCATTGTGTTCAGCATGTTTCCTGCAAAAGACAGTTTCAAGAATCTGAGTTTAGGACTTGAAAGACACGTGAAGCAAATATATGAATTGGGCAAAACTAAATGGCAACAAAAGAAGATAAAAACATTTCTCTTTGGTGATTATGAATTTCTCACTAAAATATATGGTCTTTCGGGCCCCGCAGGCACATACCCATGCCTCTGGTGTTACACCACCAAACAACAAATGCAGGATGAACAGGCGAGGCGCAACGTTGACGGGAGGACAGTCAAAGATCTGAAGGATGACCACAAACAGTTTTGCCAAAAAGGGAAGTCAAATATAAAGAAAGCCTCGCACTTTCACAACGTGATCCACAATCCTATTCTTCCAATATCTCTTCACAGAGTGTGTCCTCCTTACCTACACATTCTTCTCGGCATTGTGAAGAAGCACCATACCATGCTGGAACATGACTGCCATGAGCTTGATATTCTTATTGCTGTGAAACTTGCTGCAACCAGTGATCCACTACCAAATACAATATTTGGGAAGTACATAGGAAATTTAAGGGAAGTTGCAAAACTTGAGACCAAGAAGAGAAAAATGCTAGAAAAATTAGACAGGATAGAACATACAGTTTCGGTTCAAAAATTTCCAGAGAAGTGAAACAAAACTTAATGAAAAAATTACAGCACTATTAGAAAGCATTACACAGCAAAAAGAATCAAACAAACTTCCCTTTCGAACGGGACCAGTGACATCCAACCTTGATACTATGCTTCAAAGAAATAAGATAATACCACAAGCCTATCACGGACGCTCTTTTGTAGGAAACCACTGCAATAAATATCTTCGATCAACTGTATATGAAGATATCTGCAGGAGTGTTACAAAGGACACTTTAGAATTAACAACAGATAGGTCCCTGATAACAGAAGCATATCGTATCAGAGAATCCTTTCAAGAACTGAACAGAAGATTCGCAGATGTTCACAACATTGTTGCACACGATGATGTCGTTTCACAAGATGATATTTTGCAAATTAAAGGCAGCATTGAACAGTACATGAGTTTCTTCAGGCGTGTCTTCCCCAAACAGTCAATCACACCAAAGATGCACATGCTGGAAGATCATGTGTGTGACTGGATGGACAGATGGAAGTTTGGCATGGCACTGCATGGTGAGCAAGGTGGAGAGCAGATCCATGCCACTCTCAATCACCTGAAGAGACGAGTCTGGGGGATGAAATCGGAGGAGTCAAAATATTTGACCATTATGAAAGAACACCATTTGCAAGTCTCCCCTGTTGTTCAAGCTTCCATCCCATTGAAAAAAAGAAGAAAGGAGTATTAACATTGGATTATATGTAACATTATGTGCAGTGAAAAGAGAAAAATAATTTTGTGATGTGTACCTTTAATTTTGTGAAATAACTGGGATAAATTCAACTGCTTGCCCTTGTTTAGTGTAGCAACAAGGAGTCATGGAGTACCCTATGTGAATGTGTTACATTATGTGTCACTGCTGTGTTTCTCATGGAAATATATGTGTTATGGATTACTTTTCAAGACTTTAACACAGCGGAATGGTAGGTCATATTATCACTTATTCTTATGATTGCGAAGTTTGAACCACTGAAAATGATTTTTGAATCTCAAAGATAACAGATAGATTAATGCTATGGTATTTCCAAAAATGGTCTGCAAAAATTTGTTAGTATGATATAATCAATTGTAAATTAGCGAAATTGAGTAGTCTTCTGTCCGCAAGTATTTGTGGAATGTCATGAAAGAACTGTAAAATGTCAAAGGTTATTATCAATATTTTGTCTTCTTAATTACACAAACACATCTTAAATCTGTTGTCAATTAGTTGATACAATAATCTTAAATGTACACACATAGGGATATCAATGCAAGCTATATATAGCATGCATGTGTTCTCTCACTCAAGCACTGGCATGCATACAGCCACTCCAACTCTGCTATCAGAGGGCGCCTTCTCAAAGCGGCCAGCTTGTAACTGATACCTCAGCTAAGTATCTCTCTAGTAACAGCCGTGGGGGATTCAGACCGATACTCAACCTCAAGTATCTCAACAGAAAGATAGAGGTTCCATCGTTCATGATGGAGACATTGAGGTCGGTCATAGCGTCGGTAGAGGCAAGTGAGTGGCTTTCCTCGATAGACCTCAAAGACGCGTACCTGCATGTCCTGATGCACCAAGAGTTCAAGAAATATCTTAGGTTTGCTTTCGACGGGACATGTTACCAGTTCAAGGTTCTACCCTTCGCATCTCCACGTCGCCGAGGGTGTTCACGAAGCTGATGCCCATTCCCGCTCAGGTTGCCAGGGCACGAGGTCGGTTTTGCTTCCCGTACCTGGACGATTGGTTGGTCAGGGCTCTGTCTCAGGCTCTGAACCAGGCGGCCACCATGGAGATTATCAGTCTACTGGTATCCCTGGGCTGGATAATCAACCTGAAGAAGTCGACCCTGTAGACCTCACAGGATGAGATTTTCCTAGGTACTAGGTTCAAGACGGATCTGGCGAGAGTTTCTCTCGCTCCAGACCGGGTTCTGAAGGTTCAGAGAGCCACGCTTTTGTTCCTAGAGTCCCACCGTCACACTGCTCGCAAATGGCTCCAGTTGCTGGGGTTGGTGGCGGCAACAGTGGACGTGGTTTACAGAGCTTGACTTCGGATGAGACCGGTTCAGCAGGCCCTAGCGGGTCTGTGGTCTCATTCCGAGAGTAACGAGAAGCAGCTCTAGACTCCAGGGTGGCTCTCGCCGTATCTTTTGTGGTGGACCAGCACAGAGAACCTCTCGAGGGGTATCTCTCTGGTGACGCCGGTGCCCTCGTGCACAGTCCAGACAGACACTTCGCTCTCGGGCTGGGAAGGGGTCTTAGGGCCCCACTCGGCGTCGGGTCTTTGGTCCCAGGTGGAGGCCAGCCTGCACATCAACGTGCTAGAGCTGAGAGCAGTCAGGCTGGTGTTCGAACGCTTCATCCCCTTAACTATTAGTTTTAGGATGCATTTTCAATAGCGTGCACGCATAAATATGTCCGGTTAACACGCATTAGTCAGCTGATATGAGAAATATTTATTGTAAAGTGGATTGCCTTATATATCTGGTTGAATCAAAATGTTGGTGACAGGCAAATATTATTCTTTTTATCTTTAAACAACGAATTAAGGATATATTTACACAAATAGGTCCGAAACAATTAATTCATCAAGTTATTTAAGTCATTACATTATTTTAAATTGGGGTTTGAACCGGAAAAGTATTTATGTTTTCTCAGTGTCAAGTCAATCTTACGAAATCTATGTAAATTTAGAATTGCATTACATTCCTTAAAAATACAACATTTTAGAAAGGATTATTATACGCTGAATGATCTATGATGTTCTCATGTTCTTCTGGTCAATAAGAAGACGAATTTCACAAATTGTTAGTTTGTGACGCTTTTGCAATCCACAAGCGATGTATACTCTTCTTACAATATTATTATTAATTCTGATAATATTGATATCTTAAAATACCCTGTCATTTTTATAACAGATTTGATGTCTATTTTAAAGGGGCAGTAGCACGTTTTTTCGCTCAAATAAGTTGATGAAATGTATTTGAAAAATAATTTCACCAATAGTAAAACATCCTTCTCTCTTTGGAAAATAAAGTTTAAAATGAGTGTACATGTTTCGGTAAAGCCATGGGAATCGTTTTTGTAATACAAAATAATAAATTGTGTTCACAATAAAATGGCCGCCATGCATTTTTTGCTTTATACGCAACATAGTTTTTACCACTACAGTTAATTGGTTTGTGTAATAAGATGTATTAACCGCTAAAGTTAATTTAAATGACAGAAACTATCATTATAAATGGGAAATTTGAAAAAATAAATTTTGAAAAAAAACGTGCTACTGCCCCTTTAAAATTCTGGGGGAAATCATTATCTATGTCACGTCATCTCAAGCTGTCATTTTGAAACATGAATTGTTCCTTGGGCCATTGGGCCTTATATATTGAATTAACCTGTTTATCAGTGCTTCTTTCGCAAATAACTATTGCATGAATGTTTTAACGACGCATCAATATAACATGTATTAATTATGTTCGCCCGTCTGTCCTACCAGACATTTTATAAATGACATTATAAACATACTAACGGTACCGATTCAGGATAATGTACCGATGAGACGTTTTTACAAGGTTTGAAAACAATCACGCATAAAACTGCAAGGTACACAAGCATAAGTTCCAAAGTTAAAATTGGTAAGGAAAGGCTTCAACAGAGTGCCTGTAGTAAAATGTAAATAATGTAAGTAATTTTATATATAGAATTAGCAATACAATAATAACGGACATCATATGATTTAATATTAAATTTAATAATGACTAGTTTAAACTGGTTAAATATACTTTACACTTTTACGCCGATAAAGAATCGTATACAAATAAAGAATATCTCAGAGAGATAAGAAACGCAATATTTAAGATAATTATCATTATTTATGTAAGGTTATAATACCGAGCGATTTTCTAATAACGAAATATTCAAAGTATTGCGCATAATTTCTCCACTGGTTTATGACCCGCAGTTACGCTAGGCTTGTAGGGATAAGGAATGGCGTGTATTCGCGATAACCTGTGGGTGTGTATTCGGATGTATATTCGTCAACACTGATAAGAGGGTTATCTTTAAATACCAATACACTTACACAAATAATTGACATTCACATAACTAGAGGAAATTGTAATATCTAGATATCTAGCGTAGGTATTCGAGTCAATACAATACAAAACAATACAATACAATAATGAACATGTAAATATAAATCGCCATTCATGAATTTATTTGAGAAGGACTAATATGAAAAATCACCCACCCAAACTATGCTGAACAGAACCATGGGTCTGTGGTGAAATGATGTGTGCTTATTTTATGTTTTTATTTTATGATTTTATGATATGTAGTAATACATGTTCAACTTCTATAAATACCTTGAAGTATAAATGTTTACACAACCTTTTATCTAGGTCTACATTGTCTATAGGTTTTATTTATAAGTTTAATTGTAGTTTAGAAAATAAGTCTTACCTTTCACATCTATAACACGTGAATGTCATTGCAATTCTACAATTTGACATTCAAATATTGTTTCAACGGATAATGAACATTCATGGGCTATTGTGCAGCATTAAATCACCATATCAAGTCAAATTGCAAAGCTATTTGATGTCCAAACACTGGATGTTGAAGCAAAGACACAAACTGGTACCTCTTTGTCATCATAAAAGTTAGATTAGATACCCATATAAAAGTGTCTATAGTGACTGTTGATAGATAAATAGCTCAATATGGCTGCAGTACAAGATAGCCGAGGTACAGTCTACCAGGAAAACCTGTTTAAGAGCGAATACACATGTTACATAACACCGACCGGAACGCAGCGTTAGGTTAGGCATTTACACATGACGATTGCTCCGATCTGATTACAGAGTCCCTGGTTGACCACCGTCAGTGAAGTTCAGCAAAAATGAGATTGACAAAAGAGTCCTTGCAAAATAAAATACAGATGGATATAATGTAACATTATTATCATGATAATCACTCATATTTTTCTTAAACTTGCGACATAACAATCATAAATTTCATTTGCATTATGCCAGAAACTCTTCCGCATAAAAAAAATAAATAATTAACGAACAGGTGGACAAACAAGTATAGGTTATCAAATGTAATACACTTAAACAACAAGTGTTGAATTTTTATCATTAATCATTCATATTCAAACGTGTACACTTTTAAGAGTTAGTTGTGTGATAGTTGCAAAGAGTCTATCGGCCAATGATAAACTCATAAACTCATAATTGTAAAGTACAATCGTAAAACCATTTCTGTAAAAAATGATAAATCATGTGAAAATAACCAGATGAAATATCGTGGAAATAGCTAATTTCACAACTGATGTGTATAAAGCAGACAGACAAACAGATCTTAACCTATACATGTAACTCATTTAAATTGGATGCAGCATCTAGAAGGTAAAAGTACATATACATCATGACACAAATTTCGGAGTCTGTAATAATTTTAGAAGCCAGTTTTTCAATTTGCCGAGTGCCTAATAGTATTCGAATATTTAAAGTGACACCTGGTATTTTACTGGTCAACTCAATTTTATTGTTTGTTTTCGTTTTGCAATGAAATACCTCCAACACCAACTTGCCATGCTAAAACAGAGAACTCTTTGAATAAAAAATTTGTAATAAAGATCAAGTGTAAAGGTTTTGACATTAAAAGCTTTATCTTTACTTTCTTCACTCTATAATCTATAATCATTGCCTTTGTTATCGGAGTATTAAGAACTAAAAAGTTGTCTTAGCACCAAATCGAAAACGTTCTATGGCCTTATGAAAAGCGAAGTACATATTTTATCAAAATGATAACAAATAATTATTTTCAAATGAGAAAGCCAGCAATTAAAATGTTTTAACTATAAATAATAATATAACATTCTTAAAATTGATAGTTCCTTTTCTCTCTGTGTTTATGAGCGTAAGCACGCACACTGACCCTGAAAGGCTGTGCAGCGTAATATATGTGAAACTCAGCCGCCTTTGATGAAACCATTACGTAATTCATTCAAGCGGGACACAGCGTTTGTGCAGGTATGATGGTATATTAGGATCGGTAATTGGTTGTATAACTCGTACTGTTTATATCGAAAACGACGATCGTTTTCAAGTGTCACAGGTATAAAACCATCAAGGTAAAATTAATATTAAGATAATTGAAAGGCAGTACCATGATAAACACTTAGACATGTTTCTAAAATCTACCAGTGATTGAACTTAATTGGCATCCAATCTGCAAGTTAAGAAGCAGTGGTGGAGCAGTAAACAGACTGTAAGATAGGTCAATCATCAAGATGACATAACATACTTTGTCAATAAAAGTTTTTTAAAGCTTATCCTAGTTCTTACTATAACTCATCATTTATAACACACATGTGTTACGTTATGTAGTTTTGTGATTCAGGCCGAAAGAATACAAGATTATCTTTTGGGATAGGTCTGTCAAATTTATAATAATTTAGATCACTACTGCTTGGGTGAAGCATGCACTGAATACTTTGATAATCGGCCGTAATCAAATAAAATCCAAAAATTGATACAATGGATAATTTGTTTGAGCAAGCTGGTACATCAGATGAAATGCTCAAACTCAAAATATAAATGAAGATCAAAAAGGTTTTGTTCCAGGCAGATATATAGGTGAGGTAACGAGATTAATCTACGATGTTATGGACCATACAGAAGACTATCAGATCCCGGGATTATTACTTATGATAGATTTTGAAAAAGCTTTTGACTCGGTCGACAGAAAATTTATCTTAAATGTCTTTAATTTTGGACATAGCATACAAAAATGGATTACAACTTTATTCAATGATATAGAGTCTAGTGTTTTGGTAAATGGATTTGGGAGTTCCTTCTTCAAAATTTCTAGAGGCTGCCGACAAGGAGATCCTGTCTCACCATATATATTTATTCTATGCGCTGAAATACTAGCCCTCCTGATAAAGAATAATAAGAATATCAAAGGTATCAAAATTGGAAATATTGAAAGCCTCCTAGCACAATTTGCAGATGACACAACAGTGTTACTAGATGGAACAGAAAGAAGTTTGTATGGAGTACTTAATACTTTAAATTTCTTTGCTAGATTTTCCGGCCTAAAGGTAAATACAGACAAAACTAGGTTGATTTGGATTGGATCAAAAAAGAGATCTAGACACAAATATGTAAAGATTATAATCTTGATTGGTCACAATCAAATTTCAAACTTTTGGGCTTTACTTTCGATGTTGATTTAGACGAAATGGTAGAACTTAATTACACAGAAAAACTAGGTAAAATAGATAAGGAGATGCAAATTTGGTCATTGAGATCCCTCACACCAATGGGAAGAAATGTTGTATTGAAATCACTACTTTTGCCAAAATTAAATCATCTTTTCTCCTCTATTCCAAGCCCACCAGATGAGATAATTGACCGGTTGCAGAAGAAATGTTTTAACTTTATTTGGTAAAAAAAAGGTAAAACAGATAAGGTAAAAAGGGCAACCATATCATCCACTACAAAATTTGGAGGGATTAATGTTCCAAATATTAAAAATACTATTAAAGCCCAAAAGGTACTATGGGTTCGAAGACTATGCTATGATGACACACTTTGGGAAAATAATGTAATGGAGACCATAGCAAATATGCCAAGGATATGGATGGCTGACGGATATTATATCTTAAAAAATATTTTACCAAAACTTAATAATAGATTTTGGAGAGAGACACTAAAGATATGGTCAGAATACCTAAATATTCACTATAAAAACATTACTGAAGGAAAATATATTCTATGCCAGGCACTATGGTGCAATAATAATATGTTGATAGATAGGAAGCCAGTTTACTTTAAGAAATGGGAAGAAAGGGAATTGTATTTCTTTGTCATATTTTAAAAGAAGATGGAAATTTTGCTTCCCTAGGGCATCTGAAAGATAAGTTTAACATTAATATCAACTTCCTTGAATATCTTAGTATAAAAAAAGCAGTAGCTGACTACTTGAAGAAAAAAAGTATAACAGTCAAGATGCTGGAAAATAGACAACTATATCCTATTCTCCCTTTTAACATAGGTGTGATGAGCATGGGTAAGAAAAGTAAATATTATTATCAAATTCTATGTAATTTTGCATTTGCTAGAACATCAGGTCAGCTGAAATGGGAAGAAAGATTGGGACGAGAACTTACACAGACCGAATGGGAAAATATTAATTTAATGCCCAATAGATGCACACAAAGTGTGAATTTGAAATATTTTCAATACAAGGTAACTCAAAACATTTTAACAACCAATAAGTTTTTGTACAAGATTGGTTTGATTGATTCACCACTATGTACATTCTGTAAACAGACGCAAGAATCTGTACAGCATTTATTATTTGAATGTAACATTGTATATGGAGTGTGGAGAGATTTGGCATTATGGCTTGGAACCTTGAGTGAAGGACATATTGAATTAAATCTTGAAAATATACTTTTGGGCTTTAAAGGGAAAAATAACAATCCATTAAATGTAATCTGCCTGATTGTGAAAAAAAACATTTACAATATGAGCAGAAAAGATTCAAAGCCAAATTTTAATCATATTAAAAATGAAATAAGAAGATACTATAAATTATGTAAATACATTGCTTACTCAAACAATGAACAAACAAAATTCTTTGCGTTTTGGTCATCACTCCACACTCTATTAATATAACCTTATTCATAATGATCTTCCAATGTTTCTTCTATTTCAATCCCTTTATTTCATGTGCAAGAAACTACTGTTTACAATGAATAGGCCATATCATTGTGTACATAGAATGTCAACACTCTTCTTAATTTGAGATGACATCATGCAAATCAACAGGTTTTTGTTTTATCTTCATATTCTTATATACAAACAAGTGTAAACATTGTCTTATATGCTTGTATACATATGTAATGTGATTTCTTGGGAATAAAAACATAAAAAAAAATATAAAAAAATGCTCAAACTCTCATGACACAACACCTCAAATTTATCTCAATATCTTGTGTATATCCATTTAATGTTATAAATGTTGGTGAGCATTCAGAGTTTTCTGGATATAAATTAGACAATATGAATGAACATGACAATCTCTCATTCATTCTCTCTTTCGTTCCATCGTATAGTCAATTACTATATATATTGATGTTTTTAAAACAAACGCTATAATGTTCTTATTAAACTAAAATGAAATAGATTATGGAATAACAGTAGTTTGCCAAACAATTCAACATTTTTCTTTAGATTAAACTTTGAGCTTTCAACTTCATATTCATGTAGCTGTAGACCTTCTGGAGAATATTTTCTAGACTGTATACAAGACCATGATAACATACATTATGGGTGCACCAATATACCCTAGCAATGTGTATCCAAGGTTCATTGCCTTTGTAATTCTAAAAAAATAACAGTGAGGAGTGTTTTAAATCTCATTGTTAACTTTAAATTTCAAATACAGATTAATTTGATACTAATAACTGCAGGTAAAATATCTTTTGATATACATTTTCTTTTAACACTTTAATTTGTAGAAGTGTAATTGTTTTTTTATACATGATAATCACAAACATTGGTAAAACTAAATATATCGAAATACATAAAACTATTGCTGTGCCTTATACATACATAACGTATATATTATCGACAGTAAACATCCTGAACACTATAATCGTTGAATAACATGTGTTATTGATCTAGTCTTTTTGCGTCAACGTGGCAGAAAGGTTTTCAGAAACTCTTATGAAACTTTATAGAGAGTCGTTCCAATAACGTTTTCAAAAACGTTTGTGTGAGCTTGGGAGGTTTCTCAATTCTCATAATACCTTTTCAAATTTGAATAAATAATACTCAATACAGAACTTTTATTATGAAAGAACTTCACGTTTAAGAAATCAGTGATCCATTTCGCGTTTGCATGTGGCAACTTGCAATTATCTTGCACACAGCGTTGTGTCATTTTTGTGTCATGTGATATCTTAACACACAATTGTTGATAATGCAAGTACAACCAACAGTCAGTTTAGGATTCATTCGACCTAGCAATATTTAAATTAAGTTGAAGATCGCGTCGCGTTCTCGTCGAGTCTAATGTCAATGCCTGTACTAAAATCGTTTGGTAAGTATTCCTTAACTATGAAAATCATTTTGTAACATTATCGATTAACATATACATGTATGTTATCCTTGTGCATGTATAACAAGGTTACATTTGGAATAACACTACCTTCAATATTACAAATTCTTGTACTTTTTCGGGCCGAGTCTCATGCGGGATAGTTGCCTTACTCTAAGGGTGTGGTTTCGAATCCTGCATGGGACTCGGCCCGAAAAAGTACAATAATGTGTACTATTGAAGGTAGTGTTATCCCAAATATAACCTTGTTATAGTTGTTCACTATCTTAATAGCATGTATTTCTTGTTCATGTATATCAGAAAGTAAATATGGGTGAGCTTTTGCAAGTACCTGGTAAAAAATTACAGGTAAGATGTTCCAAATTGCAAAATCTATATCAAATTAGAACAGATACGTATTACTAAACAGTACACTGTTGCAAAACGAACCTTTAAGTTATAAATAAATCAGGTATAAACTTTAAATGTAGCGTGGTTGATGACATCGACTTTTGTGTGTTAATATCTACGTTAAGGCAATGTGAAATAGGTTGGCATGATCAACCACATCGAGTATTAAAAACATCACATTATACATATACATGTATGTAAATCTTATTCAGATATATCAAAGTTAGTACATCTTAGCAACTGAAATAGCAACTGAAAGGGGCGTACTGTGATCGAGTTACATTTGTGTGTGGACGGGATACCATAAGCATAAGTGAGCCGAGACGGAAGCGTGTAAGTGCAATTTGTATTTTTTTTCCACATCAATATTAGTTAAATATTTTTCTAAGGATTTTTTTTTATTTAAAGATACAATCTAGTTGACAATGCATGATTCCACATTTGGGAATAAATATATTTAACCTGTTGTGAAAATTCTCTCACAAAAGCATCACTATTAGTAACATTAGCGACCCAAATATATCCAACACCAAACTTGAAGAACATATTTCTCAATAAAGTTTTCAATCCCAAGTTTCTCATCTGAAGCGTTCAACAATGCATTGTATATGAAAATTATATATCGATTCGATGAACTTTTAACTTTTTTTTAAAGTAATTCATTTAATAAATAGCAACTCTCAATACATGTACTATATATAATTCTGTACGTGGGCCGCAGGCCTTTCTACTGAATAAACGATTGATTGATTGATTGATTGATTGATTGATTAAAAATGTTAAGCCAATATTAAATACCCGTGACAAGCCGATTAACTATTGAGTGAAATGTACCCAATTCGCCATTTGAGAATGTTGATGCAGTTGACTTTTTCACATATAGCATATTTTTTCCCTTTCCATAGATTTAGCTTACATGAAGCCCCAAACTTCATACCCAAATGGGCTCGGATAGGGCAAACATTATTTTATTCCTAAATCAGGCATATTTGCAGATGTTGTTTTCATAAATCACTTATAAAAGGCATTCTAACATGAATTGAGAGCAAATTTAGTGATACTGAGTGTGAGTTATAGATATCACTGCATGAAATTATTTTACTTCTTCTTTTAAAGAGCGTAAAAGCAGTGGAATTTAATGTTTTGTGATAAGTCATTACATTTATGTTATGAACCTATTATTTCACATACAAGGCCTGATATAAATCCTTCATAGTCTGATGACCTATAGAGCCAATGGCTAATTTTTTCACCTTGGCAATTGAATTAAGTTATTTTTTAAATACCTTGTATACCTCCTGAAATCTTACAAGTGTGTCCATGTTGACATTAAAACCCTTTTTGGGCAGTATACATCTGTTTTAAAAGAATATATTATTGAGTGCACGGATATATAATGACACACAAATGAATGGTTAATATAGGAATATCAAATCTGGACTCAAATTTGAAATTGAATAACAGCACCGATGACATTTCGTCTGTTGTGGTCTGTTGTCTGTCATGTATGGCATGTGTGCGTGATGCATATGCTTGTCATACGTTCCACATAAGGACAATGCGCTGTGCGATTGCAAGGAACACGGTTAAAATGGCGCGTATAATGTGTTGACGTTCGTTTTGAGTTCGTTCAGCATGCGTGCTATATTCGGTCCAAGTACGCTATGTGTATTCATATGTGGTTCGGGAGAGCAGCAAATACTGCGTATGGAGTGATTACCCACTACGTATTAATAACGTAAGTGTACCGCACGCGACCGATTGGAAATCGATGTATTGGGTATGAATAACTTATGAGTTGCGTATGAACGTATGAGTTGAGCATGCCCAAAACTTTCACGCGTATAGAAATGGTCTATGCGTATGCCGACGTATAAGAAACGACCTAAAACTTATAGGATGCCAATGAGCGGCGTATATTGCGTACGGCCGCGTATGGAAGAAATATCAAAACGCAACTCAGAAGAAATGACGATATGCAGAAGTGTGACAGGGGCTTAAGATCGAAGTACGGTAATTCCGTTCGAAGTACGGCAGTTACGTTCGAAGTATGACAATCCCGTTTTTAGTACGTTAGTACTCCGTCCAATTTCAGAATAGGGAGAACGTTGGACATGTCCAACATTCAAACGCACGCTTTCGTTTTTGGTACGTCCGAGCCAGTTCATAAAGTTCGCAAACAGTTGCCATTACGTCCATTCCGCTCTCGGACAGTTCGAGCCCGTTCTAAAGAATATGGTGCCGGTGAGAACGAGTTTGGTGTAAAGGGCCTATTATGAACGGGAAATATTATCCCATCTAAACGTGGTACCAACTGTCAGAGGACGAGATAAAGACTAGGTGGACTTTCTGAGAACTGTCTGTAAATGTACTTAATATGCTTATATTGTTATTCATTAAAGGGAAACGACGTGTTTTTCATGAAATTTTATTTAGATGTGATACATATCAATATATCATATGCCCTGATTATCCTCCAAATCATCTCACTCGACGCCAAATATTTGACAATAACTTGCTTTCAATGAAACTCGAGTAGCGGCTTAATACGTATATACACGATGATAAGCCAAATTCATGCGCCCTAATTACAAGCATACCAGTTATATGTTCATTTAACAGTACCAACCAATATTTGTCCCTCTATCTGATTCATGTAAATATAACATGGTTATATTTGAGATTAAACTACCTTCAATAGTACACATTCTCGTACTTTTTCGGGCCGAGTCCCATGCGGGATTCGAACCCACGCCCTCAGAGTAAGGCAACTATCGCAAGCATTGACTGTACCAACAGCTTACCGCACGCCCATTTCGCCTCAACAAAAATCGAGGTCCAACAATCGATAGTTAACTTACATCTTAATAACGCAAATATACTGAACAGATTGGCACTAAAAGGGCAATTTTCGACAACAGTCATTACTTCTCGATGAAATAACACCCTTGCTAACTTTTGACCTATGTTTCTACAATAACATACGGAGTGTCCCTTTAAGTTGCCATCCTAAACCTTTCTTAAATAAATCAACTTATAGAATATAGGTGTAGTTAGTTAATGATTGGTATAAATCTCTATAAATAAGATATATTGTGTGATATGGCTTTTAAATATGTACACACGATTAAGCAACATCAATAAGTGCAAATACTGAAAATGCGCTGTAATAATTCAGATTTAGATTATCAGTGCGAGTGTCCACAAAGAGACAAAATATGGTAGTTATGCTTCATAACTGACTTTATTAGTAACACTATTTATTAAGTAGCAATAGATAATAATAGAGTGTACCCCATGAACATAAAGACAGTTCACAATATATAGAGATAATGTGTTCATTAATTAAGGCATTCATATGTCAAGTTCAAAATATCGGAATATACAGTCAATTAAAGTACAATGCAGGAATAAAGGTATTCCCTAGATACTTTTGTAAATTCATTTTAATCTTTATTTCATTTTAAAGTAATACAAATACAAAACAACATCTTTATCAATGATCCCTAAATGTAATGTTCCTTTTGTATCAAATAACAGCATTGCGTAGTAAGCGTTTGCCATTTATTTGTGAAAAATGAAAGATTGAAAGAGCTAAATTTGAGCCTTAATATATAAGATTATGCTTATTTTCTCATAATCCTACTATTGCATAAAGGTTTTATTTAATGAATATGAATTTCTTGTAAATGCATATCTCGCCCGATGCGTGCGGAAGAGGCTAAATGTAAGTTAACATAACTTCAATCTACGATGGCAGCTTGATTCAATACGAATATTAAAGTTTATTGAATATTGAATGATATAATAGAAAATTATTTATTACTGCACTTTGAAAACATTAACCACTTAAAAATTCCTTTGCGCTACAGATGTCGGCCTTCCCTCATGTTGCTGGCTTCACACTGCTAACCTAGCATTTTCCGTGTAACCGGGGACACCTGCTAACCTCTCATTTTCCATGTAACCGGGGACACGTGTGTATCGGCGCTAAATAACAACACATTCTATTCCCTTATGATGTGTGTAAGTGTTTATGAAATTTTACAGGCAAACGGGACAAAGTACTGTCCGGGCCAAAAATACAGTTCCTAGGTTTAAAAGGGCGAAAAAAAGCATATGGCAAGGTTCTGTTAACCGGGGACGTCCCCGGTTGAGTGTGTGTCCCCGGTTGAAGGGTGTGTATAGATGCAACTGTCCCCGGTTGCCACCTTTAACAAACACACACACACACACACACACACATATACACACACACACACACATTGATGTTAAAGGTGGCAAACGGGGACACTTAGAAAACACATGTAACCGGGGACATTTTTCCAGCTGCTCTACAGCTGTACCATTTGTATGGCTTACTTCCCTTGTCAAGTGTGTTAGTTCAAACCATTGACTGGCTCTATGGGATACATTTGAACGAGTATGAACTTTCATGTAGGAAACGGGGCACACACCGATTATGTGTGTGTGCTTTTCCGCATGCAAACGGGGACAGTGTGTATCATTTACACCATGGAACCGGGGACATGTGTGTAACAGGTATTTATCTATGGAAACGGTGACATTTGGGTTTACTTTTGTATGCAAAACAAAGATACATGTGTGTGTTTAAGAAGTTATTGCAATCGGAAGGTCATACTCAGCCTGAAAATCCATTTTGCTACGATAAGTGTGTATGTGTAAGTTTTCACAAGCAAACGAGGACAGTGTGTATCATTTACACCATGGAAGCGAGGACATGTGTCTATCAGGTTTTTCTGTATGGAGACGGGGACATTTGGGTTCACTTTTGTATACAAATCACGGCTATATAGGTGTGTTTAAGAGGTTATTGAAATCTGACGGTCACACTCAGCCTGAAAATCCATTTACTACCGTAACGATAAGTGAAAAGTGCGTATGTGTTAATTTTCACAAGCAAACGGGGACAGTGTGTATCATTAACACCATGGAAGCGGGGACATTTGTATATTAGGTATTTCTGTATTGAAATGGTGACATTTGGGTTCACCTTTGTATACAAATCACGGACATATATGTGTGTTTAAGAGATTATTGCATACTCATTAGATTGACAAAAAGAGTCATTGCAAAATAAAATACAGATGTATATAATGTAACAAATTGACAACATTATTATCATGATAATCACTCATATTTTTCTTAAACTTGCGACATAACAATCATAAATTTCATTTGCATTATGCCAGAAACTCTTCCGCATAAAAAAAATTAAAATTAACGAACAAGTGGACCAACAAGTATAAGTTATCAAATTCAATACACTTAAACAACATGTGTTGACTTTTTATCATTAATCATTCATATTCAAACGTGTACACTTTTAAGAGTTAGTTGTGTGATAGTTGCAATGAGTCTATCGGCCAATGATAAACTCATAAACTCATAATTATAAAGTAAAATCGTAAAACCATTTCTTCTCATTAAATATAAGACTGTATAAAATGATAAATCATGTGAAAATAACCGGATGAAATATCGTGGAAATAGCTATGATGTTTTTAAAGCAGACAGGCAGACAGATCTTTACCAATACATGTAACTCATTTAAATTGGATGCAGCATCTAGAAGGTAAAAGTACATATACATCATGAAAAAAATGTTCGGAGTCTGTAATAATTTTAGAAGCCAGTTTTTCAATTTGCCGAGTGCCTAATAGTATTCGAATATTTAAAGTGACACCTGATATTTTACTGGTCAACTTGATAATATTTTATTGTTTGTTTTCGTTTTGCAATGAAATACCTCCAACACCAACTTGCCATGCTAAAACAGAGAACTCTTTGAATAAAAAATTTGTAATAAAGATCAAGTGTAAAGGTTTTGACATTAAAAGCTTTATCTTTACTTTCTTCACTCTATAATCTATAATCATTGCCTTTGTTATCGGAGTATTAAGAACTAAAAAGTTGTCTTAGCACCAAATGGAAAACGTTCTATGGCCTTATGGAAAGTGAAGTACACATTTTATCAAAATTTTATTAATGAGAAAGCCAGAAATTAAAATGTTTTAATTATAAATAATAATATAACATACCTAAAATTGATAGTTCCTTTACTCTCTGTGTTAATGAGCGTAAGCACTCACATTGACCCTGAAAGGCTGTGCAGCGTAATATAATTATGTGAAACTCAGCCGCCTTTGATGAAACCATTACGTAATTAGCGTTTGTGCAGGTATGATGGTATATTAGGATCGCTAATTGGTTGTATAACTCTCGTACTGTTTATATCAAAGACGACGATCGTTTTCAAGTGTCACAGGTATAAAACCATCAAGGTAAAATTGATATAAGATAATTGAAAGGCAGTACCATGATAAACACTTAGACATGTTTCTAAAATCTACCAGTGATTGAACTTAATTGGCATCCAATCTGCAAGTTAAGAAGCAGTGGTGGAGCAGTAAACAGACTGTAAGATAGGTCAATCATCAAGATGACATAACATACTTTGTCAATAAAAGTTTTTTAAAGCTTATCCTAGTTCTTACTATAACTCATCATTTATAACACACACGTGTTACTTTATGTAGTTTTGTGATTCAGGCCGAAAGAATACAATATTATCTTTTGGGATAGGTCTGTCAAATTTATAATAACTTAGATCACTATTGCTTGGGTGAAGCATGCACTGAATAATTTGATAATCGGCCATTAATCAAACAAAATAAAAAAAATTGATAAAATGGATAATTTGTTTGAGCAAGCTGGTACATCAGATGAAATGCTCAAACTCTCATGAAACAACACCTCAAATTTATCTCAATATCTTGTGTATATCCATTTAATGTCATAAATGTTGATGAGCATTCAGAGTTTTCTGGATATAAATGAGACAATATGAATGAACATGACAATCTCTCATTCATTCTCTCTTTCGTTCCATCGTTCAGTCAATTACTATATATATATTGATGTTTTTAAAACGAACGCTATAATGTTCTTATTAAACTTATTAAATAGATTATGGAATAACAGTAGTTTGCCAAACAATTCAACATTTTTCTTTAGATTAAACTTTGAGCTTTCAACTTCATATTCATGTAGCTGTAGACCTTCTGGAGAAGATTTCCTAGACTGTATACAAGACCATACATTATGGGTGCACCAATATACCCTAGCAATGTGTATCCAAGGTTCATTGTCTTTGTAATTCTAAAAAAATAACAGTGAGGAGTATTTTAAGTCTCATTGTTAACTTTCAATTTCAAAAACAGATTAATTTGATACGAATAACTGCAGGTAAAATATCTTGTATAACAAGGTTACATTTGGGATAACACTACCTTCAATAGTACAAATTCTTGTACTTTGTCGGACCGAGTCTCATGCGGGATTCGACCCTACACCCTCCGAGTAAGGCAACACTCGCTAGCACTGACCGTACCAGCAGATTACCACACAAAACACATTCGCATTGGTATTGTCACTTCTAAATGCTCTTTGTAGACCCTAGTATACATGTTCAAGAATGAACAGTATCTGGTAGGACCGCCACGTACCCGGATGACACACTGCACCCTACGTCTCATGCCTCCAGTCAGACGTCGGATCTGTTATTGTGTCAATAACATTCACTCAGCGTGCAGAGCTGCCTCCAACTCATGTAAATTCTGTACTGGAGGATTCCGAGCCCAGAGCCGCCGCCCTAGAATCCTACAAAAGCTCCAGAGGGTTCAGATCTGGGCTTACTGCTGGCCAGGGTAAAGTTGTCACTGCTTTGGCTCGCATGTAATTGACAACGGCATGTGATCGGTGAGGCCGGACGTTGTCGTCCATGTATTGTGGTCGTGTATCAAGTGCATGGCTATCGAAATGAGGAACAACAACTGGCTGTAGCACGTCCCAGATATATTGAGCTCCCGTTAAGTTGCCCCTGATGGTGACTAAATCCAGCTTGCAGTCATGAGACAGGCATCCCCATACCATAACAGAGCAACCTCCATACGCAACAGATGGCTGGATGTTCCTGGGAGTAAAGGCTGTATTCTTCTGTCTCCAAACACGTGCACGCCCATTAGTAACATGAATCGACTCTCGTCAGACCAATGGATTTTCCACCAGGTCCTCAGATTCCAGTGTTGTCTGTCCAAACACCATGCCAAACGTGCACGTTTATGATGGTCTCTCAACAAGGGACGTTTAATTACCCTTCTTGCCTTTAGTCCTGCCGGTTTGAGGCGATTTCTGACTGTTCTGGTGCTGATGTTTCGATTTGGTTACCACAGACGTTTCAGCTGAGGACTTGTCAGGAAGGGTTCTCGGCGTACATGTCGAAGAAGGTGCCGGTCCTCTCGAGGTGTAGTGACAGTAGGTCTTCCAGACCTTGGACGGTCCATTGCACTTCCTGTCTACAACAGTGTAATGGTAGCCAAGATTTCGTCCTATCGCCTTGAAGGACATTCCTGCAGAGTGCATACCAATAATTGATTTCTGAGATCCATTGACAATCGTCTTCGTGCCATGTTCAATAGATATGCTTGAATGGCTATGGAAAGCAACATTACATACCACCAAATGCAGTTGGGCCATACTGCTCTTTGTGATCCTCGAGCGTAGCATGTTGCACGTGCATGCCTCGAACGTGTAGGCGTGACTGTCACGCATCACTGGTTGGAACTATCGCACAAACACTTCTCTTCTCATAAATGAACCTTGTTTAACTATTTATAATATTCTCGAAAACAAAGTCATCACAAAAATCAGGGGATGCTTAACTTTTTTTTTATTGTATATATATGTAAGACCTTCTTTTTAACTTATTAACTACTGATTAGCTAATGAAATTAAGAAGTGGAAAAACCATCTTTTCACTCTCCTCTGTTCTATCAGTGATTAGTTTCATAGCATTTGACTGTGCTCTAATTCCTATTAAAAAGTTTAAATCTTCAATGGAATAGTTTTGAAGATAAAAATTGGCCATGGGAAATCTATATCTTTTCCCAAAAGAGTTCCCGTTATCGTCTTCTCCTAGGAGAGGACATTCTAAGGGGGATAACCTATTCCTAAACTGTCCTATCGCCTTGAAGGACATTCCTGCAGAGTGCATACCAATAATTGATTTCTGAGATCCATTGACAATCGTCTTCGTGCCAGTTGAAACAGGTGCATCCCTACACCGGTATAACCTATTCCTAAACTGTTTCATCATGAATGAAATGTGTTAAAACCAAACAACCCCTTTTCTTATTGCCCGGCTAGCATAAAATTAAAGTAGACGAAAACCAACATTCAAAATGTTTACAGCTGCTATTTGTTTATGTTTTACTTGTTTAACTATGTATACCAAACCGCACTTATTCATACACGTCCCTTCATATCGTACTGCCAAAGGAGTAAAAACTGTATGAGAATTTCTTAAACGTACTAAGAACGAATAGAACGTAACGAAGACCTATTTTGAACTTTTAGAAATGTGTAGGAACGTAGTAGCAACTTCTTAAAAACAACTAATTTTATTTCGAACAAATTTTCATGAAATAGCAACTGAAAGGGGCGTACTGTGATCGAGTTACATCTGTGTGTGGACGGGATACCATAAGCATATGTGAGCCGAGACGGAAGCGTGTAAGTGCAATTTGTATTTTTTGTATAAGTTAAATATTTTTCTAAGGATTTTTTTTATTTAAAGATACAATCTAGTTGACAATGCATGATTCCACATTTGGGAATAAATATATTTAACCCGTTGTGTAAATTCTCTCACAAAAGCATCACTACTAGTAATATTAGCGACCCAAATATATCCAAAACCAAACTTGAAGAACATATTTCTCAATAAAGTTTTCAATCCCAAGTTTCTCATCTGAAGCGTTCAACAATGCATTGTATATGAAAATTATATATCGATTCGATGAACTTTTCAAAATTTTAAGCCAATATTAAATACCCGTGACAAGCCGATTAACTATTAAGTGAAATGTACCCAATTCGCCATTTGAGAATGTTGATGCAGTTCGGATAGGATAGGGCAAACATTATTTTATTCCTAAATCAGGCATATTTGCAGATGTTGTTTTCATAAATCACTTATAAAAGGCATTCTAACATGAATTGAGAGCAAATTTAGTGATACTGAGTGTGAGTTATAGATATCACTCCATGAAATTATTTTACTTCTTCTTTTAAAGAGCGTAAAAGCAGTGGAATTTAATGTTTTGTGATAAGTCATTACATTTATGTTATGAACCTATTATTTCACATACAAGGCCTGATATAAATCCTTCAAAGCCTGATGACCTAGCTATAGAGCCGATGGCTAATTTTTTCACTTTGGCAATTGAATTAAGTTATTTTTTAAATACCTTGTATACCTCCTGAAATCTAACAAGTGTGTCCATGTTGACATTAAAACCCTTTTTGGCCAGTATACATCTGTTTTAAAAGAATATATTATTGAGTGCACGGATATATAATGACACACAAATGAATGGTTAATATAGGAACATCAAATCTGGACTCAAATTTGAAATTGAATAACAGCACCGATGACATTTCGTCTGTTTTGATCTGTTGTCTGTCATGTACGATATGTGTGCGTGATGCATATGCTTGTCATACGTTCCACATAAGGACAATGCACTGTGCGATTGCAAGGAACACGGTTAAAATGCGTATAAGGTGTTGACATTCGTTTTGAGTTCGTGATGCATATGCTTGTCATACGTTCCACATAAGGACAATGCACTGTGCGATTGCAAGGAACACGGTTAAAATGCGTATAAGGTGTTGACATTCGTTTTGAGTTCGTGATGCATATGCTTGTCATACGTTCCACATAAGGACAATGCACTGTGCGATTGCAAGGAACACGGTTAAAATGCGTATAATGTGTTGACATTCGTTTTGAGTTTGTTCAGCATGCGTGCTATATTCGGTCCAAGTACGCTATGTGTATTCATATGTGGTTCGGGAGAGCAGCAAATACTGCGTATGGAGTGCATACCCACTACGTATTAATAACGTACGTGTGCCGCACGCGACCGATGGGAAATCGATGTATTACGTATGAATGTTTGTGTTTTTTTTATATTCCTAAAAATAAAATATGATAAATGTGTTTAATCGGGGAACAGCTCAACATTTCATTTCATTTCATTTCTATATCATGCGAAGTCGGTGTTCCCCTATTAAACTTGTTTGTTTGTTTTTACGGACTTACGAATTTTAAACCAACGATTCAATAATGAAAACTGTAGAACAATTGTCGATTATCAATTACATTTCATTTATCAATAGTTTCGTGTCTCCGACTATTATCCGCTATATAAACGGGTAAACACGATTTCCTATCAGTCACAAACAAACGTCGTCTGCTAGAAATCTACGTGCAAGAAATCACTCACCTGTCATGACTCGGCCGCAGCTCTCCTGCATCTGTTGGGCGATCATCGCCATTGCCGCCTGGCGAATATCACGCTTGGAGTAACTTTTGTGCGAAATGTTCCATAGTGACTCTTGTGATAAGTAATAATTAACAAAATTTTCTGTTTCTGTTTTGGTAAGCGGTTCTTGGCTTTTCTTTTCCATGTTTACAAAGGGACTGAACTCTTGGGATACTAATTCGACGTCTCTGATTGGTCAATTTCATACAACCCATCGCAAGAAATAGGGAAGTTTCTTTTTCTCGCAACTCGCTTTCAACTGGTTGTGAGCTTGTCAAAGTTGGTACGACTCGGGTAGTCTCACGTTGCATCTCGGATCGATACTACAAGTAGTTACTACAGGTCGCACCGTGAGAATGGGCCTTTATGAGTTGCGTATGAGCGTATGAGTTGAGCATGCCCAAAACTTTCACGCGTATAGAAATGGTCTATGCATATGCCGACGTATAGTCCTTTCCGATAAGGGTGTTATCTCCCTTTAGCAAGTTATCTCCCTTGACGCTGACGAGCAATGATCAGCCAACATGGCCGCCACAGTGCAAAAAGACGTTGATAAACGGAGCGAAGCGAATAACTTTGAGAGCTTTTCAGTGCGTGACCTGAAAGCTTACTTGCGTGAACGTGGCTGTCAGATTTCCGGGACGAAGTCAGAGTTGATAAAGCGGGCTGATGGACTAAACTTTCTCTCCAAACAGAAAATAAACATCGAGTCTGAAGACGAAGACAAACAGGTACTTGTTTAATATCTAGATACAGACGATTATGTCATAAACGCAACTTTGTTGTGAAAAATCAGTTATAGAGATGAGGAGATTCAGACTCGTAGGCTAATTTAAAATTGACAATAAATAATTTTATATCAGTAAAATGCCCTCTTGTTACCAGTTTTCCTGGTAATGACGTCTATGACATTGAACTCTAATGGTGTCAAACATAGACTGAGAACGATAGACGACATGTATTTCAAACATTTTATAACAGGAAAAAACTTCGTTTTAGTCTGTTGTTGATTTTGGTTCACAATATTATGTCAGTTACGGATGATAATTTATCCTTGAGTTACATGTTATCATGGGTCACCTGTTTTCGTGGTATTTGTTTTAAGTTTAAATTTACAACGCAGCATAAGCCACAATAAATTGTAATATGTTCACTGATTTCCAAGCACGGACTGATAGTGTAAATTACATCGGAAAATTAGATTATTCATATTTACTCGAAACAGAAAACATATTAGCAGCTAATACATTGACTAATGTAACCTCAACTTTAGTTTCAAATACGATTGATCATGAATAGTAATCACTTCCGGATTGGGTCTGTTCGAAACAACTGATTGACAAAATATCTGACAGGCACTTTTGAGTGGTCAAGGAGAAATGATATCTAATGTAAATACCAAGTAAATAGGTGAGTCATGAAAACAGGTGACTTGAGGGCACTGCTTTCTAGCCTTTCTGAAGGATGTTAATGACTTTAAAGTTGATAGAAATAGAAACGAAAAGAATTATTGTCTGGAGACATAAAGTTGAAGATTTGAAGTATATGTAGTTTTTCAAAAATAGTATTTTTAATACTGTTGTAGATTGGGTTATTCTTAGATTAGTATTAATCATGAATTTAAAAATAAAAAAGGAATATTATGTATAACTTTTTAAGCCAACTGACCATTTTGTCACTGAATAAGTACATGTTAATGAGTAAAATTTACAATTTGTCCAGGATTCAAGGAAGGCATCTAGATTTACAACCCCGCTTGGAGAAGTAATTCCAGAACCATGGACAGTACCTGGCCCTGAATGGACAATCAATGAAGAGGACATTCCAGCCGTACGGTTCACGGATTTGTATAACTACCTCGTACTAAACAAGAACAGAACTTTTGACAGCAAATCCACGAAAGCAAAGAGACAACTTAAAGCTAAAGTATTTTATGAAGAGGGCCATGTTCATGGTATACAATATCACAAGATAATTGATGACTGTTCCCACTGCTATGTCAAGTCCAAGGTTATACCATCAATACCATCTGCCCAGAATAACAAAAGACCAGATTATACTGTATGGGTGTTACTTTCGAAGATATCTGGCAATGTGCATGCGGCTGGATGTACATGTGCAGCAGGGTAGGTTTTATTTGTTCACAACTGAATATAAAGTATGTATGCAATATGTCATTTATAAATAATACAATTTTTTTCAATAACAGTTTGTTTCTTCACTTGTATGGTATTTTAAAATATTTTGTCTCAGCGTTATTTTCTTTTTGTGTTAAAAAAACAAGCTAATAAACTTAATTCTGATTCAGTATACATGTAATTAGTCGTCTTATGTAATATGTCATCATGATCAATAATTATTGATATTATGTCTGATACTGGGTACCGGTATTATAAAAATCAATTCATTTTTTTCAGGGAAGGAGAATCTTGCAACCATGTTGCTGCTCTGCTCTACGCCCTGGTAGACATGACTGAGAAGAGAGAGAAAGGACTGAATGCCTCCACCTCAAAGAAGTGCAAGTGGATGGAGCCTAGGAAAAGAAAGCTCTCCCCTCAAAAGTCTCAACACTTGGCTTTCAAGAAAATTAGGATAAGTGAGACTTCACAGAAAAAAACAACTCCTGCATTATCCAGAATTTCTGATTTGAAGAACATTAACCCTGTAAATGTTCCCAACTTTTGTGATAAATTGCATGATATTTCACCAAGTGCTGGCTTCTTACTTTCTCAGGACAAGTTTGCCAAACTGAAAGCAGCCCCAGTCTCTATTCTGCCGAAATTACATAATATTGACTTTGACTATCATGATAGTGTTGACTTGAATTCTATGAAGTGCAAGGAAGATTTTGAAATTTATTTCGAAAATCTGGTGATGACAGATGAGGACTGTAAAGATATCCAGGTAGTAACCAAAGGACAGACAAATAACCAAAGTTGGTACGATGCGAGAGAGGGGCGAGTAACATCATCAAACTTTGGCAGGATTTGTACCATGAAGGAGCAAACACCACCTCAGGCAAATATTTCTCACGTTCTTAGCTACAAGACATTTGACAGTAGTGCATTGAGGTGGGGCAGAACACACGAGTCAGCTGCAAGGCGAACATACTTGCAATATGCACGGAAAACACACACTCCACTAAGGTATTCTCTTTGTGGATTGATTGTCCACCCCTTGTACCCTCATTTGGGAAGCAGTCCAGACGCTCTACTTGATTGTGCTCACTGTTCAGATTCCGAAGGTGTGTTGGAAATCAAGTGTCCCTATTCCAAGCGTTGTGTGACACCTTTGGAAGCAGCTGCTGACAAGACCTTCTGCTGTCACATTGTTAATGGAGAACTAAAACTGAAACGCAAACACCCATACTACTACCAGGTACAAGGACAGCTGGCAATTTCTCAGCGGAAATGGTGTGATTTCTTTATTTGGACACTCAAAGGATATTCTGTTGAGAGGATCTACTATGACAACCAGTTTTGGCAAGAGATGCTCCTGAAACTTAATAAGTTTTATGTTAATGCATTACTTCCAGAGCTCTTCTCTCATAGAGTAAAACGTGGGAAAAAGCTCTTTTGAATCTGTACCAAACTACCAAAAACAAGCCGTTATTCCTGTTGATCAGTCAACCAGAATAGTTTTCACAAGTTGGAAGCATATTTAATGTCCTATCACTGGAGCAGTAATTTGTGTGTTTACTATTTCATGTAGATTGTATGTTACTCAACCTGCTTTTAGGCCAGACGAAATTAATAACTTGTTAATTACATGGTGATTGCTTTCCATTCTTTGTCCCAAGACCGAAGGCAATCAACTGCAAAACATATCAAGTAATAAAATCATAGTCAAGTCACAGATGGTTTATTGTACATAAGGACAAAGACCATCCATTTTCAATTTTGCAAACTTGTATTGAAAAAATACAGAAAAAAAGGTGATTGGTAGCTATGAAATTCATACAGTCAAATTGAAATTGTTTTACAAAGAGTCATGCATTACAGATATATAATTGTAATGATAGTCATCAGTTAATGACAAAATCCAGCTATATTACATAACAGTTGTCTTTGATAGAACTGAGTATGTACTAGTACATTAGTTAAGTCAAGTATGTTTATTCATGTGTTTAGGCCATAGGCCCATGTACATGTACAAATAATAATACAAAAGTTATAACCTTTTTAGGAGGCTGTGATACACATATTGACAAATATTAAACATCATAGCATATTTGTCTGTCATTATAAGGCATTTAAATTTAAACATATTTGGGTTAGTACAAAAATAGGATGGAAAATATTGTTTTCTAAGATCACTATATTTTTCACATACAAGTAAAAAATGATATTCATTTTCTATGTCTAAATTACAAAGTGGACATATTCTTCAACAGTAATCAATATTGGACCATCTGCCTTCATTTGCTTTTAGTCTTAGTAATCCGGCTCTTAATCTTATATATACATTTCTATATTTTCTCACGGTTATTGCAGTTAAATATTTTTCTGGAGACAAAAGCCTTTTACACTTTTTATACAATCTATATCTTGTACTATTATGTAGTACACTAGTCCATGACTGATAAAAACATATTTATAGCAACATCCTTAAATCTTTTAAGAAAAACAACTTATTGCCAACTGATTGGCTAAACCAAATCCATGGTTAAATAACAACATTCGCATTGATGATACGTAGTTTGAGTATCCATAGTTGTCTAAATTTACCAACATATCATATGATTTCTTAGGTATTCTACTATCAGGCATTTCAATTAGTTTCAACCAATATTTAACAGCCCGACAGAAGGCGTTCACTTGAATACATGTACAATATTATGGACAATCAATTTGTACATGTAACACTTTGCTATAAGCCTTATCTACAGCAAAGTATTTGTATTATTTTAACCAAGATACATGTACGATTATAATGACATGGTTCACTTTTCTAGTGTATTTTGTTGGACATTACATCAATCAATAAAATACAATAAATGTATCTGTAAATCTGGAGTCTATTGGTTTTATTTGTTTATTGGTCCTTTTCATTATGAAAACACTGAATGTTCTTATCTCTGTTAGTGTTTAATCATCTTCATCAAATGTAAGTGGTGGTTGAAGATTTGTCAAAGAAACACATATTTTCCACACATGAGTTGCAAGGTGAGCAATTGTTATTGGCATCACCCCCTGAAGAATTCTGAATTTTTTAACTCTAGAAATTGCTCGTTCCACATCAATCCTTAAGTTAGCAATTCTTCTTGTAACTTCCACTTGTCTCCTGTCTAATTGTCTGTTCCTTTTTAATGGGGGTATTATAAGCTTAATACATCTTGGTGCTGTTAAGTCAGTGATGAGGAATCCTTTGTCAGCCATTATGGCATCACCTGGTTCACACAAATCTAGAATATGACATTTCTCTGTCAACTGTTTGTCACTTATTGACCCTGTCCACAAGTCTGAAGTAAAAGTAACAACTCCTGCAGGACTTATGCCTATTAGTGCCTTATAAGTCATGTGAGATTTGTAATGTGAATATAGAAGAGATTTATTTATGTTAGATTGTGGGGTCTCTGTAAAAACTTCAGTGCAGTCAATTACTACCCGACAGTCTGGGTGTACTCTTTTGAATTTCTGCGGCATTGAGTCAATTATGGCAGACTTTGACGGCCAATGTATTAAAAAAGTCAGTTTATGTGAGAGGTAACATATCCAATGGTTTGTTATTGAACTGCAGGTGGACACTGAAATCTTGAAGTGATATGACAAGTCCTCAAGAAGTAGTCCGAGTCTCAATCGCATCATGACTAGAACAAACTCATCTACCAGCCGAAGACTCCTTGGTCGTCCAGTATTGATTCCATTCCCTTTGCGATTTGTGTGTTCCGCGGCATCATCCATCTCATCAAACAGTAAATCAAATATCTTAACTTTTGGAATCCCTGTGTAAAACATACACTTTTCATCACTTTGAATTACATCTTCGTATGTGATATCTGGTCTCTCCACCTGAATACCAATATCTCGAAAAGACTTGGTAGGGACTGGACTGTCAGCAATTTCAGTTTGGGTAGCTGTTGTAGCAAATTTAACTTCTTCATGTTCCTCTGTTTGTGTACTGATAGTGCAGACAGATACGTCAGCCTGCTCACACTTATTCAGGGTTTTAAAAGGTGCTTGATCTACATTGGCACAGTAGTCATTGAAAATCAGGGACATGTTTTCGGAAGTAAAATCGCTTGGTTGGGCAAGGTGAATATTTCCTGAAACACACTTGTTGTCTGGATGCCCCTCTGTGCAAGTTGTGCATTCATCCCTCTTATCTTTAGGTTGGTCAGAGACAATCTGAAAGAAAGGATCATTCTTATTATCTTATCTATAAAAGAATAGGAAAAAGGAACAGAAACATTTGACAAACACATGAATGTAATAATAAAAAAAATAGAGGCATGGGCTCTGTAGCTCATCAGGATTTCATTTATTTATTATCTATGGTTGAATCTCTAAGTTATCGCAAGTAATACATTGTTAACAAACAAAAAAAGTTTTTAGATCATGACCCCTGTGACCCACATTTGGAGTCACAGGGTCACCAATCCTACAATTAAGAATCACCTTTGACCAAAGAGTCTCTACACAACATTTCACCTAAACGTATAGGATGCCAATGAGCGGCGTATATTGCGTACGGCCGCGTATGAAAGAAGTATCAAAACGCAACTCAGAAGAAATGATGATACGCAGAAGTGTGACAGGGGCTTAAGATCGAAGTACGGTAATCCCGTTCGAAGTACGGTAATTCCGTTCGAAGTACGGCGGTTCCGTTCGAAGTAGGCCTATGACAATCCCGTTTTTAGTACGTTAGTACTCCGTCCAATTTCAGAATAGGGAGAACGTTGGACATGTCCAACATTCAAACGCACGCTTTCGTTTTTAGTACGTCCGAGCCAGTTCATAAAGTTCGCAAACAGTTGCAATTACGTCCATTCCGCTCTCGGACAGTTCGAGCCCGTTCTAAAAAATCAAGAACATGGTGCCGGTGAGAACGAGTTTGGTGTAAAGGGCCTATTATGAACGGGCAATATTATCCCATCTAAACGTGTTACCAACTGTCAGAGAACGAGATAAAGACTAGGTGGACTTTCTGAGAAATGTCTGTAAATGTACTTAATATGCTTATATTGTTATTCATTAAAGGGAAACGACGTGTTTTTCTTAAAATGTTATTTAGATGTGATACATATCAATATATCATAAAATATCAAATGCCCTGATTATCCTCCAAATCATCTCACTCGACGCCTAATATTTGACAATAACTTGCTTTCAATGAAACTCGAGTAGCGGTTTAATACACGATGAGAAGCCGAATTCATGCGCCCTAATTACAAGCATACCAGTTATATGTTCATTTAACAGTACCAACCAATATTTGTCCCTCTATATGCTTCATATAAATATAACATGGTTATATTTGGGATAAAACTACCTTCAATAGTACACATTCTCGTTCTTTTTCGGGCCGAGTCTCATGCGGGATTCGAACCCACGCCCTCAGAGTAAGGCAACTATCGCCAGCATTGACCGTACCAACAGCTTACCGCACACCCATTTCGCCTCGGTCCAATAATCGATAGTTAAGTCACATCTTAATAATGTAAATATACTGAACAGATTTGCACTAAAAGGGTAATTTTCGACAACAGTCATTACTTCTCGATGAAATAACACCCTTGCTAACTTTTGACCTATGTTACTACAATAACATACGGAGTGTCCCTTTAAGTTGCCATCCTAAACCTTTCTTAAATAAATCAACCGATAGAATATAGGTGTAGTTAGTTAATGATTGGTATAAATAAAATAAATAAGATATATTGTGTGATATAAGTATGGCTTTTAAATATGTTCACACGATTAAGCAACATCAATAAGTGCAAATACTGAAAATGCGCTGTAATAATTCAGATTTAGATTATCACTGCGAGTATCCACAAAGAGACAAAATATGTTAGTCATGCTTCATAACTGACTTTATTAGTAACACTATCTAGTAAGTAGCAATAGATAATAATAGAGTGTACCCTATGAACATAAAGACAGTTCACAATATATAGAGATAATGTGTTCATTGATTGATTGAAAACATATTTTATTCATTTAAGAAATGAATTGGGCACAAGTTGTGAAACTTATAGAAGCCCTCTCCAGGTAATCAACAACTATTTTACAAGGCTAGAATACATAACAAGAAAGTAAGAAATCTACAAGTGACGAAGTGGGTAAACATGTAATATACATTATTAAGGCAAGACACAATTGGAAATGTTATTCTTATGACAAAATGCACTTTGAATATGGTAAATACGTACATTAGTATTAATGTATTATTTGAACCGTTGACTCCTTCCAATGAATTTATGAACATGGTGAAATATGTTTTCATTGACTGTTTGTGGAAGATTTGGGTTTCCATACAGGATTGTATTAATATCAAATTCTGCCTTTAAATTATAAAATCTTTGCTTTAATTCTAAACGAAGATCAGCATGTCTTGGACATCTCAAGAAGAAATGATAAACATCTTCAACTAAAGCACCACAAATGCAAGATTTACTTTCAGATAAATTGACACGATACAGATCACCGTTTAGGGAACTACAAGAATTTAATGTTTAATGTGTTCATTAATTAAGGCATTAATATGTCAAGTTCGAAATATCGGAAATTCAGTCAATTAAAGTACAATGCAGGAATAAAGGTATTCCCTCGATACTTTTGTAAATTCATTTTAATCTTTACTTCATTTTAAAGTAATACAAATACAAAACAACATCTTTATCAATGTTCCTTAAATGTAATGTTCCTTTTGTATCAAATTACAGCATTGCGTAGTAAGCGTTTGCCATTGATTTGCGAAAAATGAAAGATTGAAAGAGCTAAATATGAGCGTTAATATATAAGATTATGCTTATTTACTCATAATCCTACTATTGCATAAAGGTTTTATTTAATGAATATGAATTTCTTGTAAATGCATATCTCGCCCGATGCGTGCGGAAGATGCTAAATGTCAGTTAACATAACTTCAGTCTACGATGGCAGCTTGATTCAATACGAATATTAAAGTTTATTGAATATTGAATGATATAATAGAAAATTATTTATTACTGCACTTTGAAAATATTAACCACTTAAAAATTCCTTGGCGCTACAGAAGTCAGCCTTCCCTCATGTTGCTGGCTTCACACTGCTAACCTTGCATTTTCCGTGTAATCGGGGACACTTGTGTATCGGCGCGAAATACCAACAAATTCTATTCCCTTATGATGTGTGTAAGTGTTTATGAAATTTTACAGGCAAACGGGACAAAGTACTGTCCGGGCCAAAAATACATTTCCTAGGTTTAAAAGGGCGAAAAAAAAGCATATGGCAAAGTTCTGTTAACCCGGGACGTCCCCGGTTGAGTGTGTGTCCCCGGTTGAAGGTTGTGTATAGATACAACTGTCCCCGGTTGCCACCTTTAACAAACACACACATACATACACACATACATACACACACACATAAACACCCACACACACCTACACAAACGAAAACACTACATTCAAATACAACAAGCAGACAGAGTCGGCCATATCCCCCGCCATGTAGGAATTTTGAATATATTTATGCATTTTGAATATATAATGCATTTACTTTCTATATAGCAAAAGGCACATCTAGACTACTGTGTTGATACCTGTACAAAGTTTCAGCAAAATATATTGAATTGTTTTGAAGTTTGAGGCCGGAATGGAAAAGCCCGGACGCACAGACGGACAGACGGACAGACGGACAGACGGACAGACGGACGGAGCTCATTTCTATATCCCCCGCCAACTTCGTTGTGGCGGGGGATAAATATAACAAATACATACATACATTTCAATACATACCATACACGTAAGTACGTGAAAATAGACATTACGATACAACAATATAAAATCTATGATAATATTTAGCAAGTACATGAATACCCCACAATGTGGATACAATTCATTCGGCGTATATATATACATTTTATTTACAAGGGCGGCTAAGGAGTTACACAATTTGAGTGTTCATAATTATATAAGGAAGCAGAGCTGGTTTACGGGTGGCTGATGAAGGAAGAATGGTTGGAGGGATGCGGCATAGGTTCATAGGTTATGCCTTAAGTCACTGTAAAAGCTACAACTAGTTAAAAAAATGCAATTCGTCCTCAACCACCTTTGTATCACATAAGGTACAAGTCCTGTTTGACAGAGTTACTACAGGGCGCGAGAATCTTCCAGTTTCTACTGCTAGCGGTAGAGTTCCACATCTCAATTTGGCGAAGGCGCTTCGATTAACAGCTGTTTTTAAATAGGCTTCAGTGTTGAATGAATATTTATATAACCGATATGTTCGAAGCTTATTACCATGTATAGGTCATTTACCATTCCACAACTCATCCAGCCAATCACGTTGATCTAATAGGAACAACCAGTGTTTAACAAATTCCATGTCAGTTATGATGATATTCATTATGTCAGGAACAGGTAACTGTCAAGATAAGATTGTAGAGTTGAATCTGCTGGCCCATGATTTACGATACTTTTGAGACCATGTGTTGATTTTATGGACGATTCGATCGTTGTCACTTTTACTAATTACACGCCACAGACGTATAATTTCTATTTTTTGTTTTAATGAAGGTGGAAGTCCAACCCATATCTCCACGTACACCTAGATTAGGAGACTTTCTTCCAACATGAATGCGTTCTCTTGTTTTCTCTCGTTTTCCAATCAATCAATCAATCAACGTTTTATTTCTCAAAAACCACCCACTACGGTGCAATAGAATAAAACATATATACATATTATATAAACAGACAAGAATGGTGATAACAACATCTTCATTTTAACTTTTCGGAAACGATTCGTAGGTATTTCGATAGATTTTTCAATTCTGTCACTTTTGTGGTACATATTAATCTTTTATATTTGTAAATATTCGGCCATTTAAGAAAACATTCATTGATATAAATACGCCTTTCTGTTTCAAGTGATTAACATCTAAATAAATAATGTATTTCATCTGCAACAGCTGGAGAATCACACAGAGAGCATGTTCTATCCTCAGGGGTAGACCACGCCATCTGCCGCTTTCTACTGGGAAATTGTGGTTACTTGTTCTCAATTTTAAAAGTGGGATATAATATGATTTCTGAAGTAGAAGATAGTTTTCAAAGGAAGGTACTTCCTTAAGCCAAATATAATATATTCCTTTAGAGCTGTTGAGAACAGAGCTTCGCC
Organism: Gibbula magus; assembly: GCA_936450465.1. Taxonomy (NCBI): domain Eukaryota; kingdom Metazoa; phylum Mollusca; class Gastropoda; order Trochida; family Trochidae; genus Gibbula; species Gibbula magus. The sequence continues at coordinate 52,392,308 of OW388296.1, read as the reverse complement.
AGAATTGATAGAAATGATCCCTTAGTGTCATTTCTACTTGTGAGGAGACCCATTTCGGGGAGTAATTATAAGGGTTTCTGAATACATCACTCTACGTTCTTAAGCCAAACATTATCATTACCATTATTCAGTTTTTCATAAATTAAATATTCTAGAGCTGTCTAGCTGTCTTAGATATTTTCATTTTATTAGTAGTAAGTGTATTAAGCCAAAACATAATAGTTCTCTTCGCTATTTTTATACTCATTGGTTCTCTTCCTAGCTCGCCATATACAAAGAAATTGGCTGTTGAATTTCTTAAACCAGTACACAGCTTTAGAAATTTAAGATGAAGTTTTTCAATAATTTCCGTATTTTCATAGCCCCATATTTCACAGCCGTACAATAAAATAGGAGTAATCATGACATTAAATGCTTTAAAGAGAGTATCTAAAGGTAAATGATTATCCCTAGCTCTACGCAGGAGACAAAACATTTCTTTTGATGCATTATGTGTCAACAGTTTAATAGCAGAATAAAATTTGCGGTTTCTATGAACGGAAATGCCAAGGTAAGTATAAGAGTCTTGGAAATATTTCCTGATCACCCAAGACAAATCAGTTTTTGTACTTATTGATAGGCCCCCTCCAAATACAACTACCTTGGTTTTTTTGAGATGTTAACTTCAAGCTTGTACCAGTGTGTAAGCAAGGTAGACAAGGTAGACCTTACGCCTAATGAGCTGATCACCCAAGCAGAGAATCCAGATAATCCGGATTAACAGACTGACCAAACGGTGGGTTTTAATCAAATTCATTACTATATGAAACACAGTTCACTCAAATATCCAATGCAGTCATTAAACACAGTTCACTCAATTAGGTGAACATATTTCAGCGACAGACTATAATCCCCCAGCCCTAATCCCTTAATCCCTCTAAAAAATGAGAACCCTCCGACCAAACTTAATTTACATCGGCTTAACACTACTGGTCAAACTAACATAAGGCAGACCTTAATTTTCCCTTCAAAAGTAGGAAACTCTGCTTTATGTGCATGAACCAAACGAATATCGGATTATAATTAACGATGCCTAATTAACGACCCTAATTGGCTTATTCAAGTGGGCCATGCCAGTTTCAGTTTCCATCACAAGATGGCAAACGTTCAGGTAGACGTTAGCTTCATTCCAAATAAACGTGGTAGCCAGAATTTAGTGTACAGAGGACATAAGTTCAGAATCAGGACAACAGTGAACAAGTTCTTGTGACGACTGGACATAGACCAGTACCAACAATCTAATCAGGAAGAAATTACAAGTAAGTTATCAAACATGTTTATCCTTGATTGATATTGTAAAATTCTAAAATTCAAGTTTATATCAAAGTTATAACTGTAACCGACAGAGTATTTATTAATCAAAGCAATTGACAACATCAAACAAATAATCTACTTTACAAGTAATGTGTGATGTAATGTGTTACACTTAATGGTGGAATTATTTATTTTGTGCATCATTGTTATATTTGGTCGTTACTATTTAATATTTATTAAAATATGGGCTTGTATGAACATAACATACCATAAATGTACATAATATCAACAGTTATATTTGAAAAATAAATCTATCATCAGATAACGCATACCCGTATTCGCCGTAATAGAAGCCCTGGGCGTTTAAAAAATCGTAAAATGGGGGCGTTTATTAAAAAAATGTCTGTTGATGTCCAAAAGAAAAAGAAATATCGATTTTATTTCAGGGTTTTAATCAAAATAAGTGTATCAAATAAATGTAAAGAAGAGTTAAATACCGCAGTTAATTATTTGTATAAAATTTCAACAAGTACTGATACACAATTTGCAATGGCCTTTGAAACTAAACTCACGAAGATACATTGAGTAATTGAATCCGCCATCTTGTCGCGTCATTACTCTTATCCAAAGATACTTTAGTTCGCTAGACAGACAGACATATAGACATGTTTATTCAGCATGTAAGGCTCAGTGGCACATAGTACAGTTGAAATTATATTAGAACAATTTGGTCACGTGACTTTGAAGACGATTTAACATGAGATTTCATAAGGTACATCAAACGTTTTATAAATATTGCAACATTTTGAATTGCATCCGCATTTTTTGCAATTATAAGATTGTACATCGTTTGTTGGTTAACATTAACGCATTTAAAAAACTTATTCCTGCATTCGGAAAAGGCTTCACAGATTAACAGAATATGATATGACATGAACATGACATGGTCTCCAAACATGTTACAAGTAAGAAATAAATCTCCAACAAATATTCAAAGTTCAAACATCACTTCATGATCTTTTATTGTTGTGCTCCTACGAATTCACGGGTCCTGCGAACTGGTCTGACCTACGAAATCACCGGACCATGTTGAACTCGATGTAATTTTCTTGTTAGCAACAAGTGTGTCACGCGTTTGAATGAAACTATTTGTAAAATTGAGTTAAGCTTGAGTACACAACATTATGTCAATGTTGCCTATAATGATTTCTTGAATTGTTTATATGATGAACTTGATAAAATTGGCGTTGTTTTTAATGTTAAGAATACTTCTGTGAAAGGTAAGTCAAAGTATAAACCGTATTGGTGTGCTGATCTTGAAAAGCAACTAGATACTGTCTCTGCAGCTGAGCGTGAATGGTTGAAATGTAAAATCTACGCGGACATATTCAACACGCGCTTTTCTGAGTGGCTCGAACGTAATGATTTGCTCGACGAAGAGCAGAATGGTTTCCGAAGTAAACGTAGTACATCCGAACATAAATTATTTATACGCTATTCTCTATCATCAAAAACCGGAAGTCGACAAATCTCCCTACTTTCGTGTGTTATATCGATGCAATGAAAGCGTTCGATCGCGTCAATCGAGAATGTCTTTGGTACAAATTGATAAAATTGGGAGTAAATGGAAAATTCTTTACGGCGTTCAAATCGTTATATGAAAATAATCACTCGCGTGTTTTCGTATATGGTAATATGACCAATAGTTTCGCGGTAAATAGCGGAGTTAAGCAGGGCTGCGTTTTGTCACTTTTCTCTATTTTTATTTATGATTTAGTTCATGAGGTTAATACACTCAACTGTGGGATAGAGGTAGATAACACCATGATCAGTCTCCTATTGTATGCAGATGATGTTGCTTTGATGGCCCCTAATGAATTCGAAGCATCACTTCAACGTATGCTTGATTGTGTCAGTGAGTGGTGTAAGAAATGGCGCCTTTAAAATTTACAGCCAAAAAACCAAGATAGTCCATTATCGTAACATTTCCTCTGTACATTCATCTTTTATCTTTACTTGTGGCAATGAAAATATAGAGGTAACTAATTCCTATAAATACTTGGGAATTTGGCTTCAGGAACATTTAGATTTGCAGTATACAGCTAAAGCTATTGCTAAATCAGCTGGTAGAGCGTTAGGAGTTATTATAAGTAAATTTAAGGATGTTGGTGGTATGAATTATGACGTATTCACAAATTGTATGACAATTTAGTTCAACCTATTTTATCTTATGGATCTGATATATGGGGCACGAAAGAATCCAGTTGTATTAATGCTATCCAAAATAGAGCTTGTAGGTTTTTCTTAGGAGTGGGTAATGAGACTCCAAATTTAGCAGTCAGAGGGGAGATGGGTTGGCTCTCTAATTTAACGAAACAACGTATTGAAATAGCTCGTTTTTGGAAAATAATTTCATGTGCAAGTGATAACAGATTTACTTCTATTATCCACGGGTGGTCTTCAGCAATAACGAAGTCTTGGGATTGCACTGTTGGGAAAATTTTCCAAAATTTACAATTGTCTTTAAATTTTAATTTTACTATTCTAAAAGGTGAACTTATTGATATAGATAAAGCAAATTGGTTTAAATCACTTTGGGACTTATCGTCTTTTTAAGACTTATTTTGGTACATCTTCAGTAAATGACAGGGCTCATAGAAGTTACTTAGCAAAGTTTAGATGTGGCACACTCTCCTTCGACGTAGAACTTAGCCGGTTTAAGAAGCCCAAAACTCCCTTAGAGCAACGTATATGTAGATATTGTATATCCTCTAAGATTGAGGACGAGACACACTTTCTAATAGATTGTAATTTATATTCTGATCTGAGAACCCCCTATTTTGATCGTGTCTCCTCTTAACATCCTAATATAAGAAATGTCAATTCCGGACCAATGTACATTTATTATGCAGTGCGACGATCTATCTAATTCCGTAGCTGCACTCATTACCAACATGTTTAAACGTAGACTATTCACTCCCGCCTCTAGTGATATTTTAGTATAATATTTTTAGAAAATGTATATACCAGTCTTTTATAAATATATATTTTAGCCCTTTAGTGCTTTTAACATTGTATGACATTTGGTGTCTAACAGGAACGTCTATGAACGTCTTCGAACGTCTATGAATCAACCGTCTTTCAATATTCATATCAGTTATATGTTATATATATAATACATAACGATTTTAGGACACTTGTAAAGTGAAACTTGATAACCAAAAATACTCCAACAGTTTACAGCAAACAGAACAGCGGTGTGGCATTGGGTATCCTCTCGATCTGCCTACAACTCGTTCTGCCTACAGCTTAAAACAACACACGTCAAGGTCGGTTGGTCACAGGAGTGTAGACACAGTGAGAAATTTGTACATGACACTTTACACAACTAAACTTTGAGAAAAACAGTTTATTTTGACACTCTAATTATCTATTGATGAGTCCATCAAATCAAAACGACCTAAAAATGTATTATTGACATACTCTAGTTGATAACTCGCCGTAGCCATTGAGTTCCTCTCAATTAATTACTCGACCAGATATAACGCTGACAAATAAAGAGAGTTACCTCCCCCGACCCCTGACCCCCGCTAGGTGGCTTACCCCTGTGACGTCATTCCTTTGTCGCCGAGCGGTGTGAACGCATTAACAGGTCGGTCGGTCGCAAGAAGAAAAAGCTGTTGACGTCCAGATTCGACGCCAAGGTGTTGACGGAGCTCAGGATGGACTCCGTCCCTAACCTTCTTAGGCGTTCACCTGAACACTACAAGGCCCTGGTCACGAGGCAACGGATGGGGCGGGGCGAGGAACTTTTGATCAGAGCCCTCCGTGAGCTGTTACCACTGCGCCTCTGGCAACGGCTATTGGGTCTGCTGACCTCGGCACAAGACTTTACCTGAGGGGGCTCAGACCTCTACAAGTCTTTCTCAACACTCATGTGAGGGAGAAGACATGCCGTCACGTGTTCTCACTTCCGAGGGACATCATCCACCATTTAGCCTGGTGGAGGGCGGTAGATAATGTCTTTTCGGGGGTTCCCCTCCGGGCACATTTCAACTGTTCGCGGACGCCTCCACCCAAGAGTGGGGAGCCCATCTGGGCCTAGAACGAATGGCAAGCGTGTGGTCTCCAGGACAAGCGGAGCAGCACATCAACGCCCTAGAATAAGATGTTATTTGCCTGGCGATCGCACACTGGTTGACCTGCCTGAGGGGCGAAATCTTGCTAGTCCACACGGACAGCTCGATTGCGGCCTGAGCGATCAACAAACAAGGGTCGACCAGGGCAGACTCAATTCTGCAACTGGTGATGGAGCTGTTTCGCCTGGTAGACAGCCTCAACCTCTCCATTCGAGAGGTGCACATCCCGGGAGCCAAGAACGTTTTAGATGACCCTCTGTCTCGCCCAGACAAACCTCCGTCCACGGATTGGATCTTGCACCCAAGAGTGTTCGAGAGTCTATGCCTTCAGTTTGGAAGGCCGCACATAGACCTCTTTGTGACACGGCTCAATCATCAGTTGCTGACTTAGGTGTCTCCAGTACTCGACCCGACGCCCTTTAGTTAGGATGGCATGGGATGGCCGTTTACGCCTTTCCCGCTGCGACAATAATGGCGCAAATCGGCTTCTACTCATAGCATCAGACTGGCCGGCAAGGGCATGGTACGTACCTCTCAGGAGGCTGAGCACGCAGGACCCAGTTCCTCTTCCGCTCAGGTGGGACCTCCTCACGAGCAAGCCAACCGGCCGCGTACACGAAACTCGCAGGTCTTTCATCGACACACTTGTCTTATCTCAAAATGGGGTTAAAACGCGCCGGTTATTCTCAAGCAGTGGCTAAAACGGTGGCCAGCGCCCAGCGATGAGTCCATGAGTCCACGAGGAAGCTCTATGACTTCCAGTGGAACGCCTTCGCAGCCTTCTGCAAGAAGAAGGGGTTGGATATTCTGCGGTAACGGTTCCTCGGTTCGCTGAGTATCTAGTTCACCTCCGCATGCGGGGAGGTCTTAAGGCGTCCTCCATTAATACCTATTTGTACGCGATAATGTCCGTTCTCCGCAAATGGTAACCGGGTATAGACATATCCGTGCTTAAGGAAATCGTTTAGACCTATCGACAGGTGGACGGACACCAGAAATCGAGGCCTCCGGAGTGGGACTTGCGGTAGTGATGAACCACGTTAAGTCAGACTTTTACGAACCTCTGGCCGACACTACTATTCTTCATCTCTCAGTTAAGACAGCGTTTCCCTTAGCCATGGCATTGGCTGCCAGAATATCGGAGTTGCATGCCTCACAGGGAGACCTCCTACGGTTTGAGGTTAGGGACGGGGGCGTAGCCACGCTGGGGCTAGCTCCCGAATTCATATGTAAGAAGTAAACTGCCAACGAGCGTGGCAGAACGTTCAATATTCAGTCTCAATTCAGTTCAATATTCTTCTCCACTATTGACCCTTCAGATGAGGAGAACTGCCCCTCTGTCCGGTTCGTGCTTTACATATCTATGTGGAGCGAACTCAGTCCCTACGGCATGGGAGGTGCAGGCGATTCTTGCCTCATTCACAGACAAGCGTGAAGGAGATGGACAAGAGACTACTAGGGGTCTATCTCAGGTGGGCTACAAGGCGGCTGACCTCCCTCTACCTGCTCGCTCTAAACCTCATGAAATCAGAGTGGTCTCAGCGACTATGGCTCTTCATACTAACATCCCTGTAGCGGACATCATGGCGGGCTGTTTTTGGAAGTCTGGCATGGTGTTCGCTAACCACTATTTACGCGACGTATCAACCAAAGATTTGGTAGGCGTGCAGAGGCTAGGGCCTCAAGTGTTTGCTCAACAGGGTACCTCCTCTGGACACCCGTCCAGGGGGTTCCCTTCGTCACGTTAAGGGATTGGCCCTTTCTCCTTTAGTGCGCCTTAAATAAATTTTGCATCGCACTCTCACTTGGTTGTCGTGTTTTTTGTTATTTAGTTGGCGACCCTTATGGTTTGTTGGTCCGACCCTACAGGGGTGATAACCTTGCACCCCTAAGGTTTTGGCTAGCTAAACGTCCAGGTTCAGGTTCGGTTAGTGTCAGCCAGCGGTCATATTTCGCATTACAATCGCCAAACAGGGGGTTAAGGGGTCTAGTTACCTTCCCACTCTCGGGTTGCCTCGCAGACCGGCTCCATCAGTTGGATGCTGGCTACGGTGCGTTATCAACCAGAGTATGTAAATAATAGTACGTTTTTGAGTATACGTTATTATTTAAAATCACCGGTCTTTATTTCGCTGACATGGGTCGGGGGAGGTAACTCTCTTTATTTGTCAGTGTTATATCTGGTCGAGTGATTAATTGAGAGGAACTCAATGGCTACGGTGAGTTATCAACGGTAATTATATATATATAAGTATAAATAATGACGTTTACTCCAAAACGTTCTATATAGTAATACCAACGATACCGCCCGTCCTTCCGTTAGAAGAAAATTTTTGTGCGGTCGATTACAGAAAAACTATTCATCTCATCCATCTAAAATTGTGCACATGTCTTCTTCACCACTAGGAGAGATGCAGTGCGAAATTTAAACCGAATTTCAAAATTGTGTTTACTTCGTCATATCGGAGCTAGAATGAATGAAGCTACTTCTGTGTTGTGATTTGTTGACTCTATCATTTACTTTTTCATGCAACTTTCATCAAAAGCTACTTCTGTGTTCTTGTTGATTTTACTATTTTATATTTCCACTGATTATATTTTGGAAAAAGTTAAATTTTCTTTGCTTTCAGTCATAAACTTAGGTATATCCCTCACTGTGATTACAGCGATGTGCTTCCATGTACCTATTGTTCCAAGTCACTCGAATGTATCATTATAATGGATTAATTTCCAAAATAAAGCTGAAATCAGTGGTAAAGGCAGTAGTGTTATGTTACCCCTACCTTTTCAAGTTATTATTATTCTTACTGTTACTTAAACCACCCTTTTTTACATGAAGAGACTTGTCCTACCCTTTCAACCATCACTTTTATCTTAGCAATTACATTTCATGGCTTATCAATCCTTAGGTAAACACCTCTCTCTTTAAGTAAAATAAAAATGTCAAACTTGAACAGTCGGGGGTATTAGTGAGCCATACTCACTCTTTTTTGCTTGTTGTTAGTTTGTATACTTGTTTTGTTTTGTTTATAACTGGTTGCTTGAGTTGATGAGTGATAAGTCCACCAAATTTTCTATATTAAATAACTATCGACACAGCATGATAATTGTTATTTTGTTGTTTAATAAAAACAAAACTGGTTTCTTAAGTTCAGGTCAGCTAAAGGATAGATGCAATGACATATGGTCCAAATCGGATTCATTAAAATGGGATGTCAATTTGACAATTGCTCGATTTTAAATTTTCTGAAATCGGTCAATGAATTATTTATATACGGATTTTTAAAAAACTGCCTAATTTAGTCCCGGCGACCAGAATGAAAGTCTGCGGGGGTGTGACCCCTGAGGGCATGACTTCTGTGACGTATCAGGAGGAATCTGATTTTCGGCGATAGTCATAATTCAACGTAATTTCGCAACATTTTGATTGTTAATTTCACAAAGAAATCTTCAATAAACCAACTTAAATTTCCCATATATCGAATGTTTAGATATCCAACTAGGTAATTCCGCAGATGACACAATTATTACATAAACATGTCTTTTTGGCGATGTAATAACCTCATAAATTCTATTAACGAGACTCGGCGGAGTGGCTGTCTAGCCGGCCCCGTCTGTCGTTTATCACAGTCACGCCTCAGTGAGCATTTTCAAAATGAATCGCCCAACTAATTGCGGTAGTGTTAAAATGGGTGAATTAAAATCGTCTTAATTATCAATTGCAACTGTATATTGTTTCGATTTCATGCTCAATTGATTCCGATATACAATATACGTAAAGGTAATCATCTGTCATTCTTGAGAAAAATGCATTTCATCAGATCTATAAGTCCAATCCGAACATCTATGATCTCTCAGTGTTAACTAAATACAGTTAACAGTGGTGGGTGGCTAACAGAATGAGTATTAACCCGGATAAATCTAACATACCTAACATATCTAAATACCACTCAGGGGCGGATACAGCTCCGGGGGGGGGGGGGGGGGGGGGGGGGTTCTTTCTGCTTAGTGATAGGTTAACATCTTGAATATACAGGGTAAATATACTATGTCTGTGGCAAAAAGGGGGGGGGGGGGGGGTGCACCACTGTTTTGAGGTTGGTTTCAGTGTTATTTTTAATTGAAAAGGGGGGTTGCGCACCCCTGCACCCCCCCTCTAGATCCGCCCCTGCCACTATTTCAGTGTGCTACTCAACTCATTAACAAGTACCCTCAAATCCCACTTAATATTATTACCCATATATTTGATACCAAAATAGCACCGATACTTTTATATGGATCATAAATATGGGGTTATTCTGTTAGAGAAAATATTGAAAAAGTTCATATTTCTTTCCCTAAAAAATATCTTGGAGTCAGTAATTTCTGTCTAACTCGGCTATACTTGGTGAAGTTGGAAGGTCGAGACTATGTATTCATTATGTTCATAGATGTATTAAATATTGGACAAGGCTACTACATATTTAAACAAATCGTCATCCAAGGCATGTTATTTAATGCTTAAGTCATATGACGACCATGGTGATGTCAGTTGGGTGTCACTTGCTCGTACTTTATTAATGGAGACTAGTTTATAATGCGTGGATCTCCCAAGACTGTGGTGACATATAATGTTTTATGGAATGTTTTAAACAACGATGTAAAGATATTCAATATAAAATATGGCAAATGTATGAAAACATTAGAAACTGTGAATTTTCATTTTATTTATCCTTTCAATCATGCTGTGACTCGTATATAATGTGATAACATAAAAATGTGAATCTGTATGTAAATAGTATATACTTTATATGTCAAAATATATCATGTTATCTATAACAAATAAAATTATTAAATCTATGCTGTTGTCAGATATTGTCATGTTCACTTCTAATATAGGGGTGGCCTGTTTTTTCTCGGTCTGCCTACACTTTTATTTTGATGCTGCGGCTGTAGGAAAACTCGTCCCCAAAACGAACTCGTACCCACAAAAATCGGAAAACTCGTGCTCAAATCTGCAGGAGAACTCGTACCCACTGTTTAGTTTGGGTATTAGCTGTATTAATAATATTAATAAATTATTCATTTGTCTTAATATAAATTAGATGTTTCTATGTTCGTATATCGTATCGCCTTATGGTATGGACTCCGAAAGTCTGTATCAACCTGTTAATTGCGACTTGAAAAGCCAGTTCTGTAACTAACTTGTTTTCATAAAGACATGAGGAAGATTAAAACATAATAAAAACATAACACAAGCTTCTGTTGTTGATACCATATTGACAATATTCTGAAATAATACATTGCTATGTATGTGACAGTGTCAGTAGAATCTGTTTTTCAAAGTCAATTTTTTAGAATCTACAGGTTTTGAATACTTTTCCTCGAGAAACATTGGTTGCTATTATTTTTGCCTTCAAAGTAGATAAATAGCAAAGTTATTGAACTGCCTACCTAACATGTTTTTGAATAATAAGAAGCAATCACTAAATTATTTTGTTTACCATAAAACATAACTATTACACGACTTTCTAAAGCATTAATGGTCAAACTTGCTAATTAAATTAATTGGCCACAGACCTGATATATCTCAATGAGCATAAATTTTATATGTTCTCATATCTTAATGATATGTCTTATCATTTGTGAAAATAAAGTTCTGAAAACCTTTTTTTGAGAAAGGAAAATTTGGATAACAAGGTCTTCGAGACTTACCCAAATTTAATTATCTGCCTACTTCTTATAAGACAAGGTTCACTAAATTAAAATATTTTACCACTGTAATTTGCCTTAATCTTGTAGACAAAATTGCCGGACTACTACTACTACTACTACTACTACTACTACTACTACTACTACTACTACAACTACTACTACTACTACTACTACTACTACTACTGATAATAATAAGGACAATTCGGGTAACAACAAAAGGTCTTCGAGGCATATGCTTGCCCAAGCTGTCACACCTGCATATATTTACTCAGTGTAATTTTTATTATTGCAGATGGAGAAAAGAAAATTCGTCGCAGTGTTTTCTGCAGGCATTTGTTTTATGATTTTGCTGACATCGGTTAAGAACTATGGAGGTGTGTCAACAGGCTTCATAAGTACGTTTGAACAGAACGCCATTCCTCTTCCCCGCTCAGTAGTCGTCACACAACAGTGTCATGTCATAGAAAATATGACGAAAGGTCGATGGAAAACACGTCCGTTGACTCCTGAGGAGAATAACCACATGTTTCAATTCCTGAAACGGGTAAGACATGACTTCAAGTTCCCCCGAAACTACCAGAGGTCGGACGGTCTGTGTGGCAATATAAGCACCAAGGAGCCAGGAGTTACTGGACAGTACCGAGCTGTGTGTGACCCTGAAGGTGCCACACCGTGCTGCTTCAACTACAGATGTTCCTCCAAGTCTGTTGAGGAGTGCAAGTGTGAGAACTGCTTTGACATCAGGAACATGAAGCACGCCGAATATTCCTCCTGGATTCCCTCCAACCCCGCCTGTGTGTACGGTACCCACAGTCCTCAGAGCGCATGTCAGATACTGAAGGGTTTGAACATTGCCTTTGTTGGAGATTCCTTGATTCGAAACCTCTACACAGCTTTGCTGCTCGTTGTGACAGGGAACATGAAGGATGGTGCTATGAAGTCTGACGTCACGGAAGGTATACCATGCTTTATTTTATATATCATGTATGAGCAGTATTTGAAGGTGAGGTGAGTTAGGGTTTAACGCCGCTTTCAAGAGTATTTCACTTATATCACGGCTGCTAGTATTATTGCAGGGAGAAATCCCGCAACGTAATGTGGCTATGCATTGCGGTGTAACCTGCGAGCAACGGCTGGAACTAGCGAACCATGGTACTGCACTGACATTCAGTGTAGCATTGCACCCAAACCTTACTGCGTGTAGAACAGTTCTCTACTGCAGACAAAGTTGCCGTGCGCCTGGCGGAATTCGAACAACGGACCTCTTGATCCTAGGCCGAACGCGCTAACCACTGCGCTATCCCGCCCCCGCAGTGTTTGAAACTAATACGGGTCAACTGAAGGCCTTAAAGAGCCACCAAGAATGTTAGTGTTTCAAATAAATACATTTTTTTGGAAAATAAACTTATAACGTCAATCGCCAGAGAAATATGTTATCTACAAAATGACATGTGATAAATAATTTTCATATCACGACAATATAATGCAATTTGGTTTCAAAGAGAAGTACCCTTTCGAGTAGCGCGCGTTAAGTGTATGTGACGTCATATAAACAGAATCCCCTTTATTGCATAAAACATACAACGCAACAGCAAGCGTTTCCGAAGCGTGAAGGCTCGTCTCAAGCGCAAGTTGCCATACCAACCCATGTGCTGCACGTGCATGTTATCCTCGTCACACATTACTGAATGTGACGATTGCTTTATAAACAAAGTTTCTAAATGTCCTGAGAATATACAAATTATTGCCTGTTTAATGTACTTTTTATTAAGATAAGACCAGCAAATTATGGCATTTAAAAAAAATAATCATTAATTATAAAATTCAAGCAAAATACCTAGTTGGGTAAAACAATTATTTTAATATCTGTAGCAAATCAATATTAGATGAAATGGTAAATAAACAACCGCCAAAAATTATATATTTCAATTTCTTTCATTGCTCATAAACTTTGTTTTTCTTTCGTGTCTTTGTATACAGTGTGTAACTGGATCTATATTTAGACTGGAAAACACCTTTACTAATTAGTGCAATTTTATTTTGGGTCGAACAAAATTGTGAAAAATTAAATGTATATATTTCACGGAGATAGATTTTTGGCAATTTTCCTATATGTTCATCAACATCCTTGATGACTCTTTAAAGATCCACAAGTTTGAAAAGCTGTGGCTCCTTAGGAGACACTGTGGATCCTAACATTCCGTGCTAAAACTTAGTTTCGTAATTGTAACAAATGCAAATACACCAATTACTTTTTTTCTTCTTTTTTTTTTTATACCAGAGGCATTCCATGGCCTCAGTACCTGGGGAAAATTAAAAATTTTGTATTTTCATAAAATGTTGGAGTGTTTTGTGTGAAAAATAACTTATTTTGTTGACACTACACTAAGAACCAGGTATGTAATAACATATGTCTACCATTTGTTTGTTCAGTATCACATTTTCAAGTTAAAACCAAAACAATATCATGCTAAACTGTTTGAGAGGCATTCTAGAAGTTGGTGTGATGAAGAAGACAAATATTTATGGATGATCAACTTCTTTATTAACAATAGCGACGTTTCGGTATAGATCCTTATACCGTTATCAAGCATATGGGAGAGATGATAAAATCAGAGATTATATACATGAAACATTTTTGGTATGATAATGGGATAACAAAGCCAACAAGATGAGATAACAATAAGATGAAAGCTGTAACAAGCAGGTAGTGATAACATGGATACCAGTGGAAGGTAAGTTAATTGAGTTGGGATGGGGATACAATGCAGCAGTGAGGGTGAGCAATCAGTGGAGGATAATGAAGGAAGCCAGAGTGAGTAGAGTGGATTAATTATTTGTGGATTAAGTGGTTGTAAGCTGATGGGATGAAATAGCCTTGATCTCTATTCAAAGAGGGGTTATGTCTCAAAATTTGTAAAGCTTCAGATAAACGGCGGTGGGTGTAATCATGTTTGTTGTTTGTGAGTGTTTTGACAGCGTCCCAATTGATGTTGTGTTGTGGAAATTTGGTGATGTGTTCTGAAATGGCTGATTTGTTGTCTTCCTTGATTGTGGATGTTTTGTGTTCTTTGATGCGTATGTTGAGTGGTCTGGATGTTTCCCCAATGTAGTTACTGCCACAGTTGCAGCTGATGTTGTAAACTACGCCTTTAGGTTGTTGTTTAGCTGTGGAGTGTTTCCTACCATTAGCCCTAATGATGGTTTTGAGTGGGGTGGCCGTGGAGAAGTATGTGTCTATGCCTACTTGCTGCTTGAGTAGGCGGCTGATGTGATGTGAAGTTTTACCAATATAGGGTAGTGGGATGCGAATGGGGGCAGGGGTAGGCTTGGTAGTAGTAGGTTTAGGTGCTGGATTTTTAGTGCGGTTGATGACACGGTCAACAAGATGAGTTGGGTAATTGTTGAGTTGGGTGAAGACATGCCGGAGGTGATTTAGTTCGGAGTCAGGGGAGTCAGAGGATAGGTTTATAGCACGGCGGGTTAGAGTGGAGATGATGCCGGATTTAGTTCTGAGTGGGTGGTTTGAGTCAAAGTGGATGTACTGGTCAGTGTGCGTGGGTTTGCGGTAAACAGAGGTTTGGATGGTATTGTTAGGTGTGCGAGTAACTAGGACGTCAAGGAATGGAAGTTGTGAGTCGGTTTCAGTTTCGAAGGTGAATTGGATACGAGGGTGCTGTTGGTTGAGGTGTTGGAGGAGTGCAGTGGGGTCGTTATTTGAAGGGAGTATGACTGTGGCAGTAACTACATTGGGGAAACATCCAGACCACTCAACATACGCATCAAAGAACACAAAACATCCACAATCAAGGAAGACAACAAATCAGCCATTTCAGAACACATCACCAAATTTCCACAACACAACATCAATTGGGACGCTGTCAAAACCCTCACTGCTGCATTGTATCCCCATCCCAACTCAATTAACTTACCTTCCACTGGTATCCATGTTATCACTACCTGCTTGTTACAGCTTTCATCTTATTGTTATCTCATCTTGTTGGCTTTGTTATCCCATTATCATACCAAAAATGTTTCATGTATATAATCTCTGATTTTATCATCTCTCCCATATGCTTGATAACGGTATAAGGATCTATACCGAAACGTCGCTATTGTTAATAAAGAAGTTGATCATCCATAAATATTTGTCTTCAATATCATGCTAGTTTATCAGGTTAGTAAAAATTAAAATACATTTGGTTACAATCTTATACATTATCTTTCTTTGAAAACAGTTCTCTTAACAATATCTTGTGAAAATTTTAAAGTATGTCGAATGATAAAAATAAACCTATTGGTCTAATTTCAATTAGAGCACAGTCACATGCTTTCGTCCAATCATATGATTGTAATGTGGTCACGTGGAGTACATTTATATCCCGATAGATGTACGCTTGTCTGGTTGCGTTCGGGTATCATGCTCATAATACTGATTCACAGACTTCCATTAAAAACAATGTCAACTTATTGTTTTATTAATGTGGATAATACACATTTAAACACTTATTACATTGACAAATTATCTGCTGTGTTCCCTTTCCGAAAGGAAATAGTCACTTCCGTTGATGGGGGTCTTGCATATTAAGGAGCTTGATATTCCTAAAAGAAGAATAAAAACATGTAAATAAAGCAAGTAATGTGAAGTCAATTGGGATTTTTCAAGTGTATTTCATTTATATCACGAGTAGTGAAACAACGACAAGCACGAAACCATGTTACCAATGTTTTATATATGTTCAACCACGATATAAAAAAATATTATCAGAAGTTATATAGAACGACATAGAAATGAGAAATAAGAAGGTGATATAAAATTACCTTCTTGGAGTGTTAGAATATGGAGGCTGCATTGTCGTCTCACTGAAACCCCTGTATCGTCACACAGCGTCCGAGCGATGTCTAGTACGACGTTACTTTCTTTCCTACAGACAGTTCGAGTACAATTCAATTGGAGCAGTAACCTGAAATAATTTATATGCAATATAGACAGGATGCACAATAGCATATGCAACAATAGATATAACAACTCGTATAATTGATAAATACAGCTCAACAAACAACTTAACGTGTTGGAAAAATATTGGAAATACAAAAATCAATAACAAATTTCTGGGTTTTTCCTGTCTTGGTATATCGACCTTTTTTCACCAATATATAAGTTAACAAAAACAATGTGTGACATCTTCTAAAAATATTAAAATCAGATGAATCAATCTTTTGGCTTCCTGACAGCTGCAGGCCATAAGGACCTCCAACAAATCAAATCTGTCGGCCCGGTCCTTTTTGCCGACCTCCGGCCTACGGACCGACGTCAATTTCGAACACTTCGTCTTTTGACGGACGTTCAGTGTTTCTCATTATATTTTAATTGATACGAATGAAAATACCATATGTGTTGAATTCAGTTCAAATAAGTTTCACTCAACTAGCATTTCCAAATCCTAAATTGCCAAACGTACTTGTTTCCAATCATAATCTAACAATAACAGCCTTATACAAATGCAGAAACCGAAACTTCACAAATCATTTTTATGCACAGAAGTTATATGATCTGTTAAATGTTAACAACTCAATTTTTTCTTTTCGTCTGTTTTAGATAAGTTTAAAAAATTAAGTTTAACTCATTGCCACATACCCGCCGCGTTATATTGTCCGGTTTTCGATCAGAAATCACTGCTTTCATCTCACTATAGTGAATCGACTATCATTAAACTGTATTCTTAGGTAACAGTCAATATACTTCTTTATAAAATAATACCAAACGTTTGACACATATGACTCCCCCAAACACACTAAATATCCCCTTAATAGAATGATAGGATGTTTTCATTTTATACTGTGGATACTTGTAATGTGATATTATGATAATAATGAACTTTGATAGTTTCATCATTTCTATTCAGGTTAGATATAATTAACATTGACAAAACCTTTTTATTGATGCACTGAACATAGTTTTTGTGGTATACATAATTTCACATTTGCCAATATTTTTATCATTCTCAGCAGTAAGACCAATAATTAAAATTGCTCTTTACTTTCAGATATCAGACAAACGTGCAGCGACTGGCACGCTTTTCTTGGAAAAACATGTCGATATTATGTTGATGATGATGTTAAACTCTGTGGTGGTAGTGTCGTCATTAAGGGTTTCTTCTACTACAGCGCATATTTCTGGAATGATTTAAACAACAAAATTCGATGGGAAGATACGTCATTGATTGTCATGGGCATAGGAATACATAACAGTTATAACGAAGATATTGTTAAAAGAACCTTTGTACAACAATTAATGCGAAGGACAGAGAAGCTGAAATCCAGACCCAGGTTTCTGTGGGCCGCGCCACACTCCCCCGGCGTCCTCAAGTCTCCAACATATATCAACCAGACATACGAACAGGTGAAACGATACAATGCCAAAATGAAGCCCTATTTGGAGTCCCTGAACATCCCTGTCTTTGACACGTTCAGCATGACCGACGGTATGATGAGTATCGACGGACAACACTATGGTATCGGCATGAATCTAGTCAAGGCGAATATCTTCCTCAAGTATATCGAGCAAGCAAGGAAACAGCAGCGTTGGTGAACAGTGACATTTTTTAGCAAATCCCTTAGATAATTGTTTGTGTAATGAAATTCCAAAAGGAAATATTGTTCTTTGTGAGTGTAGAAAATTATGCCTCACGCGAATGTTTTATGGTCGACTGTTAGCATCTCTGCAATAAGCATTGTAACCCGAGCTGAAAGGTGAGGGATAACACAGGTGCAAAATGTGTTCCCTTGAAAGAGGCTTACAACGTATTCATCTGATTTAAACATTTTTTTGTCATGACAATATGTGAATTGGATTGATCAACGGGCTCAGTTTAACTTATATGGTCGAGTTTGCGTCTCCGTCGGCGTTTCGGGTGATATAGTGGAGAGTAACGGAGCATATATAAAACCATATGTAACCGAGCATGTCGTTCCCGTGGCATAACTCTAAAACTACATGTCCTTGACCTTTCTTCACCAAATTTGGTATACATCTGTTCTTACGAGTAAAGGCACTTTCTAGTTCGACATTAATGAAAGCAACAATGTAGCTGCATACAGAGTCTACATATTAATGGAACAAAATAGAAAGGAAACTATTTTGGTGTCTGTCAAAATGAGTAAGTCTAAAGAGTGATTTGATTACAATTGATTGAACGCTTGCTAATTTAATTGGAATATACATATAGGTACTCAGCTAATTCTCAGGGGATTTATATCAACATGGAGATCAAACGAACCTTTTTGTTTATTGAAGATAAGTGAAATGAAGGATACCAAATACATCACAGGTAATTAAAAGCTTTAAAGGAACAGTAGCACGTTTTTTCCACTCAAATAAATCGATGAATTGTATTTGAAAAATAATGTCACCATTAGTAAAATACCCTTGTCTCTTCGGAGAATCAAGTTTAAAAATGGGTGTATATAGTTCGATAAAGCCATGTGAATCGTTTTTGTAATTAGAAATAATAAATGTGTCCCCATTAAAAATGGCTGCCATTTTTGCTTTATACACATCGCCGTTAAGACCACTACGGATTTTTGTTATAAATAGAGGTTATCATGAGAACGTGTTTTGGTATGGTCAATATCCTGCATTAGGAATAAACATTGTATTTTGCGAGCCTTGGCGAGCTAAATACATAGTGTTTATTCCTAATGCAGGATATTTACCATACCAAAACACACGAGCATGGTACGTTTATCATACAATGTCATTATTCATTCATTTTGCGCTAAACAGCTTGACCATAATTTCAAAGTTGAAGTTTTCTTTAACTTCGCATATTGATATATGCAAATAGCAGCGTGTTATTCTCACGGTAAAATGACACAAAATAATGCCTCCTTAATGATGCTTTCAGTTAAAATAATTGTTATTTTGGCATGATATTAATTTTCAATATTCTAATACGATTCAAAATACGGTGTTTAAATGAAAAATAATTACCGTAAAGCCCAACTCACACTACGTACGATCGACTACAATCGCTGTACGATTGCGTCGTGTAGTCATCGTGTTGTTACTGTGTTGTTACTGTGATGTTAGTGTGTTGTCATCGTATAGTGATTGAGCTGATCGTGTTCGTTGCCCAACACGATTCGTCCAAATTAGAAACATGTTCCTAATTTCAGAAAATCGTGTTGTTGGCCTGTCGATCGTGTAGTGATTGTGTTTTGAACGTGTAGTGACTGTGTTGTGATTGTGTTGATCCTGCTTCAGCCTCTGGATACGATAACATCACAACCACAACACAAACGATAAACTGTCCGTCTTGCGATCGTACTGTTGCCGTACTCTAGTTAAATTAACCCATAAAGTGCTAAACTTTAGGACCACGATGGCAAGTCGAACAGTACACGAAGTCAAAATTCACTATACGATCGGGATACAATCGTTACACAATTGTGTCGGGCTCATAGTTTCAGCATCATCGGCTATTTCGATTAATTAAAGTAGGTGAGTAATACACAGGATACCAACCTTCCTTCTATTTAAAACCATTTTCATTAAAGCTTTCGCATTAAAGACCATTTACTCGTTTAATGAAAATATTGTTAAATAGAAGGTCGTTTAGTTACTTATATATTAATCCAGAAAAGTATATTACCGTTCATATAATAAAAATCGATGAAAGATTAAGAATGTTTTATGGATATTATACAACTTCTTTATTCTGTAGAGGCGACGTTTCGACATAGATTCTAACGTCGGCTTGACATTACAATTTCTTCCGAAATGATGCTTATACAGAATAAAGAAGTTGTATTTCCAAAACAATTGTCTTCATCCTTTATCAAGTCAATTTCTAGAATGACAATCAAAGATAATAAATGGATTGGTGGATGGCAATGAACAGACTTGACAATCTAAGACATAATAAGTAACTTTATTTGAGGAAGCTGTAGCCATAAAGATGGCCGACAAGTGTTGTACAGCGTGTGTTTAGAGGTCAAAGTTTAGCTCAGGGCTTGCAGCTGCCATGGTACAGACCCAGCTCTAGTTTGAAAGTACGTTGCAAGGGTATCTCGGACGTTGGTCCCGGCTTGACTCCTGTTGTTGCTAGTGTCGTCCAGCTGGCGACACTGCCTCCAGTCTCCAGCGACGACGTTGAGCTATCCGTCTTCTTGGTCTGCAGCTGAACAGAACAATATGAACAATACAATACAAAGATATTATGAGAATAAAAATACATTAACAAATTCGGAACATACTTAGATAGATAGATTTTACAATCATTTGCATATATATAGGGATTATTATTAGGAAGTGTGTCATATGACTTTTACGAAACGAGTGTGAATTTTTGTATTGCCCGAGTGAGAGCGAGGGTTATACACAAATTTGCAAGAGTTTCGTTAAAGTCATATGGCACACTTTCGAGTGTAATAATTTCTTTATTACCCATTTTATTCCGTCTGATTCGCGTAAAAATAGCCAGAAAACGGCCCACTTCCCTTGCGACGGCAAGCTACAGTGACGTCTCGAACAATCGTTTTATAAAGTCACTGACGACAAAATACGGGAGGTCGCGGTGAAACAATGGTTGCTAGGCAAACGTGATATGTGCACATGTGCTCATATCAATAATATCAACTCGGTTATTTTCCACCATATGGGTAATAAAGGTTTTTATCATTTATTTGAGTATATATATATATATATTACGTGTTTACACATTTACCTTGAGGATTGCCAGGATAGCGACTGCGAAGGAGGTTATGGAGCATCACGCAGCACAGAATGATGGAGTCCATGTTCTCCGTCTTCACTTGGCACAGCGTACCGAGCAGGCACTGAAACTTGCAATACAAAATGCCAAAGCGTTTTCCACGATCCGCCTTGCCCGTGACAGTCGATAGTTGAAGACTCGTTCTTGCCCAGTCATCTGACGCCTGCAGTATGGTTTCATCAGCCATGTTAGCAATGGGAAGGCATCGTCACCGATGATGAAATACGGCATTTCTTCCTGGCTCCCGGGAAGTTTAACTGGCTCGGGGAGACCCAGGTCTTCATCCTTCAACAATTGTCTGAGTTCAGAATGCTTGAAGAGCTGGCCATCCGAGCAGGCACCATTGGCCCCGACTTCTATGTATATAAACTTGTATTCATGGTCTACCAAAGCAAATAATACTTTTGAGAAATAGTGCTTGTAGTTGTAAAATAGCGATCCTGACTTCCTCGGGCACTTGATCCGCACATGTTTTCCACCTTGAACTCCACATGCGTGTGGCATATTCCACATGTCCAGAAAGCCGTCAGCTATAGCTTTCCACTGTTCTTGACTTACGCATGGCGACATGACTTCTGATGAATATTCTTCTATAATCGCCTCGCAGACTTCGGGTATGAAGCGTCCAATGGTGTTGCTGGCGATTCTGAAGAAGTATTGCAGGTCCAAGTAGCTGTTCTCCGTAGCAAGATAACGTAGCGTTACCGCAATCTTCAAGCCTGGGTCGAGTGCCTTCCTGAAAAAAGTGTCTCTCTTCTTGATTCGAGGACCGACTCGAGTGACTAACTCCTGGAAGACAGCATTGTCTACCCTCAGGAAGGTCTTGTAGCTGACCCGGTCCTCGTTATTCAACTCCGCGAGCAGAATCTCGTACTGCCCATACAAGGGTCTCTGCAACAGCCAGCCTCGTGTCCAAACGGTTCTCGCCCTTCTCTTCTTTGGCGGTCCCTCCAGCTGCAACACTCTTTTCCTCTTGTTTGTTTCCTCATTCAACTCTATAATATCTAATTCCACATCAATTAGCTTCAGTTGAAGTTCCAATCTTCTTCTAGTTGTCATCTTCAAAACCTGATGCGCAACTAAACTAGTGCGCCTTTCATTCAATGGAAGGGAGTTGAAACAGTTTTGGAGGGAAGAAGTTTGATTGGTAAAAATTCTTTTAAAAATCGTGCATTATTCGTAAACCAATCGTGATGGCATCGCGTGAGCGTCGTGAGAGTGTCGTGTTAAGTTCGTATTGATTGTGTTCTGATCGTGTTAAAATCGTGTTTCTTTCGTACATTGATTGTACACACCTCGTGCATTTCTCGCACATAAACCGTATTGATATAGTAGATCATAAAAACGTAAGTACGATACCAGTACGATCGAATCGTAATGTTATCGTACTATAATCGTACGTAGTGTGAGTTGGGCTTAAGGACGGCAAATTCGAACTCGTGCGTCCCGTCGCTTGAAACCGTGTAATCATGTGGGAGAGTCACGAAGGCACGAGAGTTGCTTCCCCTCGGCTCGGTTGCAAATGGCCACTCGCATGACATAGATCGTACGGAGAGCTAAACGAAATATTAAGCTGCTAATTCTAAAATCCTCTTTACACAAGTCACATTATGGAAGTGAAGATTGACGCTCGGTAAATGAATATGTGACTCAAATTGCCTTTGATACCTGTGAATATTTATAAAGTGTTTGTTCGGTAGATTTTAATGTAATGAAATGAAGCATGTATTTGTACACGAAGCTCTCTCCGTTATTACAGGCGTTCGAAATGTTAACGCGTGTGAAGTCCTTTTAATATTTAGCTCATCAGGCCTGAAAGGGCACGATGAGCTTATGGCATGGGATGGCGTCCGGCGTCCGACCGTCCATCCGTCCATCCGTCTGTAAACTTTTCGCTTTTTCGACCTCTTCTCCAGAACCATTTACTCTAGAGAGGTGAAATTTTATGTTTTATTCTAAATTGTAGATTTGGTGACCCTAGGGCCCAAAATAAAGGCCTCACAGGCCATGACCTAAAAATCTATTTTCATATTCTTCTCCAGAACAAAAAGAGCTAGAAGCCTTAAGATTGTGTGCAGATTCCTTGGCCAAAACCCCTTAAGGTATTTTAAATTGGTGACCCTGTGGCACCAAATAAGGGCCTCACATGCCTTGGACCACAGGTGAAGTTTAGCGCAAATATGTTGCGCAACAGAGATGAACGACCAGTTTTCCCTATGTGCGAACGAAGTGAGCAAAGGTTGGCAACGTATTTCTCTCGACTCGAATCGAAATAATTTTCAACTGTCAAAATTCATTGTCCCAAAAATTCAAACTCGACACCCATTTGAACACAGGGTCGTGCTCTCTTAATCCCAACCCCATATGTTACATTTACTCACGTGAAACATATACAATTAATTATTTTAAGCTCCCAGAGGGGCTTCTAAATTCGTTCTTCGGCACCATTCGCAAACTTTCGCTATACGGAGCGAATGAAAAGGAATATTTTACATTAAGAAGAATTATAATATAACCCCATTTTGCATTAAACTTTTAAATCTTTATTTATGGGATGTTTTGTCGTATTCTTGGATTTTTTTAGAAGTTTAAAATACGTTTATCGAAATATTGAAAACCAAGGGAAATAACTCTGTAATTAGCAGTGCAACTTTTCGATAGATTGGGTATTTGAGCGTCAGTAGACATCGAGTAATTTCGGAGTTTTTAAAAAAAAAATCGATATTCAATCGCTGTTAGATTTGTTCTTTTCCGACTCGATTGATTTTTTTATTCTTGTATCTTTTATTAATATCGTTGGTTCTTAGCACTTAGTTGTCAGCTTCAGATAGGTTTTGTAGCCACAAAGCCTTGTAGCTTTAAGGCACATTTCAAGCAACAGTGTTCGTCATGCACATTGGAAATTTTAATAACTGTCTAGAAATATGATAATAAAACCATTTTATTATAATTGTGCAATATAGTATTTGTTTTATGATATAGAGATATATTTTTTTAGGTTGCTCTATAAACTATTTAAAGTGAAAAAGGTCGTGTCGTACTAACAGTATTCGGAGTTAACTCCCCTGGTAATTCATTCGCTCCGTATAGCGGAAGTTTGCGAGTGAGAATGGTGCCGAAGAACGAATTTAGAAGCCTCTCTGGGCGCTTAAAATAATTAATTGTATATGTTTTACGTGAGTAAATGTAACATATGGGGTTGGGATTAAGAGAGCACGACCCTGTGTTCAAATGGGTGTCGAGTTTGAATTTTTGGGACAATGAATTTTGACAGTTGAAAATTATTTCGATTCGAGTCGAGAGAAATACGTTGCCAACCTTTGCTCACTTCGTTCGCACATAGGGAAAACTGGTCGTTCATCTCTGTTGCGCAACATATTTGCGCTAAACTTCACCTGTGCTTTGACTTAAACCAGTTTTCATCTTCTTCTCCAAGATGAAAGGACCATAAAACCAATGGGGATTCTGAACTGTAGATTCGGTGACCCTGTTGCCACATATAAGGACTTCACAGACCATGACCTAGATCCCTTTCCTGTGCCTCTCTTATAGAGCAATGATAGTGTTGAGCTTATTTAACTTGAACCATGCACCAGGTGCACTGTCTGAGCCCTCAGTGGTAACATGATATTTTTCTGTTCGTCACAGGACATTGTTTCTCAACATTCTTGATTATTGCATGGGGTAATATTTTGCTTATATTGTTTGGAAATTTTTTAAATATAATTGACAGCAATGAAATGAGTGAGTATTGTTTTGTACCACTCCTTGGCTAGTAGAGATTCTAAATTGTTGATTTGGTGACCCTGTGACTCCAAGCTAAAGTCACAGGGGTCGAATTCAAAACTATTTAAACTTGTTAACAATGATTACTTTACTTAATTACTTGAGTTAACTTAGATATTCAACCTTTGATAATAAATTAATAAATTCCTGATGAGCTACATAACCCATGGCTCTATTTTTTTAAAAAGAACTTCCGTTACTTGACTCTGAAATTTGCATTTTTATCCGTATAAACGTTTCTATTTGAAGCTATGTTTAGAATTATCCCCCTTTCTCACTAGGGGCGCTAAGTTCGGCCGCCATTTAGATGCTGATTGCTGGCTTGTTCCACTGCAGCGTACACGCTCACATTAGGCCTATATGGAAATCAACAGAAAGAGTTTTATTACCCATATGGTTGAAAATAACCGAGTTAATATTATTGATATGAGCACATGTGCACATATCACGTTTGCCTAGCAACGATTGTTTCACCGCGGCTTCCCGTATTGTGTCGTCTGTGACGTCATAAAACTATTGTTCGTGACGTCACTGTGGCTTGCTTGACTATTTTCACATGGAATAGAACCGGTAATAAAGAAATTATTACACTCGAAAGTGTGCCATATGACTTTTACGAAACTCGTGCGAATTTATGTATAACCCTCGCTCTCGCTCGGGCAATAAACAAAAATTCACACTCGTTTCGTAAAAGTCATATGACACTCTTCCTCGGGTAATAATCTCTATACATAAAACATGGTTCAATGATCAAATTGCCTTGCACTGTTTGAGTGTATTAAAAAGCTGTCCTATTTGATTGATTTGAAGATTGTATTTTCAAATATTTATATGAAAAGGAAACACATCAAAGAAGAAACAAATTTGATAATCGCCCAATTTGCGACACTTGTCGCATCACTTCCAGCATGTTTACATTTCGTTGCGCATATTCGATGTATACATGGAATTAAAGATAATTATTTTCTCTTTACGATTATGAAAACAGAATAATTATGCATAACTTTGTTCCGAAGATATCGAAAGGACGGCACCCTCAGTAGGCCTACTTTTGAGATTGCCGTGGAGAAACCGCACTTTTTGCGACACCGAGTAAATAACTCACTCCATCGTTATTTTTGCTGCGCATATGAAAATTATACATGTAACTGAAGACAACTCTTTTATATTTGCGATGAAGAAAAAATAATAATATAACTTAACATTTTAGAAAATTATCAATAATTAGGTACACATTTGATTGCCTTTAAAAAACAAACCAAATCTTATTTGAAGATTTTTTTTACGTTTTAAGCCTGACGAGTAGGCTACCTTCCAGTTAAACTTTTGAATATACAGCGTCGGAAAGCATAAGTGAAGGAAATTTATAGGATTTGTCTACGATAGTTTCAACTAAATGCATGACAGAATGAAATTCGCATTCAAAGAAGATAGATCAACCCTATCATAGATATATTACTTATTTACATTTTTAAAAAATATTGATCTATTTGTTTCAGAATGTTTCAGAAAGTCAAATGTGTATCGTAGTTGTCACGAATTTAACGATGTATTAAAATAAGGACTTCTATAGTTCTCAAAAGATAAAGTTTTATATTTCTTAATACTGATAGAATGTTTTTCAATTTCAAATATTATGGAAATTCTTGAATAAACACATACGCTTTTATCGTCAAATGTGAACGTTAAGCCACAACACAAAGAAAATATACGACAAAGATTACCAAGAGCAATCTAAATAATTATTTCGAAATTAATGTACAGACATATAATCCCCGAGTTTGTACTTGTAACGTCCGAAATGTATATATGACCTTTCAGCCACAGTACCCGTACATATTTCTGACAAAGGATGTATATATCAAATAGGAGACCGGTCGCGTGTTACGGGAGCTCCGGAAACTTTGAAGATTTTTCTTGAATTCTTTTGAGAAATTCGCCCAAAACCCCGACAACAAATACGCTTTATGCATAAGAGACATAATGGCGTGTGACATGTGTGCATATAGAACTCGTATTAGCTGTTTTCAAGTCAAATTCATCCCCTTATGTCTAGGAGAGCACAACGAATGGCCGCCATGTATCAGCGCGTGCTGCACGTGCAGTCCTGATCTCCAACTATGTTTATTTACATCCCTGTTGCTCATACTCACCAGCAATGACTTGGAAAAGAACCCGGGGCCACCGAAAAAGCAAACCACGCTTGTAGATAATGAGGTTTGTCTCGCAGAACTTTTTAAAGAAATAAAGGACATGCGAAAAGAAATGAATATCAACTTTAAAAAAGTATCACTGAAAGTAACAACGCTCGAAAAAGATGTCGTGAATTTGACAGAAGAAAACGCTGAATTGAGGAAGAGAGTATGTTCTCTATCAGAAAAGGTCGAAATGATAGAAAACCGATCCCGCATGAACAACTTAATCTTCCATAATGTTCCAGAGGCACCGGGAGAATCTGAAAATGACACGGAAGAGAAAGTACGGGAAGTAATCAGTGACAGTTTGGAACTCGAAGACGAAATTGACATAACGAACGAGACGTATATCATCCAAGTCTTCAGGAGCTCGTCCTATTCTCGTCACCTTGAAGGACATCAAACAGAAGGCATCCATACTGAAATCTACGGGAAACTAAGGGGTCAATCTGTGAATATTGCCGACGACTTCACTCAGAAAACCAGGGAAACTCGACGAAAATTGAAAGTATTCATGGGCAAGGCTAGAGAAACAGGCAAATACGCAGCTCTCCGACATGACAAGCTTCAGATTGACAACAACATCTTCAAACTGGATGAAACCGGCAACGACATCGGATCGATCAAGACGTTGCCATGGAAAAACAGAAAATAGGGATGTGGCCAAAGCCCCGGACTAAACCATAGTAGTTTGAGTGAATTTGCAATTTGGAATATTGAAGGTCTAAAACGATGTCTAAATATGAACAGTGAAATTTTTTGTAATTTTTTGAACGGTTTTCATGTTATTGCACTTGTCGAAACATGGGCGAGTGATTCAGATACATTTAACTTTCCTGGATATGTGCAGTTCAGTAAAACGAGACAGAAAAAGGTGGGAGCCATAAGAAATTCAGGCGGTATCTTGATACTCATCAAGGATTCTCTATCAGTCAACGTTAAAGAACTGTCATCAAACTCATGTAATATATTATGGTTAAAATTTGATATTTATAACAAACCCCTCTTACTGTGTACTGTTTATTTCTCGCCTGAACGGTAAATGGCCTGGCTCTGACATTATAATACAGGGAGATTTTAATGCAAGGACCGGTAACGGTTCACATGCAGATTTTATCGTCAATGATGACCCAACACATCTTCCTGTAGATGACGATGTTCACTATGTGGCCGATGACAGTCTCACCGCTAGAGTTTCACAAGACAGTGTGATAAATAGGCGTGGCAACTCCCTATTAACCTTCTGTAAATCAACTGGGCTACGTATCTGCAATGGTCGATTACTTGGAGATAATGGTGTTGGAAAAATTACATGTATTGCCAACGATGGCCACAGTGTGGTAGACTATGTCCTTTGTAACAGTATCTGCATCGAAAACTTTACACAATTTGACATAATCAGTGAAATCGACTCAACTCATATGCCGATATCCTTCTCGCTTTCTATGACCAATACACATGTCAATCATAATGTCAATTGCAGCCTGAATACTCAGCAACGCTTCATCTGAAACGAGAATGACAGAACTACCTACATCTCTGCGTGGAATAATCTTCCAACCAATCATAAAGAAGACTTTGATAATTATGTTGAAGAAGGTGACGTTAATAAAGCGGCTGAAAGTGTTCATAGAACTATTGAAACATGGGCTATTAATTTCAGAAAACTGAAAAAATCCGGCTACACCAACTCTAAGGGAGACAACTGGTTTGACTAGGAATGCAAATCAGCAAGAACGCTCGCCCGCAGACAACTTCGTGCATTCCATGCCAGCAACGAGGAACGTGATCGTCGTCACTATTCTGAATCAAGAAAATATTATAAAGACCTGTGTCGTGTAAAATCATTGAACTCATTTAGAAATTATGTGAATAAACTTGAAAGTGCTCTTTTATGTAAAAACAGTAAATTATTTTGGTCACATGTAAAATTTGGCCAACCAAGACGTTCTGTTAATATTACTGAGATGAATCACTTTGAACAACTGTTTCAGGGGATAGATATATCACCAAATGAACTTGATTTTTATGCATCCGTGAATGACTTTGTCTGTTCTATCTCTGACGACCTTATACATAATACTATTGACAATGAAAATGATATTGATAAAGATGTAACACTCGCTGAAATTCAACAGGCGATTTCCAGCATGAAGTCTGGGAAAACACCAGGATACAGTGGACTCCCAATTGAATTCTTTAAAATTGCCCCAATCTTATGTTTGAATATGCTGTGTAATCTGTATAATGTGGTTCTTTCAACTGGTACTTACACTGGACACTTGGTGTAAGTATCCCTATCCATAAGAAAGGCTCCCCCAGGGACCCCGCTAATTATAGACCAAATTACTCTTTTGGAAATAAGTGGTAAACTATTCTCCAAAATACTTTGCAATAGACTTAACTGTTGGACAAATGATGAGGATTTTATTACTCCAGAACAAGCTGGTTTTCGAAAAGCTTTTCAAACTACAGATAATGTTTTTGTGATTGACACTATTATTAACAAGTATTTATCTTTATACAAAGGAAGGTTATATTGTGCTTTGTGGATCTTAAGGCTGCTTTTGACTCTGTGTCTAGGGTATCACTTTGTTTATAAGCTTTGGGTAGGTAATGTTAAAGGAAGGACATTCAGATTAATTCGTAAATTACCTGAGTACTTCTGGAAATACCCCTCAGAAAGAAAGTGTGTTCAGTTATTTTCATCAACAAACTCTGCTGTTTTAAAGAGTTTAGGTAAATATATTTTCCTAGCCCAGAAAAAGAGACTACAATTCCTTAACCTTTAACCTTTGACTGTATAATTTATAAATATCAAATGGAAATTGTAATGTAAGTTTCTATACAAGCTCCATGTGGTGCTCACATATATTTATATATGTCATGTACAATTGTATGATGGGCCGGTGGCCCCATAACCCGAATAACCAAACTAAAAAATTGCGATGAGTATAATAATGCTTGAGCCCGAAAGGGAATATGTTTGCATCAGTTGCTTCTGTATACATAAAACACATGTAACAATAAACAAGCACACTAAAACACATGTAACAATAAACAAGCACACTAAAACACATGTAACAATAAACAAACACACGAAAACACATGTAACAATAAACAAGCACACTAAAACACATGTAACAATAAACAAGCACACTAAAACACGGGACTCGTGACGTAACAAGATAGACAACACGAAATAACAACGTCAGCCAGAAACAAAACATTAAAATATGCAAGATAAAGTTAAAATGAGTCATAAGAATTTCAGATTAATCAATAAAGGTGTCAAAATTATTGAGGAAACCACTTTTAAAAAACAAACTTATACACATAACTGATTTAAAACAACAATGCTTGCTGGAATGAAGGTCTTTGATGCTCTGTTTGTTATGAAAAATGGAGTTTGGAAGCGGCGTCCAGAAGGTAAAAGTACATATTCATTATGAAGAAAATGTTTAAAATGAGTCTGTAACAAGCCAGATTTTTCAATTTACCGCGTGCCTAAAAGTGTTACATTATCTAAAGTCACTCCTGATATTTTACTGGCCAAATTGATAATTTTTGATAGCTTTATAACCCATTCAATACGAACTATCAATACAATATCAATTTAATGTACTAAAACATGTTTTATGTTGACAGTAAGTTACGAAGTAAATATGAATGGTTCGATTATGTCTTAAAACAGAAACAAAAACGACCCATCGTATTCGTAATAAAAGTCTATCCGCCCAATAGTGTACGTAACAATTCTTCAGGAATATAATTGAGATCAACTTTTCTTTTTCCTTACCAAAGGATACAACTCCAGGAGCAAGAAAAGCGATACAGACCTCATACATGCAAGATATATAATCCATAATAATAATAATAACTAGGATTGCCACAGGGCAATACTTGTCTTCAAGACTTCTACTTGACCTTTAATCCCATCTTTTACTTAAATTTCCATTCTCTATCTTCAGTAATTCTTAGCAAAAAATCTCCAAAGAAAATACCCCTCAGAAAATGTAAAAATTACTTACTATTAGACCCCTACATTATATTCCTCATTATTGTGACAAAACGGTTAATATTTTCATGATAAAGTGTGACATATAAATGTTGTCCTTTTATTTCCACTGAAGTAGATGAACTCATCATTTAGATTGCATACATAATTAATGCGTTATGCTCTACTGGATATTTAAGAAAATACTCAACAATGCGTATATTTGGACCCCTAGACGACTTTTGCGATGGTTTAGGCTTAACTACCAACTTTTTGATGAAAAAGTTCACATAAAAGTTGTTTGTCTTGAAATTGTGCATACGTAGATGTAAATAACATGTCAATAGCGCAATGAGTTATGAAGTTATGATCCTTTGAACTTTGCTGAAAATGGCGGTTTGCGAAAAATGACATATCTTCATTTCCTACAGAGTAATGCCCCTTTGAACTGGGGCCGAAATTTGCCCTTTTTATATATGACGATTTTCAAAGAAGAATTACTCAAATACCAAATCGAAATTCCAAAATCGGTCGATTTTACGTTATTCAACAGTTATTCAGTTTCGCATTATATTCATCAGGGAGGGAGTTCCATTTCACTGAAGCCATGTTCTGGTGAGTTCGAGATCCGAACGATGCAAGATTCCACTTAGGTACACAGAGAAGATTTGACGAGGATGACCGCAGAGTTCTTGCGGGAGCATATGGAGAGAGGTGTTCTTGAAGACACTGGGGCACTGTGCCATGAATGCACTGATAGGCAAGTGTGAGGATCTTATAGTCGATGCGTGCTTCGACAGGCAACCAATGAAGAGACATACGAATTGGGATAATATGGCAATGTTTTGGTTTTAAAGTGACTATGCGAGCTGCTGTATTTTGAACTTTTGGAAGTTTTTGAATGGATTCCTTTGAAGCTGCAACCAAGAAGCTGTTGCAGTAATCCAGTTTGGAAAGAATTAGTGTTCTCGCCAATGCAGCCGCTTCATCTTGAGTCAGAAGATGCCGGATCTGTCAAATGTTGCGGAGATGGAAGTAACACTTCCTGCATATGTCAAAAACTTGGTTCTTCATGGAGAGGTCCAACTTCCCAACTCTTAACAGTCTC
The DNA here is from genome assembly GCA_936450465.1 of Gibbula magus. Taxonomy (NCBI): domain Eukaryota; kingdom Metazoa; phylum Mollusca; class Gastropoda; order Trochida; family Trochidae; genus Gibbula; species Gibbula magus. The sequence continues at coordinate 52,360,320 of OW388296.1, read as the reverse complement.
CATTACTGGCTGATTTAGGCCTTGCAGTATTTCCTTACGAAATCTGTGCTTAGAAATCCAGGCCCACTATGCATTTCTGATGCAGCGATTCACTATCTAGGCACAACAAAGCGAGGGAAATACCGCAAGGCATACATCAGCCAGTAATGCAGACTGGTAAGAGTTATGCCTTGCGTTTGGAAGTTGGGAGAGGTCCGATTGAAGTAGAAAACCAAGATCCTTTACACATGGTGACGGCTGATAACTTGATCTCCAACTTTCAACTGATCCTGCCGTGAATGTGTTAACATCCTGTTAGTGCCAACAATCATGAATTCCGTTTTAGTTTTAGTTTTAGTTAGTTTCTGAACATCCATGTTCCAATATAATCAATGGCATCTTCGATCCTGAAGAATTCTTCAGAATTCGGAAACGAAAATTTTCAGAAAATATCAAAAGGCACCACTTACGCTGGCCAATTGACCAAATACCAGTTAAGAACCTGATAATGATAACACTAACATATGACGACAAGATAACACCTGATTATCAAATATGATTTACATTTGTAAGTACAAATCTGTTCCATAAATGTTGGTGAAAAAAACACAAAAATACTATGGACTAACAAGACGATAACACAAAACATGGTTATTCTCAAGGCATGTTTGTTTCCTTGCTCCTTGTTTTCACTTTCATGAAATGAAAATAAATATTTGAATCATCGGACATGTCGACATCATGTTTAAACATATATTTATGGATGTTTGGAACATTTTTTAAAGTTTAATCATTGAGTTATAATTGAATTAGTTCTTAAATGTTTGTTAGGAAATATAAGCATGCAGTTACAAACGTAAAGACTTCAAATTCCTTGTATGATAAAATTGCCCATATATGCCTATCAAAGCTAACGTCCCAATTAACAGACACCCATTTCAAAAGGTCCTGTCGGTGATTTTGGTTTTGTTAAATAGTCCATGAAATTGTCAAGTTTTTCGTAAAATAAATAATATAAAACGTGCAGCAACTTTCATTTGAGTACGTTAATTAGAACAATGATCAAGGATGTTGAAACAAACTATGTGTTTATATTTTGCGACAGACTTTTCATTTTACAAGTTAGCTCCGTTCACTGTCTGCTGTAGGCATCGCTTTGTAATAAGAACATGTACATAAACAGCAGCGCAAAGAGTCAAGATGATGTGTCTTGTAAACTTATCAATCGTAATCAATCAACATTTTATAATACCTTTACTCCTCACACTGACTAAAATTAACCTTATTAAGCATATTATGAAAATATGTTTTTTGAAATAAAATAATATGTTGTTTGAGATCAAAATATCTACCCGACCACCGGACAGGATGCTTTTGAAATTAGACCAACTCGAAAAAAGCCGTCTCGGGCTGTCGGGTAGGCTGGAGTTTCTACGCCGGCTTGAGTTCATTGTCCTTCAGACGTAAGATGGCATTAGGTTACATACGAAGTAACCAAGCGGGTCGACTGAAAATACTGTTTTCTTTCTTCATATTTACATGCCAGTATCCAGAGCGTAGGGCCAGCTTCAATACCGGTGATGTAGCTCAGTTGATAGAGTGTCCGCTCATCGGTTTCTGTACATGTATTGGGGATGAATATGCAAGTTGAGTGAAATTATTTGAACTGAAATCAGCACATATAGTATGTTGGCATGTATTTCAGCCAAATACAATTTTATGAAACACAACGGATGTATCTTAAATCTGGACTTGGAGTTACCTGCCCTGCCTGACAAGACGTGTGTGTGTGTACACGCTCTCGCTAATTTTCCAGATAAGCGTTAAACAAAATTGTTTGAGATAAACCAGGCAGTCCATATTGGTTTATTAAAGCTCCCCGAAATCACCGTTATCGATGGGAATATCTCTAGACGTATGGAGAGCGAGAATAGGAACTTTCTCCAACCCGCATGGGACCTGGCAGGTCGGCCATGTCAGCTTGTACACCCCGTTCACCGACTGGCCGAGGTATGTGGTTAAAACATATTTATTTCACAAAGAAGTGGATTGGTAAACAAGCCGAGGTATGTTGACTTGGGCTATCGGCTCCTAGCTGCATATGTGTTACTGACATGCATATACAACACTAGCTCCATCGTTGTGTCTACCTGGTCTAATAATATCCCACTATCGGAACTCAACCCTGGACCCGCCGGTAAGGGTAATCAGATACTTATCATGTGAATGAAACCGACATAGCTTCTATCATCTTCACAACGTCACAGGCGTAACGAAAAGATGTTCATATCTTCTCCTTCCGCCCTTGACCTCAACCCTCACATTTTCAGTGCTAAGATTTTAACGTACTGCAGGCTAATCGGATAAGCCAATCAGAAGACAGTTGTATTGCCTCTGTGACTGTGTCGATCGTCGCTTATTTTGAATTGTTAGCAGATGGTAAGGGACGTAACTCGTGATCACGATAGGTGTCGCTGATTCGTTTCACCACTTCCGGCTAGGTTGAAGGCAAGGTACCAAAATGGAGAGATCTCGATACATTTTCACCTTGCCGTGGGAAGATGAGCTTCTATGAAACTTGAAATTTTACAGGAGATTCGTTTCATGAAGAATTACCTTACTTGTGACATCAGGGAGGTAGAATCGGAAACCAGGAAATTAAGTAGTGCGGTTCAAGATATAAATCGTAACATACATGTAGAAGAAATTCAGGGTGAACAAAATGTACTTCGTTTAGATGTAGAAGCTATGAGTGAGTGGAGCGTTCTCCTCAGAGCGGACCTGGTCAGAGTGTTGTGACAGACTTACAGCAAGAAGTAGAGAAGTTGGAACAATATAGTAGACGGAATAATGATCTTAGGACCCTGTCCTGTGATATTTTGAATGATAGTTCGCTTTAGCTTTCGGACACTGTCCAGTTTTCACCCCAAGATATTGCTGAAATTCATAGGATCGGTCGTAAGTCATCGCAGGGGAATCGTACCAGGCCAATCATCATAAAATTCTTTAGTTCGGACTTCAAAATCCGCTCACTGGGATTAAGATAGGAACTGAAAAGTAAAGGATACGGGATCGCCGGTGACCCACAGACAGAGGAACACGCTAAAAAATCTACGAGCAGAGAACAAACCTGGATATTTCAGGAACGGCGAGCTTGTGGTCACTGACAATATAACAATTTCTAACACAGGTACATCAAACTCCACTACATCAAACTCCAGTACAACGGACACCTCTCATGTTGTCACTGCTTCCGTACACATCTAGGGGTGTTGCCCCGCCCATCTGCGAAATGATGACTCAGCTGACGTAAATAATCAGTTTCTATTTTGGAATATCTCTGGTTTCTTCAATAAACTCTCCGATACATGTTTTATCGATTATATCCCAAACTTTGATATCATTGGACTTCTAGAAACATGGACTGTTGATTAAGCTTATACCACATGTTTCCTAATTATATATCCTATAGCATTAACGCTGTTAAAGTAGCAGATAGAGGAAGACCGTCTGGTGGTGTAACAGTTCTTGTAAAACAGTCCCTGAATACATATGTTTGTTAAATTTTCCACAATAACCGAGAATGCTGTTTATATGTTATTTGATAAAGCTGCTGTTTGTATACGTTAGCACCCTCCTCAAGGGCGATATGGATTTCAACGTTGAATCCATATCGGCCGTAGAGGGGGGTGCTAACCTACTTACACCACGTGGGCACCGAACCGAATGGACTCGTCCATCACGCGTTGACACTTCTATTTTCGGAACAGGTGCACGCGTTTTCTACTTAAAACGTAACAAGCACGTGATCTTCGTGGTTAAACGCGGTTTTGGAGACGTGATGTGCGAGATGATTTCAAGGGAATCGGACGACGAACTTTGTCGGGCGTTACAAGAAGTGACAGACACTGAGACAGATGTTGGTAAGTGTTAAAGATTGTTGGTTTTAAATATATATTTTAGCAAAGTTTAGAAGTGATTTAGTTTTGCATTTCCCAAAATCTCTGTACGTATATAGCATAATATTGTGATCTTCGTTCGTTGCTCGAAACCATAGTGATTTAATACTTGAGAACATCAAATATATCTTACAGTTTTTATGCCCCCGTATCGGAGATTCCGGGGGTATATTGTTTTTCACCTGTCCGTCTGTCTGTCCGTGTGTTTGTCCACAAAAACTTTAACCTTGGCCATAACTTTGGATTGCTCAGAGCAAGGGCTTTCATACTCTGATACTTGGCATGTGCACACCTTGTTGTGATGGCTGATGATAGCATATATACGGGGGCATCCGTGTTTAACAAACGCATCTTCTTCATATCTATCGGGTCTAAATAACGCAGCTCATTTCATCTTGTTTCAGTAAGTGATTCAGAAAACAAAATTAAAAAATGTGAAAAACAAATTGACTAATGTACTAAAACTAACTGTAAATTTTAAGAAATATGTCTTGTGCTTATCTTATATAGTATTGCATTTCCCATAACCTCAACTACAAACTCTATATTGTCTTGAAGGAACAGCTTAGGAACAGCAGACAAACGATAGGATACAACACACTCCAGAAGATCGTCCCGATGTGTGTCAGAAGGCAGCTGGTGTCAAGGGCTACAAGACAACCACTCATGCAACGAGACTCTATCATTGATAATGGAGCTTTGGACACAGGAGCGTCATAGGTATGTTGTATATCCTACAAACATACCTTTAATCTTATTGCTTTCTAATATTAAAAATATTAAAATGCGACCAGTTTGTGTAATTCAAGTTGCACAATATACAAATCTTCCTTCTATGTATATATATAAATGTATATATATACTTAATTCAACAGAAGTTTACCAAAACCATTTTATGTTGAAAAACAGGTGTCTGCAGTTACACCAGAACAAACAAAGAGCAGAAAGCCATGGTCATCGTCATATTAAATGAGGAACAAGCCGGAGAGCAGGAGACTGTATCGACAACACAGACACCTCTGTATCTACTTCCGTCACAGTCACGCTGTCATCACCAGATACTGGCCACACGATTCGCATTGCAAACTGCGTTGTTAATTCATGATTTAAAGAGAATTTGACTTGACCTATTTATTGAACATTCGTTGACATTTGGAGAGTAAGTTTATTTTCAGTCCCTTTTTTGACATATTTACGGAGGTAATTTTCAAATATTGTTTCTAGGCGAAGCCGAGGAACAATATTTGAAAATTACCGATGTTCAAAATTCCGTGGGGAGATAAGTCAAAGACCGGGTCGAAGCCGAGGTCGGACTTATCTACCCAAGGTTAGGTGAGTAAATATCCGAAATTCAGACGCCAAATAGCATACCCGGGTGTTATTCACATATCAACCTCTGCCGTCTGATAACAAGGTTGTTACATAGAAAATCAACCTGTCAGAACAATGGACATAACCTACCCTAGTGGTGTAACACTTGATAGAGACGTCCTATATGCCAGTGTTTATGTTAACCCACATGGTTCTACCTGGTATACACATAAAGAGATCAAATGTGGCATTACATTGTTCTACAATTCTCTTGTTGAAGTGCTCGGGTCTATTAATAAAGATGTTCATGTGATCACTGGAGGCGACTTCAATGCTCGAACGGGAACCTTATCTGACGTCATTAATGATGATATTTGTGATATCTTAGGGGATGAGGACATATCATCGTTAGAGGAGAGTGTGAACATCGACAGATCTTCGTGTGATAATACTGTCAACAGTGCTGGTAGAAATCTAGTCAATATCTGTGCTGTTCTTAATCTGTCCATTTTAAATTGTCGCTGTGGTTTAGACTTCAACATCGGCGATTTTACTTTCATCAATCATAATGGTTCTAGTGTAATAGATTATATTATTGTATCAAATAGTATATTTCCATTGTGTAAACGTTTTGATGTTGTTTCACGAGCCGAGTCATGTCACCTACCGTTAACGTGTTCATTTCAGTCACGTGACTCTACTATCGACGACAGCGGTGAAGTAGCACGTACAAGGCGTGAAAAGCACCGTTATGTGTGGGACATATAGTATCTGCAACAGTTCAACCTCTCGTCACCTGCAGTTGTTGACATATTTGAGAAATGTACACTACTCACTGATGATATTAACGAGACTGTCACTCAGTTTACTAAAGCGATATGCCGTGCAGCGGGTAATATGAAACGTTATAAGAAAACTACTCGTGTCCTTTCTGAACCATGGCTCGATACTGAATGCAGATTCTATAGGTCGGAAAGAAAACGACATTTAAAGGCGCTGTAGCACGTTTTTTCGCTCAAATAAGTCGATGAAATGTATTTGAAAAATAATGTCACCAAAAGTAAAACACCCTTCTCTCTTCGGAAAGTAAAGTTACAAATGAGTGTACATGGTTCCGTAATGTCACGGCTATCGATTTTGTCGTTTGAAATAATAAAATGTGTTCACAATAAAATGGCCGCCATGCAATTTTTGCTTTATACGCAACACCGTTGTTACCACTACGGATAATTGGTTTGTGTAATAAGATGTTTTACCCTCTAAAGTAAAATTATTTTTTTTTCTTTTTTTTTTTCCATTTTTATTTCCCAACATTACATTGTGTTTACATGTAGGTATTGTATACTGTATAATTGTATATCATTTACATGTTCCAATTCATGAATTAAATCACTTATTAAGTAGAGTATGGAAACTTGACCAGAATGTGTAAAATTTGGCATAGTTGCAGTTGGAGAATGCAATCGTCCTTGTTGTTTGGTAATATCTGAGGATTTCTTTTTGAAGTGCTTTGAAATATAGGCGTTTTTAGTTTTACTTGAATTGTAGATGTATTGTTTGGTTACCAAAGCAACAGCGTTTAACGGATTGTTATGTATGCCTTTAAAACCAAAAATAATGTTTTCATTTGTAAAGACAATTTCTCCATCTGCAACTGTACCAAGCCATTCCGCTAAATAATTCCAAAGTTCAATTACATAATCACATTCACATAGTAAATGTACAATATTTTCATTTTCAACTTCACAAAAATAACAAAGTGGAGATTCACAGTATCCAATCTTGTACAGATAATGTCTTGTTGCCAGAATATTATGCATTATTTTAAATTGAAGCCATTTCAAATTCATATGAGCTTTACATCTATATGCCATTAAATTATAATTTATTTTTTCTCTGGTATAATTTTCTTGAAAAATATTTGTCCATCTCTGTGAACTTGCTGTTTCTATATTTTTTGTATTCAATAAAGTCAGATAAAAATATTTGCTTGTTTTTTCTTTACTGTGTAATATATTTCTATTAAAAGGCAAAATTGGTCCATTTATCTTTATTATAGTTCCATCAAAATTTGATTTTATGAACATTCTGATTGCATTCCGCATGGAAAGGTAAGTTAGAAAATTAATGTCTATATCATAAATTTCACAAAATTCTTCACATGTGTATATTTCCCCATTTCCTTTCAAAAAATCATTTACATATGAAATACCTCTATTTTGACATTTTTGGTTGGCAATATATTTGTTACCAACAGTTACATTATAATTGTACCAAACAGATTGCGTCATTAGATCAGTTATCTTTTTCTGATCCAAATAACAAGTTTTGAGGAAACATGACCATGCATGTAAGACATCTTTCCAAAATGTATTTCTAATAAAAGGGATGATATGTCTGTTAATGTAGATAGAGTCTGCAGTAAATATTCTTTCGACATTCATAATAAAATGTGATGAGTGATCGTACCAATCCAAATTATTCTCTATCCTTTTCATCCAAGCTAATTTCTGTGCAGCCATAACACATCGAATATTGGGAACCTTTATGCCTCCATATTTGGGTGGAAAAGTCATTACATCTCTTTTCACTTTATCTCTTTTGCCTTGCCATATAAATTCGAAACATTTTTTTTGAAAATCATCTATTATTTTATCAGGTGGATTTGGCAGTGCAGCAAAGAGATGATTAAGTTTAGGTAGAAGCAATGATTTCAATACAACGTTTCGACCCATTGGAGTTAGTGTTCTCATTGACCAAATTTTCATTTCATTATTAATTTTATTCAATTTGTCGTTAAAATTCATATCAACAATATTATCCAAGTCTACATCAAAATTAATTCCTAGCATTTGTGACCAGTCAAAGTGTATATCTTTACATAGTTTGTATCTAGATCTCTTTTTAGATCCAATCCATAGCAATCTTGTCTTCTCTGTATTTACTTTGAGTCCAGAGAATCTGGCAAAATTATTTAATACATTAATAACACTGTACAAGCATTTCTCACTTCCATCCAAAGTTAGTGTTGTATCATCTGCAAATTGTGATAAAATATGTTCAATACTGCCCATCTTTATTCCCTTTATATTTTTTTCATTTCTTATTTGGATTGCTAATATTTCTGCACATAGAATAAATATTAATGGTGACACAGGATCTCCCTGACGACAGCCTCTAGTAATAGGGAAGAAGGAGCTAGCAAAACCATTAACCAGGACAATTGATTCTATTCTATTAAAAAATAGTTTAGTCCAAGATTGGATATTTGGTCCAAAATTAAAAAATTTCAAAACTTTAATCATGAAGTCCCTGTCTACAGAATCAAAAGCTTTTTCGAAGTCTATTAATAGTAGCAATCCAGGAATTTGGAAAGTTTCAGTATAGTCCATTAAGTCATAAATTAGCCTTGTCACTTCACCTATGTACCTTCCTGGGACAAACCCCTTTTGATCTTCATGAATAATTATAGGGAGGACTTGTTTTATTCTGTTTGCAATCACAGCAGATGCTAATTTGTATGATGTATTCAGAAGAGAAATTGGCCTCCAGTTTTTCAGAAGAGATTTATCTTTGTTTGCTTTTGGAAGGCAAGTTATTAATCCTTGTCTCTGTGTAACGGACAATAAACCTTCATGGAAACCAAAGTTCAAAGATTTTATGAGATATTTGTGTAGATCCTTCCAAAAAAATTTGAGAAATTCTGCAGTAAAACCATCCGGTCCTGGAGTTTTGTCATTTTTCATTTTCTTAAGGGCCATTAAAGTTTCATCGTAGTTTAATTCCCCTTCTAATTGAGAAGATTCTTCACAATTAAGTTTAGGTACTTCAATATTTCCTAAAAGATAATCTAAATCAATATCCGCACAATTTTCCCCTGTGTAAAGTTTTTTATAGTAAGTGCAGGTTTCTTCCAAGATATTGTTTTGGCCTGTAATTTTATCTCCATTTTTACCCTCTAATCCTGTCATTGCCTTATTCAATAAATTTCTGTGCTCTAGTTTTAAAAAATATTTACTTGGTTTTTCAACATGTTCTGCCCATTTAGCTCTTGATCTTACAAATGCCCCTTGTGTTTCCACTTTATGAATCTCATCTATTTCTGATTTAATATTGTCAATATCTTTTAACATCAATATTTTCTTTTCGCTATCTTCTTCTGAATCTAGGTTTATTTCTAAATGTTCAAGCTGGTCAAGTAGTTTATCTTTTTTCTCTATTTGTTTCTTTTTCTTAGTAGATGAATAGTAGATAGTCATTCCTCTGATTTCTAGTAACAACATTTCCCATAACATTTGAGGGTTTATTGTGTATTCATCTATAAGTTGATTTGATTTTTTATATCTATTCAGGGTAGTATTTATTGTTTCTTTTACATTTTCAACATACTCTTTATCATATAACAATGAATTGTTGAACTTCCAAAAGCCCTTTCCCCTTTGTAATTCCGTATGTGATATAGTAAGTGAGATAATTGAATGGTCAGAGTTAATGCTTGGTATAATATCAGCATCACATATAGAATTCATGATATTATTAGATACAAGGAAGTAATCTAATCGTGCTTGTTTAAGGGGGGTGGGCTTTCTCAATGTAAATCTTCTTTCATGTGGATGTAGTTCTCTCCAAGCATCCTTCAAATCTAAAACTTCCATGTTGTCAATTATTACCTGCCGTGCTTTGGGATTATTTACATATTTATAGTTATAAGTATCTTGTTTGTTATTCAAAACTAGATTCAAATCGCCACAAATTATAATATTATCACAGTCCATTTCTTCCATTTCTTCAATTATGTTACTATAAAACTCTGGTTCATCCTTATTAGGCCCATAAATATTCATTAGTGTATATATATTGTCATATATTTTAACTTTTAAAGCAATATAATTACCATTTTCTGTATCTTTAATCACTTTACTTACTTCAAAATCAAAATTGTTGTTAAAGAAAATTGCAGTGCCTCTTGCATTACTTTTAAAAGGACTAATATAACATTCTTTATAACCCCATTGCTGCTTTATAAGTTGTTCCTCCTGTGAAGTAAAATGGACATCCTGAAGGCAAAATATTTGGGCTTTTTTCTTTCGTAGAAATCTAAATACTTGTTTTCTTTTAAACGTTGAACCTAATCCCCTACAATTAAGTGATAGAATTTTGAATTTACCCTGCTTATCCATTGTCATATATTGTTATGATGTGACAAGTGAGTAGGTCTATTGGTAGAAACATAGATAATTTACAACACAAAATGAAAAATACACACCTCACACAAGTATTTCCAGAACAATTTGTTTGTTGGGACTTTTTATCAATAATATGAACAAATAAACATAACGTATTTAGGGTTATCTTTGCGACTTCCGCATTTGTGAAACCCATTTTGAAACCTTATGCACATGATAAGCTCCTAAAGTATATTGTTTACCACTGAAAGGTAACTTAACAAGTTAGTATTACTTTCATATATATATAAAAACATAAATACCTTTCAGATACATAAGTAACAATCAATATATCATTATCGATTATGTTGGCCCAGATCCTGTTTACACTTGTATCACAAGATAAGATCTAAAAGGAAAGTCACTGTCCAGTGTTGTAATTCATGTTTTACTTTGTGTACTCACATTTCTGTCCTAGAAATCCAAGAATGAAAGCATAACACGTGAAAAACTAAAAACCGTAAACATAAACGTCCTTGACCCGGATTGGTCAGCTCCTTACTGAGCCTTAAAGCTCATCACAGTGTTAGTATATATAGCGAGTCCTCCGCGATGTAAATAAACATTACACTAGATGAAAATATCCTTCAAATGATTGCATTACACAATTTTCCTGTAAACAATTAACAACGTCAGATGATTTCTTGATTAAGTCCAATATTCTGCCAAGTAGACGTAATGTCTTTTCGGTACTGGAGTGTTATTTCGATACCTCTTTCGATGACTCTTGTGTGAAATCCCTTGGTTTTCCTGATGTCGTAGGCATACGCTTCAAGTTTGCCTCGGTATTTCTTCAAATCCACAGGTAGATCAGTCTTGATCTTTATTTTCTTCTCCCTCAGAATCTTCCCGTTCTTTCTCCCTGTCATCTCCACAGCTTGTTTGTCTAGGTTTGAGACAAACTTTACCACAACTGGTCGTGGTTTTGCGGCGCGTGGCAGCCTATGAATGTTCACGAATTGAATGTCTCCCGCGACACCGATATCTTTGAACAGTTTTCTGCACACACTTTCCGGATCTTCATCTTCTGGTATTCCATAAAACAACAGGTTATTCTTGCGAGAATACATTTCCTGAATCAATATCTTCTTTGTCAGTTCTTCTTTTTGTTTCATCATTTCTTCGCGTAGCTTTTGGATTTCGTCTTTATTTTCTTTAATACTCGCGGAATTAAATTCAACACTCTTCAATGTGTCTTCAAGTTTACTGTTAATTGTCTCTAGTTCGCCTTTAACGAAACATTTCAGTTCTTCCATGTTTTTCTTCAACGCCTCAGTAATGAAAGTTTTCGTTGGTATGTCTTCAGGTGTCATGGCCGAATGCATGCTGTTTTCGTTTGGATTTAACGATTTTATCCCACAAGTTTTGTCTTTAGTTGGCGTTGTTTGGTTCGTATTTTGTGTTTTACTTTTCTTTTGACTGTTTATTTTATTTTCAGTTTTACTTCTAGTTGACGTGGCCATTTAAATTTGGTAGATTGTTGTGGATTAGAGAGGAGCGGTCTTTCACACGTCTTGATCACATGAGCGCCTCACTCTAAAGTAAATTTAAATGGCATAAACTATCATTATAATTGGGAAATTTGCAAAAATAAAATATGCAAAAAACGTGCTACAGCGCCTTTAAAAGTGTTTCGCCGGGACAAATGTACCTTTGACCTCAACAATTACAACAACGCTAGAAAGGATTACTCCACTCTACTAATAACAAAGAAGATCGTGTACTTTGAACTTATGAGTAAACAAATTTCAATATGCCTCAATGACAGTAAATCATTTTGGTCTACATTAAAATGTCTGTCTCATAACCCTAGTACCTGTAAACCAAATGTTACTATTGATGAATGGGCAGAGCATTTTAATAACTAGTTTCTATCAGAAGATGCATGAGACTTCCGAAGACACTACTACTAACGAAACTGACTCTTAATAACTGTGATGATATGACACGCTGTATTCTCGACTCCCCTGTAACACACGAGGGAATATTAACTGCCATTGAAGTGTGGCAAATTCTCGGGTGTTGATTTACTCATTCCTAAATTTTTCAAATATACTACAGACATTATTGTACCATATCTTACAGTTATTTTCAATTTAATGTTTGAACATGCTTATTTTCAAGAATCTTGGTCTGAAGCTATCATTGTTCCCTTATATAAGAATGGTGATATACATTCTCCATCTAACTACAGGGGTATATCTCTTCTTAGTGTATTTAGTAAACTTATGTATCCATATTAAACAGGAGGTTAACGTATTGTAGTGAGGCTTATGATAAAATCGCAGTCGCAGTCGCAGGCAGGTTTTCGACATGAATAATCCACAATTGATAACATTTTCATTCTTCAGTCTATTATCCAGAGGTATCTCAGTAAAAGATTAAACTTTATTGTTTGTTTGTGGATTTTGCTAAGGCATTTGATAGTGTCAACCGCTTTAAACTATGGTCAGTTTTGAAATCTAGAGGTGTTACTCCCAAAATGGTCAACTCAATACAGTCTATTTATAAATAAGTTAAGGCTTGTGTTAGATTCGATAATGCATTTTCAGGTCACAGTTATTTTCATGTTCGCGTTGTGTGCGCCAGGGTTGTGTACTCAGCCCTCTGTTGTTTTTAATTTTGATCAATGAGTTGACAGTCGAGGTGGAACGAAGCTCCGGTCCAGGTATACAGTTGCATCCTGATATCGTCCAGATATTTCTTTTGCTATTTGCAGATGACATTGCACTTATATCTGATACAATTAGAGGGTTACAGAAACGTATTGGTGTCTTAGAAAAATTGTGTGTGAATATGGTTTTGAGGTCAACTTGTGTAAAACAAAAGTTATTGATTTTCAGAAAGGTGGTATTCTATCAAAACGAGAATGTTGGTTTTATAACGGTATCTTCATATAAATATTTAGGTGTTACATTTACTAGAGGTCTGTCTCTATCCATTGTTCTAATGCAGCTCTACAGGGTAAGAAGGCTTTATTTAGTGTTGGCTAAACTTGGTAATATATCTCATGAATTTTTAAAAACATATTTGACATGAAAATAGCTCATGTTTTACTCTATGGTTCCAAAGTCTGGGGATTCTGTCAGAATGATTCTATGGAATCTGTACATACTTTGGCTTGTAAGCGGTTCTTAGGCGTTAAGATCTCTACACCAAATAACATAGCTCGTGGTGCATGTGGCAGGTACCCACTCTATATTTTTGCATATAAAAGAGCTGTCCAATATTGGTTAAAATTATTAAATATGTCTGACACTCGACATCCCCCCCAAAATGTTATTATATGATGTTAAAATGAATAGAAAATAATGAAGTTAATTTGGCTTCGAATTGTCGAGATTTATTGTACAGTTTGGGCTTTGGTTTGGGACCAACAATTTGTTTATCTTTCTAGTTCGTTTTTCTCAGAATATCTGTGTCGACTAAAATGTATTCATGAACAGAATTGGTATAGTTCACTTCAAAACGGCACCAAATCCATATATTATTCTTATTTTAAAGCTTCACTGTCTATAAGGAATTGTATTTGAATGCGATTGTTGTTAAACAAATTAGAGTAGCATTAGCCCAATTAAGGTGTTTTTCGCATCATTTAAGAATTGAAACGGGTCGGTTTTATTATATAAAAATGAAAGATTTTGTTTACAATGCGACGAAGGCTATATTGAGGATGAATACCATTTTCTTTTTGTGTGTTCCAAATTTAAAGAGCTCCGCCTCAATCATTTGCCGGAAATTTTTGTACAAATCCAAATGAAACTAAATTTAAAATCCTCATGTCAACATCGAATTGTAAACTCCTCAATAATTTAGCAAGCGTTATTTTTCATGCCATGTACCAAAGATGTTAATTGAATGACTGTTGCTGTACACATCATGTCTTGTCGTATATAACATATGTAGTTATGGGCCGATGGCCTACACTTCAGTAATAAGAATTGAATCTTTAATCTACGGAGGTTGTTGCTGCCTTGCTTGATACTCAGCATCATAAGGATAAAACAACGCTTGAACTGGCGCTGCACGCTGGTAGACGGGTGCATAATGCACAGAACACATTTCTGACGTACAATGTTTTGAGGACAATAACGAGTTATTGACCACGAAACAGATGCTCCGGAACACTGTGTATTTGTATCCGCTGAATACAAAACCTTGATTCCCTCGTGTAACTATCGTGTTTGCTATAAATAACCAGCCAATGAAAGAAGTTTCATCAAAGCAATAGAGACAATACCCGGATGTGAGACGAACAATCATCTACAACTTTTTCTTAAAAAATTCATAATTGGCACTATTTTCCTGTGACCCGAACTGTGACCTGACCTTCACCTTTTGGGCACATCCGAGTCACTGCGCGTAGTGTCTCTCACTCGGTAAAACTAACACAATTAAGGTAGTCGATTTTAATTTTCCCACCCGCCCACCCCATATGAAAATTATGATTTCAAACAGTAGTATCATGCTATGCTATAGATCGATTTACGTTTGATGGCTTATTTTAAAGACATATATATTGGTTTTAACGTGGTATATAATATTTAAGAAATAAAGTTCGCTGTACCCCAATGTGTTTTGTAATAAAGTATAGTTTTGCCCTGAACTATTATAGTTAAAGCACGAGGACGTAAGTCCGAGTGCTTTGACGTAATAATAGTTCAGAACATTCTGCTTCCAATAATTTGGAAATAAAAATATTGTTTACATTCTTTATATTAATAATCCATGAAAAGGGCCAACGGACGGCTATTCCACGTGTAAAACTCACCCCCTAAGATAGACTAAGATCACGTAACTAACATTCCAAAAAGAATTGTGGGTATAGAGCTTGATCCAGTCTAAGCGTGTTGGCGGAACGTAATTTGTCTAAATCAAATGTTTGTTGCTATCATAAAAGTTGATGTTTATTGTCCCACCGCTAATTTTAACCGACTGCAGAAGTTGCAAACCATTGAAAGTAGGACACGCTTTATTGGTTGCGACGTAAGAGTTCAGACGGCTGATGCGAGTCGACGTTACGTTACCATGGGCACATTTGATCACGAGGGAGCGGCGTGGAACAGCGGGAACGTCATCCGACTGTTACGTCATCAAAAAAACTATACCTTTCATATCGCTAGTTTTTCAACAACACAAGCCCCTGTGCAGCTTTATATCTATTCAAATTACCATACTTCAAGAACAAATTAAAGGAATATTATTCTCATTCTCATTAAAAACAAATTACCGAATCAATTTGTGCAGTAAACAATCATTATTCCAGTTTGGAAGATCTTGTGTTTACCGCAATAGTATGAAAGTTAACAGAAACACGCAAATATATAAGTATGTAAAAGGACACCGAATCATTATATCAATTACAATGAAAATGATGACTTGACCTTTACTTGAAATGCGTAATGTAACAAAGTGAAAATTTATCAGAGCGTAGAGTTACTGTCCATATACAGTAGACCTTGACGATCCACAGCAACGTGAGGGTAGACAGGAATGTTGTAACCAAATAGGGCAATAAAATAGCTATAGGGAAGAATATATAGCTTTAGGTAAGAAGTGAACATATCCCTGTTGTATTCTATTATGACGTGTCTCCCCTAGGGGGGGTTGTATAGCGTTCTGCGCGTCCGGCCGTCTGTCGTTCCGTTTATCTGGAGCATATCTCCTATACTATACATGGGAATACATGTTAACCATGATGTGCCATTTGAGGGTTAAAACTTCTTGTTCATTTATTATTTTACAGACTTCAACATTAGCTATAGGTTTCCGTGGAAACCTCTGACAGTGCCTCAAAGTCGTGTCAGCATATCTCCCAAAGTATACATGCGATCTCCAACAGACTTACACTACTTTTGTAATCTTTAGATGTGATATTTGTGATTGAGACCTCGTTTTGTAAATTTACTTGGACATTGAGAAGATAAGATGGTAACCCTAGATATGCCACGATATGTTTCCGTGTGAATAGCTAAAGAACAATGTTTTCATGCATTTTAGATACTTACTTACTTAACCTCTTTGCTCTATAGTGGAGCATACAGTCGCTACAAGATTTCTCCACCAGCACGGTCTTTCGCTTTGGTCTCTACCTCGCCCCAGGTGATCCCGATCTTTCCAAGTTCTGCCTCCACTGTCCTCCTCCAAGTTGTTTTCGGTCTCCCTCGTGGTCTCTCACCCTGTGGTGTCCATCTTAGTGCCGTTCGAGTGATGTTGTTTGTTGGCAATGTAGGACATGACCTAGCCACTCCAGCGTCTGAGTGTGATCTGTTGGACGATACAGGTGGACTTGGTTTGGTTTAACAGGTATGTGATCTTTTGTGGTCAGAATACTTGACATATCCTACGTAGACAGCCATGGTGGAAGCTTGACAGTGACTTCATGTCGGCTTGTGTCACACGCCAGCATTCACTCCCATACATCAGGATGGATTTGACGTTGCTGTTATCGATGTGGAGCTTTGTCCTGCGGCTGTACTGTTTGGACTTCCGTATTGCTCTTAGTGCTCAAATGCTGCCCTAGATTTGGCCAGTCTCTTCTTGATGTCCTTATTGGTGGAAGCTTCTGTGTTCACCACAGTGCCAAGGTATGTGAAACTGTCTACCTGCTTGATATCATTGTTATCCACAGGGAACATGGTGTTTGATGTTGTGTTTAGCGTCATTTCCTGTGTCTTCCTGGAGTTGATCTTTAACCCTGTCTGATTAGCATAGTGGCTGAGACGACTGGTTCTCTCTTGCATGTGATCTAGCCTTGATGTCAGCAATGCTATATCATCGGCAAAGTCTAGGTCTTCCAATGACGACGACATGGGCCATGTGATTCCTCTTTTCTGGTCACAGGTTACTTTCCTCATCATCCAGTCGATGACAAACAGGAACAGGATGGGCGAGATGATACATCCCTGTCTTACACCAGACTTGACTGCGAACCAATCTGTGGCTTTGTTGTTCAGAAGCACTGCACATTCAAACTCAGAGTAGAAACATTTGATCAGGGTCACAATCTTCATGGGTATTCCGTATAATCCGAGTATTTCCTATAGCGTTTCTCTGTGCACGCTGTCAAAGGCCTTTCTAAAGTCGATGAAATTGACGTATAGAGCTGATTTCCATTCTGTGCATTGCTCCAAGATGTATTTCAGAGTAAAGATTTGATCAATGTATTCTTGGCCTTTCCTGAACCCAACTCTGGCCTAAGAGTGATGTTGATCCAGTTCAGGAGTATTCTGCAGAACACTTTGCTGGCTGTTGAGAGCAGTGTCACAGTTTCCTAAGTCACCTTTCTTCGGAATTTTTACGATGAGGCCCTTTGACCAGTTGTCAGGGATCGTGTTGTTTTCCCAGTATCTCCAAACAGCTTATGTAGAACTTCGGTAGATGTTTTCAGATCTGCTTTTAGAAGCTCTATTGGTATTCCGTCCCAACCAGAGGAATCTCCCATCGTCATTGATTTCAAGACTTTTGCTAGCTCTTCCTTGGATGGAGGGTCAGTAAAGATGTCCAGTTAATTGGAGTGTGGTGGTCTCTCCATTGGGATTGTTGGTGCTGGGAGATTCAATACCGATGTAAAGTGCTCTACCCATCTTGCTGCTTGTAACTGTTCTTCCTCAATAATTTCCCCATTCTTGTCCTTCACTGGCGAGGACTGACTTGACCGTCCACTAAGTTCTTTTCTTGATCTTACAGACCGTGTTTAGGTCTCCTCTAGTCACAGCCTCTTCTTTCCAGATGTATTCTCTTGTCTTTTCTTGCACTCTTTTTCACTTCCTTGTCTTTCATGTGGCTTGTTCCCTCAGTCTGGGTGATATACTTCCCAACACCTTTTGTTTCAGCTTGGACCTCTCGTTGATCTTGTTTAGAGTGTCTGCAGCTGATAACCATTCTTTGTCATTACGTAGAAGGTAATGTCCGAGTAACTCTCCATTCCTTAAAAATAATGGAGCCGAGGCCCCGCAGGGGCCGAGGCCCATTATTTTAAAGGAATGGAGAGTTACGAGGATATTACCCTACTTAAATTACACTCAAAGTATTGTTCTTTTAACAAAATTGCTTTAGAAAGTTAAAGAAATTAAATTTCTACTTCAAAAATATGATGTGATGTGTGACTCTCCATTACTGAAAAATAATGGAGTGAAAGAACAATAGGATGACGTCACAAGTGTAATTTAACTTTTTGGAATCCAAGTGTCATTTCGCTGGCGCCTAAGTATACGTTTCTGATGTTAACCCATTTCTTGTCAATATGGTTATCTGGGTCTGTACTTGTAGCGGCTTCTTATAGTGCACTGAATCGATTCCGGAGTTCGATGGTAAACTTGTTCCTCATATCAGGATCTCTCAAGCGTTTGACGTCAATGACTTTTCTATTCTGCAAGTCAGCTTTATAGGCCTTTTTTCAGTTTCAGTCTCAGTCTTGCAACTACCAAGTGATGGTCGCTGTTTATGTCAGCCCCTCTGTATGCCACCTCCAATTTATGACGAAATGGTCGATTTGGTTCTTATCTCGCCTATTTGGGGAATTCCATGTTATCTTATGTAAGGCCTTATGTTTGAACATCGTTACTCCAGTAATCAGTCTAATGGATGCGCACAGATTAGCTAACCTCTCACGATTATCAGTCATCCTTCCAAGGCCTTCTCTTCCCATTGCTCTCTCGTAGCCTGTGTTGTCCTCTCCCACCTTTGCATTCTGGTCACCAATAACGAGTAGTCCGTCATGTTGTTGTGTTTTGTTGAGCTGTGCCTGTAGAGCTTCGTAGTATGTATCTTTGGTATCTTCATCCGTGTCATTTGTTGGCGCATAACATTGGATTACTGTTGTTTTCGCATACTTGGAGTTGCCCTGATGAGTCGCTCATTGATGGGCTACTTTCATAATGAGCCGCCTTGTCCATGGAAACAGAACCGCAATGCTGGGATCAATACATTGGGAATAGAACTATGTTCTCGTGTAGTGGGAATTTATTACCAACGAAAACTGTCGACATAAAATATCACATCGACTATGTCCTCTTGTTCTATTTATTTGATAACTTTGTTATTATGTTATTACTAGATTTAATGAACAGTAGGTAGTCATTTCTGTCTGTTATAAGGACCGTAGAGGTATTTTCTTCATTGAAAAGCGGCAAGCGTACAGGTTAACATTCAGTCTTTCAAGTGGGAATGGGGTGGGGAGCGTTCGGCTTCGGATCAAGAGGTCTTGTAATTTTGTCTGCTGTGTTTTCATGCAGTAAGGTTTGGGTGAAATGCTACATTGAATTTCAGTGCAGTACCACCCATGGTTCGCCAGTTGCAGCCGATGCTCGCAGGTTCCAGTGCATAACCACCATGGTGTTGCAGGCTTTCTCCCTAAATACTACAATGCAGCAGGGACTTTCTATACAGTATAGCATAGTAGTAGTAGTAGCAGGATGTATGCCCCATAATAAAAGCCATTAGTTTGAAAAGAGAAGTTGACTGGTGGGCAAGGCAAGAACCGTCTCCCTCATATCAAACGACGTAGAAAAGGTGCATACGCAGTTAGCTATTATCAAGAGGTGATCTATCGGTTTCATGATACAACATATATGCTGATCGTTAGCCATGGTTAACTGTGAACAACTTTGGAAATATATTTATATTCTCACGAATAGATTTGAACCTATATAATTTGACTCCAACAATGCTGAATGTCTCTTTGAAGATACATCCATTGTGTTTCATAAAAGTTCATTTGACTAAAATAAGTGCACAAATGATATGTGCTGATTTCATTTCAAATAATTTCACTCATCTTGCATATTCATCACCAATCGCCAATTATATCATAATTACTAATTCCTAATTAAAATTGAGCAACATCGTTATACATGTGCAGAAACGGAAACTACACGTACCATTTACATGCACAGTAATTATAAGACTTAGAGTAATTATTATCGCTTACTGTTATGGAACAGACAGCTTGTCAACCAGCTTAAAGTTTAAGAGTCATTTTTCCACACGGCAGACAACAAAGTACAACCAGAAAGATATTTTTAAACTTGGGACACGGGTAAACGCTTCTATTCATCTAAATACATTCCATGTTAAGTCATTCGTCGTGTGGCAACGGAAAGATCAAATGTCAAGTCAAGCAAACTGTAAAGGATTGAACCGGCTAGCAGGTGAGAAGTGTTTTCATCATGATCATATTGTTAGGTTCACTTTCGTTCACGCTCTCCACCAGGGGCGGATACAGCTTTAAGAAAGAGGAGATGCGTAATCCCCTACGCCAAAATGGTCTCCGAGCTTGGAGGTGGAAACGATCTCTTTCGGTTATAACATGGCATTTTGAGTACCACACTTACTCTTGTACCGTACGACTCTTTATCCGTCCCTTATGTAATGTGCTAGTTTGATGTCTCTCGATATGGTTTCAGTTTACTATGGGTACAACACCATGGTAAGTTACTAGCAGACGACACTAGACTCGCCAGTAGTTCTCCTTCATCTTTACAGTGCTTACTTCATACATCTAGTGTTTACGTATGTAATAATAATATTTACTAGGATTGACGCGTCAATACTTAGGTCTTCAAAAATTCTGCTTGACCCTGAACTATGTACTGTTGTACTCTCGGTTATTCACCAGTTTCTCTGCTTTAAAATGAGCTATCTATCTATCTTTAATAGTTATTTTACAAAAATTCTCCAAAGACAATGACCCTCTGTAAATTGAACAATCGCTTATTAATGAACCCCTACATGACCTTTCTCACGATTAAGACAAAATGGTTAATATTTTCATACTATGTTGCAACATAGAAAATATTTTGCTTTAATTTCCACTTAAGTAGATATAATCATCATTAATATTTAAGAAATTACTGAAAAATGCTTACATTTTGACACCTAGACAACGATTGCGATGTTCGGAGCTTAACTATCAACTTTTTGATGAAAGGGCTCAACAGAAAAGTTGTTGTTCTTGAAATTGTGCATCCGAAGGTGTAAATACAATTTCAATATCGTAGTTAGTAAAGCAGTTATGATCCTTTGAACTTTGCTGAAAATGGCGATTTTTGAAAAATGACAATCTTCTATGACTTGTCACACATAAACTATTACAGATACGTGCTGGAAAATTATTATCCTTAATAAATGACACCTCTGCTTCAAAATGAGCTATTGATCATAATGGTATGTTCAGTGGTTTACGATCGAATTTCTACAAAGAAAGAACCCATCAAAAAGTGCCGAAACTATCAACTTGTATATGATAGTTATATGTTATGGAATTGTTAAACTGATTATTATGAAGAGATAGCACTAAATAACTTTGACACAAGTTTATTCAAAATCGAGTTATGTGCCGTTGAACATGGAGCCGAAAAACGACCATATTCAGGGGCAGACAATTAAAGTTCTAGGAGGAAATTCGAAATTCGGGCTTCTACACGCCCTTTGAAATTAATTTGGCTTTCAAATGAGATATAGCATAAAACTGTATGTGTTGCCGTTAATTAGAAGATTATCAAAGACGCACACCCTAAAAAACGCGAAATTGCACAAAATTATAAGTTTTTTGAAAATAGCAAAAAATCTATTATTACGGCCGAAAACCGCAATAGGCCTAATCGATGGGGAATGTTGTTGCCCACATTTTGGTAAAGGTTTTGTGAAATTATCTTGATTAGTTTTCGTGCTATTAAGGTCTAAAATTTTGATTTCAAGGGGAGAAAACTCACGAAAGAAGTCGAAAATAAAAAATCGGCCGACGTACAGGGCTAGTTTTTGTCACAGTCTATAATCCTTGTTAATTTCATGCAAATCGAATGAGCCGTTACTTCAGAATCGGGCGCACAAAACATGTACAAATAATAAGAAGAAACTAGGATTGCCAAGGCAATACTTAGGTCTTTAAGACTTCATGTTGCACTCTTGGTTATGCATCAGTTGCATCAAGGGCATATTACTCAAATTCTAGCACAAAATTCAAAATTCGGAGTAGATCATGTTGTGAAGCTGTTATTCAGCTTTCATATGAGCTATAAAACATAGCTGTATGTATTGCCGTGAAGAAGAAGATTTTCAAAGACGCGTACCCTCAAAACTGCGAAATGGCAAAACAATTTCAGTTTTATGGAAATAGCAAAAAATCTATTATTACGGCCGAAAACCGTTATAGGCCTTATCGATGGGGAATGTTTTTGCCCACATAGTGGTGAAAGTTATTTGCAAATATATTGTTTAGTTCTTGAGATATTAAGGTATAAAGTTTTGACTTCAAGGGGAGATAACTCGCGATATCCAAAATCTGGCTTCGTAGTGCACCAATTCAGGTTGCAGACTATCATCACTGAAAATTTCATGAAAATCGGTCAAGCGGTTAAGCGGGAATCCTCCAGACAAAAAAAGGTCAAATAATAATTTTTAAAAACTAGGATTGCCAAGGCAATACATGTACTTAGGTCTTCAAAAAATGACAATCTTCTATGATTTGTCACATGAAAAGTATGACAGATACATGATTGAAAGTTTTTGTTCTTAATAAATGACATCTCTACATAATGAGGTATTAAACATAATTGTATCTTCAGTGGTTTACAGTCGTCAATTCACCAAAGAAAGTACCCCTCGAAAAGTCTCAAAATCAAATTTTTTTACTTTTTTGCGATGATGTCCAAATTATGAAGAAACTATCAATTTTTATATGATATTGATCTTAAGTGGAATTATTAGGACAGATTTGAGGAATGCAATGCAACAATTAGTTTCGATAATGATGTATTCGCAAGTGAGTTATATATGTCCCTTTGAACAGAGAGCCGTAAAACGACTATTTTTAAAATGATTTTCAAGGGCATATTACTCAAATTCTAGCACAAAATTCAAAATTCGGATTAGATCATGTTGTGGAGCTGTTATTTAGCTTCCATATGAGTTATAAAACATAGCTGTATGTATTGCCGTGAAGAAGAAGATTTTCAAAGACGCATACCCTAAAACTGCGAAATGGCACAACATTTTCAGTTTTTTCGAATTAGCAAAAAATGTATTATTAGGCCGAAATCTGCTATATACCTATTCGTTCGGGAATGTTGTAGCCCACATTTTGGTTATTTCCAGACCTGGTCACATGTTATCATCCCTGAAAATTTCATGCAAATCGGACGATCCGTTAATTCAGTTCTGGCTAGGAAAATAGTATAAATACTAAAGAATACAAATCAGGATAATAACAATACGTCTTCGAGATATACGTCTTGAAGACCTAAAAATTTCGTATTTATAATGCACTACCTCCAGGTACTAATACCTGCTCATGGCGCGACGAAGAATAACATAAAATCACTGTCACTCACTCGTGTACGTTCAAATCACACTACTGCATGCACTCTAGTTCATTATGCATTCATGTTTCACATCACATTCACATATGCAAAACACTTCACATGACGTCACACTACACACGTCACATGCAACATTACCATATGCAGATAAACATGTTCAAACAATCACATAATACAATATATGATTACATTTCAATACAATATTCACTTAACAAAAACAATAAATCATAAGATGATAGGAGTTCGGTTCACCAATACGTGGTATTATGTTCAAGTCAACTACTTGAGTGAAAGTTCACGGGTCATCATGACACATGATAAAGAGTTCTCATATTAGAACACGACAGTTCACCTCAGAACGGAGGAGAGTTCAACACGCCTTCGTCATACACGAAGAATGATAGTTCAAGTCACACACTTGAAATGATACTCGTCTCTACGCTGCACCGATGTAGGATCGAACACCAGGTCCACCATGAGTCCAATAGCCAGGTTTCCACATGCGACCATCAGCCAGTCGTAGCAGACCATCCACAGTACGGTGAATACATACGATGACGTCGTCACATCAGTCTTGATGACGTCACCACGGAGCAGAGGTCAACGAGCGTAGTCAACAGGTTACCGGTCCTATGGCGTCTGTCCATGCACCCCTGTGTCCCGACTACCTCGTCCCCAAGTTCTCCACTAGAATATAATATCCAATATTCTAATTTCATCATGAAAAATACATTCAGTATAACTGACATTTTCAAACAGTGAAATATACCATTTTCATCACAAACACATTAACAATATAATTCTGACATATGTTAATGTAGAACATGATTCTTTTACGAAATGCACACAAATATAAAGTGACACAATTGTAAACATTTCAAACACAAAGTTAACAATAAAGTTCAAATACAATCCATCATACTCACGGCTCAAAACAGCC
Organism: Gibbula magus; assembly: GCA_936450465.1. NCBI lineage: Eukaryota > Metazoa > Mollusca > Gastropoda > Trochida > Trochidae > Gibbula > Gibbula magus. The sequence goes on along the minus strand of OW388296.1, from coordinate 52,335,587 downwards.
CATGCGACCGGGTCATACGCCAACAATTCATTGCTCTGACACCCTGTACAACTCGTACACAGCTTGTATACACTTAGTGCACGACCCTGTCATGCAACACGCGCACTGTCGTACCAGGTTGCGTTCGGCGATGCGCTCATACAGTTATGTTCAGAGCTATTGTGACAATCACTAAACATTTTAATTGGCTTTATTACAATCACAGGACAAAAAGTAGTGGAATTCGTTTGCCGGATCCTTCCAGATTAGAAATTCCTTTTTTCCCTGTGCATGTTGCTTATATGAAATTTAAGGCGACCCGATTTTCCTATGGAAACCCGAGATTCCATAATTGACCAACGTAAATAACATAAGTGAGAAGTTCAAATTCTATCAAAAACCTATTTTTATACTTTAACTAAGATATTGACGAAAATTCCAACTTTCTACCCCGCACCGTACGTGAGATACAGACCCCCTTGCCCATGGGTATGCCCATGGGAAAGTTCGCCCATGGGCCTGCCAAATTGCCCATGGGCGGATTTCCCATGGGCCAATGTTGACTTTGGCAAACATATAATGTTTGTGAAATGTTGACTTTGAAAAATTTTTTTTTGTGAAATGTTGACTTTGAAAAAAAAAAGTTTGTGAAATGTTGACTTTGAAAAAAAAAAGTTTGTGAAATGTTGACTTTGGAAAAAATAGAATGTTTGTGAAATGTTGACTTTGGAAATATTGACTTTTAAAATATTTATTGATTTTGGTGGAAGTGTTACTTTGATAAAATATGGACTTGTTGATTTTAATACATATTTTGAGTTATATGAATGGTTGACTTATGAAATATTCATTTTAGTGAAATGTTGTGTAGTGTAAGTTTAACATATATAAAATGTTAACTTTGATGACATGTTGACTTTGAAAAAGATATTTTGAATTTAGTGAAATGTTGACTTTAATCACATATTTACATCTTGACTTTAATCACATATGTTGACCTCGACCATGGGCCGGATTTCCAATTGGCTTTATTTCCCATGCCAATGTTGACTATGCAAACATATAATGTTTTTGAATGTTGACTTTGGGGGGAAAATAATGTTTTATGAAATGTTTACTTTGGAAATATTTATTGACATTGGTGAAAGTGTTACTTTGATCAAATGTTAACTTGGGTGACATGTTGACTTTGAAAAAGATATTTTGAATTTTATGAAATATTGACTTTGATCACACATTGATTTTGATGAAATGTTGACTTATAAAAGATAGTTTGAGTTAAGCGAATTGTTGACTTACATTAATTATGTTATGTTAATTTATTGACTTTGGTGAAGTATGCTTATATCATGAAACATTAATTCCATATTTATTCCATTTTATTCACTTTGGTGAAGTTTGAAATGTTGACTCTGACTATATATATTGAGCTTGGTGAAATGGTGATTTTGGAATTGATGCCACTTTGGTGAAATGTTGACTTTGAAAATATTATAATGATGGTGAAATGTTGACTACGGAAATATTGGTTGACTTTTGTGGAAGATTTACTTTAATAAAATATTGACTTTGGTGAAATGTTGACTTTGAAAGATATATCGAGTTTGATGACATGTTGACTTTGGAACTATTGGTTGACTTAAAGTTTATCTTTAATTATATGTTAACGTGGTGACTTATTGACTTTGAGAAGATATTTTGAGTTTAGTGAATTGTTGACTTCTAAACGATTGACTTATTGTGACATAGTTTTTATATTTATTGGCGATGTTGAAGTTTGAGTTTAATAAGATTTTGATAACACTATGGTCTGGCTTAAGGAGCGCGTTTCAAACAGTAAGTATTAGATTTTTTGACTACGCTGTTGCCCACAATAGAGACAGACAGACAGATAGTTTATTCAGTCTCACCCCATATATACACATACATAAAATAATATCAATAAATTATAAATACATCTGGGCCACCCTAAAACTAGGGTTATGAGAGACTATCTATACATATAAAAAATGCAATGACTACAAATAAAAGGTATGAATTTAAGAGTAAACGTGGTTATAAATCAGAAAGTAAAACTTTGGTTAAATATAGAATAATACATATATTTGTATAAATATAGGTAGATGTATACATATAAACTGTGCATAAAAGGACATAAAATAATATATTATAAAAAAAAGGTCAATTTTTAAACAATACATTTCGACGTTTTTCCAGCAGTAGTTTGCAGCTTCTGGCACTTTCTTTTAAAATAGTTGGGCTTGCTAGGATAAATGATAGACGTTCCGGGTCGGTGGCAGTATTAAAATTGTTCCGTTTGGCTTGACAGGTTCTAAGCAGTGGTTCTCTGATTGTTTTGTAGAGTGGCCAGTGTCATCGAGACTGATGATTTATACACAACCAAGTGCAGGTTACAGATATATGATATAGTAGACCTGTGCATTTGTGTGTATCAGAACACCATGTCTATGTAACGAGCGTGCCGTGGTATTGCGTAACATGTCTATTCGATCAACTAACCCATTGTTGTAAATTACGAAAATAAAACAGTCCATTACTTACCTCACTTGTTTGATTCTATTTCGAGCGGTTTTAATCATTGAATATATATAGCACAGAACATACATACGTATATACATTCTTGCATGTATGGTAGTGCTCAGTTGTTCCTAGCGTCAAAATACTTCATTGCCTCTTTTGAACAAGGGATTACTTCGCAAATATTATGAACACTGATCTAATATATTCATTATTCGTTTGTATCAATAATCAGCGAAACGTTTTACTTTTAGAAATGTAATGATGTAATGAATTCAGAATGTTCTCATTTTTGGCGTTTTCAAATTCGCCAGTACCCTACACATTTTAATTAATTCGAACTCTTGCAATTAGTCTCCAATTTAGATATTGAGATGACCCACTCACTGTTAGTCTGTTGACAGCAGTGAAGGGGGTACATGAAAAGTCTATATTAAGTTCTTAATAATTTCATTTGTTACTATTTCGGCCGCTTTCTCAATACGATACAGGGATTATCAAAGACATCTTACGATTTTGACGGGTATCATGTATGAAAAGCCTTTTCACATAAGTGTCCTTCCCCTAAAAAAATATATATTAAGTTTATATATATGTAGTCAGTTTATAACCAGACGTTTCCACAATATACTCTCCGGTTTGCATTCAAATGAAAATAATCCAAAATGAATATACCACTCTTTTCTAAAATCTCAGACAATTCCTGAGTGTTTAACCATCAAGTCAGTGAACCGTATCTCCTGAACATCCCAGTGACCACGTGTGTGTATCTCTGAGTCAACTACACACGTGTCAAAACACTCCGATTGAAATAACAGTATTGGCGACAATACGAATATATACGTATTTTTTAATTGGTTTATGGTAATACCCAAACAAACTGCCCCTTTGCAATACACACTTATCCCAGTATACCCAGTATATCATATTCCATTTAGCTCGTTAAGAGCGCGACTTGGCTCCTCATAGGATGACTAGTGATGGTAATTAGATACTATAGTATTGTACAACATACATACTGGTTCATTTCAAATTTTATTTGAGAGCTTAATGAACAATTTACATGTTTTTTGTTTTTAATTTTAAGTTGACAATGTTGCATAATGTAAGCGTTAATACAGCGTGGTAATAGTTTAATAGGTTTGCTACAAGTTTGAGATTCAAGTAAAATAGACAGGCAGATGTCATGACTTTGTTTGTGATATTTAACGGTTAACAACATTTATTATGTTTCAAATATTTTGGTACGGTTGTTGGAAGTGTGACAATATTTAAATATCCATGTAGTTACATAAACATTGCTTGCTACACGTTTGTATTTCGTATTCATATTGCAATAAATGATTTCAAAGCATTATCTTTTCAAGTTATCATACAATACCGAGATGAAGTGAACATGGTATTTGTCAAGAATTGACAGATATTTTATTTATTATGTCAATATTTCTGTGAAAATTTCACTGTTGGAGTTGACAGATTTCAAAGGCAGCGGTTTAAAAGTACATCCATTGTGTTGTTGGGGGGGGGGGGGGGGGGGGGTCAAATATGACAAACGTTATAAATTATCTTATTTTATCGAGAAGTACCAACTGTTACTGAAAACTTAGTATATTGACAATATGAAGGTAAAAGTATCGATTTCTGATCGAAAACCGGACAATGCACCTCGTCTGGCTCGCGCCAATGAGTCAAACGTAGTTTTGGAATCTTATTCAAACCAGACAAAATAAAAAACTTGGGTTGATAAAAAATGTTCGACAAGTCATATAACTACTGCATGTGCATGTAAATAGGACGTGTAGTTTCTGCACATGCATAATGATATTATTTTTAATTATTGGAAACTAGTAATTATGACATGTTTGGCGACTGGGGATGAATATGCAAGCTGAGTGAATTTGTATTAAAGCCAAATAAAAATGTTTGAAACACAATTGATGCACCTTTAAATGACATCATACATAACAACCTTACATTTCGAGCTTCTAAATAACTTTTTCCAACAGCCTATGCATGTGTTTTCTGTGTTGATTTATACAGAACACAATACGATAATCATATATGATTGTTATTATTATTATTACTGCCTTTCTAAAATCGCATGTTTTAATACTGTGCGTTAGATCTATAAGAACATTTGAACGAATGTTGGCCACCCCTAATAGTCTGGTGGGAGATACACAAATAATTAAGTGAGGGTGGGTACATGATTATTAGTTAATGTTCATTCCCGCCACCTGTAATTACATCAACTAGCGAATTCCCATGGCCAGTGAAGGGTGACGTCCTCTCATGCACATTATGTAAGACCAGGGACTTTCTAATACACAGCACACTTAAAGACCGTTAAAATCATTAGATTATCGCATTAAATTAATTTTGTTACTTCATTTGTCAAAATCACTCCATATCTTTTGCTTGGAATATGTATAATGATATGTGATGTTTATTCAATATTTCAGTATGCATCTGATACGCATGAGAGGTCTATAACTAGTTCATAACTGTCAAAACTGTGACGATTTTTTGGGTCTCACATATAATGCACCACCATCAGCCTAGTTGTGATATCCATGGGTTTGCACATAATTGATACAATCAGCCTTTGATGTCCAGTTGAAAGTGTTAAACCTATGAGAAAGGCAAAGACGTCACACATTAAGATGGATTTAGAAACATGTTTCCTTCATTATATAAGTACATAAGCCAATAAATAGTTTTCAGTCACCAAAGTCAATCTCTTAAAAGTCAGCAATTCCTACATGATAATCTTAGGCATATTATAACTTTTGTAACAAAATAAATTCATTATCTCAAAGTTACATAATTTACATTTGTTACATTTACATTCTCAATAACTAGCGCTATTAGTTCCTGGTCGAGAATGTCATCTGATCGGAGATGAATTTGCAGTGTAATGCACACAGATCGGAAACATATAAGTGCTAATGTGGTCACTCTATCGAAATCTTACTACATTTGTATATATATTGGCGTTCTCGTCACACAGGGGTCAGAGGCATTGTACCGGTAATTAATTACCTGTCGGCCTTAATGAGTTGACCGAATACTCATGTTACGTAATACCGAGTGGACGCTTGTTCAACAGTAGAGTATTCTGAGAGTCAAAACAAAAGTCTGATATATCACTTAAACCGCATTTGCATGGCTATATTGCAATTGTTCTATATCTTTATAAAGCTGTAACCTGCACTCAGTTGTGTATAAATAATCAGTCATGGTGACCGATGTATTGTGGGCAATAGCACTTACACTTACCGGAACTATTTGAAACACTCGCCTTTAGCCAGACATTAGTGTTCAACTTAAAAAAGTCATAATATTTCAAGAGTCAACGTTTCATTAAAGTGAATATTATATAGAAGAGAATACTGTTGAAACGTCTATTCAAAACGATACTTCATATATATATAAACTCAATATATGTTGTAAACATTTTACTAATAGTAGCGACTTCAGATTTACTGAGCTTATTATTTTGCATTATGTAAATTACTTTATCAGTTGGGCTAAGTAAAGGAAGCAGAGAGTGCCTGCAATAATAATAGTTGATGATGATGAGTACGGAGATTTAACGAGCGATTTCAGCGGAGCTGTTCTCTCACTCGGGTCGCAAGGACCATTAATAAAGTTTCGAATGATTCCAAAGGAGGATAATTTTGATGCCACGGTCGAAAAGGGTGGAGGCAAATTTTGAAATTTTGAATAGTACCTAGGCAAGATTAAATAATAAAAGTCTCTCATAACTCTTTATATAGAGTGGCTCATTGCATTTTAAAACATATTTTATGTGTGTGTACATTGTCTGTAATTTTGTGAGACTTAAATGAACTATCTGTCTGTCTGTCTGTCTGCAATTATATTAGTAGCCGTACCGCCTCATTATTTTAATTAACAAACCGTGTCATTCCAACAGCATTTATAATGATAAATGCAACGTTGACACCAGAACAGAACAAATATCATCTCTGCCAATCTCTGATTCAACCAGGACCACAAAATCACTCAAGCGTGAGTCTACTGGTCAGCACAGTCAAGTTTTGAACATTTGACGGATTCCGGCCAAATTCAACTTCACAAATCAGAAGCCGCTGTGTGTATTGCATTTGCAGTAGTAATTTCAACTTCAACTCCCCAACCCCGACCTCTTTCAATGGGTGATTATAAAACTGCAAACATTATCATTGGTGTAATTTTAACTACTGACCATTGCTCAAAGTACCATTTTAAGAGTCATTGTGATAATGTCACAGTGGGATTCATCGGTACGTAAACAGTTCCCATTACTATCACTACACAACACGAACATATTTGATATATGATACTGATTTAACTGCATAGATTTAGGTCTTTGAAGGACATTTAGAAGTGGTATACATAAGAACAGGAATATTTTCTGGATAACAACTTCTTTAATGTGAAAATGCACGAAGTTTCGGACTACATACTCATTCCTTCATCAGGTACATTCCACCTGAACATTGGAATATTGGAACAATAAACAGGAAATGGATTCTCAAGGCACTAGACCATATGATTACGTGTTGACGACATCTGTGGTAGACATACTGGGTGTGTATTCATTCGGATCAACGCTAATTAACGGATGGGCGAGCTATTACACAACTAACCGGTCACTGCGATTACGCAAGAGAGAGAGAGAGAGAGAGAGAGAGAGAGAGAGAGAGAGAGAGAGAGAGAGAGAGAGAGAGAGAGAGAGAGAGAGAGAGAGAGAGAGAGAGAGAGAGAGAGAGAGAGAGAGAGAGAGAGAGAGAGAGAGAGATTGTTAAAGTGTCTTGTGCTTCAAGTTACGATAACATACAATATATACATACTTTAAAGTATAAAAAAGCACCCGGCCATTTAATATCACAATAATACAATATGAATAAATGATATATTATAAACAGATAAACACTTTCTAAAGTAAACAGACGCGCAACCACATCACACGGCACACTTCTTCACATACTGTCGTTCACTCACAATAATGGCTCGCTCATCCGATCATACTCAATCATGTCATCTCTTACACACTCACATAAATAGATACACAAATATCAGATACAAACAGATATACATACATACACACATACACACACACACACACACACACACACACACACACACACACACACACGCATTGATGTTAAAGGTGGCACACGGGGACACTAAGAAAACACATGTAACCGGGGACATTTTTTCTAGCTGCTCTACAGCTGTACCTATTGCATGGCTTACTTCCCCTATCAAGTATGTTAGTTAAAAACATTGACTAGCTCTATGGGATACATTCGAACGGGTATGTACTTTCATGTAGGAAACGGGGACACACACCGAATGTGTGTGTGTGCTTTTCTGCATGCAAACGGGGACAGTGTGTATCATTTACAACATGGAAGCGGGGACATGTGTGTAACAGGTATTTATCTATAGAAACGGGGACATTTGGGTTTACTTTTGTATACAAAACAAAGACATGAAACCCTTCTCTTGGTAATCGGAGCTTCTAGGCAATAGGCCACAAGACGCTGTTAGAAACCTTAGGATTGTTTGTCGGTAAAAATCCCGCGTTCTATTCAAGACTTTTAACGCACGGAAGGCTTGGAAAGTCAGCGTTTAAGGTGTCAATCACACCACTTCGCGTGGAAGCTTTGCACGTTTTGCACGTGCGTGGAAGAATCCATTTCATGAGGGTCGCAGGTACTTGTACCATATCCGATGAATGAGCACTGAAATTTGCAACAACAAAAAATTGACTTTGGTGTTCCAGAATTGAAATTAATTGTTTCAAAAAATAAAATAATCACATATGCATGTTTCGTGACGTCATACATGGATTAAGATGGAAAATACATTCGGAGTAGTGGATTCGTTAAAAATAATCAACTCGCCCCTTCGGGGCTCGTTGATTATTTTTAACGAATCCACAGCTCCTCATGCATTCTCCATTACTGAAATCAGTTCTCTTAACAATATCTTGTGAAAAATTTAAAGTCGAATGAGAAAAATAAACCTATTGATCTAAATTCAAATACTGATATTTTGTAAGCATTGACGTTTTGTTCAATCCCGCATTAGTAGCATTCTTAACCTAAATATAAAGTAATAATTTTAAAATTGTTAATATTTCCAATGTCAAAACTGTTTTATAAATTCTTGATTCACAACTGACAACAATAGTTTGTCTTTGAAATGTATAGCAGTACAAGCAAATCGATCTGTTTCTAAACGAAAGCAAAAGAAAAAGATAAAATAAGAAAATTTATGAAAGTGGGAATGACGATATATCAAACATATTTCAATTTAACCTTATTGACCCATGGCGAGATAAAAACCCACTGCAAAAACGATACACATGGCGTCAATAAAAACCAATAAAACAGGCTAGATTAGACTTTTTCCTTCTATCAAGAAGTCTTGAGTGTTCTATTGTAAACGCAGGTATAGATCCAAGTTATAGATCAGACCATTCATTACATTGGGTTAATCTTAAATTTAATGACGTAGAAAAGGGCCCAGGGTTTTGGAAATTTAATAATTCCCTATTACGAGATAAGACATATGTTGACAAAGTAAAAACTATTATCAAAGATACCCCCAAAGAATATACAAATGATTCTAATGGTACAGAAACATTTACAATTAACGACCAATTGCTATTTGAAACAATTCTTCTGATGATTAGGGGATACACTGTGAAATACTCTTCTGAAATGAAAAAAAAAAGAAATAAAAAGGAAAAGGAACTTCTTGAAAATATCAGTGATTTAGAAAAAGAATTAGATCTTTCAGAAAACTACGAAAGGAAAGAAAATTTACTGCCAAGGCTCCAAGAAGCGAAAATTGAACTAGAAGAAATTCATAAATATAGAACCGAAGGCATCATAATGAGATCAAAAATTGATTGGTACGAACATGGAGAAAAACCAAGCAAATATTTCCTTTCCCTTGAAAAACAAAACTTCTTAAATAAGGCAATCACTAAGTTAGAAAATGAACAAAAGGAAATCGTAACAGGTAAGAAAGAGTTGATTAAGGAAGCAAAGACATTTTATCAAAAGCTTTACACAAAAAGAGATAGCAAAAAAGTAAACTTACATGACCTTTTTAAAAACACTGACATACCTAAACTTGACGAAAATCAAAGATTAAGCTTAGAAGGAGAATTAACATATGATGAAATTCTAACTTCCCTTAAAAGGATGAAAAATGGGAAAAGTCCCGGTCCATCTGGTTTTACAACAGAGTTTTACAAATTTTTCTGGAACGATATACATAAATTTCTTCTAAAATCTCTAAATTATGCGTATCAAAATGGCGAATTATCAACCAGCCAAAAACAGGGCCTTATTACTTGCTTACCTAAAAAAGACAAACCAAAGCAATATCTATCAAATTGGAGACCAATATCGCTTTTAAATGTGTCGTACAAGATAGGCTCGGCAACAGTAGCAAATAGAATAAAAAAGGTGTTGCCACTTATTATAAACGAAGATCAGAAAGGTTTTCTCGCAAATAGATACATTGGGGAATGCACAAGAATGGTATATGATATAATGGATTACACAGAAACTATGGAAATCCCTGGCATGTTGTTACTAATAGATTTTGAAAAAGCGTTTGACTCGGTGGATTGGAATTTTATTGAGGAAGTTTTTGCTTTTTTTAACTTCGGTGAATCTTTAAGAAAATGGATTAGAACACTCTATTGCAACATAAGTTCCTCAGTAATGGTAAATGGATTTGGCTCTGATTTTTTAAATATAACTAGAGGTTGTAGACAAGGTGATCCCCTTTCGCCTTACATATTTATTATATGTGCTGAAATCTTATCTGCAATGATCAGAAACGAGCCTAAGATAAAAGGAATAGTGATTGGAAATACAGAATATTTAGTCTCACAGTTTGCAGATGATACGTCCCTTGTGCTAGATGGTACTGAAAAGAGCCTCCAAAGTGCACTAAAAATACTTGATGATTATGCCTCTTTTTCCGGTCTGAGAATAAATGTAAGTAAGACAAGAATAATATGGATAGGTTCTCTTAGAGGATCAACTCACATTATGTGTAAAAAGTGGAAATTAAATTGGTCTCAAACAGAATTTACTGTTCTCGGTATTGTATTTACCATAAATATAGCTGAAATGGTTGAAAGAAACTATAAAGATAAACTAAAAAAAAATAAAAAGACAAATGCAAATATGGACAGCCCGAAACCTTACACCCCTTGGTAGGATCACAGTACTTAAATCCTTAATTCTATCCACAATAAATCATTTATTTTCAGCCCTCCCTAACCCACCAATTAACACAATTGAAGAGCTTGAAAAACAATGTTTTTCGTTTGTATGGTATAACAAACCGGATAAGATTAAACGAAATATAACAAAACAAAACTATGATGATGGTGGTTTAAGAATGCCAGATATTAAACAGACTATGGATGCCCAAAAAGTAGCATGGATTAAAAGAATTATTTTAAACAATTCAAAATTAGAAACACTACTTTCCTTTAACGTTTCTCAAAATATACAAGACTTCATGCTTAAAGGAGAAACATTTATAAAACAAAAGGTAATAAACAAGAAAACCAACTCTTTTTGGAAAGACGTTCTTTTAGCATGGGGATCATATACGACAGCCAAAGGTAAAAAGATTGAGCAAGGTAGTGATGTTTTATCGCAATGTTTATGGTATAATGAACATATTCTTGTAGATAAACAACCATTTGTATATCCACATTACGCAAAAGTAGGCATAACTTTTGTAAATGACTTGATAGATGAGGATGGAGTAATATATACATTTACAAAATTCCAAGATAAATATAGAACTCATTTGAAGACAAACTTTTTAGAATATGAAAGCTTAACTAGAGCAGTTAAACAATATTGCAAGACATATGACATTATTCTTTGTGACAGAATAGAACTACCATTTATTCCCTATTTACTTCAAGAGGTAGTAAAAAATAAAAAAGGTTGTAGGATATACTACGACATACTTAGCCCAATTATAGACCCTGCCGTCCATAGCTATAAACAAAAATGGGAATCTGACCTGGAGACAATTTTAAATGAAAACGAATGGAAAACCTATCAAAAAATTGTATTTCGAGCTCATGCAAATTCCGATTTTAGATGGTTCCAATATTCTTTAATGCATCGAATTCTGCCAACAAACCAGCTTTTATTTAAGATGGGCTATATTGATAGCCAGTTATGTTCATTTTGTAACAATGCATCTGAAAGTTTACTCCACCTCTTTTATGACTGTCCAAAATCCAAAATCGTTTGGAATAAACTATTCACATGGATAAAAGCAAAAACAGATATCAGTTTTGTTATCGATAAGAAAAAAATCATATTTGGATTTCCCGAAAGAAGAAATGATGTACTCAATCTCATAATAACGATCGTCAAATTTACTCTTTTCAAAATAAGATCATATACAAATACACCTCGATTTGATAAGATAAAAAATGAAATCATAAAAATTTACAATATCGAGAAAATAGATGCCATCTCTTCTTGTAACTTCAAAAAATTTGTTGGTTTCTGGTCTGACTGTCACTATTTGTTTAACTGACGTATTACAGCATGTGCTAAATGCCTCTTTTGTTTTTCATTTGTTGCTGTTGTCACCTCTCATTGTACCTAATGTTACTATATGTATACACTCGATGAATTGATGATGTACCACAAAAAAATGAATAAAAAAAAAAAAAAAAAAAAAAAAAAAAACATATTTCAAATATTTCAAACGTGACAGAAACAGTTGGTATAGAAGATCTCACATAAGTTTTTAAAATTCACATTTCTCTCTGAAAAAATAGTTATTGCATTTCATTGTTGTTTAATCAGTTGGAGAATATTTGTAACTGCTGTACTTGCAATCAAAACGGTCTGTGTTGACGAGCTCGTAGACAGAAAACATCTGCAATATAATATTACACTGCCATTGCCAAAATTAATGAAGCCTGATGAGAAAAACGCACTTCAATATTCCTTCATCTTATATCAACATTTATATCAATTGCAATTATGTACGTATTCGGCCGTTTGTATATAACAAATAACGATAACACAACCTTGAAGTAAATTGCCCGCTGTTCAGATCATGTGGTCCAACCGTTTTCATTGAATGTCATAATAAAGTTTATTGTCTCGATTACACATGATTAAAGTTTCGTTACATTTTTTCATATTTAACTGCACAATATTAAATGAACGTAAATATTCAACTCAATAGAATCTAATGAATAAGTGAAAATAGTAAACATGAGCACATTTGAAGTTTGTCTTTTTGTGATTTGTACAAATTTCTTTTCATTAACTATTAAGTTTCTCGGTAATAACATGCATTAAGAAAGAACAGACATGTTTGAAATTTTTGAAAATCAAAGCTTGAATAGTACAGTTTGTACACGGTAATGATTTTACTGTTACCATTCAATTATATGTCTAATAGATGTATTCATAGACCAATGATGACTTACCTTTTTGGGTCATTTCCTGTCTTGGAATATCGACCCTTTTCACAAATATATTAGTTAACAAAAAGAATATGTGACATCTTTTGGCTTCCTGATAGCTGCAGGCCATAAGGACCTTCAGCATATCAAATCTGTCGGCCCGCACCGGTTTCAGTAGGTCTCGGGCCTACGGACCGATGTCAATTTCGAACACTGAATGGTTAATAAAGGAACATCAAATCTGGACTCAAATTTGATATTGAACAACAGCACCGATGACATTTCGTCTGTTTTCGTCTGTTGTCTGTCATGTACGATATGTGTACGTGATGTGTATGCTTGTCATATGTTTCACATAAGGACAATGCGCTGTGCGATTGCAAGGAACCCGGTTATAATGCGTATAATGTGTTGACATTCGTTTTGAGTTCGTTCAGCATGCGTGCTATATTTGGTCCAAGTACGCTATGTGTATTCATATGTGGTTCGGGAGAGCAGCAAAAACTGCGTATGGAGTGCATACCCACTACGTATTAATAACGTACGTGTACCGCAGAAATCGATGTATTGCGTATGAATAACTTATGAGTTGCGTATCATCGTATGCAACATAGTTTTGGGCATGTCCAAAACTTTCATGCATATAGAAATGGTCTATGCTTATGCCGACGTATAAGAAACAACCTAAAACTTATAGGATGCCAATGAGCGGCGTATATTGCATACGGCCGCGTATGAAAGAAATATCAAAACGTAACTCAGAAGGGGCTTAGGGCCCTGTCACACTTTAGCGTATAGTAAGTGCGTATGAGTTGCGCATAGAAAAAATTGTATACGCAACCGATACGCTCAAAATTAAAGTTCTATTTTTAGTACTTTTCCTTACTTGTTTCGCACATGAAGCGAACAGTTTGCGAACATAGCATATGAGATGCGTACGGGATGCGCGTGAGAAACGTATAAAATGCGTATGTGATGCATATAAGATGCGTATGAGATGCGAATAAGATTGACATGATTAACGTATCACTATTTGTCGGACCAGATGACTCACATTTTCGACTTTTTCTCCAGAACCTTAATCAAAATCACAAAAGGTAAATAAATGCACTTCTAATAAACTTCAACTTACTTTGCAGTAGAACTTTACTTACTTTACTTTACTGTTTTCGTATAATTATCTAAATAATTTGGACGGATTAAGAGTACATGGTATTCATCTTTTATTTTTGTATTACAAAAAAGACATAATATAAAAACAAAAGGGATTTTTTTTCCTTTCCCAATCATAAGCATGTGTGAGCCGAGGCGGAAGCGTGTAAGTGCTATTTTGTAGTTCTTCACATCAATATTAGTTAAATATTTTTTATGCGAAGGGTATTTGATGTGAAAATACAATCTAGTTGACAATTCATGATTCCAAATTTGGGAATAAATATCTTTAACCCGTTTTGTAAATTCTCTCACAATAGCATCACTATTAGTAACATCAGTGACACAAATATATCCAAAACCAAACTTGAAGAACATATATCTCAATAAAGTTTTCAATCCCAGGTTTCTCATCTGAAGCGTTCAATAATGTATTGTATATCAAAATTATATATCGATCCGGTGAAGTTTTAAAAATTTTAGGCCAATATTTAATAACCGTAACAAGCCGAATATCTTTTAAGTGAAATGTACCCGCCATATGAGAATGTTGATGGAGTTGACATTTTCACATATAGCATATTTTTTAATAAGTTTCCCTTTCCATAGATTTAGCTTACATAAAGCCCCAAACTTCACAGTCATATGGGAGAATAGGAGAAACGGTTGATTGAAATAATTGATACTGAAAATCTTGAGATATATATGCACTCCTTTTATGACTTAGATGAAATATCCAAAAGCATCCCTAATGGTATTAATTATATCACCTTTTATTATCACAGCCTTTAACATATATAAATAGTGTGTGCGTCTGGGGGAGAAAACCAGTTAAATTTTAAGCACCTTACTGTGGAACCTTGTATTCAGAGCTATATATATATATATATATATATATATATATATATATATATATATGATATATAATGATCTATGTGACCGACAGGTAACCTAGGTGCAATAGCCAAGCCTAGCCAGCAGAGGCAGTTCGTTATTATTTGTGTCGAAGAGAGAGAGAGTTCCTAAATCAGGCATATGTGCAGATGTTTTTTTCATAAACCATAAGATGCATTCTAACATGACTTGAGAGCAAATTTACGAGAGTTAGTGATACTGAGTTGGAGTTATAGAGAATTATTTTACTAATTCTTCTAATGAGCTTAAAAGCACTGGAATTTGATGAGTCATTACATTTATGTTATGAGCCTAATATTTCACATGCAATGCCTGATATAAATCACACAACGCCTGATATTTATACAGCCAATAGCTCTATTTTCAAAATAACATAAATTTATTACACGGATATATTTTGGCACACAAATTAATGATTAAGCAACATCAAACCTAGACTCACATCTGATATTGAATAACAGCATCGATGACATTTCGTCTGTGTTGATCTGTTGTCTGGCATGTACGTTATGTGTGCTGACGTGTATGCTTGTCATACGTTCCACATAAGGACAATACGCTTTGCGATTGCAAGGAATACGATTATGATACGTATAATTCGTTTTGAGTTCGTTCAGCATGCGTGCTATATTCGGTCCAAGTACGCTATGTGTACGTCTGTCATACGCTATTCCTGTGTGGTTCGGGAGAGCAGCAAATACTGCGTATGGAGTGCATACCCACAACGTATTCATTACGTATGTGTACCGCACTCGACCGATGGGAAACCGATGCATTTCGTATGAATAACCTTTGAGTTGCATATCATCGTACGCAGCATAGTTTTGAGCATGCCCAAAACTATCATGCGTATAGAAATGGTCTATGCGTATGCCGACCTACAAGAAACGACATAAAACTTATGAGATGCAAATGAGCGGCGTATATTGCGTACAGCCGCGTATGAAATAAATATCAAAACGCAACTCATAAGGAATGAGGATACGCAGAAGTGTGACAGGGGCTTAAGATCGAATTACGGTTATTCCATTCGAAGTACGACAGTTCCGTTCGAAGTATGACAATCACGTTTTTAGTACGTTAGTACTCCGTCCAATTTCAGAACGGGGAGAATGTTGGACATCCAACATTCAAGCGCACCCTTTTGTTTTTAGTACGTCCGAGCCAGTTCATAAAGTTCGCAAACAGTTGCCATTACGTCCATTCCGTTCTCGGACAGTTCGAGCCCGTTCTAAAAAAATCAAGAACGTGGTGAGAACGAGTTTGGTGTAAAGGGCCTATTATAAACGGGCAATATTATCCCATCTAAACGTGGTACCAACTGTCAGAGGACGAGATAAAGACAAGTTGGACTTTCTGAGAACTGTCTGTAAATGTACTTGGATCGTAGTAGGGAAATTTATGCACACAAGTTTCTCGTTCCTGTCCCGTTCGAGGTGGTGATTTTTGGTGGATATCGGTGCTCCATGTCGGGCGGGTGGACAGTGCATGATGAGGGTCTTGCCAGGGGATGCTAGTCTAGTGGGAGTCTTAAAGTTTTGATGAAATGCATTTTTCTCAAGAATGACAGATTACCTCTACGTATATTGTATATCGGAATCAATTGAGCATAAAATCGAGACAATATACTTTTGCAATTGATAATTAAGACGATTTTAATTCACCAATTTTAACACTACCGCAATTAGTTCAGCTAAGCATTTTGAAAATGCTCACTGAGGCATGACTGTGATAAGCGATAGACAGGGCCGGCTAAACAGCTACTCCGCCGAGTATTACATCGCCAAAAAGACATGTTTATGTAATAATTGTGTAATTGTCATCTGCGGAATTACCTAGTTGGATATCTAAACATTCGATATATGGGAAATTTAAGTTGGTTTATTGAAGATTTCTTTGTCAAATTAACAATCAAAATGTTGCGAAATTACGTTGAATTATGACTATCGGCGAAAATCAGATTCCTCCAGATACGTCACAGAAATCATCCCTTCACGGTCCACACCCCACAGACTTTTATTCTGGTCGCCGGGGCTAAATCAGGCGTTTTTTTAAAAAAAGCCGTATATAAGTAATTTATGGACCGATTCCAGAAATTTAAAATCGAGCGATTGTCAAATTGACATCCCATCTTAATGAATCCGATTTGGACCATATGTCATTGCATCTATCCTTTAACATAACTTCAATCTACGATGGCAGCTTGATTCAATATGAATTAAAAATTCTTTGGCGCTACAGAAGTCGACCTTCCCTCATGTGGTTGGCTGCACACTGCTAACCTCTCATTTTCCGTGTAACCGGGGACACCTGCTAACCTCTCATTTTCCATGTAACCGGGAACATGTGTGTATCGGCGCGAAATACCAACAAATGCTATTCCCTTTTGATGTGTGTAAGTGTTTGTGAAATTTCACAGGCAAACGGGACAAAGTACTGTCCGGGCCAAAATACATTTCCTAGATTTAAAAGGGCGAAAAAAAGCATATGGCAAGGTTCTGTTAACCGGGGACGTCCCCGGTTGAGTGTGTGTCCCCGGTTGAAGGGTGTGTACAGATGCAACTGTCCCCGGTTGCCACCTTTAACAAACACACGCACACACACACACACACACACACACATACACACATACATACATACATACACCCATATCACCTCTAGTGGCGATATTTGAAGATGTACTGTTAGCTCCAAGAAAAAACCGATAGGCTCGATTTTGAACAGTATTAATTTCTTTATGTACATAAAGCCCCCATATTGCCGCTCCGTAGCTGAGAATAGGTTGTACTAATGAGTTGTACAAAACTTAGTACAGAGAGCACCCAGAGCTCTACCGGCCGATTTTGCCAGTTGATGTATGGCTAATTTAAAATCAAGGCGTTCATCAAACCAAAAGCCGAGGTACTTATAGGAGTCTCAGTAATGCAAATAAATATCCCCACATGCAAACTTGAATTGAGAACAGCATCGCGATCTGGGCCTTATGTGTAGGATTTGACTAATAGATCGACCATTGTAGTTTTATTAGTCATTGAAATTATCATAGTTTCAACAGAAAGCTATGCAGAAAAATACAGAAGGTTCATATCTCCCATTCTCCAGACAGCCATTTGTCAACCAGTTCTTAGAAATAGATTAACGTAACACCCATGACTGAATTGGAACATTGAAATAGGACATCCTACTAAATAGTAGCCTTTATTGGTATAGTCTGTCCTCGTATCGCCTACACCTATCGCCTACGCCACAATCAAAACAAATTCTACTTTCTACATTCTACTTCTAGAATGCCGATCAAAGATGTCTACATTCTACGCACAGTTTATGGCCCGGGAACAATGAAGGTGCTCGATACAAGTCAAGATACGGCGATTACATATATTGTTTTAACGGTACATATACATTGCTTTTATATATATATATATATATATATATATATATATATATATATATATATATATATATATATATATATATATATATTCCTTACATTAAACAAAAGACTTAGTCATGCAGTCGGATGCATGTACACATTGTATGAAATATATGTTACCTTTTATCACATCCTTGTTTCACAATAAATATGACATCAATAACCAGAAAGTAAAATAACATAAGCATAAGATTGTAATGTCATATTTACACTCTATTTCGAGGTAAGAAAGTGCCAAAGCATAATTAACTCTGAGTATTTAGGTGAGAAGCAGGAAAACAGACATACCCCTAAAAGTTTCTATTTATATAATTACTCCAAGTGTACGGCCAGCAGATTTTGCTAATTCCTCAGAAATGAAAGTGAATTACAATTACAAATAAAAATTGTTATTCTTTATTGCGTAAGTACTTTACACGACGCTGAATTACACTTAACACAATGTGTGTGTACTTGATATAAACGTTTATACATATATTTACTTTACTAGCGTATCATTATTCATTAGCGTGTCATTGACACTCATGTATATTCAATTATGTTAATTGATGCACATACCGTTGACTAACAACCCGTTGTAGGTATTTCTTGTGTGAAGGGTCAGTCAAACCATACATTAATAAACTAATATAACAGTCAACATTTCAAACTAAACCAAAGTCAATAGAATAGAAATATTAATATTTCATGAGTCAAAGTCATTACATATTTCCAAAGTCAACATAAGTCAACAATTCGCTTAACTCAAAATATCTTTTAAAAGTCAACATTTCATAGTAAATATGTGATTAAAGTCAATATTTCACTAAATTCAAAATATCTT
The DNA here is from genome assembly GCA_936450465.1 of Gibbula magus. NCBI lineage: Eukaryota > Metazoa > Mollusca > Gastropoda > Trochida > Trochidae > Gibbula > Gibbula magus. Next base: position 52,316,249 of record OW388296.1, on the reverse strand, counting down.
TTTCAAAGTCACCAAAGTTAACATTTTATATAAGTTAAACTTAAACTACACAACATTTCACTAAAATGAATATTTCATAAGTCAACCATTCATATAACTCAAAATATGCATTAAAATCAACAAGTCAATATTTTATCAAAGTAACACTTCCACCAAAATCAATAAATATTTTAAAAGTCAATATTTCCAAAGTCAACATTTCACAAACATTCTATTTTTTCCAAAGTCAACATTTCACAAACATTTTTTTTCAAAGTCAACATTTCACAACCATTATATGTTTGCCAAAGTCAACATTGGCCCATGGGAAATCCGCCCATGGGAAAAAGAAAATTCCTTTGCATGGGGGGAGTTCACAAATACCTAAAATATGTTACTGCTAGACCCATTATTAAAAATTAGAAAATAATTTTTGTGTAACTCAAATTTTAACAACCTCTCGCCCTTCTGTATCTCACGTACGGTGCGGGGTAGAAAGTTGGAATTTTCGTCAATATCTTAGTTAAAGTATAAAAATAGGTTTTTGATAGAATTTGAACTTCTCACTTATGTTATTTACGTTGGTCAATTATGGAATCTCGGGTTTCCATAATAAAATCGGGTCGCCTTGAATCTAATGCATTGAGAAATGATTGAAACTTCAGCAAAAGAGTCGAAGGTTGGTTTACGTGAGTATACACCAAAGTCTTCTAGTATAGGTACTCTTCATATTCTTTCTGTACAGGAATATATGGACAAGCAAGTTATTCTATTCCTTGGAAAAGTATGTAGAACAAGAATTCTTATTTCAAACAAGTATTTATTGGTCGCGTTTTGAAGTTCTATGATGCTTACAATGTCAGGATATATTCTATGTGTAGAACATGATTAGAACTGTACATGAATATGACTTGTCGATCTTTTTAACAATATATGTTCACATCCACTGTGCCTCCTCAGGCTGCCTGGTCCACCCCTGTTCCTGAAGGAATACGAACCCTGCATGAAGGAAATAAGTTGTTCTCTAGATAATATGTTCAGAAACAGAGCTACCAGTATACAATTTAAGGGCTCAAATGTGGGAATTGTTGTTTATCAATTCAAACAAAACTATTGCCGAGCTTGGTACAGCAAGAATCATGTTGAATGTATGTGTTTTGCCAATGGTGCCTGTAGGTAACTTTGATATGCTTTGGACACAAGAGTTGATGCAATAGTTTCTATCCTCTGTGGGGGACTACTCGAATGTTATGAATGAAAGAATGAACCTATATAACTTCAAATATGATACATGTATTAAATTATGATATAGGCTTAAAACTTCATTAGTAAATGTTAACACTCATTTTCACACATTTTCTCTCGTGACTAATAAATACACGTATATATTCATGTTTTCATATCATATATTCACCTGCTTGTTATCATCTATCTTGGAGGAAATATAGCCGACTTATCATGGAACCTGATCGAAGTTGGTCAGTCATTTAAAGTAAATATTAAGATAATAATAAATTAAATAGAATTTTAAAATTAGATGTTTTTCATAACTTTGCAGACCTATAGCCCTAAAAGTATTAACAAATGGACGGGGTTAAGTAAAATTTCGGCCCTTTATACGATCTCCCCTGGCGATTTTATACCAGTATAAATCCTCCCCTGGCGATTTTATATCAATATAAACCCTCCTACGGCGGAATTATTGTTTGCATAATGATTTATATGTTCAGTTATATATGAGTACATGTAATAAACCACTTGTATTGATTGCTTATATATCACATATGATATCCGATGTCATCTTTTTTCAGACTCCAGAGCAACGCGATCGCTTTGTTGACAAGTTCTGAATACAATACGGTTATGCCTGCACAGAAAACCCCCGTTACAAGTTAACAGACAAAGATTGCACAATGTATACCCACCGTTCTGAATAAAATGGGATATACTTAAATAGGGAAACCTCGTTCTGAGTAAAACGGTACACATGTATGCTTGGACAGAAAACCTTCATTCTAAGTAATACAGGATAATGTATGCTTGGACAGTGAACTTCCGTTCTGAGTAAAACAGGATACATGTATGCTTGGACAGAAAACCTTCATTCTGAGTAATACAGGATAATGTATGCTTGGACAGAAAACCTTGATTCTGAGTAAAACATGATACATGTATGCTTGGACAGAAAACCTTGATTCTGAGTAAAACAGGATAATGTATGCTTGGACAGAAAACCTTGATTCTGAGTAATACAGGATACATGTATGCTTGGACAGATGACTTCGTTCTGAGTGAAACGGGATACAACGGGATATGCTTGAACTTCGCCCTGAATAAAAGGGATACATTGGAAAGTGAACAATCTTTCTGATTAAAGCGGAATATGCTTGGAAATTAGTTCTGATTGAAACAGTTCACGCACAAGGTATATTAAACACTCTTTTTGTAACTTAGATTAAAGACATAGTTTTATAAGACATTTGCACTGATATTGTAAGTATGGCGAAGAATCTCCGAAAACTGATGTGTATTTTGTTAGTGGTTGTTCTCGTTCTGATTTTGTATCAAATGAAAACCTTACACTCCCTGTCAAGAATCGGGATTCATGATTCAATCTATTTGGATGGGGTGAGTGTGAAGGCAAAATTGAATAAAAGATTTGAAGATGTAGCGTCAGACATGAAACATGCTGTCTCAAATGAATCTCTCCATAATGTTTTAAGAAAATCCAGGCACCAAAAACCAAACATGAAAGTCAAGGTATACCCATTGAATGACCATAAACCCAAATCAACCAGAATTGCTTGTAAAAGTAAAAACAAAACGTCTACGCTTCCTCGAATTGGAATGGGCGGTAAACATAAAAAAGAACAATCCCTCTCTAACACAAAGAATCGATCTTCGGTAACATCAACCAGAACTGCTGGTAAAAATAAAAACAAAAGGTCTACGCCAACACAAACTAGACATGTTTCGAAGAACTCATCAAACATTCAAGATACATGTCTTCAAGAGACAGATTCATTGTCAACCGAAGACCATATTAAAAAGGCACTTGACTGGTTTACTATAAACAACGACACCGAAAAGGACGACAGAATCAATAGACATAAATTTGTCTACCATCTCAATAGCAATCTGTGTTCAAAGAAAAACATATCCATCGTAATCTTGGTACATTCTGCAGTAAACCACGCCGGACAAAGACACTTGGTTAGGAGTACATGGGGTTCTGTAAATACAAGTGTTTCACAACCAACAATAATCTTCTTGCTGGGTGAATCCTTTCGTAAAAACAAAACTCTACAAACTGAAATCGAAAAGGAGTCTAAGAAATATGGGGACATTGTTCAAGGAGATTTTGTAGACACATACAAGAATCTAACCTACAAACATGTGATGGCGATTCATTGGCTGACGTCACAATGCGATGACGTCAGAACCGTTGTTAAGATTGACGATGACATATTTATTGACGTCTACAAGTTGGTAAACTTCTCAATTAAGATTGGACATATTCCTAACACAATCTATTGTCAAACTGAATACAAAGCCCACCCACGCAAGACTGGCAAGTGGAAACTATCAGAGGCAGAATATCCGTTCCCTTTCTTTCCAAAGTACTGTGATGGTATGGCCTACATAATATCAATGGACGTTGCAAGGAAACTAGCCAAAGCTTCTGAGAACATGGCTTTCTTCTGGATTGATGACATCTATGTTACTGGTATTCTTGCAAGCAAGGCTGGGGTCGGTCATAAAAAGTTCAAATTTGGTCATGAAAGTTTCCTAAAGTACAGTCACAAAAGAGGTCAAACGAAAAATATGTTGAAAAGATATATGTTTTTTGCACATTTATTCGAATGGAAATTATTAATGTGGTTGTTATTCGAAGATATATATAACTAAGTATTGTAGTAAACATACTAGTCAAAATATTCCTTTTTAACCTTCATGTTGCATTACGTTAATAAAGGGTTTCTTAAGATGGTTATATTTTCGCTTGATCCTATCATAACTGTGTACTCTATTGCCAATGTAAAGAGAAAATAAAGAAATCTCAATATGAATGTATATGTATATGAATCATTTGTTTTGGCTTGATTAAAAATATGACATCGGAAGTGTTTTTCATTTTCTTTGTGTCATTGTGCAATGGTTTAAAGCAACGTGTTAGTGGTTGGATATTAAACGATTTTACAAATGATGAATACCAGTGGCGTCGAATATAAACTATACTCTATATGCTATAAACTATAATATAAACGATCCTTCATTCCGCTGGTCAAACCCGATTGTAACAACCCTGAATTATGTCAACTGGACTGAATCGCAAGCAGTTTAATGACTAGTTAGATGAAAAGTTTATGAAAAAGAAATTAAATTCAAGACATGCATAGCAGTATAATTAGAATAGACCGTTTTCCAAGGAATAAAAGTTCCAAAATAGTATATCTAGCGGGATAACCGTCCTTGTAACGAGGAATCTTTAGGACCAATTAGTGTTTGGTATGAACTATTTTGCGGAACAGGGTCGATTTTAATCAGACTTCATGCCAAGAAGTACAAACTCACTTATGGAATATCACATGAAGATCCCGTTTCCCTGTGTGTCTTCTACGTCATCAGACTCTTCATATGATATCATAAGTTAGGAAATAAGCTCAGCATAAATTCGGGAAGTTTTCAAGACCATTGTACAGGATGAAACGTCAGCGTGACTCAGTAGACTGGAGTTTGAGACGAGTTTGAATTAACACAGGTAACGTCAACGTCACTTAATCGACGTGATGAGATGAGTTTGAATAAACATAGGTAAGGTCAACGTCACTCAGTCGATTTGATGAGATGAGTTGGAATTAACATTGGTAACGCCAGCAACGTCACTTAATAGACTTGATGAGATGAGTTGGAATTAACATTGGTAACGTCAACGTCACTTAATCGACGTGATGAGATGAGTTTGAATTAACATAGGTTAAGTCAACGTCACTAAATCGACTTGATGAGATGAGTTTGAATTTACACTGGTAACGTCAACGTCTCTTAATCGACGTGGTGAGATGAGTTTGAATTAACATAGGTGACGTCAACGTCAATCAATTTTTATGTACTAATGCAGTTAGCTTGTCATATGATGGTTAACACAAAGGTCATTTAAACCTAAACCGACTTACACTAAACATATAATTTTTTAATCATATGAAATTAAATTTTTACACACATATGACTTGTAAACTTGGCGGCCTTCACACCGGAAACTAAAGTTTTACAACTCAAGTTGTAAGGTGATACCCTGTGCGTACATTATTTAGATAATGTGGTAACTTCATAGTTATTTGAATCCATATCCTCAATGCGAATGATACTGCCATTGTAAGTTTGTGTCGACCTAAACAAGACATGTAGCTTTGCTTTTTTAATTTCCAAGAAATATGGACAAACCAATTCGAGGGGAAAAGCTTTTACTTACACTATCAGAAATACATGCCGCTAAGATAGTCAACAAATGCAAGATTATTATGTTTGGTATCACAATATCTAAATATGACACATTTTCTACTATTTTCGGGACTATTCCTTGCGGAATTCGAACCCACAACATTAGAGTCAATTATCAACGTGAGGGTAGACAGGAATGTTGTAACAAAATAGGGCAATAAAATAGCTATAGGGAAGAATATACAGCTTTAGGAAAGAAGTGAACATATCCCTGTTGTATTCTATTATGACGTGTCTGAGTGTGATCTGTTGGACGATACAGGTGGACTTGGTTTGGTTTAACAGGTATGTGATCTTTTGTGGTCAGAATACTTGACATATCCTACGTAGACAGCCATGGTGGAAGCTTGACAGTGACTTCATGTCGGCTTGTGTCACACGCCAGCATTCACTCCCATACATCAGGATGAATTTGACGTTGCTGTTATCGATGTGGAGCTTTGTCCTGCGGCTGTACTGTTTGGACTTCCATATTGCTCTTAGTGCTCAAATGCTGCCCTAGATTTGGCCAGTCTCTTCTTGATGTCCTTATTGGTGGAAGCTTCTGTGTTCACCACAGTGCCAAGGTATGTGAAACTGTCTACCTGCTTGATATCATTGTTATCCACAAGGAATGTTTGATGTTGTGTTTAGCGTCATTTCCTGTGTCTTCTTGGAGTTGATCTTTAACCCTGTCTGATTAGCATAGTGGCTGAGACGACTTGTTCTCTCTTGCATGTGATCTAGCCTTGATGTCAGCAATGCTATATCATCGGCAAAGTCTAGGTCTTCCAATGACGACGACATGGGACATGTGATTCCTCTTTTCTTGTCACAGGTTACTTTCCTCATCATCCAGTCGATGACAAACAGGAACAGGATGGGCGAGATGATACATCCCTGTCTTACACCAGACTTGACTGCGAACCAATCTGTGGCTTTGTTGTTCAGAAGCACTGCACATTCAAACTCAGAGTAGAAGCATTTGATCAGGGTCACAATCTTCATGGGTATTCCGTATACTCCGAGTATTTCCCATAGTGTTTCTCTTTGCACGTTGCAAAGGCCTTTCTAAAGTCGATGAAATTGACGTATAGAGCTGATTTCCATTCTGTGCATTGCTCTAAGATGTTTTTCAGAGTAAAGATTTGATCAATGTATTCTTGGCCTTTCCTGAACCCAACTCTGGCCTAAGAGTGATGTTGATCCAGTTCAGGAGTATTCTGCAGAAAACTTTGCTGGCTGTTGAGAGCAGTGTCACAGTTTCCTTAGTCACCTTTCTTCGGAATTTTCACGATGAGGCCCTTTGACCAGTCGTCAGGGATCGTGTTCTTTTCCCAGATGTCTCCAAACAGCTTATGTAGAACTTCCGTAGATGTTTTCAGATCTGCTTTTAGAAGCTCTATTGGTATTCCGTCCCAACCAGAGGAATCTCCCATCGTCATTGATTTCAAGACTTTTGCCAGCTTTTCCTTGGATGGAGGGTCAGTACAGATGTCCAGTTAATTGGAGTGTGGTGGTCTCTCCATTGGGATTGTTGGTGCTGGGAGATTCAATACCGATGTAAAGTGCTCTACCCATCTTGCTGCTTGTAGCTGTTCTTCCTCAATAATTTCCCCATTCTTATCCTTCACTGGCGAGGACTGACTTGACCGTCCACTAAGTTCTTTTCTTGATCTTATAGACCATGTTTAGGTCTCCTCTAGTCACAGCCTTTTTTCCCCAGATGTATTCTCTTGTCTTTTCTTGCACTCTTTTTCACTTCCTTGTCTTTCATGATGTAATCGTTCTGGGCTTGTTCCCTCATTCTGGGTGATATACTTCCCAACACCTTTTGTTTCAGCTTGGACCTCTCGTTGATCTTGTTTAGAGTGTCTGCTGTTAACCATTCTTTGTCATTATCCTTTTGGAATCCTAGTGTCATTTCGCTGGCGCTTAAGTATACGTTTCTGATGTTAACCCATTTCTTGTCAATATGGTTGTCTGGGTCTGTACTTGTATCGGCTTCTTCCAGTGCACTGAATCGATTCCGGAGTTCGATGGTAAACTTGTTCCTCATATCAGGATCTCTCAAGCGTTTGACGTTAATGACTTTTCTATTCTGCAAGTCAGCTTTATAGCCCTTTTTTCAGTTTCAGTCTCAGTCTTGTAACTACCAAGTGATGGTCGCTGTTGATATCAGCACCTCTGTATGCCACCTCCAATTTATGATGATATGGTCGATTAGGTTCTTATCTCACCCATTTGGGGAATTCCATGTTATCTTATGTATGGCCTTATGTTTGAACATCGTTACTCTAATAATCAGTCCATTAGATGCGCACAGATTAGCTAATCTTTCACGATTATCATCCATCCTTCCAAGGCCTTCTCTTCCCATGGCTCACCCACCTTTGCATTCTGGTCACCAATAACGAGTAGTCCGTCATGTTGTGGTGTTTTGTTGAGCTTTGTAGTATGTATCTTTGGTATCTTCATCCGTGTCATTTGTTGGCGCATAACATTGGATTACTGTTGTTTTCGCATACTTGGAGTTGCCCTGATGAGTCTCTCATTGATTGGTTCCCATTCCATAACGAGCCGCCTTGTCCATGGAAACAGAACCGCAATGCTGGGATCAATACATCTTTGGAATAGAACTATGTTCTCGTGTAGTGGGAATTTATTACCAACGAAAACTGTCGACATAAAATATCACATCGACTATGTCCTTTTGTTCTATTTATTTGATAACTTTGTTATTATGTTATTACTAGATTTAATGGACAGTAGGTAGTCATTTCTGTCTGTTATAAAGACCGTAGAGGTATTCATTGAAAAGCGGCAAGCGTACAGGTTAACATTCCGTCTTTCAAGGGGGAATGGGGTGGGGAGCGTTCGGCTTCGGATCAAGAGGTCTTGTAATTTTGTCTGCTGTGTTTTCACGCAGTAAGGTTTGGGTGAAATGCTACATTGAATTTCAGTGCAGTACTACCAACGGTTCGCTAGTTGCAGCCGATGCTCGCAGGTTCCAGTGCAAAACCACCATGGTGTTGCAGGCTTTCTCCCTAAATACTACTTGCAGCCGTGATATAAGTGAATTACTCTTGAAAGCGGCGTTAAACCCCAACTTACCTCACCTCAAAATTCAAAACACTCGTTCAAGGTCGAGAGCAGAAACAAATAACCGAGTATATATATACAAACATTATTATCCGAGGTGTTACGTTTAAATAAGGCATATTTATACTAACGATTTTTAAGATTTGAACCAGACTGCAGAACTCAATACCCTACAATGCAGCAGGGACTTTCTATACGGTATAGCATAGTAGTAGTAGTGGCATAGTATAGACTGTATAGAAATTCCCTGAATGCAAGATGTATGCCCTATAATAAAGTTTGAAAAGAGAAGTTGGCTGGTGGGCAAAGCAAGAACCGTCATCCTCACATCAAATGACGTACAAAATGTCCATACGCAGTTAGATATTATCAACAAGAGGCGATCTATCGGTTGATATATATATATATATATATATATATATATATATATATATATATATATATATATATATATATATAATAATAATGAGTGGTTTCTCACGTGAAGTAAGGTTATATATAGAAAAGAGTAAACTTTAAAAGTTACTTGAAAAGACCGATATACTGGTCGAAATGAGCTCATCGTATAAAAGAAGATTGATCCAGTCAAACCCATCTGATGTTTACTCTTTTCAATATATATATATATATATATATATATATATAATATATATATATATATATATATATATATATATATATATATATATATATATATATATATATATATATATATATATATATATATATGCTGATCCTTAGCCATGGTTAACTGTGAACAACTTTGGACATACATGCATATTTATATACTCACGAATAGATTTGAACCTATATAATTTGACTCCAACAATGCTGAATGTCCCTTTGAAGATACATCCATTGTGTTTCATAAAAGTTCATTTGACTGAAACAAGTGCACAAACGATATGTGCTGATTTCATTTCATATAATTTCACTCAACTGGCATATTCATCACCAATCGCCAATTATATCATAATTACTAATTTCTAATTAAAATTGAGCAACATCGTTATACATGTGCAGAAACGGAAACTACACGTATCATTTACATGCACAGTAATTATAAGACTTAGAGTAAATATAATCGCATACTGTTATGGAACAGACGGCTTGTCAACCAGCTTAAAGGGGCAGTAGCACGTTTTTTCGCTCAAATAAGTTGATGAAATGTATTTGAAAAATAATTTCACCAATAGTAAAACATCCTTCCCTCTTCGGAAAATAAGGTTTAAAATGAGTGTACATGTTTCTGTATGGCCATGGGAATCGTTTTTGTAATACAAAATAATAAATTGTGTTCACAATAAAATGGCCGCCATGTTATTTTTACTTTATATGCAACATAGTTTTTACCATTTACAGATAATTGGTTTGTGTCATAAGATGTTTTACCCTCTAAAGTTAATTGAAATGACATAAACTATCATTATAAATGGGAAATTTGAAAAAATAAATTTTGCAAAAAACGTGCTACTGCCCCTTTAAAGTTGCGTGACCGTAGCATAAGTGTAATTTTTCAACATGGCAGACAACAAAGAACAACCAGGAAGATATTTTTAAACTTGGGACACGGGTAAACGCTTCTATTCATCTAAATACATTCCATGTTATGTCATTCGTCTTGTTTGCAACGGAAAGATCAAATGTCAAGTCAAGCAAACTGTGAAGGATTGAACTGGCTAGCAGGTGAGAAGTGTTTTCTTGTTTTCACCATGATCATATTGTTAGGTTCACTTTTGTCCGTGTAGCGTCAGCTCCGCTCTCTACCAGGGGCGGATACAGCTTTAAGAAAGAGGAGATGCGTAATCCCCTACCCCAAAAATCTAATGCATTGAGACAGTTATAACAAAAGATCAAGAAATGATTGAAACTATACGTGAGTATACACCAAAGTCTACTAGTATAGATACTCTTCATATTCTTTCTGTTCAGGAGTATATGGACAAGCAAGTTATTCTATTCCTTGGAAAATTATGTAGAACAAGAATTCTTATTTCAAACAAGTATTTATTGGTCGCGTTTTGAAGTTCTATGACGCTTACAATGTCAGGATATATTCTATGTGTAGAACATGATTAGAACTGTACATGAATATGACTTGTCGATAACAATATATGTTCAAATCCACTGTGCCTCCTCAAGCTGCCTGGTCCACCCCTGTTCCTGAAGGAACACGACATTATGAACCCTGCATGAAGGAAATAAGTTTTTCTCTAGATAATATGTTCAGATGCGTACTATACAATTTAAGGGCTCAAATCAAATTTGGGAATTGTTGTTCATCAATTCAAACAAATCTATTGTCGGGCTTGGTACAGCAAGAATCATGTTGAATGTATGTGTTTTGCCAATGGTGCCTGTAGGTAGCTTTGATATTCTCTGGACACAAGGGTTGATGCAATAGTTTCTAACCCCTGTGGGGGACTACTCGAATGTTATGAATGAAAGAATGAACCTGTGGAACTTCAAATATGATACATGTATTCAATTATGATGTAGGCTTAAAACTTCATTAATAAATGTTAACACTCATTTTCACACCATTTTCTCTTGTGACTAATAAATACACGTATATATTCATGTATCCATATCATATATTCACCTGCTTGTTATCATCTATCTTGGAGGAAATATAGCCGACTTATCCTGGAACCTGATCGAAGTTGGTCAGTAATTTAAAGTAAATATTAAGATAATAATAAATTAAATAGAATTTTAAAATTTGATGTTTTTCAAAACTTTGCAGACCTATAGCCTTAAAATTATAATCAAATCGACGGGGTTAAGTAAAAATTCGGCCCTTTATACGATCTAACCTGGCGAGTTTATACCAGTATAAATCCTCCCCTGGCGATTTTATATCAATATAAACCCTCCTACGGCGGAATTATTGTTTGTATAAATGATTTATATGTTCAGTTATATATGAGTACATGTAATACACCACATGTATTGATAGCTTATATCACATATGATATCCGATGTCATCTTTTTTCAGACTCCAGAGCAACGCGATCGCTTTGTTGACTAGTTCTGAATACAATAAGGTTATGCCTGCACAGATAACCTCTGAGTAGTACGGTACACATGTATGCTTGGACAGAAAACCTTCATCTGAGTAATACAGGATAGTGTATGCTTGGCAGGTGAACTTTCGTCCGAGTAGGACGGGATACATGAATGCTTGGACAGAAAACCTTCATCTGAGTAATACAGGATAGTGTATGCTTGGACAGTGAACTTTCGTCCGAGTAGAACGGGATACATGAATGCTTGGACAGTGAACCTTCATCTGAGTAATACAGGATAGTGTATGCTTGGACAGTGAACTTTCGTCCAAGTAGAACGGGATACATGAATGCTTGGACAGAAAACCTTCATCTGAGTAATACAGGATAGTGTATGCTTGGACAGTGAACTTTCGTCCGAGAAGAACGGGATACATGAATGCTTGGACAGAAAACCTTCATCTGGGTAATACAGGATAGTGTATGCTTGGACAGTGAACTTTCGTCCGAGTAGAACGGGATACATGAATGCTTGGACAGAAAACCTTGATTCTGAGTAAAACAGGATACATGAATGCTTGGACAGAAAACCTTGATTCTGAGTAAAAACAGGATACATGTATGCTTGGACAGAAAACCTTGATTCTGAGTAAAACAGGATACATGTATGCTTGGACAGAAAACCTTGATGTCATCTTTTTTCAGACTCCAGAGCAACGCGATCGCTTTGTTGATAAGTTCTGAATACAATACGGTTACGCCTGCACAGAAAACCCCCGTGACAAGTTAACAGACAAAGATTGCACAATGTATACCTACCGTTCTGAATAAAATGGGATATACTTAAATAGGGAAACCTCGTTCTGAGTAAAACGGTACACATGTATGCTTGGACAGGAAACTTTCATTCTAAGTAATACAGGATACATGTATGCTTGGACAGAAAACCTTGATTCTGAGTAAAACAGGATACATGTATGCTTGGACAGAAAACCTTGATTCTGAGTAAAACAGGATACATGTATGCTTGGACAGATGACTTCGTTCTGAGTGAAACGGGATACAACGGGATATGCTTAAACAGTGAACCTTCGTCCTGAATAAAAGGGATACATTGGAAAGTGAACAATCTGTCTGATTAAAGCGGGATATGCTTGGAAATTAGTTCTGATTGAAACAGTTCATGCACAAGGTATATTAAACAAGCTTGTGTAACTTAGATTAAAGACATAGTTTTATAAGACATTTGCACTGAAGTATGGCGAAGGATCTCCGCAAACTGATGTGTATTTTGTTAGTGGTTGTTCTCGTTCTGATTTTGTATCAAATGAAAACCTTACACTCCCTGTCAAGAATCGGGATTCATGATTCAATCTATTTGGATGGGGTGAGTGTGAAGGCAAAATTGAATAAAAGATTTGAAGATGTAGCGTCAGACATGAAACATGTTGTCTCAAATGATTATCTCCATAATGTTTTAAGAAAATCCAGGCACCAAAAACCAAACATGAAAGTCAAAGTATACCCATTGAATGACCATAAACCCAAATCAACCACAATTGCTAGTAAAAGTAAAAACAAAACGTCCACGCTTCCTCGAATTGGAATGGGCGGTAAACATAAAAAGGAACAATCCCTCTCTAACAGAAACAATCGATCTTCGGTAACATCAACCAGAACTGCTGGTAAAAGTAAAAACAAAACGTCTACGCTTCCTCGAATTGGAATGGGCGGTAAACATAAAAAAGAACAATCCCTCTCTAACACAAACAATCGATCTTCGGAAACATCAACCAGAACTGCTGGTAAAAGTAAAAACAAAACGTCTACGCTTCCTCGAATTGGAATGGGCGGTAAACATAAAAAAGAACAATCCCTCTCTAACACAAACAATCGATCTTCAGAAACATCAACCAGAACTGCTGGTAAAAGGAAAAACAAAACGTCTACGCCAAAACAAACCAGTCATGTTTCGAAGAACTCATCAAACATTCAAGATACATGTCTTCAAGAGACAGATTCATTGTCAACCGAAGACTATATTAAAAAGGCACTTGACTGGTTTACTATAAACAACGACACCGAAAAGGACGATAGAATCAATAGACATAAATTTGTCTACCATCTCAATAGCAATCTGTGTTCAAAGAAAAACATATCCATCGTAATCTTGGTACATTCTGCAGTAAACCACACCGGACAAAGACACTTGGTTAGGAGTACCTGGGGTTCTGTAAATACTAGTGTTTCACAACCAACAATAATCTTCTTGCTGGGTGAATCCTTTCGTAAAAACAAAACTCTACAAACTGAAATCGAAAAGGAGTCTAAGAAATATGGTGACATTGTTCAAGGAGATTTTGTAGACACATACAAGAATCTAACCTACAAACATGTGATGGCGATTCATTGGCTGACGTCACAATGCGATGACGTCAGAACCGTTGTTAAGATTGACGATGACATATTTATTGACGTCTACAAGTTGGTAAATTTCTCAATTAAGATTGGACATATTCCTAACACAATCTATTGTCAAACTGAATACAAAGCCCACCCACGCAAGACTGGCAAGTGGAAACTATCAGAGGCAGAATATCCGTTCCCTTTCTTTCCAAAGTACTGTGATGGTATGGCCTACATAATATCAATGGACGTTGCAAGGAAACTGGTCAAAGCTTCTGAGAACGTGGCTTTCTTCTGGATTGATGACATCTATGTTACTGGTATTCTTGCAAGCAAGGCTGGGGTCGGTCATAAAAAGTTCAGATTTGGTCATGAAAGTTTCCTAAAGTACAGTAACAAAAGAGGTCAAACGAAAAATATGTTGAAACGATATATGTTTTTTGCACATTTATTCGAATGGAAATTATTAATGTGGTTGTTATTCGAAGATATATATAACTAAGTATTGTAGTAAACATACTAGTCAAAATATTCCTTTTTAACCCTCATGTTGCATACGTTAGTAAAGGGTTTCTTAAAGGGGCAGTAGCACGTTTTTTGCAAAATTAATTTTTTTCCAATTTCCCATTTATAATGATAGTTTTTGTCATTTGAATTAGCTTTAGAGGGTAAAACATATTATTACACTAACCAATTATCTGTAGTGGTAAAAACTATGTTGCGTATACAGCAAAAATTGCATGGCGGCCATTTTATTGTGAACACAATTTATTATTTTGTATTACAAAAACGATTCCCATGGCTTATCCGAAACATGTACACTCATTTTAAACTTTATTTTTCGAAGAGACAAGGATGTTTTACTAGTGGTTGAATTATTTTTCACATACATTTCATCAACTTATTTAATCGAAAAAACGTGCTACTGCCCCTTTAAAGGCGCTGTAGCACGTTTTTTGCAAATTTTATTTTTTCAAATTTCTCATTTATAATGATAGTTTATGTAATTTCTATTAACTTTAGAGGGTAAAACATCTTATTACACAAACCAATTATCCGTAGTGGTAATAACTGTTTTCGTATAAAGCAAAAATTGCATGGCGGCCATTTTATTGTGAACACAATTTAATCATTTCGTATAACAAAAACGATCCCCATTGCTTTATCGAACCATGTACAACCATTTTTAACTTGATTTTCCGAAGAGAGAATGGTCCTTTACTTTTGGTGACATTATTTTTCAAATACATTTCATCGACTTATTTGAGCGAAAAAACGTGCTACAGCGCCTTTAAGATGGTTATATTTTCGCTTGATCCTATCATAGCTGTGTACTCTATTGCCAATGTAAAGAGATAATGAAGACAACTCAATATGAATGTACGCGGTGTACATGTATATGAATTATTTGTATTGGCTTAATAAATATGACATCGGAAGCGTTTTTCATTTTCTTTGTGTCATTGTGCAATAGTTTAAAGCAACGTGTTAGTGATTGGATATTAAACGATTTTACAAATGATGAATACCATTGGCGTCGAATATATACTATACTCTATATGCTATAAACTATGATATATATGATCCTTCATTCCGCTGGTCAAACCCGATTGTAACAACCCTGAATTATGTCAGCTGGGCTGAATCGCAAGTATAATGACTAATTAGATGAACAGTTTATGAAAAAGAAATTAAATTCAAAACATGCATAGCAGTATAATTAGAATAGACCGTTTTCCAAGGAATAAAAGTTCCAAAATAGTATATCTAGTTGGATAACCGTCCTTGTAACAAGGAATCTTTAGGACCAATTTGTGTTTGGTATGAAATATTTTGCGGAACAGGGCCGATTTTAATCAGACTTAATGCCAAGAAGTACAAACTCACTTATGGAATATCACACGAAGATCCCGTTTCCCTGTGTGTTTTCTTCGTCATCAGACTCTTCATATTATATCATTAGTTCAGCTCAGCATAAATTCGGGAAGTTTTCAAGCCAAAAGTCAGCTGGATTTGATGAGATGAGTTTGAATTAACATAGGTAACGTCAACGTCACTCAATCGACTTGATGAGATGAGTTTTAATTAACATGTATAACGTCAACGTCACTCAACTGACTTGATGAGATGAGTTTTAATTAACATAGGTAACGTCAACGTCACTCAATCGACTTGATGAGGTGAGTTAGAATTAACATAGGTGACGTCAACGTCACTCAATCGACTTGATGAGGTGAGTTTGAATTAACATAGTTGACGTCAACGTCACTCAATCGACTTGATGAGATGAGTTAGAATTAACATAGGTGACGTCAACGTCACTTAATCAACGTGATGAGATGAGTTTGAATTAGGTGACGTCAACGTCACTCAATCGACGTGATGAGATGAGTTTGAATTAGGTGACGTCAACGTCAAGCAATCACAATCACAGAACAATTGAAACAGATCAGACATGTATGTACATTTGCAGGCTTACAGACAAAAGGAAAATTAAGAAGAACAGTTTCGCAAGCAAGCAATTTTTATGTAGTAATGCAGTTAACTTGTCACATAATGGTTAACACAAATGTCATTTAAACCTTAACGCTAAACATATAATTTTTTAATCATATGAAATTAAATTTTTACACAAATATAACTTGTAAACTTGGCGGCCTTCACACCGGAAACTAAAGTTTTACAACTCAAGTTGTAGGGTGATACCCTTTGCGTACATTATTTAGATAATGTGGAAACAAACTTCATATTTATCGGAATCCATATCCTCAATGCGAATGACACTGTCATTGTAAGTTTGTGTCGACCTAAACAAGACATGTAGCTTTGCTTTTTTAATTTCCAAGAAATATTTTTATGGACAAACCAATTCGAGGGGAAACGCTTTTACTTACACTATCAGAAATACATGCCGCTAAGATAGTCAACAAATGCAAGGTTATTATATTTGGTATCACAATATCTATATATGACACATTTTTCTACTTTTTACGGGACTATTTCTTGCGGAATTCGAACCCACAACATTAGAGTCAGGCACGCGAGAAAAGTTCATTTCAGATAGTGTGATCCCAAATATATAACAATGTTACACTTATCTTATGTGAAAATAACATTATAACAAGTAAATGTGAATGTGTGAATGAAAGATGTGTAATACAAGTCTTTGTCATGTATTTCTTGACATTAGAAAACTCAGTCAAGAGGCAATTTTTCTACTTAAACAATCATGAATGTCGAGACAGTCGAGATTAACGTGCTGGTTATATTTCAATTTGAAGAAGTCATATGAATCCATATGTAAAATATGACAGTTATACGACTCAACATAAACATAAAATCGTGTAATCAATTATATGTCATCTGGTCACTGATATCATTGCTAAACTCAAAGTCAATGAGTAAAAAATCTGTGCATCATTATTACACATATTTGATATATTTACTCTGTATCATTCATGACGAATTAATTCATCATCTAAGTTACAGAGCCCAACACACTTGAGCCCATGAAACAAAGTGCATAAGGTGAAAGAGTCATATTCAAAGAAGAGGATGCCATTATTTTCAATTCAATATTATAGCGATTACACATATACCTGTGTGTACATTATTTACATGTTTCATTATGTGGAAACGAACTTCGTATTTATAAGATTCCACATCCTGAATATAGGTGACAACATACCTTGTACCAAAAACAGGGACTGCATTGCTGAAAATGGCTTTCAGAGAATGAATTTTTTTTTATACCAAGGACGTATCATTTTCAGCAATACCAGTCCTGTGGTACCAATTACATTGATTTTTTGATTGAATACACCTATTTAAAAATTTTAGTCTTTTCTCTTCCTAATATAAAAGTGGGGATTTTGTCCGTTGACCATGATAACAGGGTTCGTTTTTGACAGAAGATTAATTTTTGAAATAATAAATATGATAAAGACAAAAAGCAAAAAAGACATATCATGAACTCACTCATACACAGCCTTGTATTATCTCTGACATCAAACAAATATTGCCAATTCATTTCCACATTCATTAACATACTTGATCCATAGCAAACTTGTTAACACAACTCATTATCGAAGCAACTAGGATCACATCCACTTCTAGAACTTTGATTGACTTATGATTTGTGTCTAATGTTGATAGTGTGCTCAGTTCAAGTGTGTCTGATCCTATTTATAGCGATCATTGTCCTATAAGTGTGTCCATCAATGATGAAATCCCTAAAAATAGTCATTTTGAAAGAAAAAATTACCAATACAATTTGATTAACAAAGAATAACTAAATGCAAACCTAAATTCAGTCGAATGGCAAGCGGTTATGTCAACAGATAATATTGATGAATCGGCAACAGCGTTCTCGAAGTGTTTTATTGCCATTTGCGATAGCCACATTCCAAATAGTACGTTTTTGATTAAACGTCATTATATATACTCATCGTGGCCATTGAGTCTCTCTCAAATTAACCATTCGACCAAATATAACACAGTTAAAACTAATAGAGTTACCTTCCTCTACCCTTGGTCCCCGCTAGGTGGCTACGGCAGTGGCTTCACTTCTTTCTCCTGGAGCCTGGACGCAGGTAGCTCTCAGCCTCGCAGGAGGGGAGGTGGGAGGGGTATAAAGACCGGTGAGTTATAAACGGTGTTTATGAATAATGACCTTTAATCAAAAACGTACTGTTATTTACATACTCTACTCTCCGTAGCCAGCATGCCACTGAAGGAGGTTGGCCCGCCATGATGATGATTAGAGCGCGCAGGAGGAGAAAGGTCCGCCGCCTTGTAGGCGTCCAGGACTGCTGATCCCCCCATCCCCCCCCCCCCCCCCCCCCCAATTGCCTCTTATCGATCTCCTTGATACTCATCTGATCATGCGAGTGAGGCAAGAAGAGACTGACCCTTCCCTGACGGTGAGTTCGGGTGCGCTCAGTATACATAGGACCGGGCAGAGTAGCTCCTCATCCGAGGGGTCTATCGTACACGATATAGCCGTTATTGTGAAGGTCCTGCCGCGCTCGTCTGCAGCCTGGTTCTTGCAGATGAAATCCGGCACTAGGCCTAGCGTGACCACACCGCCGTCCCTCACCTCGAAACGAAGCAAGTCAGCTTGCAGCGCGTGTAGTTCTGATATCCTGGCAGCTGATGCCATAGTCCTCAATTCCCGCCTGCTTGGCGAAAGCTGTCATAGCTTGACAGTCGTCGGCAATGGAGTCCGACATAGCTAGTAGGTGGACCAGGTGTCTGTCCGACACTGCATGTGCTACCAAGGGTGAAGCCACCCGAAGGATGTCCTCGTTGAGGATAGGAGACGTCAAGGGAACCGGAGGGTCAGCAACGGGAAGCGACGTGCGCTGACGGTCCGCTAGCACCAGCTGAGCGATCAGGTGTCCGGGGCCCTCGTACATGATGGTTGACTCATAGTCCTTGGCCTCGCTGGAACAGCTGGCAGATCGCGCGGGGTACGACCTCCTCACAGAAGGTCTCAAGTCTGGCCCTCTTGGCGTAAGAGGGGGATTCCTCTACCTCCTGAAGCGGGGAGCCTGAACACTCTGCTATCACTGACATCTGTTCTGCCAGGTCCGGAGCCGAATCGTCTGCCGTTACGTCCGCCAACAGGACTGGTCGATGAAGTCGGACCCTTCATCCTGCAACCCTTCCAACGCGGGAGACGACTGTACCGATGTATCCGACGGACCTGACGGAGCAGGCGAAACAATGGTGACCCAGCGTCTTGGGAGACAGGCGTCGAACGCGGCGGTGTCCGAGAGGGCGAACCCCTCCGCATGTCTCCGCCCGCCGAACGAAGCCTAGCGTCCATCGAGGAGGAGGCGATGTCCTTGATGGAGCCCAGGATCGACTCCGTCAGACTCCTGGGATCGAATGTGGGAAAAGACTGCTGTGCTTCTTCTTTTTCTTCTTGCTGTGTAGCGACTTGGACCAACGGTGCTCCACTGCCGAGCGGTCACGCACCGGAGACCCTACCTCCTCCTCCCACAGGCATGACACAGCGTGAGACAAGGGGAGTCCAACTTCGTAGTGTCCTCGTCTATGACCAGCGGGTGAAGGGAGGAGGAGTCCTGAGAACCGGACGCGGTCTGTCCGCCCTTGAGCGAGGAGCATGACTCATTCTCCGACTTCCTGAGGGCTGCGTGTTAAGCCTTGTGTTGGCATAAGTGAGAGGTTGACACTCTGCGCAGTGGTCCTCGTCCGTACACGCTGTATGGCACGACCGGCAGTCAGAATGCAAGGATTTCTTCCTAACGCCACAGCGTCTGCAGAAGTCCAAGCCGTCGAGCTGAAACGTCGTCGCAAGAAGTCGAACGAGTAGCCAAACGATGGAGCGTCTGAGCGATTGAAGCAATCAGACGACACGCCTCGATCCTAACCGATGCTACTGGCGAGTAGCAATAGCCCAATCACATGCCAAGCCCTCACGCACGAGCCTGCACATGCCGCATGAGTTGCAATGAACAATTCTCCAGTCAACACAGTGAGAAGCGCTGACCTAGATAACCCGCTACAGTAGAGATGCACACTGCAGAAGGAAACCCAACACACTCTTCAAACTCAGCGGGGAGTGAAGAACATCAAATACATATCAAATAACACTCAAATGATAACAAGAAACCTCGGTCGAGGGTAATTTAATCAAAAATCACAAAAACTCTGAGAGCTAGCAAAATGGACGTCCAATCTTGCTGGCGACAGAGAGAGAAGTGAAGCCACTGGGGTAGCCACCTAGCGTGCACCAAGGGTAGAGGGAGGTAACTCTATTAATTTTAAACGTGTTATATTTGGTTGAGTATTTAATTTGAGAGAGACTCAATGGCCACGGTGAGTTATCAACTAGAGTATGTAAATCATAAAACAGTTACCATTAGACCTAAAGAGCCGTTATGGATTACCTGCGAAGTTCGAAGTTTGATAAGAAAAAGAAATCGTGCACATAAAATAGCTAAGAAACGAAACCGACCTTCGGATTGGGCATATTTTCGCAAAGTTCGTAATAAAGTCATATCTAAAATCGACAGCAAGATTAACGACTGTTATGGTAGCAAACTCTGGTGGCGCTTAGTTAAACACTATTTGAAATCCTCCGGCAATAATACAGTATTTCCACCGATTACATATCAAGACTCCGTGTATGATGACCTAAACAATATTGTCAAAGTAAGCAACAACTACTTTTGCGATCATGCTACTGTTAAAAATCCTAATAAGGATCTACCAGAACTAATTCTTAAAACAGACCAGATCTAGACTTTCTCTTCCTTTAATTTGGCTACAAATGAAGTCAAAGATATTCTACTCTCTGTTGATATTACCAAAACTACCGGGCACGACAGGAAATCGTTTATTGAAACTGAGTGCTTCCGTAATAGCAGATCCACTATCCAAACTGTGTAATGCCTCATTGGACAATTCACTATTTCCAAAAAATTGGAAAATAGCGATCAGTCATTCCGATTTACAAGAAAAGTAATATCAACGAATGCAACAATTGCAGACCTGAGGGCCTAACAAGCTACCTGGCCAAAATTTTCGAAAAATGTGTTTTCAATGTATTCAACTATTTCAGAGATAATAATTTATTAACCAATCTTCAGTCCGGTTTTATCCCTTGGGATTCACCTTCTTACCTTTCTTTATGACTTTATCGCCAGAGAAATTGATAAAGGCAAAGCAATAATTGTTTTCTACGACATAAGTAAAGCCTTTGATAAAGTATGGCACAAGGGAATTATTCATAAGCTCAGATCTTACGGTATCTCTGGCAAACTTCTCTTATGGTTTGAAAGCTACCTCAATGATCGATCACAACGTGTCGTTATCAACGGTTATAGTTCCGAACTAAAACCAGTCCCTGTCGGAGTACCTCAAGATTCCGTACTGGGGCCATTATTGTTCCTTATCTACATTAACGATATCGTGGACGACATCGATAGCAATATATACGATTATTTGCAGACGATACATCACTTTATATAATCATCAACGCCCCACCTACAGCTGCGCATAACCTCAATAATGATTTGTCTGTTACCAGTGCTTGGGCTAATAAATAGCAAGTAGACTTTAACCCAAATAAAACTGTTACTATTCAATCCACCCGTAGACAATCTCAAGATGTTAAACCAGCCCTATTTATGAACAACACTAGTATCAACGAGGTAACATCTCATAAACATTTAGGAATACCTTGACAGCAAGAGTGTTTATGGCACAGCCAAATTGACTGTATTATTAAAGGCCGGTTCACACTGTGCCGAATTTGACAAAAGATGTAAACACGAATTTGAAAATCTTCAAATTCGCAAAGGATCGTAAGCAATCCTTCGTAAACGCATCTTAAGCATTCGTTTGGTCATCGGCTGAATTATTCTCTGTTCGGCAGCAACATAGGGAGAGCGAGCAAACTATTTGACATGTTAGTTTGAGTTAGTTGACACGGAAGTTTTTTTAACACACAAAGATTTTCGAACATCCGCCGATGGTGCAACAGGGCGGAACAGTGAATTGAAAGGGTCACGTGATTTCCTGCTGTCATTCCAACTCATGCTAGACTGGTTTCAGCAACTTTATTGACGTTATATTATATGATGTTTGCGCCATTGCTCAATAGTCATCCTAATTATATAATTAACTCATAAGCTTATCCAGAATGGTAATTGGGTAGTGGGGATTCAATGGTTCGAAATTTAGTATTTTTCTTTTTTAAATTAGAGAAAAACATTTTTGAATTTTAAAAACTTCATAAATGTTGTTTGTGACTTTGATATTTAGCACCTTGAACCAACTCATATAATATAACATGTTTTAAAATGCTTCTCAATGGTGTATAAAGGAGTAATTAGAGTTAAAAGAGAAAAAGTGCGGTTAACTCATTTCGGCAATCTCTTGTTTTCATAGCAGTAATCAGATTTATGCTTTCTCTGCCATACTAAAACAAAGTCTATATAACGCTGTTCCAGTACTTCCTATCATTTGAAATTAAGCTTTCCCTGGCCGACACCGAGAGGCCAACCGTCACAGCAACAGAGTTATATAATGTGGATGTCACGTGATCGATGCTTGTATCACCAAGCTCATCTTCGTATTCTCATCGCATACTCGTCGAACTCTTTATACGACGTCGTGTTGCCATCATGCTGTCATCGTGTTGTATTCGTACATACTATATAACGTTAGGCTAATGCGACGATCAACCCGACATTCGCATTGCATTCGCATTGTAGTCGTGTGTTACGTCGTATTACATCGTGTTACATCGTATTGCCTTCTGACTGCATCATCGAAAAAATCGAAACCAAATTCGTGCGAAATGAGAATTTTCTAATTCGTGTTAGCATCTTTTGTCATATTCGGGACAGTGTGACCCGGCCTTAACAAGTCATCAGAAGATGACATATCCCACCGGTTCCACAAAATCTTTGACAGATACTTGTGTATCTACTACCGTACTTCAGTTGGTGGGTATTACAGATGCTGAGTTTCAGGTATGTTAAGGGTTTTAGACTTCTGCTGCAGAAGCAGTCAAAATCAACAACAAGCACCATCCCTCTCATGTTTCTATGGAAACAGAAAAAAAAATTTTTTCAGAAAAAGGCACCACTTCAGTTAGTGGGTAATACACATGCAAAGTTTCAGGAAGATATGATGAACGGTTTTGGAACTGTGCTCCGGAAACGAACCTGTGTCTGAACAAAGTCCAAATTCAACAAAATTCTATGGAAACGAAAAAAAAATAAAAAAATTCAGAAATCTGAAAATATCAAAAGGCACCACTTCAGTTAGTGGGTATTACACATGCACAGTTTCAGTAAGATATGATGAACGGTTTTGGAGTTCTGCTCCGGAAACGAAATGATTACGGACGGACAGACGGGCAGACGGACGGACGGAAAGACGGACAGACGGACAGACGGACGGGGTGATGACTATATCCCACGGTATTACATACCGTGGGATAAAAAGGTAAGTCCGATGATAAACTGTCTGAGACTCAATACCGACTCAAGAGGAAACCCCCCAGACTATGTACAAATCATTCATCTTACTGGTTTTCGAATACTCGTGTCAGATCTGGGACAATTTTACAAAAGAGCAATCACAACTTCTTGAAACACTAAGTCTTGAAGCAATCAGAACTATTTGCGGTGCAGTCCGAGGTACAAGCCATTCAAACATAACCTCTCTAGAAGAAAGGAGACGCCGCCAACAGTTATATGTGTCTAACAAGATGATAAATAAATTAAATTCCCGCCGACGGCTTGGATGCAGCGATCAGAAAGGGGATATGCTCGCCAGATATGTATGCGACACCTCTGTATATAGCTGTGGACACCATTTGGAGGATGACCTCCACCTTTTCCTCATTTGTCCCACCTACAGCGATATAAGAATCAATCAATACTTTTACATTAAATATAATTTACCCTATATTATCCACGGACACGCTGACTCCACTAAGCTAGAAATGTGTGAACTACTTAGATCCATTCATAACTTGATTATACAATCTCGCATATTCTCGGAAATTTCTTAAACCTGTATGGCTTGCCATGCCCTATCACAATATCACAATATATATTAATTGTAAGTTAACCATAGTGCCTTCAGCTGCATCTTGTAAATGTATCTCGTAATTCATTCTGTACTCATACGTTATTAGTTTCTGCCATGTTTTATGAAGTGTACGAAACTGTTTAGTGTACGCCACTCACTGCTGCTTCTTTGTAAATGTACTTTGGAGCGGCCTTCACATAAGTTCATTTGAACTTGTTGGCCAATCCGATTCAAGTATCTTTTTATGAAATAAATATGTTTAAACTATATCAAACTTGTTCTTCTGAATAGTAATAGTGTAAATATTTCTTGAAATGTGATAATATAGATGTTACTTACCTCCTTAACTTGTGTGTACACAGTTCGAATGTGAAAATGTTTGTCAAAAGTCCTTGATGGCTCTACAGGTCCATAAGGTGAGCTGTAGATTCAGTTTCAGCTTCACAGAAAGCACACATCTTATTTACAACAGGCGCATGTTAATCAAACGATTATCTACAGATAGAATTCTGTGAAGCAGCGGGACTTGCATCCACCCTTAGCTTTAGATCTAACGTAAGTTTTGAATGGTTAAATACATAAACTCACGGGCAAAAGAAAGTATAGGTACAAAAACGCAATATAACTTTATCAACGAGTAATGAACGAGATTAAAACATAGTTACACCATGTCTCTAAAAGCAAACTAACTTTGTCTGTAAATTGTGAAACATTATTTGTTCATAAAGATTTTGAAAAACAATGCTTTTTAAAAATAGTCGTTATAGAATTTCCTTAACCAGGCGAGACAGGAGAGTGAAATAGGGCTTTCAGGCTTGTTTTTTGACGTCCTACAGCAACGATGCGTCATTGATTTAAAGTCAAAGGAAGTACATTATGTCGATACCATCTTGTACCAACATAATTTCCATATTTCATAAAATATTACCCAAATAACTTTGAAATAGCTATTTCAGCACCCTATGTGTGCTTAAACAGATATACAATATTAAGTATCATACTCTCATGAATGAAATTGTGTACATCTCTTAAAGAGATATACTTTCTTTTGCCCGTGAGTTTATATCATGCCAATTTACATTTCTCAGTATATCTTCTTCCTATTTTGCAATTACTTTAAAGCCTTCATTGTATAATGACATTAACAGTTAATCGAAAATGAAAGCCCTTTTAAAATATTGTTTACATGATTCATAAAAGTATTGCATAAGCACGTATTGTCATAAGTTCAGATCCTATTGTATACAATGGATTTTGCGGTATGTGTCAACTGCATGAAATTCAAGAAAATTTATCTAATTAAAAATATATTTTACATGATAAAGAGAGTCATAAAAGTATTGCATTAGCACGTATTGTCATAACTTCAGATCCTTTTCTATGCAATGGAATTTACGGTAGGTGTCAAATGCATGAAATGCATAAATATTTATCTTGAACGAAACATGACAAATCTGTTCAAGAGTCATAAAATCCCCATTTTCTTTCAACAAGCTGGACGTCTAGTTTCGGTTTCTGCACATGTACATCATTATGTTGCTCAATTTTCAATAGAAAATTGAGTTTTGATATATTACGCGATAAGGGATGCATATGCAAGTTGGGTGAACTTATTTGAACTGAAATCAACTCGTATGTCATGCTGCCAAACAAAATATTATGAAACACAATGGATGCATCTTTAACTGAAACCGCCAAGGACTAAAATAACGAATTGCTTAACACAAACAGATTTGAATATGCATCCGGCTCAAATAATTGGAAAAGCGACGTTCATTGATAAAGTCTCTATGACATTACCAGTGTCTTGAATATCATCAGATCCACATATGTAGCACATTCATAATGTAGCGTCACGGATTCGTCAATTAATGTTATCATTAAGATTGTTTTCTTATATCACTTTAAATCTGTACGATTTCAACATTTCTTTGTGTTAATAATAAAAGTCAAGTTACGAATGTTATTCTATTCCTAATCTACTTCATATACTACACACTTTGGGAAGATGTGCTACAGGGTTTTATCATATACCTATCACTTATTTGGGGTGTTTGCATAGGCGATAGAGGTTAGGACACATCACCCACATTGCTGCCATAGGGAATTAAGTTGGAGCACGGTGGTGTAGTGGTTAGCGTGTCTGCCTCTCAACGCCAGTGGCGACTCAAAAGATTTGTGACTTGGGTCGAAAGCTGGCCACATTGCACAGTCCACCCAGCTGTACAATGGATACCTGGTTATACGAGTGTACTGTCCGAAATGGACTCGCAGCGCAGACAAGCAGCTTTGAAAAAGTACAACCCGTCAGGGTAATAAGGCACATTAGTGAACCGTCGGTGAGCAACTGGCAAGAGATGGATACTTGACGTAAAACTCATCATAATTATTTATTATTTATTGAGGATACCCAACATCTTACTGTAAACACCGCATACAGAGGTATCCACGCCCCTCTCGAATAGTCTAAAGGAGCGACAGCCGCCATATTGGATTCGTTATCAAAATTCGAACTCGACTCCATTCGTGGCTTATATCTCAAAACACACACAATGACATCTGAAATAAATTACCCCCGATCTTTTATTGGCTCCCCTACTGATAGGATATGGGCAAAACGTTTCAATAATTTCTTACTTTTCACCAAAATTACACCGATAAGTCGATTTATCGTTACTCATTAAGTACACCAAGGACTTGTGGACACGTGTTACATGACAAATACACACACGTCGCCTGTATATTACAAACTGATATACTCTGCATGATGCATGGTAGCTACGTTGCATTGCTTTTAATTGGTTTTATTTAAATTAAAGTTAATATGTCAGCGTATCATATAATTTATAAATGGACACATGCTGTACACATATTGAAAATTCAAATAATTAATTTGTCGACATGTCATACCAAACTGTTTCAACTAAGTAATCAATCCATGAATATTTGTATTATCTTTCTACCGTTTGGAGCGATAGGATTGTGGTGAAAAAAGGTAAGACAACTTTGAATGTTATTGTATGTATACTGACATTGTTGACATTTTATTGCAAATGTGATAATTTCAATATTACCATATTCATACAAGTTTGATTGTTTAAAATGCTAATTCAATAGCCACCTACGTTCATGTTTACCGTTTCCGTTCTCTAAGTTCTACGTGGTAATATTTTGCATTTTCAATTGCACGAATTATTTACAAAATACATTAGGATTTAAAATAAAACACTCGTTACAAAAAATGAAAGAATGTAACCTCGTATTACTTACTTACTGAATTGACAACGAGTAAATTAAACATTCTCACAGAAACCTAAGTATAACTAAACTTACAAAAGGACATTAATTTGCCAGCTTCAGTTGTCCGTGGTTGAATTAGATTTATTGTTAGTCCAGTCATTTTTGGCAAAAACAACCTGAATATTACTGTCTATTTAAATGATATTATGTAGTAATAATTATAACATGTCTTTAAAGGGAAAACTCTGAAGCAAAATCAAAGTTTGAGTAACTTTCCAAAAAGTAAAATACTGGACATTTTCATGTTGATTCACATAAGCTT
Organism: Gibbula magus; assembly: GCA_936450465.1. Classification (NCBI taxonomy): domain Eukaryota; kingdom Metazoa; phylum Mollusca; class Gastropoda; order Trochida; family Trochidae; genus Gibbula; species Gibbula magus. The sequence continues at coordinate 52,288,133 of OW388296.1, read as the reverse complement.
CTCATGTCATGTTGCCTTGTGAATGGTTCAGCGAACTGCTACCTCGTCAGATATACTGTGAGGGGGACTTTCCTTGGTCAAATCTTAATCATTTGTGACACTGCATCGTCACATTATAGGGCATTATATTATAATAAAAAATATATAATAATCCCCCACCACCATCACCCACCTCCAAGTACATCTATACTCTTCAGGGAGCTGAGAATTAAGTTCAAAATTTAAAAAATTATATACATACATGTTTCAACTTTGTTTTATTTTTAACAGTACACGTCCATCTCATATTTGCAAAATGACATTATTAATTAAATATTAATATGCACACTCGTTCGTAAAGAGTAAAAGTACATTTGTTAAAAAAATAAATATAATTTTACATGGCGTCTTAAACTTTTATTAAAAAAACCCCGTTCAATTCTTCTATGATATTTCAGAAACCAAAGAGTGAAAAAAGCTTTCAACCGTAGAAGATTTAACGCCGAATTCTTTAAACCATGAAGTCGAATAACATTTTCTCCTTGAAAAGAAAACGACGTTTAATCAAATTGATGATTTTCATAACAATGTTTATTATCATCATCGTTGAAATCAACCACTGGATTCCTAAAACAAAATTGAGAAAAACGAAGTTTCATTTGAAAAAGGCCCCATATGTTAAAGATCAAAACCTTACTTTGGAAATATTAGTTCAGACTAATAGTTTAGAGGAGAAAAGTCTTCACGAAACCACCATGAAAGAAGATACTACAAAAGAAAACTCAGAAAAAGACGATTCTTCTTTGGGAAAGCATCTAAGTACAAATGACGATGAAGAGCAAAAGAGCCGTGGCCATCTTCCAACTGAAGTACAACCTGTCAAGAGATGGTTTAAGAATATAATTGAGATCGATGGCAAAGAAATTGAATTGAGCAAGCGATCAGGTGAATACCGCAAACCAGTGATTATTTCCGCTAATGATGTGGAAAACGTTAGCATTCAGGCAACAGAATGGTTAACTGTAAACGACACCGAAAAAGACGACAGACTAAATAAACATAAATTTGTGTACCACCTCAATAGCAATTTGTGTTCAAAGAAAAACATATCCGTCGTGATCTTGGTACATTCTGCAGTAAAACACGTCGGAAAAAGACACTTGATTAGGAGTACCTGGGGTTCTGTAAATACTAGTGTTTCACAACCAACCATAATCTTCTTGCTGGGTGAATCATTCCCTGAAAACAAAACAATACAAACTGAAATCGAAAAGGAGTCCAAGAAATATGGGGACATTGTTCAAGGAGATTTTGTAGACACATACAAGAATCTAACCTACAAACATGTAATGGCAATTCATTGGCTGACGTCACAATGCGATGACGTCAGAACCATTGTTAAGATTGACGATGACGTCTTTGTGGATGTTGACAAGTTAGCTAAATTCTCAGTTGAACATGGAAGTATTCCAAACTGTGTGTATTGTCACGCACTGAGCACGTCCCGAACACAACGAGGGGGGAAATGGGCTGTGACCAACAAAGAATATCCATTCGAGCTATTTCCACCCTATTGCGCCGGTGCTGCCTACATAATGTCAATGGACGTTGCCAGAAGATTGGATAGAGCATCAGCTGACTTGGGATTCTTCTGGGTAGACGATGTTTACGTTACTGGCTTCCTTAGAAGAATAGCGGGAGTTGATCTTCGACAGTTTAAGCCAGGTCAACACCGAACACTCACCGTTCGTAATATATTTTCATTATTAACATATAGTTCCATACGTAGCCACATGTTTTTCACCGGAAAGTTTGACTGGAATTACTTAATGACTGCCTTGTTCAAAGGAAAAGCTAAATAATTTGTTCATATTGATGTGCTTATCATCCGAATGTTACTAGGTTTACCATGCAAAGTTATACTTGGAGACATCATTCAATGCTAGCAAGGTAATGTGTATTGGAAGTTTCTGATATAACTGTTCGTATGTACGTATATATAGTGGAAACCTTTAGCTAATGTATGTGATGCTTGAATATGAAGCCCGTTACCATTGTGAATAGTGAAAAATAACCATCAACATTAGCTTCCTTTCTTGAAGGCTGAAAATGATCATGGGAAAAGATTGTTTCTGTAGTCTTAAACCTGCTCTTGTTCTTTAACTTCCAACTACCTTGTTAACGCACACGTGGTTCATTCTCTATGTCAAAGGTATTGCTTGCAGACATGTTGAAATGAATATAAGTGCAACCATAAGAAGTAGAGATATCAAAATCAGTAAAATTAAATCACCACACACCGCATGATACAGAGGGCGCATGGTCGATTCCAACCTATATTTTCCCAAAATGTCAATAAAAATTAATGTATCAGTGTTGTCTTTAATAACCCATTTGTTTGAAAACAATAAGAAGTTTACATGTACAGTTATCCAATAAAGAAAGTACCATGTATGTTCTACACGGGTGACTTCTCCCCTGCAACCATTGTTTCAATGGGGGTTTTCGTATATCGTCCTTGTGACGTCATAAACAATTATTCGGGACATTGTTGCTTGACGTCGCAAGAGAAGTGGACCGTTTTCTGTCTGGCTATTTTTAACTGAATGATTGAGCAATACATAAATTAACACACTCGACAGTGTGCCATTTGACTTTTTCGGAACTCGCTCTCGCTCGAACAATACTGAAAATAACACTAGTTTGTTAACAGTCATGACACATTTCCTCGGTATGATAGCATCAGGATATCAAGCGGCCATGATGTATTGTTTGGTTTATTTCATTCACGTTCATCGTTGTGTTGTTTCAACAACATGTAAGAGAACAAAGACAAGTATAAACAACAACCTTTTATTGTTTCTAAGTTTGAATTGAACTCAAACTCAAACTCTTTATTCTCTAGAAACCGCCAACGGCGGTACATGAGATAACCATAATATACATTTTACATAATATACAAGATAGCAGCTTATACTTCATTTTCTAAATACATTAAATATATGATTCAGTAATTTGGAGAGGCTTTTCAGATCTCTAGTGCTGGTGGTTGTTAAAGTTTTTTAAAGAGCCATCACGGATGTTGATGAAAATATCCAAATTTTTCCAAAAATCTATCTCCGTGAAATAAATACACTTAATTTTTCCCTAATAAAGCGCAAAGCATTATGGTCTTGCTCACATACAGTAAACAAAGACACGAAAGAATAACAAAAAATATGAGCAATGAAAGAAATCGAAATATATAATTTTTTGATGGTTATTTATTTACCATTTCATTTAATTATGTATTTGCTACAGATATTGGAATACTTGTTTAACCCAACTAGGTATTTTGCTTGAATTTTATAATTAATGAGAGTAAAAATTTGTCATAATTTGCTGGTCTTATCTCAATAAAAAGAACATTAAACAGGAAATAATTTGTATATTCTCAGGACATTTAGAAACATAGTTTGTAAAGCAATCGTCACATTCAGTAATGTGTGACAAGGGTACTTTGCAAGAGAGACACGTGCAGTACGTTCAGCACATGGGTTGGTTATGGCGACTTGCGCTAGAGACGAGCCTTCACGCTTCGGAAGCGCTTGCTGTTTGTGTAGTACGTATTACGCAAAAAAGGGGACTCTGTTTATATACGTCAGATACCCGTAGCGCGCGCTAGTCGAAGTGATACCAAATTGCAATACAATGTCGTGATATGAAAATTATTTAACATATGCCATGTTGTAGATAAAAGATTTCTCTGGCGATTGACGTTATAAGTATATTTTCCAAAAATTTGAAACACTAACATCCGTGATGGCTCTTTAAAGATGGACATGTTTGGAAATTTTAGATACTTAGCGTTCAGAGATTGTCGGTGTTTGAGAAAAGTTTCACATCTAAATAAGTAGTGAAACTCGTCTCCAACAGCATTAGAATCACAGAGTGGAGATTTTCGGTCTTCTCGTGAAATACTCAACCACCGGCCTGTCTCAATAGGTAAATGGTGATTAGCTGTTTTTAATTTCAAAATTGGATAATGTAGCCTGAAGAAAATATACCTTTTGGGCTCTCCGGGATAGTTTTGATGTCTTTATTAACAGATAATTTTTTATTTGGATATCTATTTGATTTGTCTGAAATATAAGTTTTGAAACTATGATCAACTGTTTTATTTATCACCAACATATAGTATTCATTGATAACATATGTTGTTATAACTGTTACTAACGAATACATTGACAGAATCATTGACAACTCTATGCAACAAGCACGACATGTTAATATTGCACACAACATCTGCTGTCTGCCAATTATTTGAAAAAGAAGAGCTATCGATGTATAATCAATTGTTTGCAACAAGAAGATGTCTGTCTTCCTTGCAAAATACCATGGCTTCGCTAGCTGACATTATGACGTCATAACATTCTCCTAATGTCGTCACACGAGTGACCATGAAGATTATCGCCAGTGTAGAGATTTTATCTCACTGCCTGATCTGAGTATCTCACTCCAAATTATGTAATAACAAAGGCATATCAGTACAACTCCTCCGATTCGGAAACAGTAATGTTAAATTGGCCTAATTCTCCCTTAGGATGAAGCTTTATTGTTGTTTATTTTATATACACCCAGCCGAAAAAGCAACGTCACCACATTTTCAACAGTGTAAAAAATGATATCCTTCTTCCGGAGAAAGTCAATTTTCAATGCTTTTTACAGGGACATGCTTTGTAAAGAGGTACCCGCAATTTCAAACATCATAGTATAATACTTTTAAGTTTTTGTGTCTGTTCAAGTACACTTTGAATGTTGAAATCGCTTTTTCAAAAGTGTTTTTGACCAGAATATTTTGGTATTTATCTTAAAAATTCATAAAAATTTAAAAATTCAATTAATAAAAGATAATATCGACTTAAATAACCTTCTTGGGCTTACATTAGTTGACGCATCACTACTGTATGACGTAATAAAACAACAAAAAACCCCGCCATTTTCGATTCCCATCTCCTTTCAAAAGACGATTTCTTAGACGTGACTTTCTCAAAAATATGAACAGATAATGTTTGAAATTTTGAATTTAGTTGAGTTGGCTTCTGATGACATGATGTATCAGTAGTGGTTCTTACTCGTGGATTTAATTATCTTGTATTTCGTATGGTGACGTACCTTTTGCTGACAGAACCGAAGTAACCATATACGAATACACAGTCAGTGTAACCTGCATTTTTAAGAAAGGTAACATTGTGTTTGTAAAAAGTTATTTGAACATTATTGAAATATGTTCAGACTTTGACAAACATAATTCCTAAGCAATGAAAAACTGATGAGTAAGCGAAGATAACTTGTACGTGTAAGAGGTTTTTCATGATTAGAACAGGAAGATTTTCATAATAACAATTTTTAAAATGTGACAATACACGACGTATCGGCGTATAAACTTAATACTTAAACAGGTGGAATGTGTATATAAATAAATACCATGATTGTTTTCACGTTTTAATACACAATATTACATACCAGTTATTTATGAAGTCGAAGTCAAAGATCTGTATTAACTTAAGGCCTACGGCCCACATACAAGTATCACACATTTACGTTATGCATATAATACATACATGTACATTACAACAAGTTACAGTTGTGATAATATATTGTTTCTTAGGGTGGCAGCATGTTTTTCAAAGAGCGCTAAACTGCGTATAACATTTTAATTTTTGGATGAAAAAATGGAAACAATGGCAGTTGAAGAATATTTTAAAAGGTAATGATTCGGGATGTGTTGTTTTCTTAAGTCTTAAGTTACAATGTGAACGTACAAAAGCAGTCTGATTAAAAGCGACCTTGTTCCGAGGAATAAAACTTGCAAAATAATGGATCTAGCGGGATACGAACAGGTTCTGTGGATTCCTCGCCACAAGGTCTGAGAACACCCCGTAGAGGCGCGTGTTCCGAACCAGTTTAGCGCAGCCAAAGCACAGTCAAATAGCTGAAGATTCACATCATATTATGTCGCTGTTTTGAAAGCATTTGGAACAGACGAAAGGATAGCTGTTTGGAGTTATCAACCCCTGTCTTCTCGCACCGAAAGCTTTTGTTGTATGTTTTGTGATTGGTTAATTTAATTGCGACAGAACATTGGAATCTACTGGCTGTTATCGGTTTTGCGAGGAAACATCCGAACGTTCGTATCCAGGTAGATGCACCATTTTGCAATTTATATTCTTTAGAAAACCGTCAATTTTAATCAGACTGCATACAAAAGCAAAGTGAATGTCATCCTCTTTAGCTGATTAAGCTGACGGACTTCTTTCTATGGAATAATGTCTACATATATTTACTGATAGGTCTAATAAGCCAAATCGAAAATTTACAAATGTTCGTCTAATATTTATTTACGTCAACACAGATAGATATAGTTCTGGTTGAAGTAACGTCTTGTATGATCGATACACTTGATATGAAGAAATTCATACATTTGAGTATGACCAACAGGTGTATATTGATGAAGGAGGTGTAAATGCAGTTCGTCTCATTCACTCAATTATCAATTACATACGATAAGCATCGCTCATTCAGAGAAGAAAGATGAAGGAAACCGTATGTTCTATATCCATAGAGGCGTCAAACAGTTTTCATGTATTATCTGTTTTAATCATCCGAATGCATTTTAGATGAAAGTGTTCTAATTACGTCGATAATGAAACTTATTCCAAAACTTAGGAAATCGGAATTTTGAAACTCTGATCCTGTTTGTGTATTTCTGAAAATTTTACAATTGACCTGGCGACCACATGTTTAGTTTAAAGGTAGGGTGTAATGCATGTTTTCAAAGCCGGTATATACGCTTCAGTGACTTTATAATTCGTCTGTGGAAGGTAATGAGGCGGTGTTTTTAAAAGGACATATTTCAGTACTTTACGGAGCAATTTGAGAAATTTAAAGCGGAGTAATTGTCAAATTGAACTCCCCTTTTAATGAATCTGGAAAGTTACCATGTAGCATTACACCCTGTTATTCAGAATGATTATTGTACACATGGTTAAGACATGATCACTTGTATGATCACAAGAATACGATTGATGTCCAAAGAAAATCCAGATTGCATTCAAGAAGAAGTAATTGTAATAAAGTACATTTTACAAATTGATATTCTTTGTTCACAGACTTGGACAGACAGATATATTTTTATTCGTATATAGATACTTTATTTAATATATCCGTTAATCGCTTCCAAGCATACGAATACAAATGCGTACACAAGCATGCAAAGGCGAGATGCAGCATTACTAGTTTGTATAGTGAGAGTCTGTGTATGCGTATTTGTAGTGCATTTCATGGGTTTGCACTTTATTTGATCGTGGTAATGTTAATTATCCACAACATCGTGTACTAAATAAGCAAATTCAATCGTTTTATATCCTGCTTTATACTGTTAACAATGAACTTTAATTGAGCCAAACACTCTGAAAATGGCATGCCTGTTATGAAATAACATCATAAGCTTTCATCCATGACTCCAGTGATAACCCAAGTCAGATAAAATGAATGACCATTGAACGTAAATCCTGGGACAGCTACATCTGTCTTTGGGTCGCGTGAACTAAACTACCTTTCGAAGAATTATACCAAGGTATACCACTGTACCATGTATAACTCATCTCCTGAACTAGAAATAATATATTTATACTTATGACTGCGCATCTTATGAAAATATACAATTCTACTGCACTAGATGAAATAAACATTACACTTTACGAGAAATGTCAAATATGCTCTCTATATTTGCACTTAGATGTAGACACACAATTAAGTGAAACAAACTTTCGGGATGGAGCCGTAGATACATGCGTTTTTCCTCCAGAGTTGGTTACGAGTTCGATATAATAAATATATACACACACACAAATCAGTTTTCTACAGAGTCATGGTGTGTCACTACAACTGATTTGAATTTCTACTTTATATACTGCTCCATTTCCCAAATGTTGAGCACTTTCCCATTTTGTAACAAGGCCAAACTGCACAAATTCACACTGGTTTTTGTAATTTGCTTTTATATATATATATATATATATATATATATATATATATATTAGCAGATTCCTAGAATGACATGATTTGTATTGGACATATATATATATATATAATGTAGAAAATAAAGTCAGGTTTTTCTACAAAGTCATTGTTTATTTCATGCCGAGAGGCAATTTTCAAGTGATAGCTTGTGTTGGTTTGGGGCCACTTTTGTTAGGCTACTTGTGCGCTTGGGCTTGTTGGTTGATTGGGAGCTGCTTGCTGTGTTCTGGTGATTGTTTTCTGTGTTTCTGGGCGTGCTGCGTTTTGGGGCTGTTTTTTTGTTTTGGCTGTTTTTTTAGCAAAAATTTGTTGTTGTGTCTGCAGGTGTTTACCAATTCGTTTCGTTTGTTTAGGGTTGCCGTATGGGGTTTGCTGATGATGATGAACTTTTCGAATATGCAAAGGCTGCATCTTTTGCTTGTATTTGAGTATGGTTTGGCATGGTCGATGATTGACCATTCCACATTGAATTCAGAGTTTTGTTCTTTTAGTTGCCAAATATATTTGCTTAATTCTGTGGCGTGTTTTTTGCTGGGGTTGTTGAAAGAGGTTTTGTGGTTGTTCAATCTTGTTTTGAATTCTGTTTCAGTTAGGCCAACGTATGTTTAAATTGTGTTGTCGGATGTGACTTTAGCTTGATAAACTACTGATTTGGCAAGGCAGTTTCCTTTGAGGGGGCAGGTTGTTTTGACTTGTTTGTTGTTGCTGTCAATTATGTTTTTGAGGTTTTGCATGCAGCTGTAACTGAGCTTGACTGTGTTTTTATTGAATATTTTGCTGAGTGGGTTGGTTTTTGGGAATGAGGTTTTGAGGATATTGAGGAATTGGTTGCCAACGTTTGTTTTTACCGTTAGGTCAAATTGGGGGTTAAACCAGGTTGTTTGGCGGGATCTTTGGCGCTTGATATTTCGGTTTTCTGACAATGACTTTGTAGAAAAACCTGACTTTATTTTCTACATTATATCTAGCTCCATTTTTTCAAATGTTGAGCACTCTGCCATTCCCTAACAAGGCTAAAATACACAAAACCAGTTTGGTTTTTGTAATTTGCTTTTATATATATATATATATATATATATATATATATATATATATATATATATATATATATATATATATTATATATATATATATATATATATATATGAAACAGTTGAGGAAGGTCTCACGTGAAGTAAATGTATATAAAAATAAAATACTTCAGACGACACTTGCTGTAGATATCATTTTAATGATGACTGGATGCGTCGCATTTCGACTTGTTTACAAGTCTTTTCAACAGTGTGGAGCATTTTCAACATGGCGAATATATAGGTAGCTTAAACAATGTACAATAGACGTTGATTGATTGGTTAGTGACAAGTGGTGAGCTTGATTAGCACACAATAAACTATTTACGAGGGATTACAATTTGAGTCATTGCAGGTCTCACATCCTGGCCCACAGTCAATGAATTGATCATTTGTTTCAATTGCATAATTGACATTTCTCGCATACATGTAGTTTCGAGGAGTATACGATTTTGTGCTTCTTGAAAAAGTTCTTCTTATAAAATCAAATTTACTCCAAAGACCTTTTTTCATGGTGTTTGGAGAGGAATCTAAAGAGGTGTTATTAAAGTCAATGTTTGTTGTTTCTGTTGGTGACACAGTGGTTTGGTCGGTTGCACTTGTGTTGGTTTGGTCTAAGTCCTCAGTTGATGATAACACTGGGGACTGATTCATCCCCTCTATTGAGAAGGACCCATCTGATTCGTAGTGATGATAATCAGTTTGATCCATATATTTGTCTCTGTTTGGAACTTCAAGTGGTCTTCTGTTACGATTTCCTCTCTCCTTGCGAAATATGTGGTTTCCGACCTGCTTACGTCCTTTCTTCTTCTGTACATTTGATTGTCTTGCCAAAGGCAGATTTATCAACCAATCTTCTTTTTTCATCCACAATTTAACACTTTTATTTTCTTCCCTTATAATGTCATTATTCCAGATTTCCAACAGTTTATCCTGCAAGGAATCACTGGAGGCATTTGTAATTAGGTCTGACATGTATTCGTCTATCCTATGGTATGTTTGCACATATCTTACATGTTCATTCAGAAGATGGTGGGTCTCCTTTTCCACTTGCTGTATGGAAAATTGCTTCCTCAGCTCATCTGATGTAAATCCATTTCCCTTTTCCAGAAATTTATTCGGTATGTAAGGGGTTGGCATTTCTAGAAAGTCACTGTATATTTCTGCAGTCCGTTTAGTTCGAACAGCATTATAACAGGCCTGCTTTCTTTCATTTAGCTTCCGTCGCCATGTCTTGATCATTGCTTTTCGCGTTTGAAAAGCTTCATACTCATATATATATATATATATGAGTCGTTTCTCACGTGAAGTAAGGTTTTATATAAATACACACACACACACAATAAATGTAATTATATTCATACTGGAAACATTTCGATCTTTATCGTTTACAGAAACAATCAAACATCCCTAAATGCTTGTCATTTTGTTTCCGCCAACGTTTAGGACATTGTGTGGTAAAGCTTGTGACGTGGTCCGCTCATTTAGATATGATGTGGTAGCCAGAGAAAGAGGAAGAAATACAACTGTCTCAAGAGAGGTCTTTTACTTCACAATGCTTTGCCAAAGGGTTTGCCAGTCATCATAGTTGACGAAAAACATAACATCGAGCGATGGTTGACCACCTTCAATGTTTTTGTCAATGTAACTATGTTCTTTTGCAAAGTTCCTCGTTTTTATTCCAGCCTTTTTAGCGAGAAAACCAGTCACATAAACATCGTCGATCCATAACGAACGCATAGAGTTTGATGCCTTATACAAACCATATACTTCATCTAATGACATTATGTATGCAAAACCTTCACAGTAAACTGGGTACACATCGAACGGATATGCATCATAAGACGTATACCATTTACTTTGTCGATAACGTATTGGTCGTTCATTGTACAATGGTGAACAATAAAGGCTGTTGTGGTAATGGCCGATCGATTCTGAAAATGATACCAGTTTGAAAATATGTATCATGACATCGTCATCGACCTTAACAACAGTTCTGACGTCATTACAACTTGATGTCGCCCAGTGTAACGTCATGATGTGCTTATATGTTAGATTGTGGTATGAGTCAATGAAGTTGCCTTGAACTATATCTCCATATACCGTCGCTTCTTCTGTTACACCCTGCTTATTCTGTTCATCTGTCTCTCCCAGCATGAACACAACGCCAATAGATGTGTTCTTGTGATGTTTTATTGTACCCCAACATGACCGTATGTTCCGTCTCCGTTCAAAATTATTGGCACCCGAATGAACCAATATAAGCAAATCTATATGTTTATCACATACACCTGCCGTGTGATGAAACACGTAGTTGTGAATATTCAACAGAGAATCTACCTTTCCGTCCTTGATGGTTAGCCAGTCTTGGGCCCGATTGAGTATAGTTTCTTTAACAGACAGGGGAGCGGTTTCCAGAAAAGGTTTAGACTTGGTAGTAAATCTCGACAATTCTCCTTGTCCTTTTGCCTGCATAGTAGAAGGATTTGACGAAGAGGTTGTGTTTGTCAAAGACGTTCGAAAATCTGTTCGCTCAAGCAATTGTTGAGAATGATTGTTTTCTGATAACTTTCCATGAAGAAATAACCTACCAGTGCCCTTCATGGGCCTAGTAACGTTAAATGAACCAACCATATACCAAGCAGACAGAACTAGTAGAAATAAAAACATCACGACCAGAACACACTTCTTCTTTCTGCATAGGATTTCAACTGGGTGATCTTCACTCTTCGCCATTGTTTTCTGCTTAGCAATCTGAAACAAAAGTATATTTTTGTATGTTTAGGATACATTCTTTTTACGGACAGAAATATTTTTTTGGATGAAAACTTCTTCTCCAAATGTTTTGTATGTTCACATACAAAAGTTGTTATCCAGAAAACGTCCTGTTTTATGTATGCCACTTCTAAATACCCTTCAAATATATAGTTTATGCTTCGGTAAGATGACCCCAGAGGTATCATTACATTGATATGCCATGCTTCGCGCTAAACAAGACTGTTTTGTATTTAAGATTCAAATTAATCGAACGAAAAGGGAATCAATCATATTCCACATGCTTACCGGTGCATTATATTTAAGCAGATGCAAACCCTGGATTATAAATCGTCTTTAATCATCAGTTTCTCTGATGTTTTTTTATGGTATTCTCTAAAAACGTTTGTTTACAATATAAGATGATATGATATTAAGTGAGTATTTAAAGGTGCATCCATTGTGTTATTTTGGGATATATTTTCAAAAACGTTTAAATGGTGTTATTCTATCGACAAGTATTGAATGTTTCCGAAAATTACTATTTTGATGCTAGTGGATTCAGTATGCTGAAGGTATAAAGGTACATGTAACAGATAACAAATAACAGATAACAGATAACAGATAACAGATAACAGATAACAGATAACAGATAAAAAGACAAGATAGGGTTGATAATGTCTGATAGGTCATATAACTACTGTGGATGCAAGTTTCGGTTTCTGCACATGTATAATGCTGTTGTTGATTTTTATTTGAAACTAATTATGATATATTTAGGATTGGGGATGAATATTTAAGTTGAGTGAAAGTATTTGAAATGAAATCACAACTTATTGTATTTTGGCACGTATTAAAGCTAAATAAAATATTATGAAAAGCAAAACATGCACCTTTGATGTATGAAATCAAGTAATTTTTCTTCGTTTTGCAGAATATACACAAAACACGAAAACTCAGGGTGTCTCTGTACATTATGTACCTTACTGAAGATCCATGACGTCATAAGCGTTTGACGTCTAAATAATGTGACATCACTGAACGATGGCTAAGTAGATGAGAGAATGACATTTACCATGGGAAGCTAATAAACAATGAGCGGATATTAGTAACTTTATAAACTCTAGTTTATATATCCATTGATATATTTAAACTCAATAAGATCAGGCCTTTAATAAGAAATGTCCAATAAAGCGTATTCATCAACATGATGTACAGTGATAATGAAATGACGTGGTTGACTCACCAATGCAATCTGATGTTTTACCGCAGCATATTGATTGGAGAGGAATTGGACATTAATAGACACAATAAAATGAAATTAAGCTCAACTTTTCCGTTCTAACTACAATACAGAGAGTTCCTAGGTGAACTCTTATGAAAATTTTGTTATAGAAAATAAGTTTTTTTTAATCCTTAATTGTTTTAAATTTAAATTCATAAAATCAATTATAAAACATTAGCAACAACAAATTTTTGCTCAAAAACAGCCAAAACATGTCAGACATGATATGGTTAGATATGCTAAAATACACAAACAACTACGTATGCATAGTTTATCTAGCTTAATGAACAACTATCCAGATTATAGAGCCTATATACAACTTTTAATACAGGTAATGTCACGAGGGAAAACCTCACGGGAATGTATAAATTGTAAAACCCAATGTTTTGATCACGACTGTCATGTCATTCTACATTGTGAAACTTACAGGAAGCAACGTAACGCATTTTATAGTTTTCTAATTGATACACTTGATATTGACTGGTATGTTCGTATTGAAATGATTGATGATGATTATAATTTAATAGCTTTTTTATGTGGAGCAAATATCATACCTGAAATAACTACATAAGACAGAAACAATGTTATATTGCATTTTGCTTTGTACATTCATTCATTGAAATCATCTCTTTTGTACAGTTTCTGATATCTATTTTGTTTTATGAATCCTGTTTCTATGCCTTGTTTATGACCATGTAAATACATCCTTGTGATCTTCGCCATATCGGAGGCAATAAAGACATTCATTCATTCATTCATACGTTCATTCATTCATTCATTCATTCATTTACTTCACGTGCGACCTTATTCAACTTTTCATATATATAAACTGACGGGCAAAAGAAAGTATAACACTCACTTGTTTTCTATTAATTGAATATTTTAAAGAAATGAGATGCATTTGATTATGGCACGATACAATAACACCTCTCGGCAGTAGTTTGAATGACTTAATTGATGACTGTTTTATTTTTTTTATTAAAACATCCTTATTTAAAGTAGACAGGGGTAAGAAATGAAATTTACACCAACATGACCCCTACCATGTTCAAAATGTTGTAAAGGTGTGCAGGACGAAGCACATTTATTGATTTTCACACAGAGTATGTGTTATATGTCGAAGAAAAGCTGTGTTTTATCAAAATTAATTTGGGGGAGTTTCAAAGGTATTCTTTGACTGATTTAAAGTTTTGGACTAATTTCACAAACTAGTCCGTTTTTGAATACGACGTCAAAAACTCGAGATATTTGACTTTGAAAATTATACATATGATAAATACAACTGAGCCATATACTCTCTTTTGCCCGTAAGTGTATATATATATATATATATATATATATATATATATATATATATATATATTTCTTCTTAATATCAATCATCAAACGTCAACAAATGTTGAGTATGAAATGTTTTGTGTTGAAAATGAAAAGAGCTTTGCTTTCTATTGAACATGTCAAGTTTTGAAAAGATTATTTCATGAAGGAAAATACGAATGCAACGAATTGAATGTATCTCTTTGATCTTAATTGGAGCATGACTGTCAGTCGTGAACACAACTTAATTCACAACTTCAGACATCCTAACGCTCTAGCTACGTTTAGGGGACATATGCATCTCATGAATACCTTCCTGGTTGTAACATATGTTACAAGTTATATGTAACGTTACCATCTGGGTTTAATAAAAATTACTTAAATGTACAATATTCACAAAGTGATAGACAAGAAAGGACATGTTTCATATACAAATTAATAAATAAAGGTTAAAATAATATTATATATAATATTCAGAATATATATATATATACAAATGTGTGTGTGTGTGTGTGTGTGTATATGTATATATATATATATATATACACACACACACATATATATATATACACACACACACACACATATATATATATATATATATATATAGACGTATATATATGTGTGTGTGTGTGTGTGTGTGTGTGTGTGTATATCAAAAAATTAAGAGAGACCGTATCTTTAGCATGGTACTTACCTTGCAAGTTCAGTTTAACAGTTGGCTGAATCAGCAAAAATCTGGACCCCCGCTAACCTCTGAATGTTACTGAAAATGTACAGAGGTTTACGTAGAGCGTGATATATTTTATCGATAAGATGTGGGTACGATTTTATTCAAAGGTGTAACCATAGAAAACGGTACGCCGTCGTGTATTCAGCTTCATTGAACCGTAAATGCGCTTTACATGTACACTGTTCCTTATAAGCATATTGTCTGCCGGATATCTTAAAGGTACTGTTCTCAATATTGTACTCTGCGCTAATTGAAACCATGTCTCATTTCCCCTACACCCCATTTCAACTGCACTTGGTCAATGCATGTTTTCTCAATACCCCATCACTTTGATTTAGTTCACAAGTGGACTTAACCAATTAGCAAACTGGCTCATTACTGAACACTAGTGAACATTATTGAATACTATACATGTATGTTGTTTATTAGTATGCAATCACAATGACTGTCATCTTCTCGTTTCTTTACTCACATTATCTAGAATGTAGACTTTTTAAGAGGTGTATTGAGAGATATGTAAGAAGAGTTGACTCTGTATTATCACAGAGATAATTTAAGGAATTTCTTTTGGAATTTTAAAAATTCTTTTTGAAATAAGTCATTGTACCAAAAATATCTCCTTTTATACGTTTTGTAATTACTGAATATTGGAATTATATTGTGGATATTACATAGATTTCTGGGCTGAAACAATGATTTGATCTATCAAAACATGTTCATATACAATGTGACAAAGTATTTGGAAAAGACAAAAATTGAATCTTTTGTGGTAAGTAGATATAAGTCAAACGTTTAAGTTTATTCCAGATTTGTTTGGTTTTACAACAGTCCCAGTAAACATGACTTATACTCTCGGAAAAGTCATTACAAAACTACATAAATCGTTGTCAATGAGTTTCAACACTAGAAATTGCAAATACACAGTTTTACCAGCCCTATCCAAACGTTCATCATAAAACCTCTATCTAAGATATTTTATTTGTTTTACACACATATTGGAAGAGTTCATTTCACGTTTGAGGGAGTACATCATCTGCAGTGTATATTTAATTAAGACCTCCCATCTCCTCTACAATGTACACTTTTGGACCCAAAAACGTGTAGGTGAATTAAGACTGTTAGGGGATATGGGGGGAATTGCTTCTCAATGTTTACGGACATTTTATTTTGTGTCTCTCTTTTCGTTAGCATTTTTAGTTCATGTTGTGTTTGTGATTGTATACATGATTTGACAGTTTTTATCGTATAACGTGCATGTTTTTTTGTTTCTTAATGGGTATTACCACCCTTTTTCTCAGTCTAATTATTACAATTCTCTCTTTTTTCGTGTTTTCTCCGTCACCCCTCACCCTTTGGCTATATTTTCATGATAAGCGTATGTTTAGTTTAAATTATAATCCAGATCAAGTTGTGTATATGCTAGTTGATGGGAAATAACTAAATATGATTTCTTCTGTATGAGATTTATACTTTTAGCACTCTGATGATTAATTACCGCGTATTTCCTTAATCACATCATGTAGGTGTGCCGAGATAGGGAAACTATTGAAGACCAATCGTTTCAAATAATCCAACTTTGACCAACACATATCGAGATTTAATGGATGAAATGTTGTACCCTTAATACGACGAAAGCCTTTTCAGAAGGGGTTGACGCAAGGCTGTCACCCAACCCCTGTTCTATTCATATCACAGCGCTTGAATTGAGGTCGAGCAATACATAACCGGTGGGGCAGGTTAAAAGCAGACTCTTTTCAACTCTACTCGACTGCTTTGAAACTGATCCAAAGTGAACTAGATATGTCACAGTGATTTTCCTTGTCGAGAAGTATAGATTGTATATTAAACATGGATGGAAACATGATTGTTTGTGCTTAAGAGTCAGTGATCAGTTACACATGAAAATCGAATCTTTATAAATCTGTACTCTTATTTCAATCAGTCCTTAGCTATTTTGTTCACATGTAATACCAACCGTTCATACCATTAGTTAACTACCAATCGTATGGCATGTATACAGCATCAACTGCCAAGTTCATATGAATCGGTTCAATACGGTTAAACTGGGCTATTACAGGAAAAACAGGACCAATGCGAGACTAACAGGGCCAATACGAGACAACCTGGGCCAATACGAGACAACATTGGCCAATACGAGACAAACTGGGTCAATACGAGTCGCTTCAAAACTGCTATCTGTTCACAAAATTTGCTTATAACCATGATTTCAGTGGAAATCGGATGCACTTTTGTGCAAATAGAATGAAAAGAGATTCATTAATAAAAGTGTCATTATTTAAGTATTTCCGTATTGGCCGAATAACAGATCCTCTGTCTGTTGTATTGGGACGAGGTGAACTGGAGACCTCGGATCTGTAACTGGGCCAATAAGAAAATACATAATAAATAACATCAAAATACAATTGTTGTTTTTTATTTATACAGATAATGGCTACTTGCCCGCTTCACTCGTTCTCTACTCCTACACTTCAAATTAGAAATATTGCATCACAATCTGGAAGTTTATTCTTAATGAAAAAATAACTATCATCCATTTTGACATAAAGGGTCTATTTGCAAATCATTGAGAATTCTGTGAGGGGGGAACAGACTTTTAGAATGCATTTGCCCGTCTAAGATATCGTGAGGTGAGAACTTCGATTCCCTTGTGTCAAGTTGAAAAGTGCACCAGAAGCGATATGTACTATTGATGCCAGACGAAGATGCTTAATAACGTACTTCTGGCTTAATTATTTTTAATACTTAATGAGAACAGAGCCTGTCCGTGAATATGTTAGAGAATTGGTCACGCCATTGTGAGATATAGAGAAAGGAATGATTCTTTATCTAACTCTTCAATAAACGATACTGTACACTGTAGCGTTATGTTTGATCTACAAAACTTTTATGACGCACTGGCATTTAATGAAACTATCATTTACAAAATATGTTTTGGTTCAAACGAAATTTGAAACGATTATTCTCCTTGTGAGTTATAGATTTCAATAATATGTCTTAAAAAATGCGATTACATGGACAAAAAGGCGAATTTAATCAGGCATAAAATCCTCAGTGCACATATAGACATAACTCGAGCTTCGTGTTTCAGTTCACACCGACCCGTTTACTGTGACATGTTTACATTTACAAACATGTTGAGTTTTCTTATAAAATGTGGCACTTACTGCAGTATAAATCCTGTGTGTGACAAATGACAAGTAGCCTCTCACCTGGTAGTCCGTGATGCATACTAATATAAGCTTGGGATAACTGAAATGGTGTCCATTGAATATCCTTATGTTTACATTGTACACAATGGATATTGACAAGGACACGACAATCGTGAACACTACAATGTAGGGTGTGTCCTCTGATCTGTCAGTACTTTACAAGCTTACAGAGAGTACCAATTAAATTTGGCAATTTGAACATCAATCTCAAATAAAGCATAAATGAAATATATCATCCAAACCCGCAAAACCGAAAGACCAATTTAAAGCCACCTTGGAAGTACATCCGCAGGTTTCACTGAAAAAAGTTAGTCAACAGTGGTTGCACAGGCTTTCTTCATACTTACAGTCACAATACATGTAAGTAACTCTCGTATCAAGATTAAAGTTGGAAGGACAAAACATAGTTAAACATAGGTAACGACACAGAAAGCGGGGAGTGGATCTAACGCAAGTTTAGGTCTTGCAATGTTCTGATTATTGTTACTTTAAAGGCCGAACCCTGGAACAGGTAAAGATCTTGCAACAGCGCTACCATAACATATATATATATTAACGTGATATAATTATCACGTAATATATATTAGACACGTGATTAAGAAGATATTACATGGACCTTTTTACATTAATTGTAACATGACAAACATTAAACCATTTAATTCAAGTTTGTTTATTCAGAGACTATTCCACATTCAATATCAGATGACACATTACAATAAGTTATTTTGTCATATTACTACATGTGTATATGGAGATAAATGTAAAAGTTAATAATGCAGCAGTTGCAGTTTAAAACAAACACAATGTACTCTTTCTCATGCCATACTATGTTTCCGACACGAGTGCTTCGTTATTAGTATTTCCAGAGCGAGAGCGAGTGTCGTAAACATATGACATAGACACGAATATAATTTTCTATCTATTACCGAGTCTAGAAAGAGGAAAAGAAGCTAAAATCTATTTTCAAGCATAGGCTGCCACACCGTTAGAACGCAATGTCATAGAAGAAGCATGACGTAACATTGTCTATGACGTCACGTCACAATGACGAAGTGATAACTTTGCCCTAGGGCATCGTATGAAAAATATCAACATCCACATGATTGACCTCGTAGGTAATAATTTGAAATATTAAGCAATGATTCTAAAGGAATCACCTCACGTTCATTCCCTCTGAACAAAGGTTACTCAAGTCATGTTCCTCAAATTAACTTTTACAAATCACTTATTTCCCTGGCGGTGAACTTTTGGTACACGGATTGTCGTACTTATTTCCATCCATCCGTATTTCTGCAACTGAAGCTGACAAGTTATCTGGTGAAATGCATTTTTCTCAAGAATGACAGATGAGTATCTCTACGTATATTGTATATCGGAATCAATTGAGCATAAAATCGAGACACTATACACTTGCAAATGATTATGAAGACGATTTTAATTTACCCATTTTAACAATACCGCGATATCTGCTGGGAAACGTTTTGAGAAGAATCGTTGAGGCGTGACTGATATACCACAGACGACGGGTCGTCTGGGACCAGCGAACCGACACACTCCGTGCAGCCTCGTTAATTAATTTATGATGATTATAACTGCCGCTAGATGAATTTATGAGGTGTGTTAAATCGCCAAAAATACATGTTTATGCAAACATTATGTAATTGTCATCTGCGGAATTACTTAGTTGGATATCTAAACATTCGATATATGGAAAGTTTAAGTTTTTTGATTGAAGATTTGTTAGTGAAATTAACAATCAAAATGTTGCGAGATTACGTTCAAGTATGACTATCGTCGAAAATCAGGTTACTCCAGTGACGTCACAGAAGCCACATCCCCGCAGACTTTCATTCTGGTCGCCGGGGCAAAATTAGGCGGTTTTTTAAAAAGCCGTACTTAAGAAATTTATGGACCGATTTCAGAAATTTAAAATCGAGCAATTGTCAAATTGACATCTCATTTCAATGAATCCGATTTTGACCATATGTCATTTCATCTATCCTTTAACGCGTAACTAAACGTATGTTAATCAACATCAATTCTCCAAATGATTACAGAAACAAACAGAACACTCAGTTTAAACCAATTGAACGTCGCTGATTGAGGAACTAAATTTGATTGTAGTCAAGCCTGATTCTATTATCCATGATCCTGATTGGTCGCACATGAAATCAGTTGAATTGTAACAGAGGTGACGTGTGAATTTAGAATGTGACTTCTGGGAAGATAATGTCGCAAATGTTGATTATTGACCATTCACTTCAATAACGATATTTTCTCGATAGAATTTTCATCCATACATCTTGCCAGATATCGTAATTAAGGTAAAACATCAAATCTGTTTTCGAAAAATCAACGAACCTGTTTTGTTTTATATAGCCATGTTGTAGTGCCAACGACTTTATTTTTATACCAGCCTTTCGTGCAAGAAGGCCAGTCACGTACACATCGTCAACCCAGTAGAACCTCATGACTTCTGATGCTCTGTACATCAGGCGAGCTTCCGTCGATGACATTATATAGCCAAACCCCTCGCAGTAGTCTGGGTAGATATCAAAAGGATATACCTCAGGCGGCGTGTACCATTTATCTCTTTGATCACGAATAGCCAGCCCTCGCCTAAACGGAGAGCAGTAAAGGGTATTTTCATAATGGCCAACCGTTTTTGAAAAGGAAGCCAGTTTGAATATATCAATCACTATGTCGTCATCAACTTTCAAAACAGTTCTTACGTCATGACATTGTGACGTAATCCAATGCAAGGCCATGACGTGTTTGTATGTCAAGTTTTTATATGAATCTAAGAAGTTGCCTTGCACTATATCTCGGTTCGCTGAAGCTTCCTCGGCTATGTTCATGTTAATCTCTGTATCAACTGACTCGCCCAACATGAACACCGTTCCTATGGACACGTTCTGAAAATTATGAATAGAGCCCCAGTGCGAACGTATGTTTCTCCGTCGATCAACATTGGTGACTGCAGAATGAACAAGAATGAGTAAATCAATATTTCGATCGCACATCTTCGACGTTTGGTGAAAAATATATTGATGCTTATTCAATAAAGGATCTTTATCAAAGTCGTTCCTTATCATAAACCAGTCTTGAACTCGTGTCAATATGTCACCCTTCTCAACTTCAGAAAGTTTTCTGTAATCTCCAACTGTATTTTTCATGGGCGTGGTCACACGATAGGGCGTGATCGTCAAACTATTTGAGAACCCACTTTTAGTTGTTTCCATTGAAGCTGGAGAAATATTATCACTCGGAGCATGGTTTGCCTGTTGTTTCGAAATTTGAATTTGAAAGCCATGTCCGAAAGTCGTGATTTGCGAAGAATCAATTGTACCACCTTTCTGTCTCTTGGATTCAAGTGCTGTCCTGAGTTGTTCCACGTCACACTTATCTTTGATAAATAAAACAACAAGAAGACACACTGTGTAAATAATAACATATATGAGACGATTGAATGTCAGTCTTCTACAGTAGAATCTGATCCAACGTGTATGTACGCTGCGGCGATCTTCTTTGTCCGTCATTGTTTTCGATTGAAAAATAAAGCTTCGATCAAAAGCTACCAAGTTATTGCGATTTGGGACTTGCAATGAACAATGTGACCTGAAAAAGGAATTATAAGCTTAATTTCAGTTTTGATCTGAATAATGTTTTTTTTAATTGTTTAAGGAAATTATAATAATATAAACATAAAGACTTTGTACGATGTTTTTAAATCATACAGCAGAAAACCTGAACATATCTGATGGGTTCAACCATTCTTTCCCCACAGAAATTAATCAAGTCATAACCTCCCAAGTTAAACTCGTTTATAATTCACTGATAGGGCTGAATGGTTATTATAAACTAACCACGATGGAGCCAAGAAATAAAATACATGTATAAAGCTACGCTTTCACTGAAAATGTACATCTAACTTTATGGTAATAAACATGTACATGTATCGAGATTGATATAATTCAATACTTCACCCCACAAGAGATATATAATATATTATCTATAGAGGATATTAAATGAGTGCCTATGACATACTGTGTCCACAACACGAGTGCCTGAATATTAGTATTTCCCAAGTGAGAACGAGTGATACCGAAATTCAGGCATGAGTGTCGGAAACATAGTATTACACGAATATAATGTTCTATTTATGACCGAGGTAATTAAATAGAGGACAATACGCTAACATCTATTTTAAAACACGGCCCATCGCATTTGGAACGCAACGTCATAGCACTGCTTATGACGTCACGTAATGGACAGCACAACAAGTCACAACAAGTCGATAATTGTACAATATATCATTAAAATAGCCTAGAATAAACCATGAATAATGTGAATATAAAATTCATAGAAGTAGCATACCCTACCTTTCTGCGTGGTACAGCTGACGTGTGTGCGTTTTGAACATTCCCCTCATTATCATTATTATTAGTTCAAATGTATATACTTAGTACAAAGCACTATCCTTGCTGATGTTATCATGTTATTTTGGGTAAAACAAAATAATCCTCATTTTTTTGGTCAAAAATACACATTTCTCAAAGCAACGTAATATCATTAACGTCTAAACACGTTTGGTTTCAAACGTTTAGCATGACTGATTGTCGTTTCTCTCCTTTCGTTTTCATACATGAGTTTCAATTTAACATTATTTTCATTTTTAAACGAACAGTCACAAATGGCCTTATTGATACTAGTTATATCATGAAGTAAAGGGTTCCTTCTAGCTTTAACCTTTTAACATAACAGAAACATTACTTAGTACCTTACTTCCCTCACCTTTACCTAACGCTTGTTGATTCCTGTGTTGAAAAAGCACACTTACCTGGCACATGATTTCAAGACGTGGCAAGGGTGTCGTTTCGCTCCTTCCCTCTTCACATAAAAGTTGGACATTTTCAAGGCCAAAACGTGCACAGAGCTCTAACGTTTTATTATTCAGTATTGTGAGTGATGGATTCCCATGAGTGACTGTTAATCATAGCTTACCAGTGTAATCAAAGTGAATAATTGATGAGAACACAGCACGTGCCATGATATGTTCAGACACGAGTTCATGGTGTGTCTATTTTAGCTAAAGCCATCGTTATTTACACACACACACACACACACACACACACACACACACACACACACACACACACACACACACACACACACACAATGGCATTTCATATATACGCAAGAAATGTACATTCATGTACGCACACCAACTTACACATACACACACTAACTCACATAGCCATATATAGACATATGTGTGTACCTACCTAAACACAATTATTGCATACACGCATACATATAAATATACATGCACATGTGTATACGTACGACCTTATGCTCCACTGTGGAGTAAAGAGTTGAAGATGTGTATACGTACACACATAAATGCACAATGCATATACGCATACATATATATCACAACACATACACTCAAACACACATATATTTATAGACACATGTATATATACACACAGAGATATTCTTATGCACCTAAATAAATGGATCAATGCACATTATGTATTGATGCTTTCACGCATAGGCACTCTCGCAGGCACACATGTGCACACACTAAACCTTATACGAACACACGCATCCACACACATATAATAATAATAATGAAGATACTCATACACCACGAAGGAAATATTCAAATAAAAAAAAACACACACACACACACACACACACATTGATGTTAAAAGGTGGCAAATGGGGACACTAAAAAAACACATGTAACCGGGGACATTTTTTCTAGCTGTTCTACAGGTGTACTACTTGCATGGCTAACTTCCCTTGTCATATGTGTTAGTTCTAAACATTGACTGTCTCTCCAGGATACATTTGAATGAGTATGAACTTTCATGTAGGAACCGGGGACACACACCGAATGTGTTTGTGTGCTTTTCTGTATGCAAACGGGGACAGTGTGTATCATTTACACCATGGAAACGGGGACATTTGGGTTCACTTTTGTATACAAATCACGGCTATATGTGTGTGTGTTTAAGAGGTTATTGCAATCTGACGGTCATACTCAGCCCGAGAATCCATATTGCTACAATACGTGCGTATATGTGTAAGTTTTCAAGCACACGGGGGCAGTGTGTATCATTTACACTATGGAAGCGGGGACATGTAACTATCAAGTATTTCTCTATGGAAACAGGGAGACTTGGATTCACTTGTGTATACAAATCACGGCTATATCTATAAATTTAAAGGAAATATGCGTTGGTGTGTATCTTTTGCTGTCAAACTGCCATCCAAAGGTTATCTTGAATCCTGAAATTATCTTTAGAAGAGAAACATTACAAATCTCAGTATTTGGTCAATGTTTTAAGAACATATCACCCCCAAAAACATAACTGACTTCATTGTTTATAAATGTGCATGCATTATCAAAGTAGACAATAACATTTTGGCTCAATGTATGATTTGTTTTACAGTTTTCCTTTCCATTTTTCTATGCTCGAAAATTGGACAATTGACCCCATCCATGAAATTATATGACGATCACGTAATTTTCAGAACATTTTCAAGTCTGTAATTTTAGCACTTGGGCTCAACTTATGGGATGTAAAGACACAACAAACCAACTTCCTCTGAGCACATAACGTTTTATGATATATAAATTCAAATAGGGGGAACGTTTCTGTTTGCGTTGAGTGTATTTGATTATAGAGTTGAGATATTGAATGATCTATAATATTATAAATGTTTTGCAAAATGTTGCCACATATCACGCCATGTTAATACTGTTTCAATATTGACTCAAGGAAAAAGTCCAAAAACATCTATCAGGTTAAATGAAAAATATAGATTATGTACAATTTTACAATCAATTTTTGATAATCAAATTGAGGCTGGCTCCAATTTATCAAACAACAAATATTCAAAAGATGAATATGACTGATAAAAAGAATTCTGAAACATATGTTAGATTTAATGAAAAATATTGATTTTGGTTTGAACTAAAATTATTTGTAAATGTTATAAGAGAACTAATATTACGAATTGAGGATTGTGATGAAACAAAGATAGTCAAACGTGGAACTGAAGATTTGTTTATGTGTTTTATGTTTTGGAGGTTTCATAATTCTCAAGTCCGGTAACAAAGTAAAACCTTAAGAGCCCCTCCAACCTCGCCAGGACTGAATACCTCAGCCTCAGATCTAGACCTGAATGAATTATCATCTAATTAAAAGAGAGTATCATCTAATTAGATGAAACGATCATTTAGTTAGATGAAACTATCATATAATGTGATAAAACTATCATTTAATAAGATGAAACTGTCATTTAATTAGAAAGAACTATCATCTAATTTGATGAAACTATCATCTAATTTGATGAAACTATCATTTAATTAGATGAAACTGTCACTTAATTAGATGGAAGTATCATCTTATTAGATCAAACTTTCATATTATTATTATTAGATCAAACTCTCTTCTAATTAGATGAAACTGTAATCTAATTACATCTTGTGGATATATTTTTGCAATCTAACGGTCATACTCAGCATGAGAATCCATTTACTACGATAAGTACCTATGTGTAAGTTTTCACAAGCAAACGGGGACAGTGTGTATCATTTACACCATGGACATGGGACATGTGTCTATCAGGGATTTCTCTATGGAAACGGGGACATTTGGGTTCACTTTTGTATACAGATAACGGCTCTATGTGTGTGTTTAAGAGATTACTGCAATCGGACGGTCATACCCGACGTGAGAATCCATTTTACTACAATAAGTGCGTATGTGTAAGTTTTCACAAGCAAACGGGGAGAGTGTGTATCATTTACACCATGGAACTGGGGACACTAATTGTGTATTTAAACTACCGGGCAAAAGAAAGTATATCACTCAGTTGTTTTTATCATATGTATAATTTTCAAAGTCAAATATCTCGAGTTTTCGACGTCGTATTCAAAAACGGACTAGTTTGTGAAATTAGTCCAAAACATTAAATCAGTCAAAGAACACCTCTATGCGGTTTGAATTTTTAAAAATTAAAATTTAGAATTTTAAATTTTAAATTCCCCCAAATTAAGTTTGATAAAACACAACTGTTTATCGACAAACTGCACATACTCTGTGTGAAAATCAATAAATGTGCTTCGTCCTGCACACATTTACAACATGTTGAACATGGTAGGGGTCATGTTGGTGTAAATTTCATTTCTTACCCCTGTCTACTTTAAATAATGATATTTTAGTTAAAAAATTAATCAGTCACTAATTAAGTCATTCAAACTAATGCCGAAAGGTGTTATTGTATCATGCCATCATCAAATGCATCTCATTTCTTTAAAATATTGAATTAATCGAAAACAAGTGAGTGTTATACTTTCTTTTGCCCGGTAGTTTATATTGTCTCTATGGAAACAAACTGGGTGTGAATAAGTGTTTTCACTTTGGCCTAAATTTGAGGAAATATGCGGTGGTGTGAATCTTTTGCTGTCAAACTGTCATCCAAAACATGAGAATATATTCTCCTATATGATAAATGTGCATGTTCAGTTTGACACATGCAAACGGGGACAATGTGTATCATTTTTTAAGATGGAACCGGGGACATTTCGTTTCACACAGTTCCCTCAGCAAAAGTAGGTCATTAGGTGCAGTTTATCATGCACGCGTCAACAGTATTGATATGATTTATCATATGTGTATCAACTGTATATCTGCAGAAAGTTTTGAGTTTGATTTGAGTCTAGTGTTGATGTATAGTATTGGGTGACAAATATACAATTTAAGAGTTACGATATACTTATAGTTTTAAAGATGTTGAGCATGTCTGTCGAGGTAGATTGGGCGCATATATTATTATTATTATTATTATTATTATTATTATTATTATTATTATCGATACGATAACTCAGGATACTAAAATTTTAGTCCCAACAATATTTTTTTAAAATTGCTTACCTAAGTTGCGATACGATACGGATCCCGATATAAGGTTGGCGATAGGATACGTATAACGATACTTACAGCTTTCTTCTAATCCATGAAATTGCATTCCAACAATAAAAAAACCTTACAACAACAAAAATGTTTAAATGAAGTAAACTTTTATACATAACAAAAGTAAAAAGGTACAGAATAAATAAACATAATACTGTACTGACTATGCTGTCACTAATGAACAAGCTGATCATGAGTAATAGACATTTTAGAATTCATAAAATCCGGTCTCCCTTGAGATATATGATATTAAGTCATGGGCATCTAAATCACAATGAATATGCCGAAAGCTGAGATCAAGAGTAACCAACTGTCAACATGAAGTTGAAAACAAAACTAGATACTATAATACTGTATAGAAATAACAAAGTTTTCTTATCACTTGAGTCAATTAATATTGTAATATCAAGCCATGGGCATCTAATTGAAAGTGAATATCAGAAAATTAAACATTTGATAACATTATTATATTAAGTAACTCAAGTGTCCTGGCCCGATTTCTGCAAATATCCAGCACGTTCTTGCCCGTTGTTATTCCCGTTCTCAGTTTCAATATTAAAAAGTTTAAATCTTCAATGGAATAGTGCTGAGGAAAAAGATTGGCCATTGGAAATCTTCTTTCTTTTCCCAAAAAGTTCCCGTTACCGTCTTCCACTAACAGAGGAATTTTAAGGGGGATAACCTGTTCCCAAACCGTTTCATTATGAACGTGTTTAAACCAAATACCATTAACAAGTAGAAGAAAACCAACATTCAAAATGTTTACAGCTGCTAGTTGTTTATGTTTTACTTGTTTAACTATGTTCATGTATACCAAATGATCAAAACGCACTTATTCATACTCGTCCCTTCATATCGTACTGCCAAAGGAGTTAAAAATGTGTGAGAATTTCTTAAACGTACTAAGAACGAATATAACGTAACGAAGACCTATTTTGAATTTTTAAAACTGTGTAGGAACGTAATAGCAACTTCTTAAGAACAATAAATTTTATTTCGAACAAATTTATATGAAATAGCAACTGAAATGAGCGTACTATGGTCGAGTTACATCTGTGTGTGGACGGGATGGACGGGGTGGAAACTGTGCCCGAACGTATTACAATTGATTTTCCGACTGCACAACGTCCTCACTCGTCTTTAGTAAGATCGAAGTACGGTAATTCCGTTCGAAGTACGGCAGCTCCGGTCGAAGTACGACAATCATATTTTTAGTATGTTTGTACTCCGTTTAATTTCAGAACGGGGAGAACATTGAACATGTACAACTTTCTTGAGCACCCTTCTGTTTTAAGTACGTCCGAGCCAGGTCATAAAGTTTGCAACATTTGACACTAAGTCCATTACGTTCCCGGACAGTTCGAGCCCGTTCTAAAGACAATTCAAGAACGTGGTGAGAACGAGTTTGGTGTAAAAGGGGTATTATGAACGGGCAATAATATCCCATCTAAACGTGGTACCAACTGTCAGAGGACGGGATAAAGACTAGATGGACTTTCTGAGAACTGTCTGTATATGTACTTGGATCATAGTATGGAATTTATGCACACAAGTTACCCGTTCCTGTCCCGTTCGAGGTCGTTTTACAATAATTGTAATGAGAACTACCTTGGTGTAACTCAGGCATTAGAAATACCCTGGGCGCAAGGTCGCTTTCTCTCTTTGCTGTACGATAACTCAGAGCTAACAGTATCTCAAATAAATATATTCCTCTATAAATAATATATATTAGTAAGAAATATACATGTTTACTTTAACATTAAAGGCTTTCAATCGTGCATGATACTTTAAATCCATGAACTTACTGAATAGTGCAATGTCGGCGCAGCAACGACAGACAAGGAACAACATTCCAACTGCTACGTGCAGATAATCGTGCAGATAATCCTTCGTGCAGGCTATGGAAACATTTATGTGCGCAACTATACCCTGAAATTACATATTCGCATGTATATGCATATATTGTTATTCATTAAAGGGAAACGACGTGTTTTTCATGAAATTTTATTTAATGTGATACATATCAATATATCATAAAATATCAAATGCCCTGATTATCCTCCAAATCATTTTCACTCGACGCCAAATATTTGACAATAACTTGCTTTAAATAAAACTCGAGTAGCGGCTTAATACACGATGAGAAGCGGAATTCATGCGCCCTAATTACAAGCATACCAGTTATATGTTCATTTAACAGTACCAACCAATATTTGTCCCTCTATCTGCTCCATATAAATATAACATGGTTATATTTGGGATAAAACTACCTTCAATAATACAAATTCTCGTACTTTTTCGAACCCACACCCTCAGAGTAAGGCAACTATCGCCAGCATTGACTGTACCAACAGCTTACCACACGACCATTTCGCCTCGACAAAAATCGAGGTCCAACAAATCGATAGTTAAGTTACATCTTAATAATGTAAATATACTGAACAGATTGGCACTAAAAGGGTAATTTTCGACAACAGTCATTACTTCTCGATGAAATAACACCCTTGCTAACTTTTGACCTATGTTACTACAATAACACACGGAGTGCCATCCTAAACCTTTCTTAAATAAATCAACCGATAGAATATAGGTGTAGTTAGTTAATAATTGTTATAAATATATATAAATAAGATACATTGTGTGATATAACTATGGCTTCTAAATATGTACACACGATTAAGCAACATCAATAAGTGCAAATACTGAAAATACGCTGTAATAATTCAGATTTAGATTATCACTGCGAGTATCCACAAAGAGACAACATATGTTAGTCATGCTTCATAACTGACTTTATTAGTAACACTATCTATTAAGTAGCAATAGATAATAATAGCGTGCACTCTATGAACATAAAGACAGTTCACAATATATAGAGATAATGTGTTCATTAATTAAGGAATTAATATGTCAAGTTCAAAATATCGGAATATACAGTCAATTAAAGTACAATGCAGGAATAAAGGTATTCCCTCGATACTTTTGTAAATTCATTTTAATCTTGATTTCATTTTAAAGTTAAACAAATACAAAACAACATCTTTATCAATGTTCCCTAAATGTAATGCTCCTTTTGTATCAAATTACAGCTTTGCCTAGTATGCGATTGCCATTCATATGTGAAAAATGAACGATTGAAAAAGCTAAATATGAGCGTTAATATATAAGATTATGTTTATTTACTCATAATCCTACTATTGCAGAAAGGTTTTATTTAATGAATATGAATTTCTTGTAAATGCATATCTCGCCCGATGCGTGCGGAAGATGCTAAATGTTAACATAACTTCAATCTACGATGGCAGCTTCATTCAATACGAATATTAAATTAAAGTTTATTGA
The DNA here is from genome assembly GCA_936450465.1 of Gibbula magus. Taxonomy (NCBI): domain Eukaryota; kingdom Metazoa; phylum Mollusca; class Gastropoda; order Trochida; family Trochidae; genus Gibbula; species Gibbula magus. The sequence goes on along the minus strand of OW388296.1, from coordinate 52,257,369 downwards.
ATATTGAATGATATAATGGAAAATTATTTATTACTGCACTGTGAAAACATTAACCACTTAAAAATTCCTTGGCGCTACAGAAGTCGGCCTTCCCTCATGTTGCTGGCTTCACACTGCTAACCTTGCATTTTCCGTGTAACCAGCCGGGACACCTGCTAACCTCTCATTTTCCATGTAACCGGGGACACGTGTGTATCGGCGCGAAATACCAACAAATGCTATTCCCTTATGATGTGTGTAAGTGTTTATGAAATTTTACAGGCAAACGGGACAAAGTACTGTCCTGGCCAAAAATACATTTCCTAGGTTTAAAAGGGCGAAAAAAAGCATATGGCAAGGTTCTGTTAACCGGGGACGTCCCCGGTTGAGTGTGTGTCCCCGGTTGAAGGGTGTGTATAGATACAACTGTCCCCGGTTGCCACCTTTAACAAACACACACACACACACACACACACACACACACACACACACACACACATATATATATATATATATATATATATATATATATATATGTGTGTGTGTGTGTGTATGTATGTGTATATTTATTATATCTTACTCGTTTACCATCTATGGAGGAAAAACGCATGCACACACACACACACACACACACACACACACACACACACACACACATATATATATATATATATGTGTGTGTGTGTGTGTGTGTGTGTGTGTGTGTGTGTGTGTGTGTGAGTGTGTGTGTGTGTAAAATATGATATAATATCACAAAATTACAGAAGAATATAACAAAACCCTATTTTTCATAAGTTACATCCTTAGTCAATTGTTGGATCAGCGATATCAACACTGCAGATCTCGAGTTCATGGGATGAAACATAAAACGTAATTGTATCATCGAATATGTATAAATCAAAACTGGATATGACACGCCTTAATTGAAAATAAATGTAATTATATTCATACTGGAAACATTTCTATCTATATCGTTTACAGAAACAATCAAACATCCCTAAATGCTTGTCATTTTGTTTCCGCCAACGTTTAGGATGCCTTTCAAACATTGTGTGGTAAAGCTTGTGACAATGGTCCGCTCATTTAGATAAGATGTGGTAGCCAGAGAAAGAGGAAGAAATACAACTGTCTCAAGAGAGGTCTTTTACTTCACAATGCTTTGCCAAAGGGTTTGCCGGTCATCATAGTTGACGAAGAACATAACATCGAGCGATGGTTGACCACCTTCAATGTTTTTGTCAATGTAACTATGTTCTTTTGCAAAGTTCCTCGTTTTTATTCCAGCCCTTTTAGCGAGAAAACCAGTCACATAAACATCGTCTATCCATAACCAACGCATAGATTTTGATGCCTTATACAAACCATATACTTCATCTAATGACATTATGTATGCAAAACCTTCACAGTAAACTGGGTATACATCGAAAGGATATGCATCATAAGGAGTATACCATTTACTTTGTCGATAACGTATTGGTCGTTCATTGTACAATGGTGAACAATAAAGGCTGTTGTGGTAATGGCCGATCGATTCTGAAAATGATACCAGTTTGAAAATATGTATCATGACATCGTCATCGACCTTAACAACAGTTCTGACGTCATTACAACTTGATGTCGCCCAGTGTAACGTCATGATGTGCTTATATGTTAGATTGTGGTATGAGTCAATGAAGTTGCCTTGAACTATATCTCCATATACCGTCGCTTCTTCTGTTACACCCTGCTTATTCTGTTCATCTGTCTCTCCCAGCATGAACACAACGCCAATAGATGTGTTCTTGTGATGTTTTATTGTACCCCAACATGACCGTATGTTCCGTCTCCGTTCAAAATTATTGGCACCCGAATGAACCAATATAAGCAAATCTATATGTTTATCACATACACCTGCCGTGTGATGAAACACGTAGTTGTGAATATTCAACAGAGAATCTACCTTTCCGTCCTTGATGGTTAGCCAGTCTTGGGCCCGATTGAGTATAGTTTCTTTAACAGACAGGGGAGCGGTTTCCAGAAAAGGTTTAGACTTGGTAGTAAATCTCGACAGTTCTCCTTGTCCTTTTGCCTGCATAGTAGAAGGATTTGACGAAGAGGTTGTGTTTGTCAAAGACGTTCGAAAATCTGTTCGCTCAAGCAATTGTTGAGAATGATTGTTTTCTGATAACTTTCCATGAAGAAATAACCTACCAGTGCCCTTCATGGGCCTAGTAACGTTAAATGAACCAACCATATACCAAGCAGACAGAACTAGTAGAAATAAAAACATCACGACCAGAACACACTTCTTCTTTCTGCATAGGATTTCAACTGGTTGATCTTCACTCTTCGCCATTGTTTTCTGCTTAGCAATCTGAAACAAAATTATATTTTTGTATGTTTAGGATACATTCTTTTTACGGACAGAAGTATTTTTTTGGATGAAAACTTCTTCTCCAAATGTTTTGTATGTTCACATACAAAAGTTGTTATCCAGAAAACGTCCTGTTTTATGTATGCCACTTCTAAATACCCTTCAAATATATAGTTTATGCTTCTGTAAGATGACCCCAGAGGTATCATTACATTGATATGCCATGCTTCGCGCTAAACAAGACTGTTTTGTATTTAAGATTCAGATTAATCGAACGAAAAGGGAATCAATCATATTCCACATGCTTACCGGTGCATTATATTTAAGCAGATGCAAACCCTGGATTATAAATCGTCTTTAATCATCAGTTTCTCTGATGTTTTTTTTTTTATGGTATTCTCTAAAAACGTTTGTTTACAATATAAGATGATATGATATTAAGTGAGTATTTAAAGGTGCATCCATTGTATTATTTTGGGATATATTTTCAAAACGTTTAAATGGTGTTATACTATCGACAAGTATTGAATGTTTCCGAAAATTACTATTTTGATGCTAGTGGATTCAGTATGCTGAAGGTATAAAGGTACATGTAACAGATAACAAATAACAGATAACAGATAACAGATAACAGATAAAAAGACAAGATAGGGTTGATAATGTCTGATAGGTCATATAACTACTGTGGATGCAAGTTTCGGTTTCTGCACATGTATAATGCTGTTGTTGATTTTTATTTGAAACTAATTATGATATATTTAGGATTGGGGATGAATATTTAAGTTGAGTGAAAGTATTTGAAATGAAATCACAACTTATTGTATTTTGGCACGTATTAAAGCTAAATAAAATATTATGAAAAGCAAAACATGCACCTTTGATGTATGAAATCAAGTAATTTTTCTTCGTTTTGCAGAATATACACAAAACACGAAAACTCAGGGTGTCTCTGTACTTTATGTACCTTATTGAAGATCCATGACGTCATAAGCTTTTGACGTCTAAATAATGTGACCATGGGAAGCTAATAAACAATGAGCGGATATTAGTAACTTTATAAAGTCTAGTTTATTTATCCATTGATATATTCAAACTCAATAAGATCAAGCCTTTAATAAGATATGTCCAATAAAGCGTATTCAACATCAACATCAACATGATGTACAGTGATAATGAAATGTCGTGGTTGACTCACCAATGCAATCTGATGTTTTACCGCAGCATATTGATTGGAGAGGAATTGGACATTAACAGACACAATAGAATTAAATTAAGCTCAACTTTTCCGTTCTAACTACAATACAGAGAGTTCCAAGGTGAACTCATATGAAAATTTTGTTATAGAAAATAAGTTTTTTTTTAATCCTTAATTGTTTTAAATTTATATTCATAAAATCAATCATAAAACATTAGCAGATTCCCAGAATGACATGATTTGTATTGGACATATATATATATGAGTCGTTTCTCACGTGAAGTAAGGTTTTATATATATATCTTCTTAACATCAATCATCAAACGTCAACAAATGTTGAGTATGAAATGTTTTGTGTTGAAAATGAAAAGAGCTTTGCTTTCTATTGAACATGTCAAGTTTTGAAAAGGTTATTTTATGAATGAAAATACGAATGCGACGAATTGCATGTATCTCTTGATCTTAATTGGAGCATGACTGTCAGTCTTAAACACAACTTAATTCACAACTTCAGACATCCTAACGCTCTAGCTACGTTTAGGGGACATATGCCTCTCATGAATACCTTCCTCGTTGCAACATATGTTACAAGTTATATGTAACGTTACCATCTGGGTTTAATAAAAATTACTTAAATGTACACAGAGTGATAGACAACAAAGAACATGTTTCAAATTAATAAATTAAGGTTAAAAACAATTGATGTGAGTCATATGCTACACTGATTATACATTCAGAAAATAATAATAATATTCAGAATATATATATATATATATATAAAATTATATATATATATATATATATATATATACATATATCAAAACATTGAGACCGTATCTTTAGCATGGTACTTACCTTGCAAGTTCAGTTTAACAGTTGGCTGGAAACCACGTCAGCAAAATCTGGACCCCCGCGCACCTCTGAATTTTACTGAAAATGTACAGAGGTATTCGTAGAGCGTGATATATTTTATCGATAAGATGTGGGTACGATTTTATTCAAATGTGTAACCATAGAAAACGGTACGCCGTCGTGTATTCAGCTTCATTGAACCGTAAATGCGCTTTACATGTACACTGTACCTTATAAGCATATTGTCTGCCGGATATCTTAAAGGTACTGTTCTCAATCTTGTACTCTGCGCTAATTGAAACCATGTCTCATTTCCCCTACACCCCATTTCAACTGCACTTGGTCAATGCATGTTTTCTCAATACCCCATCACTTTGATTTAGTTCACAAGTGGACTTAACCAATTAGCAAACTGGCTCATTACTGAACACTAGTGAACATTATTGAATACTATACATGTATGTTGTTTATTAGTATGCAATCACAATGACTGTCATCTTCTCGTTTCTTTACTCACATTATCTAGAATGTAGACTATTTAAGAGGTGTATTGAGAGATATGTAAGAAGAGTTGACTCTGTATTATCACAGAGATAATTTAAGGAATTTCTTTTGAAATTTTTAAAATTTCTTTTTGAAATAAGTCATTGAACCAAAAATATCTCCTTTTATACGTTTTGTAATTACTGAATATTGGAATTATATTGTGGATATTACATAGATTTCTGGGCTGAAACAATGATTTGATCTATCAAAACATGTTCATATACAATGTGACAAAGTATTTGGAAAAGACAAAAATTGAATCTTTTGTGGTAATCAGATATTAGTCAAACGTTTAAGTTTATTCCAGATTTGTTTGGTTTTACAACAATCCCAGTAAACATGACTTATACTCTCAGAAAAGTCATTACAAAACTACATAAATCGTTGTCAATGAGTTTCAACACTAGAAATTGCAAATACACAGTTTTACCAGTCCTATCCAAACGTTCATCATAAAACCTCCATCTAAGATATTTTATTTGTTTTACACACATATTGGAAGAGTTCATTTCACGTTTGAGGGAGTACATCATCTGCAGTGTATATTTAATTAAGACCTCCCATCTCCTCTACAATGTACACTTTTGGACCCAAAAACGTGTAGGTGAATTAAGACTGTAGGGGATATTGGGGGAATTGCTTCTCAATGTTTACGGACATTTTATTTTGTGTCTCTCTTTTCGTTAGCATTTTTAGTTCATGTTGTGTTTGTGATTGTATACATGATTTGACAGTTTTTATCGTATAACGTGCATGTTTTTTGTTTCTCAATGGGTATTACCACCCTTTTTCTCAGTCTAATTATTACAATTCTCTCTTTTTTCGTGTTTTCTCCGTCACCCCTCACCCTTTGGCTATATTTTCATGATAAGCGTATGTTTAGTTTAAATTATATTCCAGATCAAGTTGTGTATATGCTAGTTGATGGGAAATAACTAAATATGATTTCTTCTGTATGAGATTTATACTTTTAGCACTCTGATGATTAATTACCGCGTATTTCCTGAATCACATCATGTAGGTGTGCCGAGATAGGGAAACTATTGAAGACCAATCGTTTCAAATAATCCAACTTTGACCAACACATATCGAGATTTAATGGATGAAATGTTGTGCCCTTAATACGACGAAAGCCTTTTCAGAAGGGGTTGACGCAAGGCTGTCACCCAACCCCTGTTCTATTCATACCACAGCGCTTGAATTGAGGTCGAGCAATACATAACCGGTGGGGCAGGTTAAAAGCAGACTGTTTTCAACTCTACTCGACTGCTTTGAAACTGATCCAAAGTGAACTAGATAGGTCACAGTGATTTTCCTTGTCGAGAAGTATAGATTGTATATTAAACATGGATGGAAACATGATTGTTTGTGCTTAAGAGTCAGTGATCAGTTACACATGAAAATCGAATCTTTATAAATCTGTACTCTTATTTCAATCAGTCCTTAGCTATTTTGTTCACATGTAATACCAACCGTTCATACCATTAGTTAACTACCAATCGTATGGCATGTATACAGCATCAACTGCCAAGTTCATATGAATCGGTTCAATACGGTTAAACTGGGCTATTACAGGAAAAACAGGACCAATGCGAGACTAACAGGGCCAATACGAGACAACCTTGGCCAATACGAGACAACATTGGCCAATACGAGACAAACTGGGTCAATACGAGTCGCTTCAAAACTGCTATCTGTTCACAAAATTTGCTTATAACCATGATTTCAGTGGAAATCGGATGCACTTTTGTGCAAATAGAATGAAAAGAGATTCATTAATAAAAGTGTCATTATTTAAGTATTTCCGTATTGGCCGAATAACAGATCCTCTGTCTGTTGTATTGGGACGAGGTGAACTGGAGACCTCGGATCTGTAACTGGGCCAATAAGAAAATACATAATAAATAACATCAAAATACAATTGTTTTTTTTTTTATTTATACAGATAATGGCTACTTGCCCGCTTCACTCGTTCTCTACTCCTACACTTCAAATTAGAAATATTGCATCACAATCTGGAAGTTTATTCTGTAATGAAAAAATAACTATCATACATTTTGACATAAAGGGTCTATTTGCAAATCGTTGAGAATTCTGTGAGGGGGGAACAGACTTTTAGAATGCATTTGCCCGTCTACGATATCGTGAGGTGAGAACTTCGATTCCCTTGTGTCAAGTTGAAAAGTACACCAGAAGCGATATGTACTATTGATGCCAGACGAAGATGCTTAATAACGTACTTCTGGCTTAATTATTTTTAATACTTAATGAGAACAGAGCCTGTCCGTGAATATGTTAGAGAATTGGTCACGCCATTGTGAGATATAGAGAAAGGAATGATTCTTTATCTAACTCTTCAATAAACGATACTGTACACTGTAGCGTTATGTTTGATCTACAAAACTTTTATGATGCACTGGCATTTAATGAAACTATCATTTACAAAATATGTTTTGGTTCAAACGAAATTTGAAACGATTATTCTCCTTGTGAGTTATAGATTTCAATAATATGTCTTAAAAAATGCGATTACATGGACAAAAAGGCGAATTTAATCAGGCATAAAATCCTCAGTGCACATATAGACATAACTCGAGCTTCGTGTTTCAGTTCACACCGCCCCGTTTACTGTGACATGTTTACATTTACAAACATGTTGAGTTTTCTTATAAAATGTGACACTTACTGCAGTATAAATCCTGTGTGTGACAAATGACAAGTAGCCTCTCACCTGGTAGTCCGTGATGCTTTTGAACATACTAAGCTTGGGATAACTGAAATGGTGTCCAGTGAATATCCTTATGTTTACATTGTACACAATGGATATTGACAAGGACACGACAATCGTGAACACTACAATGTAGGGTGTGTCCTCTGATCTGTCAGTACTTTACAAGCATACAGAGAGTACCAATTCAATTTGAACATCAATCTCAAATAAAGCATAAATGAAATATATCATTCAAACCAGCCATCCCGAAAGACCAATTTAAAGCAACCTTGGAAGTACATCTGCAGGTTTCACTGAAAAAAGTTAGTCAACAGTGGTGGCACAGGCTTTCTTCATACTTACAGTCACAATACATGTAAGTTACTCTCGTATCAAGATTAAAGTTGGAAGGACAAAACATAGTTTTGAGATCTAATAGGTAACGACAGAGCAAGCGGGGAGTGGATCTAACGCAAGTTTAGGACTTGCAATGTTCTGATTATTGTTACTTTAAAGGCCGAACCCTGGAACAGGTAACGGTCTTGCAACAGCGCTACCATAACATATATTAACGTGATATAATTATCACGTAATATATATTAGACACGTGATTAAGGAGATATTACATGGACCTTTTTTTACATTAATTGTAACATGACAAACATTAAACCATTTTAATTAAGTTTGTTTATTCAGAGACTATTCCACATTCAATATCAGATGACACATTACAATAAGTTATTTTGTCATATTACTACATGTGTATATGGAGATAAATGTAAAAGTAAATAATGCAGCAGTTGCAGTTTAAAACAAGCACAATGTACTCTTTCTCATGCCATACTATGTTTCCGACACGAGTGCTTCGTTATTAGTATTAGTATGACATAGACACGAATATAATTTTCTATCTATTACCGAGTCTAGAAAGAGGAAAAGAAGCTAAAATCTACTTTCAAGCATAGGCTGCCACACCGTTAGAACGCAATGTCATAGAAGAAGCGTGACTTTATAACACGTCATAATGACGAAGTGATAATTTTGCCCTAGAGCATCGTATGAAAAATATCAACAACGACATGATTGACCTCGTAGGTAATAATTTGAAATATTAAGCAATGATTCTAAAGGAATCACTTCACGTTCATTCCCTCTGAACAAAAGTTACTCAAGTCATGTTCCTCAAATCACTTATTTCCCTGGCGGTGAACTTTTGGTACACGGATTGTCGTACTTATTTCCATCCATCATTTCTGCAGCTGAAGCTGACAAGGTATCTGGTGAAATGCATTTTTCTCAAGAATGACAGATGAGTATATCTACGTATATTGTATATCGGAATCAATTGAACATAAAATCGAGACAATATTCGCTTGCAATTGATTATTAAGACGATTTTAATTTACCCATTTTAACAGACAGACAATAGTTTATTAACGTCTCACTTCTGTACATAGCTAAAAGACATTTACATTTTTACACTTAATACATGCTAAAACATGTACAGAACCATTCACAACAGAATTATGAGAGACAGACATTTAAAATAAGCTTTAATTATATATATAACAATTCTTTTCTACGTTGTAAAATTAAAAAGCAGATTTTGGCTGTATTAAAACATATATCAGAATTGGTAAATATAAAATACATTTTTTCCAGATCTGATTCATATAAAAAGTTCGGGTTTAAAGAAATACACTGGTTAAAAAGAGATTGTCTCAAGTCATCATACAATACACAGTGAAGCAAAACATGCAATTCATCTTCAACCTCGTTAACACAATTAAAACATTTTCTATTTTCCAGTAAAACATTTTCATAACGGCCAGTCTCTACCCTTATGGGAGCAACACCACATCGAAATTTTGATAAGGCCGACCTATAGTGTCTTGGCATGTACTGGACAATATAATTTTCTGTATAAAAGTTACACTTAAAATGCTTATATAGTCTAAGTTTATTCATACCAGTTTTCCCTTTCTCTCTATTTAACAATGAAGTCCAAGAGGTAAAAAACTCACTCATAACTTTATCTTCAACAAGTGTACATAAAACAGATTTGTTGATCTTAACAGGTGCGTCTAAAAAGTAATGTAAATCAAGGGAGGAAAACTTTTTTCTTAGTCTAAAATTCCAATTCCAATTAACAATACCTCGATATCTCCCAGGAAACGTTTTGAGAAGAATCATTGAGGCGCGACTGAATAACCACAGACGACGGGTCGTCTGTGACCAGCGAACCGACACACTCCGTGCAGCCTCGTTAATTAATTTATGATGATTATCACTGCCGCTAGATGAATTTATGAGATGTGTTAAATCGCCAAAAACACATGTTTATGCAATAATTATGTATTTGTCATCTGCGGAATTACTTAGTTGGATATCTAAACATTCGATATATGGAAAGTTTAAGTTTTTTGATTGAAGATGTGTTAGTGAAATTAACCATCAAAATGTTGCGAAATTACGTTGAATTATGACTATCGTCGAAAATCAGGTTACTCAAGTGACGTCACAGAAGTCATCCCTTCGGGGGCCACATCCCCGCAGACTTTCATTCTCGTCGCCGGGGCAAACTTAGGCGGTTTTTTTAAAAGCCGTACTTAAGTAATTTATGGACCGATTTCAGAAATTTAAAATCGAGCAATAGTCAAATTGACATCCCATTTCAATGAATCCGATTTTGACCATATGTGATTTCATCTATCCTTTAACGCTTAACTAAACGTATGTGAATCAACATCAATTCTCCAAATGATTACAGAAACAAACAGAACACTCAGTTTAAACCAATTTAACGTCGCTGATTGAAGAACTAAATTTGATTGTAGCCAAGCCGGATTCTATTATCCATGATCCTGATTGATCGCACATGAAATCAGTTGAATTGTAACAGAGGTGACGTGTGAATTTAGAATGTGACTTCTGGGAAGATAATGTCGCAAATGTTGATTATTGACCATTCACTTCAATAACGATATTTTCTCGATAGAATTTTCATCCATACATCTTGCCAGTTATCGTAATTAAGGTAAAACATCAAGTCTGTTTTCGATAAATCAACGAACCTGTTTTGTTTGATATAGCCATGTTGTAGTGCCAACGACTTTATTTTTATACCAGCCTTTCGTGCAAGCAGGCCAGTCACGTACACATCGTCGACCCAGTAGAACCTCATGACTTCTGATGCTCTGTACATCAGGCGAGCTTCCGTCGATGACATTATATAGCCAAACCCCTCGCAGTAGTCTGGGTAGATATCAAAAGGATATACCTCAGGCGGCGTGTACCATTTATCTCTTTGATCACGAATAGCCAGCCCTCGCCTAAACGGAGAGCAGTAAAGGGTATTTTCATAATGGCCAACCGTTTTTGAAAAGGAAGCCAGTTTGAATATATCAATCACTATGTCGTCATCAACTTTCAAAACAGTTCTTACGTCATGACATTGTGACGTAATCCAATGCAAGGCCATGACGTGTTTGTACGTCAAGTTTTTATATGAATCTAAGAAGTTGCCTTGCACTATATCTCGGTTCGCTGAAGCTTCCTCAGCTATGTTCGTGTTAAGCTCTGTATCAACTGACTCGCCCAACAGGAACACCGTTCCTATGGACACGTTCTTAAAATTATGAACAGAGCCCCATGTAGAACGTATGTTTCTCCGTCGATCAACATTGGTGACTGCAGAATGAACAAGAATGAGTAAATCAATATTTCGATCGCACATCTTCGACGTTTGGTGAAAAATGTATTGATGCTTATTCAATAAAGGATCTTTATCAAATTCGTTCCTTATCATAAACCAGTCTTGAACTCGTGTCAATATGTCACCCTTCTCAGCTTCAGTAAGTTTTCTGTAATCTCCAACTGTATTTTTCATGGGCGTGGTCACACGATAGGGCGCGATCGTCAAACTATTTGAGAACCCACTTTTAGTTGTTTCCATTGAAGCTGGAGAAATATTATCACTCGGAGCATGGTTTGCCTGTTGTTTCGAAATTTGAATTTGAAAGCCATGTCCGAAAGTCGTGATTTGCGAAGAATCAATTGTACCACCTTTCTGTCTCTTGGATTCAAGTGCTGTCCTGAGTCGTTCCACATCACACTTATCTTTGATAAATAACACAACAAGAAGACACACTGTGTAAATAATAACATATATGAGACGATTGAATGTCAGTCTTCTACAGTAGAATCTGATCCAACGTGTATGTACGCTGCAGCGATCTTCTTTGTCCGTCATTGTTTTCGATTGAAAAATAAAGCTTCGATCAAAAGCTACCAAGTTATTGCGATTTGGGACTTGCAATGAACAATGTGACCTGAAAAGGAATTATAAGCTTCATTTCAGTTTTGATCTGAATAATGTTTTTTGTAATTGTTTAAGGCAATTATAATCATAATAAACATAAAGACTTTATACGATGTTTTTAAATCATACAGCAGAAAACCTGAACATATCTGAAGGGTTCAACCATTCTTTCCCCACAGAAATTAATCAAGTCATAACCTCCCAAGTAAGACTCTTTTATAATTCACTGATAGGGCTGAATGGTTATTATAAACTAACCACGATGGAGCCAAGAAATAAAATACATGTATAAAGCTACGCTTTCACTGAAAAGGTACATTTAACTTTATGGTAATAAACATGTACATGTATCGAGGTTGATATAATTCAATACTTCACCCCACAAGAGATATATAATATATTATCTATAGAGGATATTAAATGAGTGCCTATGCCATACTGTGTCCACAACACGAGTGCCTGAATATAAGTATTTCCCAAGTGAGAACGAGTGATACCGAAATTCAGGCATGAGTGTCGGAAACATAGTATTACACGAATATAATGTTCTATTTATGACCGAGGTAATTAAATAGAGGACAATACGCTAACATCTATTTTAAAACACGGCCTACCGCATTTGGAACGCAACGTCATAGCACTGCTTATGACGTCACGTAATGGACAGCACAACAAGTCACAACAAGTCGATAATTGTACAATATATCATTAAAATAGCCTAGAATAAACCATGAATAATGTAAATATAAAATTCACAGAAGTAGCATACCCTACCTTTCTGCGTGGTTCATATGAATACAGCTGACGTGTGTGCGCTTTGAACATTCCCCTCATTATCATTATTATTAGTTCAAATGTATATACTTAGTACAAAGCACTATCCTTGCTGATGTTATCGTGTTATTTTGGGTAAAACAAAATAATCCTCATTTTTTGGGTCAAAAATACAAATTTATCAAAGCAACGTAATATTATTAACGTCTAAACACGTTTGGTTTCAAAGGATTAGCATGGCTGATTGTCGTTTCTCTCCTTTCGTTTTCATACATGAGTTTCAATTTATCATTATGTTCATTTAACGAACAGTCACAAACGGCCATATTGATACTAGTTATATCATGAAGTAAGGGGTTCCTTCTAGCTTTAACCTTTTAACATAACAGACACATTACTTAGTACCTTACTTCCCTCACCTTTACCTAACGCTTATTGATTCCTCTGTGTTGAAAAAGCACACTTACCTGGCACATGATTTCAAGACGTGGCAAGGGTGCCGTTTCGCTCCTTCCCTCTTCACATAAAAGTTAGACATTTTCAAGGCCAAAACGTGCACAGAGATCTAACGTTTTATTATTCAGTATTGTGAGTGATGGATTCCCATGAGTGACAGTTAATCATAGCTTACCAGTGTAATCAAAGTGAATAATTGATGAGAACACAGCACGTGCCATGATATGTTCAGACACGAGTTCATGGTGTGTCTATTTTAGCTTAAGCAATCGTTATTTACACACACGTACACACACACACAGTGGCATTTCATATATACGCAACAAATGCACATACATGTACGCACACCAACTTACACATACACACACTAACTCACATAGCCATATATAGACATATGTGTGTACCTACCTAAACACAATTATTGCATACACGCATACATATAAATATACATGCACATGTGTATACGTACGACCTTATGCTCCACTGTGGAGTAAAGAGTTGAAGATGTGTATACGTACACACATACATGCACAATGCATATACGCATACATATATCACAACACATACACTCAAACACACATATATATATTTATAGACACATGTATATATACACACAGAGATATTCTTATGCACCTAAATAAATGGATCAATGCACATTATGTATTGATGCTTTCACGCATAGGCACTCTCGCAGGCACACATGTGCACACACTAAACCTTATACGAACACACGCATCCACACACATATAATAATAATAATGAAGATACTCATACACCACGAAGGAAATAATCAAATCAAAACACACACAAATTACGTTATCTACATACAGCTGCATAAGAAGTCAGAAGCACACATTTAATGTTTATACTTCATTAACTATAATGATAAAGGTAATTCATGTACATGTACCTGTTTCATGAAATATCCACCATTCTCATCAATCATCTCTGGAATATCCCTCTGTCATTCCGGAAGATTTACTGAAACATATGCTGTGAGTGTAAACTGTTAGTATCTATTAAACAACTTCCTATAGCTAGTACACAGGAAACACAGGAGAAGGATAACGGCCACGAAGTAAATGATGTCATGTGGATTTAAGGTTGAGTGAATTCGTTGGTGGAAACTGACGTCTTTACGCTGTACCCTTTTAACCTAAAAGAGTGTGGGAACACTATACAATGCTACTATACTTACTTGAACTAAACTGTTTTAGTCAAACCAAAAGCGGAGTTTATTCAGGAAAGGCGTTGAATGACACTGACTAGTAGTTGAAAGGCTTTCTCGAGATTGTCAATAGGTTTACTATTTGAGACGCAAACAGTTTGGCTGTGACTGTATCTATCCTCGTTCTGTGTCACTGCTCGCTGAGAGGGCGTTTACAAATCTTCAATTCGTTTCCATTGAAAGCTATCCTGAATGAATTTATACTTTATAATGCCTGATAGCGCCACTCATGTATTGATAACTGGTTTATAAGAACACACTGGTTAACTCACTGCTTTCACCATGTAGTTCACTGCATGAGTTTGAAGAATGGCATAGATTGATTATGTCACCATACATAAATTTGCATATTTGAATTATTGAGCTAAGGGGTGGTAGGGGTATGAATAGTGCAGAATCATAAATCGACGTTCACGTGCAAGAACTAGGTGGCTTTTGGAAACGTAATAGGGCTGTTAAGGGAATGCTGGGGACATGTAAGGCCCTATGTAGACTCAGTCTGAGCTTAAAGGCGCTGTAGCAGGCATGTCTTACTGAAATAAAGTACTCTCACGAAAATGTAAATAAGTGTTACCAATGGGAACACAATATACCTGAATCCATAGAAAGAGTTCTTAAACGAAAGAAGATGAATCCATGAAAGTCCATATTTCCCTTCGAGCGGCCATTTTAATGTGTTCACATTATAAAATGACCGCTCGAAGGTAGTGCAAGTGATCTGACTGATGAGAGATACCTTAACATTCGATGTTCTCGTGTTTGAGAGCTTTTTATCGAGCAAAACAAAAGCATCACCCCGTTATCAAATTCGGACTCGAAATATGGCAATATCATATAGCTGTTGGACAAATATGCAGCTGCGCCAATAAATAATGTTAGTTTATATTGCGTCTACTTTTAAACCGATGTCATTGGCAGTCTTATTGAAGTAACAATGTTGTTTTAAGACATTTAACATAAAATAGACAATGTAGCTGAAAGTAAGAGCTCAATATATCGTGTTACTATTACTAAATTCAACAATTTTACAAAATAATGTCAATATACTATTAATGGTATTAATATACTGAAGATCGTGCTGATATTAAAATATCATGCGGTGTAAGACTACATGTATGTTGATGATACAATTATGATGAAACTAAAAGTGATGTGTGTATTACCAGGGACCTTATATAGAGGTATTAGCAACTAAGCAATTATCCCGTGGAGCTCACCTCGTCATGGTCCAACGCACATCTTGACTTGGCGCCCGCATTGCACTAATTACTGGCGTAGCACACTAGTATATCCAGTTAATCAGTCCGCCATCTTGTCTGTAAGGAGCGTAGATGGGGAATCCAAAACTTTTACTTTTAACTAAGACAATCAATTCTAAAATATTAATTTAGCAAAAGATGAATAGTTTTCTGGTGTATCTGCGTCAAGCTGGTATTTTAGGGGAAATTAGTCAGCATGTAATACGCTCGTACTTTGCAGATAAAATAGCGAGTCAGTAGGCCATCTTGTCTGTAAAGGAGTGTAGATGATATGTGTAATGGTTCGAGGGGAATCAAAACCTTTAACTTTTACCTAAGACAATAAATTCTAAAATATTAATTTAGCAAAAGATGAATAGTATTCTGGTGTATCTGCGTCAAGCTGGTATTTTAGGGGAAATTAGTCAGCATGTAATACGCTCGTACTTTGCAGATAAAATAGCGAGTCAGTCTGTCATCTTGTTTGTAAGGAGTGTATAGATGATATATGTAATGGTTCGAGGGGAATCAAAACCTTTTACTTTTACCTAAGACAATGAATTCTAAAATATAAATTTTGAAAAAGATGAATAGTTATCTGGTGTATCTGCGTCAAGCTGGTGTTTTAGGGGAAAGTAGTCAGCATGTAATACGCTCGTACTTTGCAGATCAAATAGCACTAGGTAACCTAACATTATTTATATAGTATGTATAGTATCATAATAATATAGAGATTATTACCCGATGAAGTGTGTCATATCACTTTTACAAAATATACACAAATTTTGTAAAAGTCATATAGCACACTTTCGAGTATAATAATTTCTTTATTACCCATTCTATTTCATTTGATTCACGTAAAAGTAGTCTGGAAACGAGCCACTTAGCAAGGTTAGGTGACGTCAAGAATAATCATATGGGTAATAAATACATTTCTCTAACAGTGGTATATTTCATATATCATTACAACAATCAACAGTCTCAAAGGGAGGTTACACTAATGTTTCTTGACTTTACTAAGATTGCCAAATGACGACACGAGCGAGTCGGCAAGACTCGGAGACGTTAACTGGTAACAACAATATACTGGGATAACAAAATAAGCGCTTATGCAAGCACCCAGTCACTTGTGCGTTGAAGCGCGACGAGGAGAGGTCTAATTGCATCGCTCAGTAGAAATGATCATGAAACGAGCAGAAGAGACGAGTCCCTGTATATATGGTCCCTTGTATTACATCTAACATACAGTAATGTCTGTTTGTTACTGGAACATTAGAGACTAGTGTCATGCCAATGTACAATGTAATAATCAGTGAACAATCCAGAATAAAAGATCAAATATTACAGCGATAATTTCGATAATTTGTGGATGTAAATTTGATCTCTTCCTTTCATGTGGCCCCTTTCGACTTGCTTCAAAGACTTCAATATTTGTAAGTATTTCGCTCTACATATATGTGCACATTATGGCATAAGGATGGCAAATGTATTCAAATGATATAAATGTAGAAATTGATTTTGTCCTATTCTCATGTTATTTACTACACACAAATATAAACTCACGGGCAAAAGAAAGTATAGGTACAAAAACGCAAGATATTTTAATCAACGAGTGATGAACGAGATTAAAACATAGTTACACCATGTCTCTAAAAGCAAACTAACTTTGTCTGTAAATTTTGAAACATTATCTGTTCATAAATCTGAAAAACACGCCTTTTATAAATAGTCGTTATAGAATCTCCGTAACCAGGCGAGATAGGGTAGTGAAATAGGGCTTTCAGGCTTGTTTGTTGACGTCCTACAGCAACGATGCGTCATTGATTTAAAGTCAAAGGAAGTACATTATGTCGATACCATCTTGTACCAACATAATTTCCATATTTCATAAAATTTTACCTTAAATACCTTATTTCCCAAATAACTTTTGAAATAGCTATTTGAGCACCCCATGCGTGCTTAAACAGATATTAAATATTAAGTATCATACTCTCATGAATGAAATTGTGTATGCCTCTTAACGAGATATATCCTCATAACAAACATTAAAAACCGAGTTTATCCGGTAGAAATATTCTGTGTTTGACTCTGTTGAAAAGAAGATATACTTTCTTTTTCCCGTGAGTCTATGTACATGTATCCAACATGTATCAACCATCATTGATACGTCTATGCAAACATCTGTATCAGAATTTAAGTTTACATTACAGTTCACGCTATTTATGGGTAAACCGTGATAACACATGTGTGCAACTTTAAGTGTTCTCACACATTTGTACGAGATCTGAACTCGGTGTCATATGGTGAGTTAACGTAGGATCTCCATAGATGAATAATCTTGACCAAGGAACTTACGAGTTTAGATTTACTGCTATCCTGTTGTTGACGTTTTAAAGATTTTACGGCCGATTCCAAGGGGAACATTTAAATATCGTATTTTAATCGAATTTGCATATTAGTCCTGTATTTGGAATTGAGATACACTGACGAAGATAAGAAACGACATCACATTTTCAAGAGAGTAAAACAGGAAACACTGCTACCAGAGAAAGTCGATTATGAATGTATTTGAGACATGTCTTGTCAATAAGTACTCACAATTCCGTTATCAGAGTACAAGATTTTATATTTCTCTGTATGTTGAAATACACTTGGGGTATTGAAAGTTTAAAATGTATAAAACGTAGAAATATCTTTTTTTTTTAGTAAAAGATATTGTCGACAGAAAAAGGTTAAAAACGTCTTTCACTTAAAATCTATTGTATTCTGTAGAACGTTACATAACGACCAAATCCCTTTTTTCTCTACTATCTCATCTAGTTTTTATGAAATATCAGTAGATAATGTTTTTTAAAAAATAAAATTTAGTTTAGATGGTTTTTGAAGACATGACGTTACCCTGTTTCTGTCGTATTGTCACACATGAATTGAAATAAATGTATCTTGTTTTTCTATATAAACAATTATATGACGTCACGTTTCGTCTATGACGTTGCGTTCTAAATGCGCGACGGCGGGTCGCCAGCCTATGGTTGAAAGTGGATTTAAGTGTGTTTTAATTAATTTCACGACTTCGGTAATAAACAGAATATTATATTCGTGTCTATGCCATATTATGTTTACGACACTCGTGCCTTAATATCGGTATATCCCTCGCTCTCGCTCGGGAAACACTAATATTCAGGCACTCGTGTCGTAAACATAGCATGACATAGACACTGGCTATTGATATGTAAATATAGGGGTCATCTCTCGTGACCTTTTCTGTGACCTTTCATCTTCCATAAATTCACCACCTGTCACTGTAGTTAAGTGCAGTCGTACGGACGATTTCCAGGTTCGTCGTTAATTGGTTGAGTTAATAAGGTGACATATCAGGTAATATATGGAGATTATTACCCCTACGGTGCAGTATTCATATTACAACCCAGCAAGGAACACGTGTTACGTTCGGCAAGAGTTGATGATATTTAAATTCACAATTCATACTTTGCCCTTATG
This sequence comes from Gibbula magus, assembly GCA_936450465.1. NCBI lineage: Eukaryota > Metazoa > Mollusca > Gastropoda > Trochida > Trochidae > Gibbula > Gibbula magus. The sequence continues at coordinate 52,238,216 of OW388296.1, read as the reverse complement.
TTGACATGCTAGACGTCTTGTTACGGTATACGTGTAAGATGAATTCAATAGTGTGTCTAATTGTCCTAATCAATTTTAAACGTTTCAAATTAACGTTTAAAAGATTCTTGCTTTTTCCTTATATGATTTTACGAATGCGAAGTGTTCAAATATCTAACATTAACTCATCTTTTCCTATTCTTCTCCTTTCATCGAAACTCAGTGATTAACATATCTTTCTTTCACATTAATTGTAGTGTAGCTGGTGTGGTCTAATCCGATAAAGGTAGAGTCATGAGTTTCAAAAAGGTTGCGGGTTGAAAACCCACATTTAATTTTCTGCTATGGAAGTTTTAATTCATGTTTTCTAGTCAACTAAAGCCCTGTTTATACGGCGAGCGTTTGCATATGAGTAAAGCATTACACATATGCAAATTTGCTCATATGAGCAAACTTCGCCGTATGGACGCATTTGCACATATGTCTATTTTACTACCTTAAGCAAATGTTTCACTACCGCAAGCAAATTTGCACCTAGTCAGGGGCAGGTGCAAATTTTTACTACCGTGAGTAAATATGGTATTTTCACTTTTCTAGTAAAAGTTAGTCATATACAGACATAGTGACTTCACACAGTTTGAGAACATATATTAGAGAAGTTTAGAAACTCTTAATATTGTTTTTCAAAGTCTCTATATATAGGATAATCTCCTTCTTGCACGCGATTACCTTCGAATTCCATCTGACTATCCGATTTTCATTGTATAATTAGGGCGAACTAGTCAAAACAAGTTTGACAGATATACATTAATGTCATTTATTTAGTTTACATCTAATAAATATTAATTGGCATGTTCTAGGAATTCTCTATTCATATATTAAAATAGTTGGAAGCCCATTTGCATAGGCAGAAATTAAACACATGTGAACGCATAGCAAATTATTAATATTACTACCATAAGCAATATTGCATATGTGCAAAGTTCGCCGTATAAAAAGGGTTTTTGACAACGAATCAAATGTGGTATGATGTATAGATTTATTGTAATAATTAATTAACAACATGTTACAGGATACGATCCAGAGTTTCCGATTTCAACTTCTTTATTGTGAAGAATAAGTCGTTTGTTCAAAACTAACAATCCAGTTTACAATGACCTTGTCAGAGACGATATGAATATTAATGCAGACTTGATATTCATTATTCCTCCCAACGGTATTTTTGTCAATGTTATAAATAAGTAAAATTGCCATCTATCATGTAGCAACAATTGATCTGCTTACGGTTCATCAACCTTGTTGGTATTTGAGATTATAATGAAAGTACAAAAGGGAGTTAACATTCTATAGCTACATTTACATGCGAGAACATGAAGGACGGTGTATCAGATAACATGTCGTGATAGTCAAGAAATCAGATCCGTTGGATAGATAGACTTCACTGTTAAGCCTATCAAATCAACAATGTGAATATCACTAGTACTGTATGAACGAGTTATTGTTTAATGTCGTTTGGGCAGTATCACGGCCATTAGCGGCGCAGTTATACTGAAGATATTGCGAACTGATTCAGGACGAACTTTGTGCTCAGGGACATATACCATTACCTTGTTTTTGGACATAACATATATTATAAGCCGAGGGATTGTCTCACACGATTTGTTTTCAAACGAATATGATTTTTTGTATCGCCCGAGCGAGAGCGAGGTACATGGTACACTTTCCATACGTTTTAATTCTATAGGAGGTATACAACCCAAAGCTTAAAATAACGCGATTGAAGGTTAAATTTTCAGCTTCCTTCGCTTCCAAACCAAGTACCCAATTTACTGCGGGGCAAATAGAGACACATTGGAGTAAGGTCTCCTGCCCACCAGGAGTATTAAAACGTATTTCCCAATGTGGGTTAGAAGGGGAACCCACTTAGACCTCGGATTATTTATGAAGCAGGTCAACAATCGGTGAGAAATATTTCCCGTCGTTGCTGAACTTCACTGATAGTCGTCAACACCTGATAGACCCGGCTCTTCATAGGAGGTACTTTCATCATACAGTACACGTTTCGTTATAGTATATATTCGTTATGAAATTCATGATTCACCTTTCCTTTAATTGATGTAAGATTGGTTATCATTATTAAGATGGAGTAGGCACAAAATGAGTTTTATTACTCAACCGTGGTGGGATCACTCATTAGATAACAATGAGTTGGTTACACATATGGGTGATTCCACCACTTGCTGCCGTAACGTCATAATCGACGCGTGACGTCATAATCGTTCTTGGTTACGTCACAATGTTGGCCGCACTACTGCAATAGTGTGTGACCTAGTTGCAAGTGAGTGTCACAAATAACGATTTTCTTGCAATTCAGCGCTATTTACATCATTGAGTAATAAATAAGATACTAAATTCGGTCCCGTTTGATAACATGTTTATGAAACTCGTGAATGGCATCGGTATTTAACTCGCTTTCGCTCTTTAAAAAACCAAACCATTTACTCGTTTCATGAACATGTTATCGAACGGGAGATCGTTTAGTATTATATATAATTTATGATTTATATTATTATATTTTCTATGATATTTAACATTTATTCAGATAACAATAAGCAAATACCAATTGTTAATAACTCCAGAACGCTTTTAAGAAAATACATATTATTGGGATAAAGAAAAGTCTCGTACACTAAATATAATGATTGTTCTATGGATATACGTGTGCGTACACAATGTTTATATCATAACTAACAAGGTAGATGAAAAAGTTCCAACTTTTACGTTTCCAATCTGGTCAGCTGTATTTGAACAAAAGAAACATACGAATGTTAGGCATGAACAGCACAGCTATGGTGAACATATTGTATGTTGCATTCAAACAATCCCATAGTTTTGTCTTGACTCTAGCCTTTTATTGCAATTGTCCTTGAAAATGTTCTTAAGTTTCATTGTAATAATTAGCAATGTTCATTGGCAAGTCAAGACAATTCAAGATCCAAAGCCCGACTTCCAACATAAAAGAACAGTTGTCGAATGTTCAAAAACAATGTGCAGGTCAATGTCTAAAAAGCTTTTCCTGATTAATTCCTGATCAAGAAACAACAAAATGTTACTTATTTCTTCTTGAGTTACTAGCCCATGCTTTTGGACAGGTATGAAGATGAAGGTGATGATGTTAATGATGATGCTGATGATGGTGCGATGACGATGATGGCGTTGACGGCGATGACAGCGACGTCGATGACGATGATGGCGGTGACGGCGTTGATGATAACGTCAGTGACGATGACGGCGATGACGATGATGATGATAAGGGCGATGACGTCGACGTCGACGACAGTGATGACAGGGGTTTCAAGCAGTCTCGATACCATATCTCACTTTAAAGCAGTGCCACAGTTGCCACCAGTCCGTGAAGCTATGGAAGAACATGGCATCTCCAATGTGAACATACGTTTCATTCTTCAGGTACAAAGCATTTATTGCAGCGACTTCATTTGTGAACTGTTTATGTCCCATACCCAACTTCAGCGCAAGAATACCTGTGACGTAAACATCGTCTATCCAATAGAAATCCATGTTTTCGGACGCTTTGCTCAGTCTTTTGGCGTCATCCGCTGATATTATGTACGACATACCAGCACAATAATCTGGGAAAAACCGGAAGGGGTATTCCCTTCGATTCGTCACCCACTTTCCATCATATCGCCAGGGTCTTCCAAATCGTAAAACTGAGCAATAAAATGTTTTATTAAAATGCCCAGTTGTTGTTGTAAAGCGTGCCAACTTATAAACGTCAACGAAAACATCGTCATCGATCTTGACAACAGTAGTGACGTCATTGCACTGTGACGCAATCCAGTAAAGCGCCATGACGTGTTTGTATGTCAAATTATGATACGTATCAATAAAATTTCCTTGAACCATATCCCCATTGATTGAAGATTCTTCAACTAGATATCTCTCCAGAGTCTCGTTATGCCTTTCTCCAAGCATAAATATGCAGGCATAAGAAACATTGACCTTCCCGTTCAACGAACATATTGTTTCCCGAATTTTTCCTCTTTGCTCAAGGTGACCGGGATCGCTATGTATAACTATCAAAGCATCCAAATGTGAATCATCACATAAATGGGAGTTCAATTTGAAAATAAATTTGTGTTTGTTTAATAGCTCGTCCATTTTATGCTTGTCAGATAGCTTGAACCATTCAACTATTAACTCGGCAATGTTCTTGAGGTGTCTCTCGTAGATACGGCGGTTGTGTTTGGTTCTTTGTGCAATGGTCTCAGACAGTTGGGAATCTGGTCTGGGACGAGTTCTCGGTTCGTAAGATTCTGACGATCCACGCGAAGAGAAATGTTAAACTCAGTAGACACCTCTGGGATAACACCTGGCGATGTCTTAGCTTCATGTTGATGGACGCGGCTGGAATACGAATTCAATTATTATTATTAATATATAAACTACAATTCTGATGTATTATAACAATGTCTTAATAAGTGCGATATTAATAAACTATCAGTATTTACATGTAGCAGCATTCGACGATCGTGAGTTTTACAAGTAATCGGAATAATACAAATCAACATTTTAAAATTCCTAATAAACTACATGTCTACGTAATTTGTAATCTTTTCATTCATTTAATTTACATATTTACAACTGCAGCCGGCTAACATTTCTATCGAGAATAAAGATTTTGTTTTACCGAGTACTCAATTTATGTGGCTTATTCATTCTTAATCCATGGTGATGACGTCACTCTATTGTGTTAACAGTGGATTATTTTTAAGAATCTACTGGTCATTGACTAATCCAGTCAGGAGGGGTGTCAGGTTTTGACATTTTCGTAATGGCTCACAAAGTAAATTGTTCAAGAATGATGTATTTTGTCTTACTATATCTGATTAGAATCTTAAAATATCTGATTATTTTTGTAATGTCTGACCCGGGAATCGAACATGTAACCCTTCGTCTGTTGCGCAGCGCCCTAACCTATTCGACTACCAGGCCTGATGGTAATCATCTGATTGTTTGTCAGTAAGATCCCTGCATTCTCAACAAGACTGGTAAAGTGTGAAACGCGTGGGGATCGTGCTGAAACACATGAAATGCAGGAGTTCGGCTGTCAGTCAAATCGCTTTGCGTGGAAGATTTGCGCCATTTCATTAGGGTCGAAGCTACGTGTACCATATCCGATGAATGGGCACCGAAATTTGCAAAATAATATTTTTTTAGGTTACATAATTGAAATGTATTGTCTATAATGCTAGATAATCACATATGTATGTTTTCGTGACGTCATACATGGGGCTCGTTGATTATTTTTAACGAATCCACGGCTCCTCATGCATTCTCCATTACATATGTGTTACACACAGGTATTAACGGTTACTGCTTAGGTATTGACGGTTACTGCTTAGGTATTAACGGTTGCTGCTAATTTAATGTATTAACGGTTACTGCAAAGGTATTATCGGTTACTGCGAAGGTATTATCGGTTACTGCTAAGGTATTATCGGTAACTGCTAACGTATTATCGTTTGCTGCTTAGGTATTAACGGTTACTGCTAAAGTATTATCGGTTACTGCTAAGGTATTAACGGTTGCTGCTTATTTAATGTATTAACGGTTACTGCTAAAGTATTATCGGTTACTGCTAAGGTATTAACGGTTGCTGCTAATTTAATGTATTATCGGTTACTGCTAAGGTATTATCGGTTACTGCTAAGGTATTAACGGTTACTGCTAAGGTATTAACGGTTACTGCTTAGGTATTATCGGTTGCTGCTAATTTAATGTATGAACGGTTACTGCGAAGGTATTATCGGTTACTGCTAAGGTTATCGGTTACTGCTTAGTTATTAAAGGTTACTGCTCAGGTACTAACGGTTACTGCTATAGTATTATCGGTTACTGCTAAGGTATTAACGGTTGCTGCTAATTTAATGTATTATCGGTTACTGCTAAGGTATTATCGGTTACTGCTAAAGTATTATCGATTACTGCTAAGGTATAAACGGTTACTGCTAAAGTATTATCGGTTACTGCTAAGGTATTAACGGTTGCTGCTAATTTAATGTATTATCGGTTGCTGCTAAGGTATTATCGGTTACTGCTAAGGTATTAACGGTTACTGCTAAGGTATTAACGGTTACTGCTGAGGTATTATCGGTTGCTGCTAATTTAATGTTTGAACGATTACTGCGAAGGTATTATCAGTTACTGCTAAGGTTATCGGTTACTGCTTAAGTATTAACGGTTACTGCTAAGGTATTAACGGTTACTGCTAACGTATTATCGGTTGCTGCTTAGGTATTAACGGTTACTGCTAAGGCATTAACGGTTACTGCTAAGGTATTAACGGTTACTGCTTATGTATTATCGGTTATTGCTTAGGTATGAACGGTTACTGCTTAGGTATTATCGGTTACTGCTTATGTATTATTTGTTACTGCTTATTCATATCGGTTACTGCTAAGGTATTAACGGTTACTGCTTATCTATTAACGGTTACTGCTAAGTTATTAACGGTTACTGCTAAGGTATTAACGGTTACTGCTAAGTTATTAACGGTTACTGCTAAGTTATTAACGGTTACTGCTAAGTTATTAACGGCTACTCCTAAGGGAACTGTGCTTCGAGTATGACCACAGCAGCAAAAGTGTCATTCAGTCCGATCGTCCCCGGTTTGTTGTGTGTTGACGACATTGTGTCGTAATATATAGATATATATATATATATATATATATATATATATATATATATATATATATATATATATATATATATATATATATATTCTTGAAAATAGGACGATCGCCTTGACATCATTAATACAATTAATTTCAATAATTCAACATTTTCTTTTAAATGCCAACTTTGTTTGAACCATCATGCAATTTTAAAGTATCAAAATATGAATATCGACTATTTTAATGTCTGTATTTTTAGTTCATTTGGAGAACACCGACACACATGGTTTACGTCTTTGAGATGATGTCGATTAATTGTCAGTTTTGTAAAACCTGATTTGAATACATTAACCCTTTCATTGCCAGGCAACAATAACTAGAGTGTTTAACAGTATTGCGATTGTGTAGATTGAGTTCCGAAAGTATTTTTTGAATTTCTATAATTATATTTTCTTTGGTTTTTACATCTTACACAGAACAATTTCATTCATCATGTGAATTATAATATCATGAAATAAAATATCATAACACATAAAATAATCAAAACAAGAGACAAAAGACCATTGCGATAGAAAAGATGAAGTTTCGTTAAACGAAAGTACATTTTGAATGACTAAGTATAATTATGATCTAATTAGAATTTTAATAAGACACAGAACAGCTTCAACCATCATGTGTTGTAAAAAAGAAGTAATATAATAAAATAATATAATAATAAAAACATGAGACAATAAACCGATTGCTTTGAATATATGTTCAATAAAGTTCAGGGGCGATATTTATCAAAGAGCCAAGTCAAAATTTATGTTTCTAAAGAAACTTTGGTCCACACCTAACAAAACTTTATTTTATAGAAAGCTTATTTACATAAATACCGTCCCAGAATAGTGCTGGAAACAAGGAAACTGGCGAAACAAACCAGCCTGGTTTCCAGGATAGACAGCACTGGACTTGAATGTAAACTCTAATGATAAACAATATAGATATAGGGTACATAGTTCCCGAACGCTTAAAGTACTTGTTTTACGGAATGAGATCTGTAGACACCTTTGACATTGACAAAAATTGCTACAATGAAGTATAGACAAGTAGAAATTTGTGTTACTCTTCTTTTTAAACGAACTTACGAATATGCGGATTCAGGTGTAACCTTTGGAACTTCACATAAAAGGGACAAACTTACAAAGAAATAAACAAAAAATAAACTATTCATATTAATTTATCAATGAAATGACAGAGGAATTAGGAAATTTCATCGCTCAGTCTCTCAGTAATTACAAACATTCATACATTATTTCGATAAAAAATATATTCAAATTTGGTTTCGCAAATCACTCTGTCAGGCTATAAAACCATTCACACATCCGTTTTAATCAATCACCTATCAACAATCGATATCGACACAGACCACATTTCGAATACGTTAATGAATAAGAATAGAACGTTTCAATCTCAGTTGAAATTTAAAAATAGTTAAAATGAGATTTAGAATAAAATAACGATAGGGTTATCATTACTTACATGCGCATATATGTGGGCTCGGAAGATTTGGTCTGGCAAAACTATGTGACTCTTCCTGAAGTAATGCAATAGAAAAAACGGTTTTTACCACATCAATGTTAGCTTCATGCATGCGTGCGTTCTGTCAAGCGCCGTATCAATAATTTACGCCAGTATCAAATGACAGTCTGCATTAACTTAAGAGCTTGCGATAAAATCAATAAAGTAAACAAACTAATAGCATTTATTATATAATGGAGGGTGCTATCGATGCAATAAAGCAATCTGATAAACTTGGTATCCAAATCTGATAAATATGCAAATTAGGTCAAAGGTCAAATAAACGAACTATTTTCACAAAAATCCACTCTTTTCCTGCAAATCCTAAAACTGTTTACGAATCATTGAAAAACATAATCGGGAGTTTACCCGAGTATTTCCGTTTGAATGAATATTCGAAAACACAACATTATCTGATATGATGCAGTGCATTTATAGTTTTAACAAAGTCAAGATAATTGTAGATTTATTTTTAAAATCATTCAAAACTTCAGTGCGCTTTTGACCAAGAGCATCAGCAAGAAGCTTCAATGTCCTATGTGTACAAAATAAATTTGACGCACCAAGTCGATCGTACTAGCATTTTGGTAGATCTTGAGGGCTGAGCATACGGTATTACATTGTAGGTACATAATAGGTAATTATTGTCATAAACAAAGGAAACAACCCCCCTTACAAGTAATTACCGTTTAAGTGTGAAAGATACTGTTATGTAGCCATTCAAATCAACCCTGCAACACAGCTTCCAGAACGCTGAAACAAGAGTTACTTATATTAATTCCCTTGTTCTAGTAACGCGTGACCAAGTGATTTATGATTGCTTTTTATTATTAGATAGATACTTATGAACTGACTGAAAATATATCCATGAACAAGAAATCAAGGACCAATTGTTATTTCTTTTTAAAAAATCCCGCACATCGTGATTTAAATTGTTTTAATAAAGAATTATTTCCAGGCACTTCACAGCCATATATCGCCGATACCGTGACCATCACTTTGATGTAACGTCTATGAAATTACTCCGCTAAAACTAGGTCAATTCCCTTACCACTTTTTAACAACAAAATGCTTATTTCAATAATGACATGCACACGTGGTTTTCTCTCACACGTTATGACGTAATTACCGTTCAGGAAAAATCCCTACATTTTCTAAAATTCAGTTTTCATAACAAATCAAATGACAAATGCACAACATTAACTTTAATTCAAGTCTAAATATTTTATTTACAAGCAAAATATTTAAATGCAAGTCCTGTATAGTTGTATTGTGTAACTGTGAGTAACCGAAGGCAAGATATGAAGGTTTTGTCCTCAGAGAATTCCATATCTTTTCTAAATCTACCATGTTTGCATGTCTTTGTTCTTTTAGTCAATTCAAAAGTGATTTGGCAACTCTTTTTGACATAAACCTGACGTCTAATTGCTGTATTTCTGAGGATCTGCCCACAGAGGTCAGTGCGAGCAAATTTGCTAACCTTTGGGTTAACATTTTGTTAGACAGAGTTTCGTTCTCCCCCCAACCTTTTATGGTGTTTAGCTACCAAGACCATCTTCCCCCTTGCTTTTTCAATTTCGCAAGGCATCTTCCCACCAGTATGAATGGTGGAAAAGCATAAAGAATCCCCTGATTGCTTCCCACTTCATCAGGAATGCATCAGAGGCCACCGCCTCCGGATCTGGTTTCCAGCTGACATAATGGTTCATCTGTGTGTTCAGTCCGGTTGCGATCATCGACAGAGGTCCGTAGATTTTGGCAATCTTATTGCATACTGTTCGATTCAATTTCCAGTCTACGTAATTCCTCGATTGCAAATCTGCCGTTGTGTCTGCTCTGACACCAGTCCGACATCTCCTTGGTTCAACAGGTGGGATTTCGTACCCCCTCCCCTTACTATGTGTGCTATCGCAGTCTGATTGTCTATCCGCATATGCACACAAATCTTCTTTGGCAAAGGATTTGAGGGCAAAATGACATGCAAGAAGCTCCTTTACATTGATGTGGTAAGTCGACTCGATTGTACTCCACACACCTTGAGTCACCTGACCCTGGCAAACAGCACCCCACCCGGAGTTGGAGGCATCCGAGTCTATCGTCATATCTGGGATGGGCGATTTTATTGCCCTGCCATTGCAAGTCTCTATCTGGTTCAACCACAATGCTCGGCTCGAGCATTCTGATCAAGAGAAACCAGATTTTCGTGAGATTTGCCCTGAAGCAAAGCTCGAATCTGATTCATTTGCAGAAATCTGCATTGAATTGATGCTGGCAGAATCGCTTGTGTTGACGACAGAAGTTTGCCTATCAATTGTGAGAGGTGTCGAACTGACACTTGTTGACATTTCATTACCTCTCTGCATTGTTGTTTTATCTGATATATCTTTGTCATAGGGAGATAGAACATCATCTCTATCGAGTCTATTACAAACCCTAGGAATTCTATCCTCTGGGTTGGAACAAGATGGGATTATGTTCCAATTTATTGTGCTGAAGGAGGTAGAGCAGGTCTCCCTGCAATTTGCTAGGCCCTCCGGAGTTGAGCTCACTAACCAAATGTCGTCTAGGTAGATTATTAATCTCATACCTATCCGGCGTAGGAATCCCACCACCGGTTTCAACAGTTGTGTGAATGTCCGTGGTGCTGAGGCAAGACCGAAAGGGAGACACTTGAACTGAAAGGCCTCGTCTCCCCATCGAAATCTCAGATACCTGTAAACTTGACTGTTCATTGGGACTGCAAAATAGAAGGGGTGACTATTGACCCTAAGAGACTATTGCGATAGCGATAGTCTTTTGCTACTTACTATTGCGATAGCGATAGCGATAGACTATTGTAACTCACTATTGCTATAACTATTGCGATAGTGTTTTTTGTACAAATACGCAATAATCAGCTAGATTTCTTATAGGTTTTAGTAGAAATGTTTAATTGATGTAAGGACTATGGAACCAAAATCAGTAAAGAAATCATAAATGAAAATACTTTTTGTCATTTAGCTATTTCCTATCTCTAGTTATTCCCTTTTGACATTCTAAATGGAAAAATCTTGAATCAAATGCAGTGAGGCTTGTGCAAATCATTCATAATTAATGGAAATTCTATAGTTTCGATAGTATCGATAGTTAACCTTACTATTGCGATAGCGATAGTGTTTTTGTATATACTATCGATATAGTACTATTGCCCTGCCAACTATTGCGATGTATCGATAGTTCGATGTATTGTTACACCCCTACAAAATAGGCATCCTTTAGATCTATTTTGCACATGAAATCCCCTTTTGTCAATAGATCTCTGACCATATACAGACCTTCCATCTTGAAGTGGTAATACTTCAAGTGGGAGGTTAATGTCTTTAGGTTGATTACTGGTCTGTTCCCTCCATCTTTCTTTGGGACAAGAAAGATGTGGCTCAGGAATTTTGGCCTGGATTCGCTCACTTGAGAAATGGCCCCTTTGTCCAATAACTCAAGAATTTCCTGGTTTATTGATTCTATTTCTGTCATTGAGAAAGATGGCTGTAAAGGGGGTGACTCTTGTTGTGGATATGATATCCAATGATAATCTAACTTTCCCCCTTTCACTATTTCCAGAACAATTGAATCCTGGGTGATTTGTTCACAGTTTTCCAGAAAAAAACTTAATCCTCCCTGCTGGAGGGGCAACTGGTTGAAATGATAACAAATTCAGGGCCTTTACTGGTTGTAGGATTTCTCCTGACAAATTTGATTCTACGTGTGCTTGCACAGTTGTCACTAGATACGTACCTTTTGACAAACATGCTCTGTCCAAAATTCCCTTTTGGGGTAAAAAAATACGACCCCCGGTGTTGTGCTTTCCTGCCGAGGGCCCGTGGTTTGGGCTTGAAGTTGTTACTCACATAAGGCGCTTTTTGAGGTTTGGTTGTATTCTGAGCCGTAAACTTGGGCTTGAAGACGAATTTTGGCTAAACAAAAATCAGAAATTTGATATACCATGGTTTATTGAATATCATCGATGTTGTTATCCTATGAGAAAAAAACATTTATAATTTACAGTTTATTCTCCAATGAAGCGGCACAATAGGGATGACAAAGGATATGGTGTAAAATGTCGTACTGTACATATTTTATAGATAAATAATATAATACATTACCTGAGGGAAGATCGTTTTTAATATCGAGAGATCTGCATTATCCGTGCATTATTTATATTCTAAAACAATTGGCGTAACATAGTGCCTTTAAAGACGCTGTAGCACGGTTTTTGCATATATTTTTTCAACTTTGTCAATTATTATTAAAGGCGTTGTAGCACGTTCTGCTTACTGAAATAAAGTGATCTCACGAAAAGGTTAACAAATGTTACCAATGGCTAGATAATACTCCTCAATTAATAAAGAGAGTTCGAGAACGAATGTACATACATGGTTCGGTTATGTACGGAACCGTAGAGGGGACATTTCCAGAGAATTATTTTTTTCAAAATTAAGTCGTGGCCACGAGTTAATATGTCGTGGCCACGAGATAATAAGTCATGGCCACGAGATAATAATTCGTGGCCACGACTTATTATCTCGTGGCCATGACTTATTATCTCATGGCCACGTCATCTTATCTCGTGGCCACGACATCTTATCTCGTGGCCACGACTTAATATTGAAAAAATAATTCTCGGGAAATGTCCCCTCTACGGTTCCGTAGTTATGCCATATTCGAGTCCTTTTCCCATCGAGTGGTTATTTTACTGTGTTCACATTAAAATGACTGCTCGAAGGTAGTTCACGATATGACTGATGTAGCGATACCTAAACACTCAAAATAAAATTTCAATTATGGCACCATGATGGAATGTTCGTTCAGCTTGCTGTCTGAACTCTCAAATTCGCGTCAAACCTACAAAAATACCTCTCACACTGAAGAGTTCCACACCACTGGCGCTTTATACGTCACCCAAATTTCTTCCGACACGGATAACCGTTTTCTATGGATACGGCTTATCAGATCGTGTAATGAGACGTTTTAGCCTCTAACGTTACAACATAATTAGTCTTACATTCAGACTATGAAAAAAGTATTTATTCTGAAAATATCACCATTTTATTAAATATTGAAAAGGGGACTGTAAGAAATGGAATTTTCAAAAAAAGGCTCCTTTTCAATTATTTTTATTTTTTATTTTATTTTTTTACAGTATTAGTGTTAGACTACAACATATTGAATAAACTTTAATAATAAATGGAAAATGTGAGAAAACAAAATTGTAGAAAAACGTGCTACAGCGCCTTTAAGGTTCACACAGTATATTGTTACGTAAGAGAGTATCACTTGTATTGTGACGTTTCATTGGTAACACTAAGTATCTTCCTTTTGTGAGAGCACTTTATTTCAGTATGAACGACGTGCTACAACCCATTTAATTGATTGATTTATATTTCTACAGATGGGTTGATTTGCACAAGCATTTTACGTAGCTTTGTATGACTTTTCTAGATGTCATTGCAATTATGTATTTGATGGGTCTATACATGTGTCAGCTATAATAGCCTAAATCGATGATGAAACACTCATATTTCAGTCTGTATTATGTGTTAAGGGAGCGGTGTTAACATAACCTAGACAGCTTGTTCATAAATCCCAATTCATTTATGAATAAAAAAGATTTTGTTTAAACCATACAGTTACAACGTTTCAAAGTTGATTGCTCATATTTTTCAACGTGCAGTGTTCTAATGTGTTTTGCCATTGTTCACATTGCATTTAAAGTAGTAACGTAATCCATTATGACTATCAACACAGACGTTTTTGTTCGGCGAATGAGAAATGACAATAAAGGGTTGCTTTTATCATGATGAAGTTTAAATTAATTACATAAATTCTCTGATTCTCTTAAAAATATGGGGATGTTTCTTTTTAAATCTGAAATACTATGGTACAACTGTCTGAAATAAGAAATGTGGCGACACAATTCTTTAAGTTATACATTACATAAAGTGTAGATGTGATACATCCTTGCCAGTGTATCTATGTGGGTTTTTTATGAATTTATTTTCCGTTTTACCTTTTCTTGTAGAATGGGCCCATTTATTGTTCAGGGATATAACATGTGACACGCCATACACTTACAGATACGGTTCAATGGTTTATTGCAGAGAACGAAGGAAACCGATATGGAACGCTGTTAAATCTGAACCTTGTTTTATGTTTGTGCACTGAATGGGTTGACATTGTCTTTATGAGTGTCTTTGGGAGGCAGTATTGAGTGCAGATCGAACCTAATAGCCGTGCTATTCAAGTTGAAATGGAAGATAGACTCTCACTGGGATTGCAAACCTTACGAGTTTTAGTTGACTTACATCGACTAAAGATATGTCCACGTATTTGTTGTAGTGGATGAGATGTTTCGACGTAGATACTATCTTGGCTGCCTGAGTGATTGCTTGGGTGTAACAAATAAAACTGCTGACTCGAATGTTTTGGATTCCCCCCCAGTTTTTACGACACGCAATTTAGTGCAGCCTATTGTAGTTGGTTTGTCTATATGCTCTATGTTACAGATAATTGGATATTCGCTTACACACCATTTCTAACTTGTTCTACACTATTTGTTCAACCTTGCTGTATTTCATTTTCTTTTCTGTGCTAGCATAACAGATCGCACTATAAATTTATAAATTAGCCAGTGACGAAAACTAGAGCATGCAGGTTAGTATTACAGAATAAAATAACAAAATGACTGAGTTTGTATTGATCAACAAGAGTGGGTTAAATTTGCCAAATATATCATGGGATATACCATGCATGCAACAGGTTATGTATTTGTATTCAGCTGATTTCAGATTTAATTTTACAATTTAATTTCAAACATACATGAGGTGTTGACAGCGTTAAATTGCTGCTTATCGTCTATAACATATATTTCCTGGTTCCTTGTTTTATAATATAATAATAGTCCATTTATATAGTGCATATATCCATGCACATTGCATGCTCAAAGCGTGTTTGACATATTAACCCTGGTCAACGAGTACAGAACACTCCCTGAGGAGAATACAACCGGTCGCCTGTCAGACGCTCAAGGTTCAAATTCAGACTACCATCGTATCATACCAGGTACCCATTTACTGCTGGGTGGACAGAGGCACACTTCGAACTGAGTCACCTACCGAGGGTGACACCACAAGTCTCTCAACTCATGTCTCTGTTTGGGGCAGGGAATGACCCTTCAAACTCTCAGTTAATCCAGCAATGTAGCGGGTAACCCACCCATGCGACGAGCCGCGCCCATTGTTTCTGAACTTCACTGATAGCGGTCGACTGTGCTATGCACAGGACCACGTGCCACCAATTACATATGACCTTATGACTATCAACGAAATATCGATGTGACATTTCACAGGGTCGGATCTCTAAAAAATCACTTTATAGTAATTAAAGAAGTTTTCTTTCTGAAATATCTTTTTCAGCGAAACAAGTCCCTGTTTATCCAAAGGTTAACATATTAAAAACAATATTTGCGCCGATTTCAGGGTATCAAGTAATATTATTGTATTTGTATGTATGACATTTGCTTTGAATCAAACTGCAATTTCTGTAATCGCTGGAAGTAATTACCACAGATCAGAGCGGCATGACATTATTTAGGAATGTAAGCTGTTGTAATTGATACATACAATGAGCCACGTAAACCATGAACAAACAGTTGTTATGCTTGATTCGTTTAAGCAGCGCATACACCGACCACGTGTCTGGCGAACGCTGTTCCTGGACCAGACTGTAGTTATAACAAGAATATCGACGTACAGACAGACGCCATCATCCCCCAAACTAGCTTCAATAAACATGTCATTTATATCGTACAAGTATTTTTTAAAATTATTTTAAAACATGTGATTATATTCGATTAAAGTGCAATGCATTGTTTTAAAGAACCAGTTATATTTTAAAATGAATCAGACAACTGTCTAATTGTCAAAAGCAAGTTCATGAAAAAATAGTTATTCAATGTAGCAAGGAGAACATTTTCCCGCCATTAAACGCCGCCTTCTTCGGTCATTTCAAACCGGAGCATCCAGAGCCGCCTTTCCAATCAAGTGATTCGCCGGTTACGCTGCTTCCGTCGGCGTATGCCGGGTAGTGCGCCGGGTCCCGAATCAAGCATAGCCAGTGCAAATGCACGAGAAAATGGATTTTTAAAAAATTCTAATCGATTTTAGACATGGAGGAAAGGAAAGACAAATGACAATCAGAAATCACGAGTAATTCCACATTCCACTACAAATATAATGTTTTGTTAATGTGTATAAGACTTAATCGTCTCCCTGTCAAGAAAGGATATGGAGAAAGTCATGCAAAACGATCTTTGAAACTACAAGTGCATGTGAGTGCTTAATAAATGGAAGAACTTACAATATTACAATACGAAGATGTACGTTTGAGTGTGTATCAACTGAAGTCGAACAGTTTGAATACAAACAATCTTCAATATAGGTCGCAAGGTCGTCCTGTCTGGTAAGTCTAATTCTGATGATTTAATCCATGGTGATGACGTCACTCTATTGTGTTAACAGTGGATTATTTTTAAGAATCTACTGGTCATTGACTAATCCAGTCAGGAGGGGTGTCGGGTTTGGCATTTTCGTAATGGCTCACAAAGTAATTCGTTCAAGAATGATGTATTTTGTCTTAGTATATCTGATTAGAATCTTAAAATATCTGATTATTTTTGTAATGTCTGACCCGGGAATCGAACATGTAACCCTTCGTCTGTTACGCAGCGCCCTAACCTATTAGACTACCAGGCCTGCTGGTAATCATATGATTGTTTGTCAGTAAGATCCTTGCATTCTAAACAAGACTGGTAAAGTGTGAAACGCATGGGGATCGTGCTGAAACACATGAAATGCAGGAGTTCGGCTGTCAGTCAAATCGCTTTGCGTGGAAGATTTGCGCCATGCACGTGCGTGGAAGAATCCATTTCATAAGGGTCGAAGCTACGTGTACCATATCCGATGAATGGGCACCGAAATTTGCAAAATAATATTTTTTTAGGTTACATAATTGAAATGTATTGTCTATAATGCAAGATAATCACATGTATATTTCGTGACGTCATACATGGATTAAGATGGAGAATGCATTCGGAGCCGTGGATTCGTTAAAAATAATCAACTCGCCCCTTCGGGGCCATTTGTATTAGTTATTATCAGGAGTGTTGGCATATCAGTATATTTTTTGGTTTGTTGTCATTATGTCGGTGTTTTTTTAGAAGCGTAACGAGGTTTCATATTTCCAAACAAAAATAACTGCTAATGTTAAAGTCGCCATAACAACCCATGTGATGCATGTGATGCACGTGCTTCTCTTGCAAATTACCCTTGTCACACATTACTGAATGTGACGATTACTTTATAAACAACGTTTCTAAATGTCCTGAGAATATGCAAACTATTGCTTGTTTAATGTACTTATTATTGAGATAAGACCAACAAATTATGACAATTATTCCAATATCTGTAGCAAAAGTTATGGTCACTTGCCCCGGTGTAAAAACCAACATGTTAACACAGTTGCATGACCATGCTTTGTATCTAAATATAGCGGAGAGAGAGTGTATTCAAGTCAGTATAGTGACGACGCTTCCGTCTGAGCGAGTTGTAATTCGATGTTGTTTGCAGGTAGAATCGACTTAGCAGCGTTATTTGAGCCGAAAAGTAAGTAAGTTAACAAAAAGTTGCCCATGTCCAATTAGTATGAAACCTAATAAAGGATCGGCGGTAGGTTTCGTTATATGTCGTTGTGTATGTTTTGAAATATAAGCCACGAATGTGGTCGAGTCGAGAGGTGTGAAAACGCAACCAAGAGTTGCCAAGATGGCGGGTGTCGCTCCTTTAGCCTATTGTATAGAGGGGGGCGTGGATACTTTTATATACATTGTTTACATTGAGATCTTGGGTATCCTCAAATTCCTGTGTCTCCAATCGTAAAATATATCATAACTAATAGTTTCCAATTTAAATCGAGCAACGTCATTATACAGTGTAGAAACCGAAACTACACGTCCCATGTTGATGTACAGTAGCCATGACCTATTCTACATTATCAACCATAATTTGTGCTGACATTTTGAGTCGATTACCACCAACATGGCAATTTTCGGCAACAGCCAGTACTTCCAGATAAAATAACACCATTTATAACATTTGGCATATGTGACCCCAAACGGCGCAATGGATGCACCTTTAAGTAAAGTAAAAGGAAGTAGCCTATATCACACATACACAAGTCTACAAAACTAATACAAGATGAGACATCAGAAATAGACACCCCCCCAACAATTCATCATGGTTCTGTTACTTATGTGTCACTTTTGCTTTTTTCAGGGATAACCAAACGAATTTAGCTGGGGTCGTCATTAAGAAAAGAGCATCAAGGACCACCATCGATACGTGTGCGCTGAATTACGGGATATTAACAAACTCACTCATTTCATCGTACTTATAAAACGGATAACAAGAATATGTGTGTGAACATTAAACAAATTAAAATGATAGTTAATAACTTATGTGGATTCTGTCTCATGTTTTCTTTCATATACACGTATTTGCGATCTTTGATATTTTTTAAATCAGCTTATTTGTCGTATTTTGTGTAAACTAAATGAAAATTTTGTCATGACAAAACTGACAGAAAAAAATGATGTAAAGAATGTCGAAAGTCACAAATCGAGGCAAAGGGTCATTTAGACCCGCAAGCCGAGGGTAAGTTTTTTTCGAGGTGCGATATGGTGAATATGGCGAGGCGAAGCCGAGACATGTTCACCATATCGAACCGAGAGGTTGCTTGGAGGTCGGTTATCTAAAAATAACTACCTCTGATATTGACCTGATAACCACACCACGTGGTGTATTGTGATATAATATAGGCCTATACGTGTATATAGACAGATTGAGACTATACAACATATGACAATTGACATATAGTTTTAATTACTATCTGCAATGGGAACATGAATAAATGGACAGATCTTGACGAGACACAGTCTTTAATAATGAATGGGCACAAAGTTAAATTACGTTCTTAAATATTTTCCATTTTACACAGACCAAAAGTTCGTGTGCGAAACTGATTGTCCAGGCACGGGGATTCCCCCGGAAGTGCAAAAATAGATCTTCCCCCGGAAGTGCAAAAATATATCTTAAATAAGTCTATTAATAGCTGCGTTGCAGACAGCCCCTGCTGTCATGGCCGCTTCACAACTCATGTTTCTAAGAATCACAGTTCGTTTCTGAGAACTTCTTAAACACATGCATGGCTGTCCATGTCTACTGTATATTCATCTACGGTATATTCAGGCTTCAGCCGATGAGGAACTGGTGAAGACACGATTTCAACGTATGTTAACATTGCTATCAATTGTCGATTGTGATCAGGCTTGATATACGGTACAGTAGGGCAGTGTCTTGAAATGAAACTTCGCCCAATTCTGTTCCCACAGAGGTTACTCCCTTCATATTTCCGATAGGATCGGCTATCTGAAGGGAGTAGGCCTAACCTCTGTGGGAAGAGAATGACTTCGTCCATTAGCGCTCGGATAGGTTAAACATTTTTATGAAAAATACTTGTTTCGGCTTATACATATAAGAATGTTTGAATAACCATCATAATTATCAGCCTTGATCAAGATATATCCTGGAAATTAGTAGATCGACTTGATAACATCATTAGAGGAGCTAATTATGCACACGACGATACGTGTCTGCGATGAATGGGATAGGCCTGTTGTGAAAGTGGGAAAATCTGTTTAAAAACCATAAACATTTATAAATGCATGTGTGAGAATTATTAAATGTATGAAATTATCTAATAACAGCCAGGCTAAAGGATGAATCATTGCTTGTTTTCGGTAAACATCACCGTCCTGATGGCTTTTGTGAAACTAGCTGTCAATAACTTGACAGTAATCTTATCTCCGGTGTCTGTTATCGCTACTTTTACACCTCAATGCAATCATCATGTACATGCCAAGTAGGATTTTTAAAGGTCAATATACGAATTGTTTTCTTTGAAATTGGTACAGGAATATACCTGAATAGACTTCCATTACACAGATCACATCCTGGACTCAACAATGTGACTGAAATGTGTGGGTCAGTACATACTGCAGGTAAGGTAGGCTATCGATTATGATTTTGTTTACTTATTGTTACCTTTGTGTATGTATAACATCGTTAGACCCTATCTTTTACAACATACGTGATAACCGTATTTCCTCTGATAGGGGCCGGGCCTCAAATAGGAGCCGGGCCTCTAATATCAGCCGGGTTTATATTGCATCAATGATAAATCCCTACTAGATACATTTCTGTTTAAATGTTCCCATGGACTAAGAGGGTAAAGAATCAGAGGTTGTCACGTGTATGGTCAAACCTAAAACAATGAAATAAGAACCGGGCCTCAAATATGAACCGTCCCTCCAATAAGTGCTCCTATCAGAGGAAATACGGTACTCCCGTTTTAGGCCTATAAACGTTACGCAAGTGAAGAGAGTGGTATAATGAGTCTGTTAACATGGCAATCTTAATAAATTAAGATCAACAGTATTTTAAAATATAAGGTTATGGAACAGACGATCTAAATTTATTTAGATTGTTAACATGGTTGCATGGTTAAAGTATTGAATATGTTGTAGGAGTCAGATTATGTCAAATGTTATAAATGATGGTATTTTATCGAGAAGTACTGACTGTGCTGAAATTATAAATGCTATGCTATTCCATTCAGTACAGTGACAATTTAAAGGTGAAATTAGCGATTTATGATCGAAAACCGGACAATAACGCACTCCAATTGGTCAAACGTAATTTTGGAAACTTTTCTAAGATGCCTAGCGCCTAGAACAATCGAAATAAAAGTACTTTATCAGACGATAAAGGTATAGTTTTTGTGATGACGTAACAATTGAATGACGTTTCCGCTCCCCTCGTAGTCACGTGTGCCCATGGTAACCCAACGAAAGAGGGCAGTTGAAAAGACCGTGTTTTTCTGCAAATGATAATGTCCTAAAACAACGGTAGCGTTGTTATAACAATTATTGAAGGAATGTTTTCTTTTGCATCCGAATTAGTCTTAAACTTCCAGCTACATTTGTACTTGAACCAAAACGACGAAATCCGCATTAGGCAACCCCAGGAACCACTATGACGTCACAACAGAACAATGACGTCATAGTCGCTGTTGTCGCACGGCTCGTCAGTTGGCCCTGATCATGGATTATGGAAGTAAACTCTATTTTTCTTGCAAAATTACTCAAATCAGAATGTTGTGTTATGTGTTATCTTAGAAAAGTAATAAAGTTCCCTGAACCCCAATGTGTTTTGTAATAAAGTATAGTTTTGCCCTGAACTATTATAACGTCAAAGTACTCGGACTACCGTCCTCGTACTTTAACTATAATAGTTCAGGGCAAAACTATACTTTATTACAAAACACATTTGGGTACAGGGAACTTTATTTCTTAAACCTATGACAGACAAGAATACAGATGTGGGTTGGTCATGTTTAATAGTTGTATAACTACTGTGCAGATATGTGGGACGTCACTTCGGTTTCTGCACATGCGAAGGCTATATTTTCACTGGAAACAATTATATGGAATTATCATATCTAATAATGTATGGTTATGCAGGTCAAGAGATATTATTTAAACTTAAATCAGCACATGTGGTATTTCGGTGCGTATGAAAGCCAAATAAAATATTATGAAAACGATTCAGGGACTCTTTAATGGACTATTGTGTTAGCTGACTTGATTTGTTCTTTTGTGTGTATCAGGTCAGGTGTCAGAAGAGATTGTGAAAACGACAAACACGCCATAAGAAATCATCGACATGTTCAAAAACGGTATGTATAGGTTCTTAAAAATTACCACCAATCTCTTCATAGCATAAGCACGTGAATATGTGAATAAATGTAGATAAATAATCATACTTCTCACATCTTCCGCACGCATCGGGCCACATATGCACTTTTAGAACATGCATACTGTCGGTATGCATTTTCCAAAAGTGCATATACATGTATGGCCCGATGCATGCGGAAGATGACTTCTCACAAGGTTTTCGTCTGTCTTTTTGAATAAACATCATCAATTCCAAGAGTAACACAATAAAGGTGGCCATGCCGATATATACATATTGACATATTTTAACTGTATCCGTTTTCATGTGACCATGCCGAAAGATACACATTGATTTAATTTACCTGTATCCGATATCAGGTGACCATGCTGATACATGTAGATACAACTAGGATTGCCAAGGCAATACTTAGGTCTTCAAGCCTTCTGCTTGACCTTGAACTCCATGTTGGACTCTCGCTTATTCACCAGTTTCTCTGCTTTAAAATGAGCTATCAGACTTGTCTCTATCTTCCATAGTTTTTTTACAAAAATTGTGCCAAGACAATGAGCCTCTGAAAATGGAACAATCGCTTATTAATGGACCCCTACATGACCTTTCTCACGATTAAGACAAAAAGGTTAATATTTTCATACTAAGTTGCAACATACAAAATATTGTGCTTTAATTTCCACTTAGGTAGATGTAATCATCATTTAGGTTGCATACATAATTAATGCATTATATTTTTCTGAAAAATTCACTAAATTGCTAAAATTTGGACCCCTTCAGAACGTTTGCGATGTTCCGAACTTCACTATCAACTTTTTGATGAAAGGGTTCAACAGAAAAGTTGTTGTTCTTGACTTTGTGCATCCGGAGCTATGAATAAAATTTAGATATCAAAATTAGTTAAGCAGTTGTGAGCCTTTGAACTTTGCTGAAAATGGCGATTTTCGAAAAAGACAATATTCTATGACCAGTCACACGTGACCTTTGACAGACACATGATTGAAATTTATTGTCTTTAATACATGACATCTCTAATTCAAAATGAGCTATCAAACATAGTGGTATCGTCAGTGTTTTACGATCAACAATTCTACAAAGAAAGTAGCCCTCGAAAAGTCTCAAAATCACAAAATTTTACTTTTTTGGGAATATGTCGAAATTAGTAACAGAGTTATGTCCCTTTGAACATATAGTAGAAAAACGCACTTTTAAAAAATGACCATGTTCAAGGACATATTTTAAGAATTCTATGAAGAAATTCAAAATTCGGCCCACACAGTCCTCTCAGGAATTCATTTATCTTCAAATGAGCTATCACACATAGCTGTATGTATTGCCGTGAATTAGGAGAAGATTTTAAAAGACGCGTACCCTCAAAACCGCGAAAGTTTTCAAAATTTTCAGTTTTATTGAAATAGCAAAAAATATATTATTACGGCCGAAAACGGCTATAGGCCTAATCGATGGGGAATGTTGTTGCCAACATAGTGGTGAAAGTTTTGTGCAAATATATTGATTAGTTCTCGAGATATTAAGGTATAAAGTTTTGACTTCAAGGGGAGATAACTCGCGAAAGAAGTCGAAAATCCAAAATCTGGCTTCGTAGTGCACCAATGCAGGTTACAGACTATCATCACTGAAAATGTCATGAAAATCGGTCGAGCGGTTAAGCGGGAATCCTCCGGACAAAAAAGGTCAAATAATAATAAAAAAAACAAACAAAAAAAACACGATAAGAACAATAGGTCTTCCAGACGTAGTCTTGAAGACCTAATTATAATATTTTACCTGTATCCGATACCATGTGACCAGTTTTTTTAATGAACACATACGTTTTAAATAAAGTTATTGTTTTAATGCGGTTAGTAATGAATTTATATATATACTGATACGTAGTAACCTATTACCAAACAGGAAGAAATTTCTCACCACCAGAACGTTTACCTGAGAATGAATTCACAATACTTTATTGCATCTCGTTTTCATGACAACAGGAGGAAGACGGATGAGTCTAGTCAGACAGCCGTCCTGTACTATCCCGGGATTCAAGGAGGTTGAAGAGATAGGTCATGGAGGTTTTGGGGTTGTGTTCAAGGCTAAACACGAACTTGATGGTCAGGTTTATGCATTGAAACGAGTTCGAATCCGGCTCCGAGATAAAATTACGAAGCTGGTTGGCGAGGTGAAGATGTTGACAAAACTTAATCACACGAATGTTGTCAGGTGAGCTTCAGACTTTCTTTCGCAACCTCAGTTACGTATAGGCGATATTTCACTATTCTGGCATAATCCCCTGGCCGTGAAAGTTTACAAAACCGAGGACGTACTTATTTTTACCAATCAAAAATAAGTTTACACTTGCCCCCGATTTCTGTCTTTTAAATAGTATGTGCGCATCGCATAGGTGAAGCAACTGTAGTCATTTCGACAGTTACAGAATGCTCGGTTTAACGCCGTGTTAATGATTGTACAACTAACTTCTAATGTAACCAATCAGGATTCTCTACGTATCCCTTGATAGGTAACAGAGGTTAAGATAGAAAATCTTAAGGGAGTACCCTCTGTGTGAATTTAAGAGGATGCAAATAACACAGGCGCAAGACCCTAAATATCCACCTACGTATATATCTACCTACCTATGTAACATAAAGAAGGTATGACACTGTCCGCCATGTATCCTGGCATAGGACCGGAAATGTAATCTTGGATCAGTCTACGAATGTTACAAAGCGTATTTGAGTCAGCAAACCAATGTAACCATTTCCGGTCCTATGCCAGGATTCAAGATGACGGACATTGTCAAACCTTCTTGATATGTGACAAAGGTAGGTAGGTATATATATGTAGGTGTATCGATATATTTAGGGTCTGGCGCCTGTGGCAAATAACGGAGAGTGTCCCAAAATGCTGTGAGTGCAGCGGTTCCATTCGTTGTTAGGAATATTTAGATCTTACTTAAGCTAATTAATTAGGCACTTGCAATCGAATCATAGATCGTTTTGTTTGTCAAATGTGAATATATATTTCAATACATGAAATCTTGAACAAATTACGATTTTTGGAAAATCCTACTCTATACAATGCAGCCTCTCTTTGCATTATGACACCTGGGGATCAAAGTTTTTCGTTTGAATCTCACGATGAAACAAGCTTAGCACATTCCTTACAGACTCAGTTACTGTCACGAAAAAGTTTCTGAGAAAAAGTTTACTCCAACGGCGGTCCTCGTTAGGGGTTGTCACATGGGGTCACTCCTCGGCCTGTCCAATGTCCTCCTCGTCTGTCTGTAGAGTTTCATTAGCCAAGTGATGGTTATACGGCTGCAGCCGAGCATCCTCGCTACGTTCATATACGTTACATCCATCTGGATCATTCCGATGGCCTTCTCTTGTTGTTCTGTTTATCATCTTGCCATGTTTCTTGATGCAGTCGCAATGATGATATGTCACGGAGTGTTCCGACACTTGTTTTATTCTCGAATGATGCACGTGCTCGACGTCATTTAGATGCAGCATATTCCCGGGAACAGATCACCAAAATACAACAACTCTTTTAACCAATATGTCGTCTGTAATGGGGAAATCATTTCTTTGTTCTGTATTTACAATTTGTGCGAAATATAATATAATCTTCAATGTACGTATCGGTCCTTTTCCCGTTAATTTATAAACCCTGAGTTGTTTGCTGGAGGTAATGCTACTGCCGGTATTAGGATATTGTCTGATTAAAATTGACGGTTTTTCGAGGAATAAAAATTGCAAAATAGTTCATCTACCGGGATACGAACTCATATCGTTCAGGGGTTTCCATGCCAAACCGTCTGATAACAGCCCGTAGACTTCCGTGTTCTGACGCAATTCAGTTAAAAAATCACAAGACGTCCAACAAAAGCTTTCGGTGCAAGAAGCTAGGGGCAAATAACTCCAAACAGCTATCCTGTCGTCTGTTCCGAATGCTTTCAAAACAGAGACCGTTCAAAAACTATGATGTGATTGGTCAGCTATTTGACTGCACTTATACGGGGTGTACTCAGACCTTGTAGCGAGGAATCTACAAAAATGTTCGTATCCCGGTAGATGCATTATTTTGCAAATGTTATTCCTCGGAACAAGGTCGATTTTAATCAGACTGTCTTGGTACAGATATTACAACTCGTGGATAGGAGAAAACTGTGACTACGTGTCTGATGAGGACTCGGAGGAGGAGACGGAGGATGAGGAGGAGGGAGAGGAAGAAAGTTGTAAAGGTTTTGTTTTAAACTTTCCATAAAGTTTTGTTCAAAGATCATAAAAATGAAACGTGTTGCCTTATCAACCAATATTTTCTAAAATGTACTTCAATATATCCCACCTTCAAGATGACGATGATGGTTGCCAAGATTGTGTGTCGAAATGCGACGACCGTGTGATCACATATTAAACCATTAATAAATTGGTACACTGACTAAAAATTATAATTCTTGTATTCAATGGATTTTGCTAAATTTTAATTCAGTGGCGTTGAAATTCAACAATGTTATATATGAAATGAGTGGATCTTGTCTTGGATACAACCTTGTTCATTTTGTAGTTTGACTTTTAATTTTAGATTTCGAAGTGCCAGTTTCAAAAGGAACAAAAAAGGTATGTGTCATTAATTATAACTTTAACTTTAATGTGACATTTCAGTTGAAATCAATTGTCAATTTGTGAAATTATATAGCTGAAACACTAAGTCCACTATAAGAGCAATATAATTGATAGACATATGAAGTTAAATGATAATGTACGATTAAAAGAAAACATCGACATTTATGTCGCACGGTCATATAAATGAAGAATTATTTAATCAATCAAGCGCCAGATTCCGCGGAAATACTATTCAAATTAGATTGAAAATATGCTTATATTACGTATTTTCGTAAAACTTTTGATACTTTTTCAGAGTCAGCAGAGTTCAACTATAAATCCACGAGTTCTTTTCATTCAGGTAACTGACAACATGAATACATCTATCAGTCCTTCCGTCTGGGAAGTTTTTTCCAACCGATTGCATATCTAGGATAAAGATAATTATGCATCCGATTATTTTCAAACATTACAACTATTTCTAATCCTCTTCGCTACTAGGAGAGCAACTTCCATACGCAAGGCATAACTCTTGCCAGTCTCCATTACTTGCTGTTTTAAGCCTTGCAGTGTTTCCCCTCGCTTTGTTGTGCCAAGATAGTGGATCGCTGCTCCTGAAATGCATAGTGGACCTGGATTTCTAAGCACAGAGATCTTAAGGAAATACTGCAGGGCCTTAATCAGCCAGTAATGGAGACTGTGGCAAGAGTTATGCCTTGCATTTGGAAGTTGCTAGGAGAGGTACAGTGCCGATTTTATAATTTGTAATAATTTTATTTAAAAATTACTATTTTACAAATAATTTGAGCTCAGCACACAATGTTTCTGATACCACTTACTTAGATTCCAACCAATCTTGATTCTCTATTGATGGCTTTGTCCCTCCGATTGTAACAAAGTTTACGTGAGATGATATGAGTTGAATTACCTTTGTGGTGAGAGAAGGGCTGATGAGGTGAAATTCACAAAGACATTAATTTTTTTAGCTCATCAGGCCTGAAAGGCCCGATGGGCTTATGGCATGGCATGGTGTCGGGCGTCCGTCCATCCGTCCGTCCGTCCGTCCGTCCGTCCGTAAACTTTTCGCTTTTTCGACTTCTTCTCCAGAACCAATGACTCCACAGAGCTGAAAAGTTGTGAGCAGACTCCTTGGGTAATGGGGATTCTAAATTGTAGATTTCGTGACCCCATGACCCCAAATGGGGTCACAGGGGTCACATCCTTAAAAACCTATTTTCATCTTCTTCTCCAGTTCCAAAAGGTTTAGAGAGCTGACAAGTTGTGTGCAGACTCCTTGGGTAATGGGGATTCTAAATTGTAGATTTCGTGACCCCATGACCCCAAATGGGGTCACAGGGGTCACATCGTTAATAACCTATTTTCATCTGCTTCTCCAGTTCCAAAAGGTCTAGAGAGCTGAAAAGTTGTGTGCAGACTCCTTGGGTAATGGGGATTCTTACTTGTAGATTTCGTGACCCCGTGACCCCAAAAGGGGTCACAGGGGTCACATCGTTAATAACCTATTTTCATCTGCTTCTCCAGTTCCAAAAGGTCTAGAGAGCTGAAAAGGTGTGAGCAGACTCCTTTGGTAATGGGGATTCTAAATTGTAGATTTCGTGACCCCATGACCCCAAATGGGGTCACAGGGGTCACATCCTTAAAAACCTATTTTCATCTTCTTTTCCAGTTCCAAAAGGTTTAGAGAGCTGAAAAGTTGTGTGCAGACTCCTTGGGTAATGGGGACTCTAAATTGTAGATTTCGTGACCCCATGACCCGAAATGGGGTCACAGGGGTCACGTCGTTAAAAACCTATTTCCATCTGCTTCTCTAGTTCCAAAAGGTCTAGAGAGCTGAAAAGTTGTGTGAAGACTCCTTGGCCAATGGGGATTCTTAATTGTAGATTGTGTGACCCCATGACCCCAAATGGGATCACAGGGGTCACATCGTTATAAACCTATTTTCATCTTCTTCTCCAGCTCAAAAAGGTCTAGAGAGCTGAACAGTTGTGTGCAGACTCCTTGGGTAATGGGGATTCTAAATTGTAGATTTCGTGACCCCGTGACCCCAAATGGGGTCACAGGGGTCACATCCTTAAAAACCTATTTTCATCTTCTTCTCCAGTTCCAAAAGGTCTAGAGAGCTGAAAAGTTGTGTGCAGACTCCTTGGTCAATGGAGATTCTAAATTGTAGATTTTGTGACCCTGTGACCCCAATCTAGGTCACGGGTCACGACCCAAAAACCTATTTTCATCTTTATCTCAAGTATGTAAAGCTCAAGAAAGGTGAAATGTCGTGTAGAGACTCTTTGGTCAAAGGTGAATCTAAATTGTAGGATTGGTGACCCTGTGACTCCAAATACGGGTCACAGGGGTCATGATCTAAAAACCTAGTTTTTGCTTGTTAACAATGTATTACTTGAGATAACTTAGATATTCAACCTTAGATAATAAATCAATGACATTCTGATGAGCTACATAGCCCATGGCTCTATTTTTAAATCATGTTACAGATGGAATATTGTGGTACCTCGACTCTGCGGGCTTACATTGATGAAGGATCTTGTCAGGAGAAATCTTGTCGTAAAAAGATTATCAACTCAACTTTGGATGGACTCGAGTATCTACACAACAAGGTAGACGAACAATCTGTTTCTAATGCTATAGTTATATGACCTCCCGAAACAATATTCCGCTCCGAAATATATACGAGTACTTAAAGACGCTATCTTTTTTCAGCTTTCGGACTTTTACGTGACTTGATTTGCGGCTTATGTCACACATTGCGTTTATAGTTCAAATTAAATTGGGCCATATTGGTTAATGTTTATTATTTCTATCAACCTAAAATTATGCTTCCTTTGAAATTATGAAACAAGTTGAAACAGTAAATAACAATTCATTTTCTTTATACTCAAAAACATATTTACCCGTGTAATTATAAAAGATGATCGCTGTTATCAGGAATATCTTCTTGAGTGTGAGACATGTCTGCCTTACGTCCAGTATCTTCCCCCTAGATTCCCTTCTTACATTTTTAATAACACTAAAAAGTTTGTTTTTATAAAGGCTATAATCCACCGAGACCTGAAGCCTCAAAACATCTTCATAAAGAATGACAGAGCGAAAATAGGAGACTTCGGACTAGCAACAAAGGTCAGACAGAAAGTAAGTAGTTTATACATACTAAAGAAATATTGTTACATCATAAATGTTATTGTCAAATATTTATATTGAACTCTACACTGTTTCGTTGATTTATATTATCATTTCATAGAACTCTAGCCTTTTATGTTGTCTGCTTGAAATTATAAAATTATTAAAACAAACAATTAGACCAATAAATTGAATACTACAATTATATTTCATCCTTAATACTTCAATAAGCTGAAATATATTTTCATGCCCCCGAATCTGAGATTCCGGGGGTATATTTTTTTCACCTGTTCCGTCTGTCTGTGTGTTTGCCCACAAAAACTTTAACCTTGGCCATAACTTTGGCTGGCTCAGAGCTAGGGCTTTCATACTTGGCATGTGCATACCTTGTGATGAGACCATTCAGATGAGGTCATTATATTTGACCTTGTGACCTTGACCTTGCCGCAGTGGACATTTTCAGAAACTTTAACCTTGGCCATAACTTTAGATTTCTCAGAGCTAGGGCTTTCATATTTGGCATGTGCATACCTTGTGATGAGACCTTTCAGATGAGGTCATCATATTTGACCTTGTGACCTTGACCTTGTCGCAGTGGACATCTTCAGAAAACTTTTACCTTGGCCATAACTTTGGTATATCCGGGGGCATCCGTGTTTAACGAACACATCTTGTTTCAAATAGAATACAGGTTGAACTTAAGTTTTATTTCGGAAACGATCTCTCTTATCTGACAACATGATGGTATATATTATAAACCCCTAATAAGGCAGTTATAGCATGTATTCCTATTTTGCACCGCATATACTTATACTTATACTTATGCTTAACTTAAGAACAATATACACAACAACGATGTCTGAAAGTCTTAAATAATGCGTAACCTTCTTGTAACAGAGAATAAAAGGGAACCGTAGACGACGAAGCTTTGTAATGTCAAAGGAAAATCTAACTACTAACATTGGGTCGTTGATGTACGCCTGTCCAGAAATTCTCTGCGACGAACCAAAGTCTAAATACGGACAGGTAAGAGCCAATATCCGGCGATATTTTACGAACGATTCGCTCTGACGTGTTTAACGTGGTTAAATGCGATGTTACTGCACCAGTATCACACAAGATTTGTATTTACTTAGATTAGGTTAGTGCTAATTCTTATTAAGACAAATTTTTCAAGAAGTAATTGTGAAGTCATTAACTGATAATGTTAAATTTTAATTTTTGCATTTTTAATTTTGTTTTATGCAACATAAGCAATATATTCTACTGGAGCTATGTTTGGATGATAAGTATATAAAAAAACAACTTTGGGAGTATGTGTTTCAAGAAGTACAATTTTGGATAATTTTTTCTTTCAGGAAGTGGATATATACAGTCTTGGAATTATATTTTTTGAAGTGTCATATCGACCCCTATCAACAGGCATGGAACGAATAGAGACCCTAAGCCTTGTGAGGTCACCAGAGGTCATCTTTCCAGAGGACTTTGAAACCGAAGTAGGTTATAAAAAATCCAAGATTGAGGGATTCCAGGATATATGTTTCTAATGTATTTCACTTCTGAGTTCCCTTCAAACATTAGAATCAGGTTTCAAAGTGTGTTTGGTAATATTAATAAAATATGGTAAATCTAAGTTTTCTGGGTTTCAGGTTTTGCTTTGAGTATTTTGATAAAGACATCATATTTTTGCAGTCTTTAGTCCAGAGGTGGTGTAGCCAATGAATGTGCAAAACTGTGTAAAATCGAATACAACCATAAGAAAATATATATCTAATATGCGCTTCTTCAAATATATATGTCTAAATATAATTCAATTTCACACATGTGCATCTGTCAGCGATAAAACATCGTCAGCTAACGGACTCCATGCTCTAGACGTATGATAGTATCCTTAGTTGTTGAAAGAAGCGAACAATTGAGCATCTTCCACCTTGGTCAGGGCGAGAAAGAATGCCAAAGTGATGAGTTGTTCCCGGGTAGCCAAAACACTAGTTCTGTCTTGTGTGTAGACGGTTACAAATATACCTCTTTGCTTTCTCAATTGATTGACTCTACTCCTGAGCATGATATTAAATCAATGTAATCAGGTGACGATTCTTGAAGACATGTTGGACCACGATCCTCAGAAACGACCAACAGTCAGGACAATTAAGAAATCTCTTCAGACGTCCTCAAATCCAAGTTAGTCATTTAATCGATAGCTAAAAAAATGTAATATCAATATGTTAAGTAGCGAGTTGACATAATATGCACTTTGTTTCTAACATAGTGCAAAACACAGCTGATATTGTTGTTTTTTTTCAAATTAAATTCTTTAATATTAACATTTTGTGAGTTTAAGATCAGAACAAGTGATGTACAGAATGAATGAACAACTAAAAATACAACTAGATCTGTTTTCATTTTCAGAAACCCACAGCCCAAACAAGAATGACTTTCTATATGCATTGATAAACAATATTTTGGCAAAAAGTGATTCAGAGGCAATGGCTTTGACGGAACTAGAGGGTGAAATTGTGACCAGTTTTAGAGGGTTGTGTCCAACTAATACAGTCTCAAGGTTTGGTGATGTTTGTGATACTCGACTCTTGTCCTTCCTTAAGAAGAAACCGACTTTGTATTTACTGACTAAGAGCAGGAAGGGAAGGATGTATGTGCGTCTGAACGATGAAGTTGACCTTCACAAATGTAGTGGATTTTGCAAACTTCATGATTTAAGCTGTGATGTACCTCGTCTGGACCTGCTGCTGTAACAGTCGTACATTGTGACTGTGTGAACATTACTGTCTAACGCATCGAGTAACGCAGCGTGATATATTCAGGGAACCAGTCTTATTGCTCAAACGTATTCTTCATCTTCTGAAGATGCCAGTGTGTCATTTCCAACTAGTCATCATCGTTATCGTTCTACTACAGTTGCCAAAGTCATTGCAGCAAATATGTACCTTGTCTGAACTATTATGACACTCTTACACCTTGGTGATGCTATGAGCTGAACGTAGCAGGAAACCAGCCGTTTTCGCCAACGTATATGTCCACAAGGAGTAGCGCAGCGTGACATATCTAGGAACCTGCCTTCTTGCTGAAACATTTTCTTCATTTCCTGAAGAGGCCATTGTGTCATCTCTACCTAGTCATCATTTATCATCGTTCTGGAGCTGCCAAAGTCATTGTAGCTTGTCTGAACTGTGTCTGAACTTTAACGACAGCATCACAACTTGATGACGCTGTGTGAGAAGGGTAGCAGGAAAGCACCCGCTTTTTTGCCAAAGTATGTTACTACTCAGAAGACCCGAGTGTGCCAACCATCAACATAATTTGTAAACGTTATCGAGTTGAGGAAATAAATCCAGCTCCAACGTAGTGTTACTAGTGTGGACTTGTTGTCAGAGCCTTGTTCCGCGACTGTGAATATGACAATGGTAACATAAACTTCATAAACATATTCAATTATTTATTCAATGCCAATATTAGGATTTGCTTTTTCAATTTAATAAGATATTTGACAAAACTCAGAGTCATCGACTACAGGGTTGGTGGAACTACTTTCATTGAATTATAGTTCATAAATCATGATATGTCCCTTTAAAAGAAATGTTAAGGCATGCGTGAAAACATACGAAACATCATGTTCACATGTCAGTAATAAGCCTCCTAGAAGGTTAATGAAGGTCATTTTCACAAGTAACAGTGATGATTGTCCCTTCCGCTACAAAGATTATCAACAATTACACAATAGTAAACATCACCGTACATGCCGTTAATAAATTTGGAGTTTGGAGGATAAATATGCGTATTTAAGATCTACCATATGTTTGAAATAAGTTACGTTGTTGACAGGTCACTTTGGTTTCTTCACCAAATCATGTGGTACGAAGGTTTGATATTTCTGACGTGTATGACCGAGTCCTGTGATTAAACCACAGGAGCTCTTTGTGTTGTTCAGATTACTTAAATGTCAAATTTCAATGGAAACGGTAAATAAATATAATCAACATACACACGTACATGATGCTTATTCTGGACTCAACACATTTGAGCCAATAAAAGATCATATTGAATGCATACAATTTCATCTCATTTTATACAACATACATACAAAAAGAACATAATCTGTACATAAAAGCAGCGGTACATCATCAACCAAGACGCCTGATCATTATTAAAATTGTTGAAGAAATAAACAATTGACATCTAACAATGATAACATATTTTGAAATAATTTTCATTTACGCATAATACGTATGTACATGAAAGCTATTCACACTATAGCTTGGTTTTATAACATTCTCCACAATTATGATCTATCCTATTATCAAACTCTACAGTGATCTGAAACACCTACATCTAACCAAACTTTGTTGCGCAGGACATGTAAGTGTTATGTGATAAACACATACAGATTACAGAGTACAGAGCAAGGTGCATCTAGTTTACATCCTTACCAAATCGTAATGTATAAACTTACACAAACCCGGCAATTGGTAACAGTTAAACAGAAACTATCAATGCAACCAGAATTTCATAAATCTCACTAGAGCATTCGAACTATAACATCAAATCCTTGTTTTATGGTTCGAGTCAAGGCCAAAAACGCAACACCTTGTCATTATCAGTTTCAAGACATTTGCATAACAAAACTTCCTTTGTACTAGCATGGATTCAATTGGCTAAACTTTAAATTGGACGTGAGTCTTGCGAAATCTATCATTGAAAGCATGCATGTGTTTTAGATAGCACTGACTGTTAACCCTCCGTTTGCTGGTAGTTGCAAGTAGAAAGCAAATGGATTTAAGCTCTGACATTGCTTATAGCTTTGTAGCATTGTCTGTAAGATATTGCTCTAATCATCTTCACTGGAGGGACTGCTTTCTGAAGCAATTTGACATGGTTCTGTTTTCTCAACTCTTGCTCCACATTTGCAGGTAACATAATCTTCGTCAAGCTTGATCTCCATTTTCTTGCCACATGACAAGCATGAATACTTGCAGAGTTCCTGTATATTGTAAGCCTCATATCCATGATCCAGAGTGAATGCCAAGTAAAACTGAACTCTCTGTCCTGCAAATCGTGTTCCCCATAGCTCTGCAAGAAGGGGAATGAAAAATACTTTGATGGGAATCGTATTGTTCCCTAAATCAAGGTCAATCGTACCGGCAAGTTTTTTGTTGTTTGGATGAGCAATTGTTCCTTTACAGATGGCCAGAATTCTTTGCAGAACACCTTTGATTCTTCGACCCTCGATGTGGCCTGATATTTTGGTGTTTGGCACAAGACGTCGAATGTCGCCATGATTTTTGCCCATCCACTCTCTTGGAAACCTTGGTCGTATAACAGTTTTAGTCAGCTTCATCATCTCTTCTTTCAACATTTGTGCCTCCACTAGACTCTCGCTATTGCCTCTCTTCTCATCCATCCCAAAGCCTATCAGACTCAAAAGGACAAAGTGGTAAAACTTGGATGTTGGACTTTGAACAGCGTCATGCCAAAATTTAACCTCATCAAGAACATCAAGAAGATTGTATTTCTTTTGAAGGTGTGGATTTCGTATGGCTGTAAGCCATTCCTTGTGGTCCATCTCAAGTTGGCGTTTGTTGAAGTCGCCCATCACTTTTGCATCTTCAAAATTCTCCTCGTACAAATGAACCAGATCAGATACATCTTCAGTAGGCATAAAGCCATCAAATACTGAAAGATTCCCTTCCCTTGAGTATTTCAATTTCTTCACTGTGATCAAAAGTCGCCTTGAAGGTGGGTCTTCACCAAGTAGGAGAGGGCTCAAATCTACAGGGTTCCTGCCAAATAGGATGTTGTACCACACAACAGCTCTCTGAAAAGTTTGATCAATGTTATCCGGGTCTATGAGGCTGTAGCATTCCAAGATGAGATCCTCGATTTCAGTGATGCTTTCTTTGATAAACTGAGCAACTTGATACTCTGAGGTGACTCTCCGTATTGTTAGAAACTTTGACATTCCCCCATCTCTGTAGTTTCTGCTCACAAAATCGCATACCTGTAAGCGGACATGGATTTCATTTGAAAATCCATAACACTCTTCGTGTCCACTTGGTGTGTTTTCCCGACACTGAGTGAAATATGTACATGCAGTTTCAGCATCACTCAATATTTCCTGTGCCCGAAGAGAAAACTCATTAGGGGAGGTTTTGATGTCTGGACCTTCATCAGGACCCCTTCCTGTGTATTTGGCAATGCGTCTTTGATAGATCATTCCATACATGTGGTAAATGTGCATCAAGGTGAGTTTTACACCTTCGTCTGTTCCTTGAGATACCCGCCCACTAGTCCACCTTTTGCAAAGCTCAAGAGCATCTTTGAAGCATTTTGTTGCCATATGCTCCTCTTCTGGCCTACAGTAGGCATAGAATCGTCCAAGATGGGCAAGGAAGTTAGGATCATCTGGGAAAGTTGATGACAACTTCTTCAATACTTCTAATCGCCCATTGTAAGGTGGTTTGGAGTCCACATCCAAAATGATCTGTGAGAAAAGGGGCCTCTTCTTGTTTTGTGGTTCGTTTTCGCCAACATCTTTGTTGTCCCTAAAAATGAAGGTCCTAGCCAAAACTGTCACTATGTTGCTAGATATTCTGGAGAGTCGTTCCTTCTTTGAACTGAACATGGATATAAATTCAGTACAAAAGCTTTGCAGGTTCCTTTTTGCTTCTTTACTTAAACTTTCTCCTCGTGATCTCTTGTTGGATCTGTTAAGAAGCTGCTCAAGGATTTCTTTTGCAAGGAAATAATGACAGATACGGATATTCTTCCTCGTCCCATCAACGGATTCCTCTACGATGAATTGGCTAATTGGATGGTGGAAATCCTCAATGGTGACATCATAGTTTGGTGGTTTGCATAAAAGGGTTGCAAACACTTTGCATGGCATAGATGCCTGGCCATAAAAATAAACCAGAGACAAGTACCCAAGTATTTTCTGCCATTGTTGTAGCTCCCTTGTTGGATTTGTATCAAGGCGCAGAAATCCTTTCACAAACGCTTCAATACCTTTGAACTCATTGTGATATACGGTCATTCCAAATTCATACATAAAATGTACATTTTGTTTGCATTGGACTTCCTTACAAAGTTGATGCAGCTTGTTCCTTTTTGATTCCTTTTCACATCGATCAGAAAACTTGAGAGCCAAGATTTTGGCCTCCTCCCCCGAAACCTCCCCTTTCAGCCAAAACTTACTCTCTCTTTGGCGACAAACCTGATCGGGGAATTGGTAGGGAAACCTCTTTACATACAAAAACACAACACAAGCTGATTTCAGACCTCGAAGAAGCTGTTTAACTCGAGGTTCATCTTCCCCATCGATCAAGAGGACAACAGGAAGGTGCGTGTTGTCGTACAGATATCTGATCTTCGCTTCCAAATCATCCATAGAAGATCCTGATCGACGTTTTAGTTGACAACATGCTACTTTCTTTCTTAGCTCCCAGATTATTCGCTGTGCTGCAGTTGTGCCTCCTGCCCCCGGTGCATGAAACAAAGTAACCACGCCGCTCTTGAATTCTTTGATGAATTTTTGGTCAATATGCTCAACAACCTTTTCTGTGATCTCTCGCTCAACGTCAACATGATTTGTTCCAAATCCATACCACGCAAACCAGTGCAGAGTGCCTCCCCTGAAGAAGTTGTCAACTTCTTTGTTCAGTTCTTCTAGGTCAGAGGATCCCTTCTTGTAAGGATTTGACAGGTACAGCACTTCTAAATCTTCTTTCAACCACGCAGCATCTTTGTTGGTAAGAGCTGGACTGACATGCCCCTCTTCCTTCGGTAGAGCATAGGTGATGCGGTCGTGGACATCAATTTTCTTTGTTATGTCCTCAACATGGGCACACAAGTGAGTAAAATTGATTTCAATTTTGACTGTGTTTTCTGAGCTATCAGACACTAATAAATCCATTGCAGATTTTGAAATTGGTGACATGTCTTCTTTTTCATAGCACAGGATAATTTTCGGTTGATCTTGGAGGTGTTCATTCAGTCTGCAGATGAATTTGTAAATGCACCGTGTTATTATTTCGTTTTCTGGCCAAAGAACAAGGAGTCTGAGCACTGTGTAATCTTCTGAAAATCTGGCAAGTTGCAGACAAATACTGTCCAAATTCCATCTGACAGATTGAAGCCAACTTTTTGGATTGTCATCAGTTCTGCTGTCTGGAATTTCTCGTAGTCCACGCATGAACATCCACTGGGTACCACTTTCAGTTATTCCTGACGCATTATTTCGCCATGTTGAAACGTGAAGATATCTTTGATTTTTTATTATATCCTCGATATTTGATAGCAGTCCACAGTCTCGGCTTTTTTCATCAAAGTCATACACAGCTACCCATGGAACCAGTGCTAGAGACTCAACGTATTTTGTGTTTTCAGGGACTCCTCCTGTAATGAGAACAAAATGACCCTTTTCAAAGTTTCCAACAGCGGAACAGAAATCATCAGACTTTGCTTTAACATCAGTTGGTCCCTTGACAGTCTCTCTTACTTTGTCGGTCCTTTCAAATTTGACGCTTGTGCCTGGTTCAAGAGAACTCTGTACAGGAGATGTTTGCCCAGCAAACCATTGGTATATCTGAACTGTGAGGAAGTCTTGTTGAAGACAAATTATGTTTTCTTTACGTGATCTTACCCACAGCTGGCCTGCCTTCACACTTTGGTTTATGTCTGTTTTGACTATTGATGGAGCACCTCCACCGTAACTACTTGTTACTTCTACGATCCCGACAACTTTACCCTCACAGATATATTCTTTATACTCAAAGACAGGTTTCATGGTAAAATAGTCTTCTCGAAAGATGCTATGATAAAAGTCATCTGCTGATCGAACATGTAGCCCAGAGATGTGGTGAACTCCAGTACTAACACTCACACCTAAAACAATAGAGGCTCTATGTCGTGAAGGTGTGTTCCATAACGAAACCACATCTATCATAAACTGAACGTGATTTTTTAAGTACAGTGTTTCATCTGGATAGAACATCAGAACGTCACTTTCTTGCTTATGAAG
The DNA here is from genome assembly GCA_936450465.1 of Gibbula magus. Classification (NCBI taxonomy): domain Eukaryota; kingdom Metazoa; phylum Mollusca; class Gastropoda; order Trochida; family Trochidae; genus Gibbula; species Gibbula magus. The sequence continues at coordinate 52,199,293 of OW388296.1, read as the reverse complement.
CAAATCTTTGATGTATTGTGAATCATTATCAAAGTCAGGAGGCACACTTATGTCTGTTGGCGAATCTAGCAAGGTCAAAGCAGAGACAGTAGCAGATTTATTTGTCTCTTTTCTCCCTTTCCGATTCTGTATGTGCCATACCTCTTGTTGTGAAGCCTCTGTGATTGGTCCAATAGAACGTTCATGTTGTTCCAACAGACCAGAGTGAATGGTGAGATCTTCAAGAGACGAAGATGTATGTGACCGATCCTGCTCGTGGAGTTGTTTAGGTATAGTCTGGTGAGTGTCAGATGAACAAGAAGCTTCACTAACTTTAGTCTGTTCCTTTTGGCTTGCTCTCGCCTTTATTCTAACGGTTTCCTTACCCTTCTTACTGTACACCCTGTACAATTCTGGATTCATTTCAAGGAAATGACGCAGCGGAACACCATATGCATCTTTGAAAGTGCTTATTGGTGAACTTCCACGGAAGTGTTCTACGAACAGACGCTCAAGGTTCCCAAGGGTCATTTCCACTGCCTTCAGTGTACAAGTTGGGTTGATGATGCTGTTGATAAGACCAATGAAGATTTCCTTCCTTCCAAGTCCATGGGCCGTCTTTGCTGCAGGGCAAATATAGGTTTACGATTAGCATTTAATTGGATCATAATATGTACCTGCGTTGTTAATTCACTACACTTAATAATATGTTATAGATATCACCCCAGGCTTATATTAGAATACACTAAGTGAATGCATATTTTGGTCCTTTCGAAACATCGAGTTTTGTGTGTTGATGGTTCATGATCTCATCCTACCAAGATCACCCATTTGAATGTTTATGTTGTAAAGTAAAAAATCCCTATAGTCTAATAGAAATCCAAAACATAAAGTTGCAAAATAGTGATACTACTGGTAAATGTACCATTTCGAAGTTAGAATAGTTACATCTTATATTCGGTGTAGATTGATAGAAATGAGATATTACATGTAATCTCACCCTGTGGATTTGAAAGTAGATGTTGTGCTTCCTCGAAGACGACAAGGTTATCAGAGCCGATCTGCGCCACGTTTGTGTTGTTCAGAGTGAAGTAGTTGTATACATTCTCTCCTCGAACCTCCGTACGTGCTGGAATAACATTGCAAATCCTTGAAACGTTAAGGAAATATGGTACCTGAAATCGAGCTCACTTCCGGTAACAGTAATTTCGTGTTGTGAATAAGTCTCAAACTATAGGCTTATCAGTGCACTAACTAAATGTGCTGTAACACTTTTTTATACCTCACTTCCGGTCTCGTTGCTATGGTTTCTTTTGTTACAGGTGTAGGTGTATTAGCCGATACATCTACATTTTTCTGATATACCTATACTTTTTAACAACTGGGAAATCAATGGAGACAATTTTCTGAATTTCCAAATCTAAGTGATGATACTTTATAAAATGTCAGATTACATAGGAACATATAAGACACCTGGGATCGAACCCGTGTCCCATTGCTTTCTGGCCGACCGAACTAACCACTACACCACAAAGCCGACTAGTTAAAACGTTGTACATTTTGTCATGGCCAAATGAATAAGGTTCTTTTAATGCGTGATATAATATCACAAATTTCTTTTTATATAAGATAGTTATTTAATTTTGGTGGCAAATGTCTTAACAAACTGAAAGTCTCTTCTGTTTTCTCTAAATTTTGGCCATGTTAACATTTGCTATGCAGTATATAGCGTTAGCTCTACATTTCAGCGAAATACACGTGCGTCTGCGTTGACAATATCGCCATTGGTCATATCAATTATATTAAGGGCCCCAAACATGGATAACCATACAACGCAGCACGGGCTGAGCGTACCCGGGAGTTGTCACAGATGAGGCCTTATTTAGGTTGTGCGTTTCATACACAAGCTGGTTTATAGCTGTATTTGTTAAGAAATATAATGAAATAGTATCCGTTTACACTCGACCGTAAGTGGGGTATAAGACACGTAAGGGCCCCACGGGCAAAAGTGTAGGATATCATTCGATACACTCGGAAAAGTATTGGTATATCTCTCACTTAACGGTAATTTTACAACATGCCACATGACGTTACCGTCACCTAGATTAGCGTTCAATATGTTACTATACTTGTTATTCCAATTTCATATACATATCTGGAGCTGGTGGTAAATTTACCTGGTTTCATCAACTTTCACTACAAATAATATGTAAAGAAATACATTTTATAAAACAGAAACTCTAATATATTTACACAGTGGGAATGCATTCGGCTTCTGACAAGTTACAATATACATATACGATATATACAAACTGTCGTCACTGTAGCTTGATAAATGGATCAAGCCAGATGATGAATGGTAACCAATATTAAAACGAATAAGATGAACTTACTTTCCTCCCATGAAATCCCCCTGGGAGTTGAACGCTTTTTCTTCTTTTTCCGTTCAGCCATGTCCTAAAATACAAGTTGTAAAGTCATAAAGATGGACCCAGTGGTTCTGTAACTCATCAAACGTAAGTAGTCAGATGTTAACTAATCTACAATGTACAATCCACATTAGTTGCCTGCTTTCAGCTTTTAAAAGCTGAAGTTCTTCATATGAAAACGAAGACTAGGTTGTCTTTAAGCTATTCAAACTAAAAAGTAAAATGCCATTTAAGAATGAATTGCACTTGATCACAGTATTTACCTACCTACCTGCAATCTTCATATTACCATCCTTCCATTTAAGCACCTCTGTGAAAATTTTCATTTTTTACAAGTTACATGTTCGATTAATGCGAAGATTTATGCTGTAGTAAAGAGTAAGTTTTGATACGGAAATGTTTCTGCTCACAGAAGTAGAGTTATAAAGATATTGACCCAACCCTATTACTACCTTTACCAACTTCCAAATGCAAGGCATAACTCTTGCCAGTCTCCATTACTGGTTGATTAAGGCCTTGCAGTATTTCCTTAGGAGTAGTAGTATAGAAGGTGGACGCAGATAGGGTGTATGCAATGTGCAATGTGCAATGTGCAATCCCACCTCTCTAGAGAGTAAAGAGGTGGGAGGTGGGAGGTGGGAGATTGTAGCGATGGCTAAGTTAGAAATGTCTGTGCTGTGTATGTATATACATTAAGCTGTCTCCCGTTTTCACTAATTCTATTTTGACATGTGTTAGCATTTGATATCTCCATCATCTCATAAGCTTCTAAGCTGTTTTTATGAAACTAGTAACATGTTATCAGCGAAAATCTATAACAAGGCAGTATAAGATACGAGTTGGTGATTGATATCTCAATTAAAGAGTCAGCTTGTACGTCGTGTTTATAAATCAAGTAAAAAATATAACGGTGAAACATGGCTGATAAGGTGTTATCGAGTAGGATTCTACATTGAAAACCTATGAACTATTTTACTATACGATGATTATAAATTTCATATGTTATAAAGGTGAAACCTTTGAAACGGCATTCAGAAAAACCCAATATGTTCATTTAAAGTTCAAATATAATTATCAAAAGATATACTTTACGTTCAAACTGATTATTAAAAACAATTCAGAGTCATTATCAAAACAAGAAATTTATATTCCAATGGATTATCAGAACATAGAGTTTACTTTTCAAAACCCAGACTCGCACCCCATATTGGTTACGTATGGGTTGTAGTCACTTGTATAGCAAACTTCTAAAACATAACACGATAACGTATTGGTTTCATATATAATTTAATAGCCTCAGTTCATTCAGGTCACTGGCCTTTACAAAATCAACTGCATGGAGTGTCAGAGACTATAATGAAGTCATTTCCCTATCTATTACTTTTATACACGCCTCCATCTGTCGTTGTTAGTTACTGTTTCCATTTCACAGTGTCAAGTTACTGTCAACCAAGGAAGGGAAAACGTCGAAGCACAAGTGATATGTTCACAGACTCTTTCAGAAATGAATGAGAGTTTCCTTCTGCACACTTTATACACACTTCTATTTCATCGGTATCTTTCACAATTACTGGTAAGAACCATAGCTGTTGAAAGTAATAATTAGGCCCATCTCTCAGGTCGATTCGTCTCAACAAGGGCATGTATTGTTCACCCACATGTGAACTGTCGCATAAATTACACAACACGTCAACGGATGTATTATTGAGATCTTTTGTCTCAACTTTGCCTAATTTCAGTTCGGACAATGCCACCATCCACACACCATCCAGTTTCAAACGTTGGGATAGTTTGACACGAAAGAGATAGGGTGTATTATTTGGAAAATAATCCTTCTTGGAGTCTACATCGCTCAGCACAATGTATTTTTCCATCACACGTCTCTTGATAGTTCTGTTTTGATGAGGTTGATGTTTACTTCAATTATTATACGATGGAGAGCAAAACAACACGTCGGAACTCTGTTATGTTCATTGGTAGACTGAAGTGATTAAAACGATGTGAGACAAGATAAAATGGCGTGAATGATTGGATTATGAAAGTACTGACCTTGCTATCCCGCCGAACAATTATAGGAACCTTATTGAATACAGAATATGTCCCGCTTCACCGATAGCACACGGTTTGTGATTGACTGGATACGGCTGACGTGTATTGTCATGGCGATATGTCTAGTACTATCGTAGCATTGTATGTTTGTCTAGTCGAAATATGTTGATCACGTGACATGATGGTTATCACCACCACCATTATCGCCGCCACTTGGAGCTTTAATAACACCACTACGCCGCCGCCGCCGCCGCTCTCACGGCAGTAGCCACCGCCGCCCTCACGACAGTACACCGGCGCCGCCGCCGCCCTCACGGCAGTAGCCACCGCCGCCCTCACGACAGTACACAACTGCCGTGAGGGCGGCGGCGGCGGCGGCGTAGTGTACTGCCGTGAGGGAGGCGGCGGCGGAGGCGGCGGCGGCGGCGTAGTGGTGTTATTAAAGCTCCAAGTGGCGGCGATAATGGTGGTGGTGATAACCATCATGTCACGTGATCAACATATTTCGACTAGACTAACTTAGCCATCGCTACAATCTCCCACCTCCCACCTCCCACCTCCCACCTCTTTACTCTCTAGAGAGGTGGGATTGCACATTGCACATTGCACATTGCATACACCCTATCTGCGTCCACCTTCTATACTACTCTTAGGTTCTCTGTGCTTGGAAATCCGGGCCCACTATCCATTTCTGTTGCAGCGATCCACTACCTTGGCACGGCAAATAGAGGGAAATACTGCAAGGGTTAAATCAGCCAGTAATGTAGACTGGCAAGAGTTATGCCTTGCGTTTGGAAGTTGTATATTTACATGCATATAGTAAAAAGGGTAGTGTCTACAGATATATCGCCGCTAATGGCTGCAATATTGCTCAAGTGGCGTTAAACAATAACTCACTCAACTCTTAGACATCCATGTCATTCTAACGCTACACAGTAAGTGATACATACCCCTGTGTAAGTGGTCCCGTGGGCGTTCCCTTGATGGTGTACAATAACAAAGCACAACGAAAAGTATCAATTACCTACGTATATTAACCTATGGTTAGCTATTATTTCCTTATCGTTTCTTACTTGCATTGTAACCGATACAAGTGAAATACATTCAACATCTTAAAGGCGTTGTAGCACGCCGTTCTTACTGAAAGAAACCAGACTCTCAATGGCTAAATAATACCCCCTCAATCAATAAAAAGAGTTCTAAAACGAATATATTAATCTCGGTTAAGCCATGCGAGTTCATTTCCCTTTGAGCGGTCATTTTAAGGTGTTCACACTAAAAATTGTCGCCCGCGGCCGCAGGTAGTTCTCGATAAGGTGATCTGACTGATGTAGCGATACCTAAACACTCAAAGTAGAGTTTTAAATGTGGCAACATGACAGAATGATCAACCCTCTTGCTGTCTGAACTCTCAAAATCGCATAAGATCTACAAATCCAGCTCTCACACTGACGAGTTCCACAACATTGTCGCTTTATACGTCACACCATTTTCTACCAATACCGATAACCGTTCTAAGGCAATGGCTTATCGGGTCGTGTAATGAGGTGTTTTACTCTCTAACGTAACAATAAACTGTATGAACTATTATAACAAATGGCAAATTTGACAAAAACGCCTTTAAGTTATTCTGAAAACTGTAGCTTCCCATGTCAGTTTGTTTCGAAGAGGTCGTTTAAAGGTTAGAGGGATAATACCTGGTATGCCCATATTTGGAAGAAGTGCAGCTGAAGTAGAAATGTCAAGTATAAATACCGGCGTTATCTTTTCTATTTGCATATATCGATCCTTATGGAGTTATTGGCAGTGAAAGTTGCTGGTCTGTATAAATGATCATATGTTCATGCTTCAGCGAACACATCATCCTGACTGGCCCAAAATCAGGAAATCGTCCATACAGCATGATCATTTTACTGACGACGGCCCATCTCCGGATAGTCGAAGCTAAACATTCCAATGTGCGTTTTGTTCGCGGCCAGTTTATATACAATTTGAATGCAAAACATTCATGTCTAGTCAAGTATAATGATGTAAGTAAAGGCCATTATCATGTCTATCTTGGCCTGTGTCCAACTGGGCCTACTTTCTATAGGCTGTTCAAATTTAAATACTCTAAGTATCGTTGTCATGCATATAACAATCACGTGTCAGTATATCCACAAGGCAGATAACCTGCACGATATGCACACTCATTTATATATAGACATAGGTATCGAGGCATATATAGGTGGTGGGAGGGACTAGGCGTGCAGTACATACATATAGACATAAGCATAAGGCTGCATAAAAAAGGTTTCTCGGGCAAAGTGACAAGGGCGGTAGGATTTTCTTTCTATTTTTTTTGGGGGGGGGGGGGGAATTAATGTCGAGAGGAGTATATTTTCCCCCATCAAAACATAGTTTGGAAGTGCTAGAAGTATACAAAAACGGCCATTCCTGTTGACCCACATATTTGGTGGACAAACTGATGATGGGGTTTATCCAAAATATTGACGCAAATACTTGACTTAATTTTTCAAATGACAATAAAAAATATGACTGTGAACTATTTCAGTTTTTAAGTTAGTCTAGTAGGCATATGCTTGCAAAGTTAAAATCTGCATTTATTTTACGTGTTTTTTTTATCAGAAGCCTTTATCGCGCAATAACTTACTTACAGCTGCGTACCGAATTTTTTTCCACCTACATGTGCATCTTAGTGCAAATATGTAAATTGAGGTTCATTGTAACCTCAATAAAATTACATCACATACAATGACAATGAATCATCATATATCCATGAGTAAAACATTCATTCTCAAATATATGTTTTGGTCGTCACGGCAGTGGTGCGTGTTTATGAAATTTGGCATAATGAAATAGACAGGGGTCAAATTTTGAAAATTCAAATTTCAATAATTTTCGAAAAAAAGTTTTAATTCTGACTAAATGAGAACAAAATCGCGGCTGCTAGAATTATGACAGGGAGAAAGCCCGCAACGCCATGTGGCTATGCACTGCGGTGAAACCTGCGAGCATCGACTGGAACTAGCGAACCATGGGTGGTACTGCGCTGAAATTCAGTGTAGCATTGCACCCAAACCTTACTGCGTGTAGAATAGTCTCTACCGCAGACAAAGTTGCCATGCCCCTGGCGGGATTCGAACCCTGGACCTCTTGATCCGTAGCCGAACGCGCTAACCACTGCGCTGATTTCACAACTAGGGGCCCATTTGTAAGGTTGAAATTAAGCGAAAATAAGTGTGTCCTTTAACATTTTTCAGTGCTTAGAATGAAATCTAATATACTTGTGTTGTATGAAATATAAAAGGGCATACACATGATACATTTTAATTGAATTTATTATTTTTACATTGATACACATCTATCTCACATGCAAAATGTCATTACCATCATGGTTTAAATTTTAACGATATTTATCTAAATTTCATGTTATTGTGCTTAAAATTGTACGTGTGTGATATAATGTAAAACATATGGTGAAATGGTTGCAATATTATACAATTTAACTTCGCTGGAGGAATGATTTTACCATTTCATAAATATAGAATCACTATAAAAAAAATTGTAATGAGATGCAGTTACAAATCCTTTGTGTCAAAAAGTAGCTGGAAGTGCATGCTGTGAGCATGAGCCGATATTTCAACATTCTTAAACAATGCTAAATATTTGCAGCGCTTTGACAACCATCAATGGCATGACTAGCAGTGATGGTAATGACTGAATGTGATGGTAATGCCGAAATTAAAGTCATTGCCATAACATTTTGTCGTTACCATCACACCCAACTTGTGAGGGTAATGACAATTCTGTGATGGTAATGACAATTTTGTGATGGAAATGACTGTGATGGTAATGACAATGTTTGTTTCAAAAGAAACAATAAATGATATAAAGACTTACCAGACAGACTATATTTGGGCATGGGTAACATGCATGTCTTATGTTTCTAGAGAGCGAAATTATACATTGGTTGCTTGAAAAGCATTAGAGATGTGAAGCGTTTGATAATGACAATGATAAAACACACTAGTTTACTTGCACTTGATAAATGATAATTTATGACTGACCCTATCAAGGATTTATCAAAAGCATGATATAAGCTGACAGAGGCCATCTTGAACTTCAGTCAAATCATTGATGAGTCAAGGAATTGTCTCCCCTTTGACTGTGATCAGCAATATAAGACAGTGTGATGGTATTGGCATTGAATCTTGGGACAGTGATTTTCAAATTTGAAATTATAGAAAAAAATGAACCTGTTTTTTTCCACTATTTACAATTTAAAGTTTTAGCATTATATTGTTATTCCACATCACTTTTATTTTAAAGTTAAGTGTAAATGAAATTCAAAGAATTGAACTTTTATACTTGATGTTTGGGACATGGGGAAATGAGCATATATCCTTTTGAGAAAATAAATCATAAATATTTTAAGAATAGACATGTTTTTAAATATTTACTTAGCATTAGTCGAAATGAAGTTACTGAACACTAAAATAGCTTTCTATAATCATATTTTACTCATTTACTGCTTTGTGAATCCTTGGGACGTGATATGGGCCCCTAGTTGTGAAATCACCCTAATAGGACTTGATGTTTAAAAAAATGCTGATTTATAAAGAATATTTGAGCACATTCCATTCTTAGAAACATAGCACAACCATGAATAAATGTAAAATGGCAAAGATCACAGTGACCTTGTATGCCCTACTGACAGTCGGTAGTGGTAAAACTAAAAGACGAGAGCCGTGTTGGTGTAAAAATAGATCCCTAACGACCCCTTTCAGCAGTGTGTTGAGCTGAATTCTTACTTATTCAATATATACTTTACTTACTGCGACCAGTGGATATATTATCCTACACTGCAAGTCATTGTAGAAAGACTTCAGCTCGCTTTTGACGATAATAACTTCTCCCGAACATGGCGATTGACCTTGCCCTTCTCGCAATCCCCCATTACGGGGAATCCCCTCTCATTTCTAAGAACTCATTTCCATATCAATAACCAACAATGCACATACATGGACAACAATACTGCATGTGATGTCAGGATGATTATAAAGTGAAAGTAATTAATTTGTAATTTATATATCAACCAGAATCTACATCGCACCTTGAAATCAGTAATATCAATTAAATCTATCTCAATTTCTCATGGTACCATGCCATTCTTACTTGACAAATAGGAATTCGTTTGATTCGCATTTGGCTAATTTGCAGTTATATGCACATCTGATTTCGTAACCAAATTTCATACGTAGTAAATATTTTTTTGTGTTCGAAAATGTGACTTTTTCCAAAAGTTAAAAAATACCAATGCAAAGTGTAACTTCTGCATACATGTAAATCTCAGCTTGAGGATCGCCAAAGATTTAAAACGTTACTCCAATCCTCGATCGTCGCACAAAATTGTAGATTCCCTCTTTGTTCACAGATATCAAGACTTGTGGCTGACTATGTCTTGATTGTGACTCAGTCCCATTGCCGCCATCGCGGTAGTGACATAGGAACGCACAGGTTAATCAATAGCTGTTCCATAACCGAACATTGGAAACAGTGGCATCATGGCACTACGACGTTCATCTATAGAATTTTTGGACCGAATCAATTTTCATTATGGTAGCTACATGGATAAACGTGCATTTCTTCGTTCAAACTCCTTTTTTCATGGTCGAATTCAGTTTTCAGTCATGAGAAGAAAATCTTCAAGGACTGGGCTGAATTAAGAAATTATTACCGAGTCCACCATCGTTGTAAATCAATAATCTCTACTCACACTCTGGATTTCTTTACGGCCCTGCCCGATAATTTTATTGAATTTTGTTTAGTATCTTTCCTTGCCAATCAGATAGGTATTTACAACCAATGTGAAACGGTGGTGATGAACCGGTGACAGGAGAACTGACCAGGTGAGATAGTTCATGAAATTATCAGGCACAACAGCGATTTATCAGTTTAAGGAGTGATTTATTTAAGTTTTAACCCTGGAGATTTTCGAGGATGAGGATATAAATCTTTAGAGTATTTTAAAAATAAATCAATGCTTCGTGTGGAATGAAGTTGTAATCTTGAATTTCAGTATCAACATTCATCCACTTGTCCCTTGGAAGTAACTTGAGTTCACAAAATAGACCAGTGTTTGATTGAGAACGATATGACTTGATGAATATCGATCAAATGGTGTTCCGAATATCAATCCCTGAGATCCTCAAAAACCGTAACTGATATTAGTCCAGTGGCAGGATCCCACATTTCAAGAAAAGCTTGTTTTGTCTATTAACAATGAGTTTTTTTTCATTTTTCAGTTGTCCCTAGTATATACTTGAAATTTAGCCCGGGTGGCCACTCGCCACCCTTGTGGGTTTTTCAAAATCCAAGATGGCCGCCATGGTGGCAAAAATAGTGAGCAAAAATCCATCAATGAAAATGGTTTTATTAAAAACGTACTAGAATCGTGATTTTGGAGTCATTATTATGTTGTCAAGGACAAGGAATATTATCATCCTATTATAAACTATTTTGTGATTCTTTTGAAAAAAAAATCCAAGATGGCCGCCATGGAGGTCAAAATAGTGACATAAATCTTTCGCTGATAATGACTATGGATATTGCCCGAGTAGATTCATAATGTTGGGTATTAAGATATATTTTTCAAGGACAAGGATTCTTTTGTCCTATTTTAAGACAATTTGTTGACTCTTGATAATAATAATCCAAGATGGCCGCCAAAGCATGCATTCAAGAACATCATCAAAATACCACAAATCGTACATTTTACACATAGTCATCCTCATCAATGATTTCGTCTGCAAAGTCATCAGGTTCGCCATGATTGTTGGCCGTGTCGTCTTCTTCTTGATTGACTGCTTCGTCAGTGTCCCTTGTGTTCAAAGGATATGAGCATCTTCTCAAGCAGGCCCGTAGCACCAAATTCGGGATGTACTTAAAAACACGATGTCACCTTGTTTTAATATTGTATACAGTACACCTTCGTACTTAAACTTACTCATCCTCAAAAGGTACGTTGGGTAAACGTTGCAATACTTGTCTACGCAGTATGCGTTATACTCAAACATCCACTTGCACTATCAGAATTTTCCAAAAATTAACATCCTATCTTCACTTCTTACGAAGTATATAGAGCCAGTTGTGTTTATTGTTATTGTCAATTTAGATACGTCAGACACGATACTTGTAACTTACATGCAAACGTTACGTACATCATCAGAATTTTCTCTCACGAAGTTATTTGCAATGCCTTTCAGGTTGAAAAACACTTTGGAATAGAAAGCCAAACAAAACATTTCTCCCTAAAATTTGTGCTACGGGCCTGTCAAGATACCTCGTTGTACCTGTTGTCATACACATTTGAATTAATTCGGTCAACTCACATATCACACTTATCAACCACAGCTGATGAGTGTGACTTTCAGTTTGTATCATTTTAACCCAAATGACGTTAACCATCCAGTTCTATCAGAGTACTTGTATTATAATTGTATTTATAAACATGTATAAACGTTAATTTTTATGAACCACAAAGTCTCCAAATCTACATTTTATAATTACCATCTGCCAAAGAGTTTATACTAAGCACTGAGAATTTCTAGTTATTTTCGTTAAGATGAAGAGGAAAATGAGGATGACGGGGAGAGGCAATAGAGAGTTTATCAATGTCTTAACGAGCTCTCGCACAGTCTGATTAAAATCGACCTTGTTCCGAGGATTAAATTTGCAAAAATATGCATCTACCGGGATACAAACATGTTCTGTAGATTCCTCTCCACAAGGACGGTTTGGCGTGGAACCTACGACCGATATGAGTTCGTATTCCGGTAGATGCACTATTTTGCAATTTTTATTCCACTGAAAACCGTCGATTTTAATCAGACTGAGCTCTCGCACTGACTGACCAGCTGCACCTGATCATTATGTAACATGTAGTTTTGATTACAAGGGGTTTCAGTCTAGCATACTATGACTACTTTTGGAATAATGAAATTTAAAAATCATAGTTTCCATCAACCAAAGATCATATTCCTAAACTTTAGCTTTCTAGCATTACTGGTTCCTCAAAGGGGAGAAGTCATGAAAAGATTTCAGGGAAGACCCCCTGAGACGCCCATATTTGAGGGGGAACCAAGGCCAAAGAAGAAACTTAAAGTCTTGATATAACAAGTTGCGATTCTGAAAATGTCAGCTTCCTATGTCAACTGGTTTCAGAGAAGAAGTCGTTTAAAGGTTTCACTTATAATGCCAGCCACACCCATAGGTGGGGAGATCAAATTAACAAACTTTGACCCCTAGGTGCAAAGTTAAGTACCTCATCACAAAATTTCAGCTTTGAGGTTGCAGCAATTCTGGAGAAAAAGTCGAAAATGTGCAATGGTTACAGATGAAGCTTGACGCCTGACAGAAGACCGCAGGACGACGACCATTGCAACAAGAGTCATCAGAAGATGACATATCCCACCGGTCCCACATAATTTGTAAAACATATCTTTGACAGATAATTGTATATCAACTACTTCATTGAGTTGGTTATACACATGCTGAGTTTCAGGTATAATGAAGGGCTTTAGAGTTCTGCTCCGAAAGCAGACCTATCTCTGAACAAAGTCAAAATTCAACATGTTTCTATGGAAATGGAAACAAATTTAAATTTTAAGAAATCTGAATATATCAAAAGGTACTACTTCAGTTTGTGGGTAATGCACATGGAAACTTTCAAAAAGATAACATTAAAGTTTTTTTAGTTCTTCTCCGGAAACGAAATAATTACGGACAGACAAACGGACGGAGAGAGAGACAGACGGACAGGACAACGACTATATCCCACGGTATTACATACCGGTGGGATAATAACCCATCTGGTTTTTCAAAGGCACATCTACACATGATGATTGTTCCAAATACAAAGTTTAATAGAGTTGGGCCTCACAGTTATTGAGTTCTTCCCTAGAAACAAAATCCGAATGCACAGACAGAAGGAAGAGAAGGAGAGAAAAGATGAGCTCTATATATATCAAGAGGCAACACTACAGGAGGATAATGGTCATATGACATGTTTACTTGAAAATGATCAAAACAGCTATAAAACGTTTACACAATTTTATTTTTCAAAAGCAACAGTACATATTGGATAACATCAATACCACTAAAGGTACACAGGATAACAAATAACATTGTTTGCATAAACAGTAGTTATGGTGTGGGCCTTCTACATGTATTAGTAGGCTATTATCAAGGGTCTACACTACCACACTTCAGGCTGTCTATGTATTATGGATTAATCTTACATTAAATTGTCATTTGTGATTATCAGATCATAGACAATTCATAGTACCAATTCATAATTTCCACAAACTAATCTCATAAAGGCTTGTTTATTTTCTAAAAAACACATTTTTCAAAACACAAAATAAAATGAAATAAATCTCAATCAGTGAAAATAACATTTTAACACCTAAGGTCAAAGTTGTCGAGGACATAAAAGAAAGATAATACAAAGAAAATCCTTTTGAAATAAATAACTTTAAAATGATTTACAAATATTCATAAACAAACATTGTAATTGATCTTGATTTGTGACATCTGAACATATTCAAACCAAGAATCGGTATCTAAATATAAGGCCCTTGGTCACTCGGTGACCTGAAATTGCGTTCTAAGTAATAATTTTGGACAAAAGTACACTTTTGGGCTGGCTAGTTGTCAAGCTTACCTAAAACACTGTTGGAATACATAAGATTGAGCAAACATTTAATCATGGACAACAATTTTTTTATGCACATATTCAATAAATGCACAGGAATTTTTGGTAAAAAAACAGACGACTAGAAAGAATAGAAAGTCGACCATCCAAACCCCTTAAACTATTAAAATAAAGTATTTTTACAATTTAAGGGGCTTGATCATTGACTGATGTGGTTTCTAGTCACTTGTCTTTGACATCACACGTCCGTCTGGATATGCATATTTTTGTATTCTATCTAGTTATCAAATGAAACAATAATGATGATATGAGTCTGTTTACATGCGGCACTCAATAATCAATTCAGCTATCTTTCATCTATATTACTAACGATAAATGCAAATGACATTATTAGACCATTGATAGTGCACAAGTTGTTAACCTCCTATGGGGATAACACAGGGCTTTGATAAGGCGTTACTTTGTCACCAGACCATATTCTAATTCATGAAAGAGTTAAAGCTTTCAACATGATATCCAGAACTTTTTGTTCGATCTAGTAATTTTTGCGTTTTTTTTTCAAATTGTAATCTAAATAATTGACAAAAGTACATTTTTAGTCATGGTAGTCATATAACTTATTCATTTTTATATCTTGTTACTTATAATTGGTTATGTCTGTACCTTTAAAGGGACACCGCGTCGAGGATAAAAATCATTTTATGCGTATCTACCTATGCTAATTTACATGTCTTCTAACAAGTCACAGACACCCAATTTCAGACAATTGACGTAATTGGTAATAAAACCTCTGCATGTCGACAGTGAAGTGAAGCATAACTCGTTAGCAGACACTCTAATCAGCTTAGTTAGATAAAGATGACTCATTTTTATCATCGACGCAGTGTCCCTTTAAAGCAATAAGACAATGATCAAATACACGTGATTCTGAACTTCAAAACAATCACCGACTCAAGTAGGGATCATGATCATGTTCACTAGAGTCAATAGTGCTAAATATTGTCAAGGGAATTAGCAAGTGTATTATCAACATAGGCTCTTTTACCTCATAAAAATAATCAAGGGAGACATATCACCCATCACAAATCTGAATGTACTCCATAAACAAAGGAATACAATTACGAAGACTACTACCAACAATGTCAAGTTACATTGTCCATTTATCGAACATAAATCACAAATTTCACCATTATACTGTCACTATAATGTATAAACTATCCTTGCTCTAGCCACTTCTAAATGTACTTCAAAGACATGGTTGAACTAGCTTTAAAATGATAACTCTCAGCAACAGTCAGTGCTTCTTGATAAAATAACACCATTTATAACCTTTGATATAATGTGACTCCAACAACATACTTAATCAAACGTTATCATACGTTATCAAACAACAATATCTTCTACAGGGGAGAAATAAACATGTTTTTCTATCACCAAACTTTCCATACTAAGTATCAGTATACTACAAAAGCAAAGCTCATATCTACAATACATTGCTCTTCATAAACATTCATCAAAATATCATTTCTACTGAAACAAAGTAAATTTCAACTTATGTTTTTGTGTCCAACAATCTCTAAGGCATTCAGAGTAGCCTCCCCTTAATCTAAAAGATGGATATCACACGGCTAAAAACAAGAATGGGGTAAGAAAATCAATAAATCCGGAAAAAAAGATCATAAACTCAACAAAAACAATCAAGGCAAAACATGAAACATTTGATAATCAATGAGTATTTTTCTTCAAAAGATTTACTTTAAAAATTATGGATCATCAATGAAGATATATTGAAGGATGTCACCATGTCCTTAAAGGGGCAGTAGCACGTTTTATGCAAATTTTATTTTTTCAAATTTCCCATGTTAAATGACAGTTTGTGTCATTTATATTTACTGAAGAGGGTAACACATCTTATTACACAAACCAATTATCCGTAGTGGTAATAACAGTGTTGCGTATAAAACCAAAATTGCATGGCGGCCATTTTATTGTGAACACATTTTATTATTTTGAATGGCAAAAACGATTCTCATGGCTTTACAGAACCACATACACTCATATTTTAACTTGATTTTCCGAAGAGAGAAGGGTTTTTTACTGTTGGTGACATTATTTTTCAAATAAATTTCATCAACTTATTTCAGCGAAAAACATGCTACTGCCCCTTTAACACTGTTGGATTATGTGCTGGTATGTGCACGGCACATATAATCATCTTAATCCTTCACATCAAGAACTGATATATATGATGATGATATGCATGAATGCACTGCAGGGCGGTGTCAATCTAAAACAAATGTGCTTGTGAAACACAATTCTAACAGCAACACAAAAGCACTAAAAAGCTGCATCTATTTCATGATAATTTATGCATATCATACAAAAACAAAATAAAAACTTTTTTTTCTGAGTTGAAATTCTTAAGCTCTGTTCTACATTGTAATACACTGACTATCCCCGAAACTAAATGGGGTTATATAAAATGCAATCTTTCACCCTAAACCTACTCAATCTCATTAAAATAAGAGTGAATGAAGAAACGTCCCTTGTTCGTTGATCGGAGTACTACCCTGCAGAGATCATGTCAGGTGACCTTCAGTGACCTTTCACCTTCAATACCAAGTCAAGCAAATCAGAGACCTTCTTAGATGTGGCACTGAATGTGGTGTTTCGTATATCAACTAA
This sequence comes from Gibbula magus, assembly GCA_936450465.1. Taxonomy (NCBI): domain Eukaryota; kingdom Metazoa; phylum Mollusca; class Gastropoda; order Trochida; family Trochidae; genus Gibbula; species Gibbula magus. Next base: position 52,182,433 of record OW388296.1, on the reverse strand, counting down.
AGTCGATCAGATTGCTTTCTAGCCTCGTCGATGATATAACCTCTATGATGCAACAATCGGATAACAGATGTAGCGAGGTACAAGTTTTATGTTCAATCTGATTTGCATGAGATTGAAATTTACTCGTCCAGTAATAAAAGATGGCAGATCCATACAAATCCAGATCCATTGACAAATTTTGGACGTGTAAATTTAACCCCCCGCCTCCTCCAAGGCATAAGTCGCACCAATCTCCATCACTGGCTAAGCTTTGTTGCCTTTCTTACCTTTTTAGTAACAGCTTGTCAGCACTGCACAGCAACATCATATTGCAGGCTTAAATTAGCCAGTGATAGAGACTGGCATGAGATGACTGTGGGGGAAGTTGCAGTAAATTATACAGAGAAAATATTAAATGTTCATGGACACTGCACTGCCGCCAAACAAAACTCTGGTTAGTAAACAAATATCAAGTCCTACTACATTAATCATATTTGCACATCAACTGATATCACTTTCAATATCATTGATATATTATCATGTAAACTTAAACTAAGTTAAAATATTTCTTACATACACTCATGCATGTAATAAGACAGAAGGTCCACTAAATCTTCAAAATGAGACAAAAAATGGACTGATTTTTGTTGTGTATAAGCTCATACATGTTATAAAAGTTCTTGAGGTTATTTACTGCTAAACAGCTCAGAAGAGAAATTCATTAAGAGTAAATATTATGAAAGATAAAATTGGATTTTTACAAAGAGTTGATCAGAAATCGCTAAATAATCATATACAGTAAAAGGAAAACCTTGGATAATCATCTTTTTACAAATAAAAAACCTTCCATTCAAAGCTCATATATATAAATTTGTTCAAAACCCTGTAGTCAATTTTCAAGGGAGACAATTTGTTCAATGATAGAAGTGCTCAAAGTGATTGAAGTGCCATATAATCCCCACTTCCAAGACAATATTCAGAATTTCTACTTTTAATATGACTTTACTCTGTCCAAAAAGCCAACTGAATCATGAGGTGTCTTTCACTGAATGAAATAGTAACACTTTAATCTCCTGAGAAGAGGTAATTTTCACTAGATATTACAGCAATTTCAATTCTCAAATATTATGTTCCGACTCTAACAATATTGTACAAAAGGAGTTTAATATAATCTTTTTGGTAGTTGGGCACATTTAAAAAATATTCAATAAAACACTTTTTTTCAAAATACCTTAAAATGTTCTTGAAAAGCAATGATCATTTTATATGAGCATATTCTGTAAATATAGCTTTACTAATTTAAGACTTTATGATATAGAATGAATTAATGAACAACTCCAGGCAGCAAAAGAAATTTTCCAGAATACTTTTGTTACATAGAAGTTGTGAAGAGTTAAAATAAAATGTACTGAAGTTTCCAGTCTGATTAAAGTTGACTCTCTTTGGAGACATTGAACAAAACATTGCTTTTAATCGAATACAAACTTGCTAAGAGTTCCATCTCCAAACAGTCTGACGACGCTTCTTATGGGCACACGTTCTGGGGCTAATTCAGTACAAACTCTAATCATTAGTGGACCAATCACCATGGTGGCCATTTTGAATGAATTCAGAATCATTTGTTCAAATGTTACAAATATTGCAGCCACAGCCTCTACAGCCGACAAAAGTTCCTGAGCCCCTGACGGGATGCAAATCCCAAACCACATATTCCGAAGCCGCGTTTACCTCTGTGATATTCCATGAACTAGTGTCAGAACATACGCCTATAAGGCACATCATCAGTCCTTGTAGAGAGAAATCAATTGAATGAGTTTGTATCCCAGTAGATTCAATATTTTGCATTTTTTATTCCTTGGAACAGGGTCGATATTATTACATTTGTACGGATCAGGGCCCATATTTTCGAAGCTCTCTTAGCGCTAAGATAGTCGTTGGTGCCATACATTAACATTAGATTACGACTATCTTATCCAGATTATTATCTTTAAAACAATTTCATGCTAATGTTTTTTTTAAAAAGAAGAACTTCAATCTTTTTTTCTAAATCTCATAGGAAATGAATAAAATTTAACATAGAGATATTTTAAACATATTTTTAAACAATATTTATCACCAGAAAGTTTCTCCTCTTGTTTGAAATCAGTATTCAGGTGTGTTGATATTTTCCTCTCTTCACTTGGGCTGATCACTTGAGTCGGTGTCAAAACTGCATTGACTTGTTGGAAACCTGAAAACAATCATTATTTGAAACAAATGAAAGAAAAAACATTTCAGATCATAAAAGTAAATATATAGTTCCCTTTCTTGTTATTATTATATTTGGATGTTCTTCTGTTTAATTTTTTTCTATTTTTACTGACAGAAAATCAACATAAGGACATCCGGAGGCAATTTAACGACTAAAAGATACCTAAAACTTAAGGCTGTGCAATATTATTGCAATACATATATTTTGCTATACACGGTTGTGCAATACCCATTTTGCAATACGATTTCCATATCGCAATATATATTGCACCAACAAATATTAAGTCAATTGTATTCATTTATCTTGTAAAAGGCACATTTACTGGCTTAACTTGTGTTAACAAAATTATTTTGAAGTGCTAGAATGTGTGTTGGACTGTATTAGAAATGATCTTTTTAAAGATCTGAAAGTCATTTTATCAAATGAGTCATGTTTGAACTCCAAAAAGAAGTATAAAAGTTGAATGTAGAGTTTATTTAGGATGTTGCAATATCATTGGCACTAGTTAAAATGGTTTCTAGAGAAATATCTCATTGTCAGAGGCTCAGAGCAGAGAGTATTGCAATACATTACAGTTCAGCAATACGTATCACAATGCAGAAATTGAGGCAATAAACAGCCTCTATCATATAATAGTGAATATATGAGACTTTATTTTGCTTAATCAATTTTCTTTCTTACATTGTTATTCATGTTCAAGACATTCAAACATTATCAACTGGTTCAACCTCGCAAATTTCTACCATTTAAGTCTATAGTCATTTTATTTTCATTTCCATAGGCTTTAATTTTTATCTCAAGGTATCTCAAGTCAAGTGGTAAGGTAATGTTAACCTTGATTAAAGCAAACCCTTTTCATTCTCTGTATGTCATAATGATATATTATCATTATTTTGACTTCGTATCAAACAAAGTTCCTGTCCCCTCTGTCGGGATTTGAACCACTGGTCTCTTGATCAGAAGCCTTACTGAGAACATAATGAACATAGGATACTGCACGTCAATACAAATTTAACCGAATCTAAAACCGTTTCACCAACAAACACCAATAAAATGTATTTAATTCATGGAAAACTTACAGTTAGCTAAAACATTATCAAAAATATTGTTTATGATACATACTCATTTACTTGTACTTCTGTATGAAGTTGAGATGGAAGGTCTTGAAATGCTTCAGAACTTTCTCGATTTCTTCCACAGGAGGCAGGATGGTGATCCTGAAGTGGTACGTGCCTTCCTTCTCACCGAACCCGCTTCCTGGAACTGTACAAATCCCTGTCTCTTCGAGAAGTTTGAAACAGTAGAAAGCATCGGGAGTCTTCCCATCCTTTTTGGCTTCTTCTACGGCTTTCGGGGGAAGATAAATCTGAGGGAAGGCGTACATCGCGCCTTGGACTTCATTACATGTAATACCGTCGATAGAGTCAAAAGTTTCCTTCACAAGATTTGCTTTCCTCTTAAGCTGGGACAGAACCTCATCTTTTTCTTTTGTGAACTCTTCGTAAGAAGGTTCTCCTGGTTTCGGAGGGTTGCTAACAACATCCATTACAATCTGGCCCGATATTGGGGGACAGAGTTTTGCCGAGATACTCTTCAAATATTGAGTCTTGACATCAGGGTCGAGGTTAATGACCTCTGCATATCCTCCTCTGTAGCCACATTCGCCCATGTAACCTTTAGATGCAGACATAAACGATGCCAGCTCCATTTGGTTGAAGCCTTCACCCATCTGCATCATTACTTTCTTAAAAGAGAAAAACTGACTTCCTTTGGCATAGATATTGTGTTGGTAGACTTCGTCAGCCAAAATGAATAAATTTTCTTTCTTTGCAAAGGTGATGATGGATCGAATGTTGTCCTCCGTTAAGACTTGACCCGTTGGATTTCCAGGATTGATTACCACGATTGCACGAGGCTTACAGTGAGGTTTTGCCGCTTCAATAGCTCGTTCGAGTTCGGTAACATCCAAACCCCAATGTTTTTCTTCATTAAGGTAATATCTTATCGGGTATGCATTAAATTCAGCGATGGCAGCAGAGTACAATGGATATTGTGGAACAGGGATCATAATTCCAGCCCGATCGTCACCTAATTTTCCAGTCAAAAGCAAAGTTAGGATAGACTTGATTCCGTCACTCGCACCCGTTGACAAAACAATATTATCTGGACTTGCCGGAATACCATCCCGCTCGGAGATATAATTTGCAATATCCTGTCTAATGACGGCAATTCCTGAACTGTCGCTGTAAGAGCCGATACTTGCACCACGACATCCATCTAAAATTCTCCTCGCTCGATTTTTTGCATCTTCGGGGAAATCAGGACTGTCCAGTAGAGGCGGGTAGGTACAGAGTGCAATGACCTGCCTGATGAAAGTTATGGGAGTCTGGCCTGTTGCATGACAATCTCCTATATTCGCCTTTGTTACTTTCGTAAAAGGCTTTTGAGCTCCTGCTTTTAACTCTGCATCAATCGCATTAGCACGCGCGACGATCGGCCCCCTGACAGCATATTCCATAAGTCGAACATTCGGATTCAGCGTCTCCAAAGTGAGCACTTTTCCTGACGCGTCCCCTTGGCCTTGTTGTTGACTGGCCATGTTTCACTGTTCAAGTTGATCGGAATACAACTTACTTGCAGCAAAGAATCAGCGGTAATCACTCACAGATCTTGGAATTGATCAAGCAATTGTCTATTGTTCATTTATGCAATGCCAATGTTACTTATGAAACGTAGATCTCACAAGTGCACTGTCTATTTTCATACCGCAATGCTCCCTGTTGTGTTTCGTCAGCTGCACAAGGGCGGGTAACTCTGATCTGTGTTCGTCGTTCCGGTTAACCTTCAAAGAGGTCACCTAACAATGACACACGGCACGTACATTAGCTGTAAATACTGATCTTACGTGATTTTCTGCTGTTCCCGACCATTCCTTTACAGTTTGTACGTTCAGGACAGTTTATTAGGTGCTTTCTAACACTTAAGCTTGCCCAACAATGCACGTTATTCCAGCTCTGTTGATAGTTGACACGCCCCCTTTTGGCTTTTATGATATTTCATAATGTCAAATTGATGACGTAACTTTATAATAATCTAGGTAAAATATTCTAAGTTTGTACACATACATTTACAAAATAATCATTGCAAATTACATGGTCCTTCGAAATTATAAGCCTCTATATCAACAAATAACTAAATTTATACAAAATTTGGAAATAAACTAATATTATAGCCTGCATGCTTTATCAAAGTGTCATCTTTTGTAAGTTTCCCCATTTGCAATATAGTTTAAATATTTGTTTTTCATATATTTTGTGTGACTGTGACTTACATTAAAATGAATTAATTAAGAAATACGTTATTTCATTTAATCACTTAAAATTCGATTTCGATAATATTTAGGCCTTTGCCTAGGTAGGCCTACTGCAGTGTAGCCTACATAGCCCGTGCAGCTATATTTTCTGTCTCCCTGTAGACCCGTTTTCTGGCGGGTGGGGCTGCTCCAAGTTCATGGGTTATATACTATAGTTTTAATTTAAATCTCTTTTAAAGTGAGTATAGACTCAATCTGAAATATCAACTGCAGTTTTCATTGATGTTTCAGATTCTTTTATTACCGTTATCTTTACAGATAATTGGCATGAACATACTTTATAGTATACATATACGTGTTGATACAGGTTTGGTACAGACATGGTGACAGTGAAATGATGGAGGATGTACAGTTATAGAAGGTTACTTTTTACTGATTAATTCATTCCTTAATGAACTAGCCTTATATAAATATTTACCTAAGTTACAAAGTACCTTAACACTGTTTACGCTAAGCAATTGAATAAGTTTAAATACTGATGGATATTTATAATAATATGGCTTAATATACTTTATTCTATAAATATGATATAATGGACATTTATGTATGAAATGGAATTCATCTTCGGTATCGTCTTTACACATTTGGCATTTACGATTTGCATTATCTAAATGTTGGTATCTGCCGGTTTCTACCGCTAAGTTATGGGAGCTAAGTCTAAATTTAGTTAAATACTTCCTATATAAATGTGGGATAGATTTACATAAATAATACTGAAGAAAAGAGTTATCAATAATATTTTTATGAAGTACACATTTCGGCGAGCTGGACAACTGGCTAAAAATAACATGAATAGCCTGATCATTAATTCTTTGTCTGATAACTGAGAGATAAGTATGTAGTTCCTGCCGCAACCACATTTCACTTAACCCAATATTTGACAGAATACATTTGACCTGATATGCCCAATTCTTAACACCACGCGTCTCCACCTCCTCATACAAATTCTCGTAACAACCCCGAAAGATACTGTTATCAGACACAATGAGCCTACACCAATATTTAATCATATTATACTGCCTTTTAAATAACTCTGCATATACCATAGAATTGCATGTTGATTTCTTGACACCTAACAACCTTTTACAAAAATCCAAATGTAATCTTTCAATATTTAATCCTTTATCATATCCCCATATTTCAGACGCATAAGATAGTATACTGCCGACGTAACAATCAAAAACCGATAAGAGGGATTCCGGGCTCAGGGAAAGTGCCTGATACTATTATAAATAGAAAAGAGTGCCTTCCTATCCTGATCAGATAATTGCTACTGTGCCTTGGAGAATCGGTTATTATAGTTAAAAACTATTCCTAAATACGCAAAGCTATCGACAACCTCTAATACACTACCATTATATAACCAATATTCTGATGATTTAACTTTACCACCTTTTCTGAAAACCATAACCTTCGTTTCATGAATGATCAACGTTATAACTGTATACACAAACAAAATCTGTGATCTTCTTGAGTAATCCTATAATCCTTTAAACCTCTAATCCTCTCCTCTACTCCAGTAATCCTCTACCCCAATGACTTCCTCAATCAACTGTAGAAGTTTTGGCACATTACACTAAAATCACATCCTGTGCTGTTCCATTATAACATATAGGTAATGACATAATTCTGCCTTGACTTTTTGTAAGAGTTTTGGCATGTAGAAGTTTTGGGAGGTAATCATATACAGGCTATAGGCTCTCAGTGGCAATTAATTGATTCCGAACCGCATAATTATAACCTAGGTATTAAACTGACTCGTCAAAATTATGGAGATCGACGGACATGTTACACACGAAACAACCTAAATAATCAGGTCTTTGAAGGGCATTTAGAAGTGGTATACATAAGAACATGAAGATTTTCTGGATAACAACTTCTTTAATGTGAAAATACACGACGTTTCGGAGGACATACTCACTCCTTCATCAGGTGGAATGTAAGGGAATAACAAAATATGGTACATTTATATAGCAAACAAAACAATGGTGAGGAAACTCAATCAGGGGAGGATTAACATGCATGAAAATGGTATACAATTGGGATTTGTAATACAAACATGATGGAGATGAAGTATGAGAATGATGAGGATTTGCAATACAAACATTAATTAGATAAACAAACAATGGCATGTAGGCTTTATTGAAGATATACATAAACACACATGATAAATGTCATCAAGAATATGATGGTTTTGAAAAGAAAATAAGTTTATTCTATTTAACCAAATATATTCAAATTAAAGGCGTTGCAGCACGTTTTGCGAACTGAAATGAAGTGATTTCACTAAAAGGCAAATAACTGTCACCAATGACTAAATAAAGCTCTTGAATCAATAAAACGAGTTCTAAAACGAATGTATATGTCCATTTCCCATCGAACGCCCATTTTAATGTGATCACATTAAAATGGCCACTCGAATGTAGTTCGATACATTTACACTCAAAGGAAAGTTTTAAATATGATACAAAGATGGGGTGGTTAACCATCTTGCTGTCTAAAATCTCAAAATGGCATATGACCTAGCTAGTTCCACAAAATTCCACAAAATTGTCGTTTTATATACGTCGCACCATTTTCTACCAATACCGATAACCGTTTTCTAAGTATACGGCTTATCGAGTCGTGCAATGTAACATATTGTATAAACTTTAATCATAAATGACCATTTTGAGAAAAAATAACATGCACAAAACGTGCTACAGCGCCTTTAAAGGTACATCCATTGTGTTGTTTGCGGTCACATATGTTAAACGTTATAAATTGTGTAATATTATCGAGAAGTACTGACTGTTGCCGAAAAATGCCATTTTGATCTTATAGTCGACTCAGTATACGGACGAAATAAAGGTAAAACTACCGATATCTGATCGAAAACCGGACAATGCACCGCGGGTGGCGCGCGTCAATTAGTCAAATGTAATTTTGGAAAGTTATTTACAACAGACTAAAAGAAAACTTTAAGTTGATAATGTTTAATATGTATTATAACTATTGTACATGTAAATGGAACGTGTACTTTTGGTTTCTGCGCAAGTATAATATTTTTACTCGATTTTAATTGGAAACTAGTAATTATTATATAATAGGCGATTGGGGATGAATATGCAAGTTCAGTGAAATTATATGAACTAATATCAGCACATATCGTATGGCGGCATGTATAAAAACCGAATAAAATTTTATGAAACACAATGGATGTACCTTTAAAGCTGAAACAAATATTGGCCTATAGAGGCGATCACTTAACTGTCGACAGAAAAGCATATTGACTCATTTGACCATAGTCCTAACTGTTCAAACCATGGCCAAATTACCTTTTGATTGTAATTTATTGTTTCCTTTTGTTCCTGTATTACATTCATTATAAAACAATTTTGGACTGGTTAATTCGATCATTATCTGCTTATCTAATTTAACTGTTAACATGAATTGAATTCAAATGATTTCATTAAATTTATTCATACAAGGTTTACATAACTTATTTTATTAATTTAAGTATCTGCGATGACAAAAACATATGCTAACATATATTAAATACAGGTACAATGACAAAGAAATGCATGCATTATAAAACAAATAGTACTTGTATATATAAGAGGTATCTTATGTTCAATCTAAATAAATTTAGATCGACTGTCCTTATAACCTAATATGCCTGTTGATCTAAATTAATTTAAATTGTATGCGTCTTATGTTCATCTAACTTTCATAAGGTAGCAAATATCGCATGTCGTCAACATCATCACCAGGAGAAATCAACGAATCAACAGCTTGCACTTTATCGGTAACATATTGACGGCTTTTAACAGCTTGTCTCTCGCGCTCCTCACCATCTCACATGCTGCAACCTACATATAGTTTTCATGATATTCTGAGGCAGTAACCACGGAAACGGTTCAGTTTATCGCCCGTCCATGTTGCAGGCTATGCTTGCAGGAAGTTCAGCGGTATCCCATATTGGTTTAATGAAATAATGTCAAACACATAACGAATTACATGTACATGTGTGTACAATGCAGTGTTGTTCCCAGGTAATCTGCTGAGGGGGTCATTTTGGCCATTCTGAACAAGTGGGACCCTTTGAAATGGTAAAAGCATCCTACTTCTTCAAATTTTAAGGGACACCAAGCCAAAAAGGTTCGCAAATGTCCCCAGGACCCTAGTTGTCTAGGAACAACACTGCAATGTATATAAGTATATATAATATTGACATGGTAAATACTCAGGATCTCGTTATCCTACGATATGCTTATAGCGTATAGATAAAACGTGGGTATAAAATATAAACATACCTCCATATTAAACTCGGATGTCGCTGTAATTGTTTAAACCCTGTTTACCGTTATCGTACAATATGCCTATAACATATACCGGTAGGTAAAATGTAAGTATAAAATATAATCCTACTTCCGTATTAAACTTGGGGTAGATTTAAATGTTTTACCTATGTTTTATCTTCCTTATATACACTAGCTGCTTTGTTTCTGTGTGTCAACTTTAACAATAACTCCTGTAGTCGTATGAAATACATATATAGAACATCATACTTGTGCATTTGGATCGTTTGTATTGAACGAGAAGATGTCATGGAAGCGGAGGAACAACGAGTTCGAAGAACGAGTTGTTCCTCCGCTTCCATGACAGCTTCGAGTTCAATACAAACGATCCAAATGCACAAGTATGATGTTCTATATTTATTATATACCCCTTTTTATTAGCAAATTGGTAAACAAATAAAATTGTATAAATTTACTGGGACGATGTGCTGCGTATTGATACACGGACGGTTGCTTGACCAGCACGTCTCACGATTTGATGTCTTAATAGTATCTTTATTTTCTCATTTGTCAGCCCAATAGAGCTTTAAGTGAAAGTTTCTACAGTGTGGTAATATAATTAAACCATCAAATTTGCTTTACCATCATTTAATTATAAAGCACTGAAAATAATAAACAACATTCAGGCTTCCGTCCGTCGTGCTTCTTTCGAATGACATAACCATGGTTATGACGTCACACTAGTAAACGGTTGTGACGTCACAGTGACGCGGCATCGCTAGCGAAGCTTTCGGCAATGCTTTCGATTCCCCTTACACTTTGCGCTTTTCTGCCTTGTAAATGATAATTTGAGTAACATTTTCCCTGCTTGTGCTGTTAATATTAGGCCAAATCCATGCTAATACTTTAATCAACTGAAAAAATACTAGCAATGTTATTAAAACATAAATTCCGGAGATTTAATTGGGAAAACATTGAAAAGTACGGAAAATTCCGAAAAGTGCCGAAGTTAAGAGAAAGTAGAACCGTCAGCCGTGCAATACGGAATTCACCGTGCAATACGGACATCGACCACGTAATAGATACATGATGACACAAGTGGTGTATACAAAATATCATCGAGCTATCGTCTCACGAGGGGGCGGAGCCCCCGAGTGAGTGATAGCGAGATGATATTTTGTATACACCCACTTGTGTCAATCGTGTATCTGTTTTATCCAATGGGCAACGTTCGACAAATATGCGCCCTGTCACGTGACATGATTTTCTGTCTTGAAAAATCAGCTTTACCGTTTAACCGTTTCACTTAAGGAAGTCAGTCGGGCTTTGGAACCAGTCCCGCAGGTCCTTTTCGCGGCTGGTGTTTTCGAGCCATGTGAAATTTCTTCTTACATCAACATACAGAATTGTGAATAATTATCATCCCCAAATGACGGTTCATTATTTTCCGCTGGATTGATTATCTTCGTGTTAATCTATGACAATTTAAAAACAATGATGTTGTTTTAGAATTGTGTTTATAGTTTCTAATCAGCTGATTATTTGTTTTATCAGTAAAGGAGTGACATTTGTTTTTTTTCTACTGAGCGACACACAGCCCTTTGATGTCATCTGGTTTTGCAACAATGTTGTAATTACTCAAGGTCGTCAGCCAGGTGTCTGTAGCTCCGCCCTTCGACCGCCCTGCTGCTCCACTGTCGTCCTATCAGCGAGTTTAAAATAACTGTGGCTGATAAATAAGTGACGTCATAGATACAACCATACTTTCCTTGATACATGATATATCGTCTCAAAAACATCAAAGGGAATTTAACCGCCCATTGGATAAGGAAACCGTATTGCACCCCTGTATTACTATCTTAAGTTTACATGGGTATATAATAAACGTGCTGACTTAGCGGTATTTTGGGTGTTCATAAATTGCGCGTGGGATCCATCTAACTTGAAAACCTCGATCGCTCACAGTCGGTAACAATCATGTGGATTACTCTTTCAATTCCTTTTTTTTTTTTTTTTTTAAATTTAATTTTTTAAATTTTTTTTTAATTTATTTATTTATTTTTATTTATAGTTTAAACAACTGATTTTGTTCAGAACCAAGTTGAAATTAGCAATAAATCAATTGCTGGTTTACACCCACTTACTGTACATAGCAAAAACGTTTTATCCCGGAAATGATTGAGGTTATTAAAAAACCAGTCACATTAAAATCAGACCGTTATATACACTATACACAGTATATTGTGTAACGTAGTAGGCCTACAGCTATTTACGATCTGATTTTAATGATACTGTTTAAAAGCTCTCAGGATTCGTGAATACCCTATTATACCTTAAAGTCAAAAGGTTATAAAAAATATTCTCCAAGAAAAAAGCATGGATAATGTGGGAGGGTATTTTTTTATTTTCAAAATAGTTTTAACTTTTAGATAGTGGAAGGAATTTGGCTGCTTAATATACAGTTTAGTCTTGAGAGGTAACTAGGCTATACCTACTCCGTTTTTTACCGCATGATCCATTTTCCAGATTTAGAATAAGCGAGTGTTAATTAGATTCATGCGTGCATACCGTGAAATTGACGAGGCAGAATAACATATAACTGCGTCAACATTTTCTCGCAGGTTCACACATCGTCAAGTCCTTTCATTACGAGATGCATTCAAGGGAAGCAACTCGTGAAGGCTTATTTCCCACTTTCATTAGTCTTTAACTAACCTTCGGGACACATTTTTTTTGCAAAATTTAAAAAAGGGCTTCTAATTGAAAAATATTCTTGTACCTATTTTGACTTCAATTCATCATCATGAACCTGGCGATATTTAAGAACAAACTTCAAAATACTTGTAGCGTAGTATATGACCATGCAGTGTATGTTTCTTTCCCAATAATCACACAGATACATGTATTATATACCCCGAAACAGCAATAATGTTATTTAAAAAACTGGATTGTGCAGATGAACATACCTATTTCCTTTATGTCCAAAACATTTGGCAATCGTTACATAAAATAGTCTCTTTATGTACGACATTATTGGAAATTGTGATGTATACATACGGTTTAATAAAATAAGGGAGATAACCCTGTGCACCTTAGTGCATTGCTCTGGCGTCGTTCAACTTCACTGGTTTAATCCTTTAAACTAGACTCTAGAATATAATTTCTTATAGATAAATTATGTGGTTAGATATAGTAACGAGAATTGGAATGCATACATGTACTTAAAGGGAGGGTTCTGTCGCCATCTTGGATACACTGATATATGTTCATATGGTAACTCTTAACATGTCGTAAAACTAATAAACAAGTTTTTCCTACTCGCAGCGCCGATGAATGGCTTCAGTTCTCATTGCGTTTATTTTTCAACAAATATGCACTTGTGTTTATCAAGTTGTGAAATATAAAGTCGTCAAAATATTACCTTCATTAGTATCTTTCAATTTCACTGTGTATAATCACGTATTAATAACATATATATGTGTAAGCAGGTATATCCTCTCGAATTTCGTTCCCACAAAAAATACCCCGATAGAACCCTCTTTTTAATTGTTATAAATTAAGACCATCCTTTTCCAAACGCTTTCGACATGTCGCAGAAATGTAGAAATGAAACCAACACTTTGCCCAAGTGATGATTATGCGTAACGACTCTATTGAAAGCCACATGAAGTGTTAAAAGAACAGCAAAACCATATATCATGTATTTGAATTTCTTCCGATTCTGGAAAACCCTTTTGTCCGGGTGGGTTATGTCCGGGTGGCTTTTGTCCGGGTGGCTTTTGTCCGGGTGGCTTTTGTCCTGCTCCCCTTTTCACAATGGAGGTCACGTGACATGACCTCTGCGGGGTACTTGTCAGATCGACGAACGAGTGCTACGTTCTATCTGATTTAAATGAGATTAAAGGCTAATACACTAAACGCCAAAAGAAACGTTACCCCTTTTTTAATTTAAAGATCATAAAAAAGTTATGTGCTCAGAGGAACTTTATTGTTTATTTATTATTTTATTTTAACATCTCATAAGTTAAAGCTTTTGTGCTAAACTTAAAGACTTGAGAATGTACTGATAATTACGTTATCGCCATAGTTTCATGGGTGGGGTCAATTGTCCGATCATAAGAAATGGAAGGGGAAATTGTAAGAAAGGTCATAAAGTGAGCAATAATATAATCGTATACTTTGATATTTTATACACATTTATAAAAATATAAATCAGATATTTTTTGGATGAGATTTATTCGTTATTTTTTAAAACATTGACACTATCCTAATATTTGTCATGTTTCTCTTCAAGGCGCAAGTGCATGCGCGTTCTAAGATAATGTTTTGGTTAAAATTTGTTTTGGGAAGCTTTGACTCATTTAAAATATTATATTTGTATCTGAATCTAACTCTTGAACATTTTACACATTTGTGTTTTCATCTGAAGAATCATATTCCCCAAAGGAAGCCCATAGGAATCGTACCTTGCATGAAATGCACGTGCAAACAGTTGGTAACGGGTAAAAACTAACCCTGTATTAATTATTTCATACTATAATTACAATGCCGTGAAAACGTTATCTTACGTTAACTTTATCATTATGACGTGTCATTGGCAACTGTCACTTTTACAACGGCGTCGTCGATTGCACAACTAGATTCAATTGCAACCAATCAGGACCCTCCATTTCTGCCCTCGGATTCCGGCCATGTAGAACATAGGTTAGGATCGGAAATCGGAGGGAGTAGAACCTCTGTGGGAAGAGAATGCAGCAGACTATGTCGGATACAATAATTTCATTTTTCATTCTTAATGATGTTAAAGAATGTTATGTTTCTTAGCCATAACCTCTCAAATAAGATTACCATTATCCTTCACAGAAAGTTTGCAAGTGTCACTCGTTGTTTATAAGGTCTGTACAACCTTCCATTAGTCTTCATTTGAACCTAATATTCATCTGATCCTATTTTTACTGAAGTCTTTCACAGGAAAGCCTTTAAAAGTGTGCCTCAACTAATTATGTCACACCGCCTATAACATGTTTAACATTTTTAATGGAAATTTAAAATCCATGCAGGGAGTATTACCATAATTATCTAAAATTGAAGGACTTCTATCACACTCAGTGGCCACTGTT
The DNA here is from genome assembly GCA_936450465.1 of Gibbula magus. Taxonomy (NCBI): domain Eukaryota; kingdom Metazoa; phylum Mollusca; class Gastropoda; order Trochida; family Trochidae; genus Gibbula; species Gibbula magus. Next base: position 52,167,430 of record OW388296.1, on the reverse strand, counting down.
TGTCCTCAGGGCTGATTGAGAGCGGACCACATCGCCTGTGGCGAGAAGATGGTTAATATTTGCTCATTGTTCATATTAACCTCCTCGCTGCCACCGTCGCTGTTTCACTCCTGGCACATGTTTCCGCAACTAATGGAGACCGTAATAAGCAAACAAAGTCGCTCCATCTTTCTGTGTCAAACAGCTTTCACAGTCACATTCCTCAACTTGTTACAATGACATGCACGTGCATCCTTTACTTGTCAATGCTCTTTTAGTATTGATGCACAGTCGGACCCCGTTTATCCGCACAGTGTAGTTACAGTTGAACATCTGAGATTTGAAATTCTACCGTGGTGATGGCGGGGTTTCAGGATATACGGGGTTCGGTTAAACGAGGTCTCACTGTACATTCAATATGGTATGGTAATGGAAATAACAATATTTGCCAGCCAGGTTTATCTTGGTTGGTATTGACGCACATACAAGCATTTGTCAGTAGCAAGAAATGTGGACACCATACTCGCATTGATTGAATCAATGAAGGTCAATAACACTTAACAGAAAAAAACAACAACAAAATTAGGAATGTAATTAACAAAACACCATATTACAATTGATAGCTTGATGTTTATTCAAATTTATTATTCAACTATTCATTAAAATACGCAATTGACATAAGGCGAGTACACTAGACGGTGTGCGGGGAAAGTCAAATTTTGGAATGAGAATGAGAAGTAAAAAGGTCATGAGAATTATCTTCTTAAAAAATCAATAAAATCGTATACTTGGTATTCACAGATGATTCATCCATTAACTGGCTTTGAGATTATTATCAAGACCTTGGTATCGTACCAGTAGAGTTTACAACAACTGGCCCAACTTCCCAATGCAAGGCATAACTCTTGCCAGACTCCATTACTGGCTGATTTAGGCCTTGCAGTATTTCCTTAAATCTGTGCTTACAAATCCAGGCCCACTATGCATTTCTGGTGCAGCGATTCACTATCTAGGTACAACAAAGCGAGGGAAATACCGCAAGGGTTAAATCAGCCAGTAATGCAGACTGGCAAGAGTTATACCGACTGGCAAGAGTTATGCCTTGCGTTTGGAAGTTGCAACTGGCCTTGATCGTGAGCCATTCCTCATGTATAACAATGGTCCTAACAATGAACATCCAATGAAAAGAAGTGACAATGCTGGACATTACTGAAACTCACCACAATGTGCCCCTGGAATTTAATTTGTGATTTAATTTTAGAATTTATATGTTTATTTGAATAAATACATAATTGCTCCTGATTTTTTATGCTGTTTTACTATCCAAATGTATGGATATGTTCCATGACTTAAATGCATATATAGACATACCCGGTAGATACATGTAAAGAGTCACTCAATGTGAGTTATGAGAGTCAGGCATGTACAAACCTTAGAAATACATTTATTGGAAAAAAATGAAAGCATAAAACGGGTAATTATAATTATTTATGAGAATAAAAGATGTTTCTTTTGGGATGAAACTAAACAATACAGGTGAAACAGTTTTGTGTGAACCACTGTTGTTTATCAACTTTTGGACCCAATTATCAAACTCTAACGAACATTCTGCAGAAGATGATAATCATCTTAGTTTTGATATTAAAGACGGATTTAGAAATGCGTGACTGTCTCTGCGGCTAGTGGAGTTCCCCAAGGGGAGCTAATTATTCCCTCACTGTCGTGTCATTCTGTGGAGGTCTATTGATTGTGACGACCTTTGTGTGAAGCGGAACCACAAGCGCCCTGGGTTAAATCGTCAACATGACCACAAGTGACCAGACTTGACGTTGCAGTCTCTACAGGGGTCAACTGACCTGTTTGTGACCTTGGCGTGTCGCCTGTTTGTAACGTCTGTTTAAGCCATATGTTGCTTATTACTGCTTGTGTTGGTGACATCTGTGGAGAAATGGAACTGAAAACATAGCACGCGGCCAGCTAGGTTTGTCTCTTTATGATATATAATCTCTCGGATGCAATACTTCTCTGCGAACAAAATAGACCTACAGATCACGGCGTTTAAGTTTTGATTATATATATCTGTAACTGTAAAATGCTTTAGTCCTCAATGTCAAGAAGTCAGCATATGCCTCTGTTTACGTATATCTACAAGAAAGTAAAACTGGACTGAACAGTACTATTGAATAGTTGGAAAAAGCAGTATTACGCAAATGGTTAAATCCTTAATTCAACTTAATTATTTTATAGTTTGAATAGAACGTAGGTCAATAAATGTTTATTTTGAAATGAGGACACCTCTCATTGAGTTATCTTAATGACATCCTTGATGTAATCAATTTAAACTAATTGACCAACCCACTATAGGCTGCATTGATTGGAATGGGATTTGTTATTGCATTTGCGGACATGTTCCACAATGTGTTCGGTGTCCAGCAAGGGGATTGTTTAACGCGTGTGCTTTTATCACTATTATTGGCTGCCTATGTGACCTGGTGTGTCAATGAATCTTTTTCTGCAAAGACACTGTTCAGGAGGGACCAGTATCCATATTGACCAATATTGAATCTGACTATTTAGTCTTTATGACACATTCTATAATGATTTACTTAATCTTATACAACTCATCAATGGTACTAAATAGTTTCATTGTTTTAAATCAGGTTTGATAATCTATAACCCATGACCCTCATTCTACGTAAAACTTTATCGTGAATGAATTGACCACTTTTGTTCTGTTTTTGTTTCTGGTTTTTGTTTCTGTGTTTTGAGTGACATATTACCCTTGAAAGCTGCGTTAAACCCCAACTCACTTCTTCACCTCGTCCCTGTATTGTTTCCGTTTCTTGTTGCAGTCAACTTCTCCAAACATTAAAGTAATCAATAAAAGTTACTTATTATATTAAAACTAAATAAGAAAATGGTGACAACACATATATTGTTTTCAAAGAGATTCACGCGCATTGTCTTAATCTCCTATAATATTATTGAATATTATTCTTAATATGAAACATATTTGGTCGAAGTTTTTATTTGATGCTCCCTTAGATGATAGGTGTTATTCATAAATTCACTTTATTGATATTAAATAATGGAGAAATAATTTTTACATCACTCAGGTCATGTTGTTAATTAATTTGACATCTGGTGTTCGGGTGAGTTAATTTGTAATTTGAACTTAATTTTGTTTTTCTAATTGTAACTGGCAATTATAATTTGATATGACGTTAATGACACGATAGTTTTACAGACACTGCACAAATTATACAATAATCAGCATGTTAAGATAACATCCTTGCTTTCAAGCATTGTTTGTTAAAAATGCAACACAAATAATTTGTTAACGGTATTGTTTAAAATGCAGATTATCTGTAAAAAAATAATGATTGATTTCAAAATTACCATACAATTTTAAATTAAAAAAAGATTCGGAAGTTACATTTAAGGGAACACAATAACGTTACTTTTGATAATATCATATGTTTTATAATTTTGACCTCCATTCACATAATGTCAGGGAAATTTCGACCGAGATAAATAATGTATCTTCGAAAATTATATATTATGTATATTTGAAAATTTCCCATTAATTTTCCTTAACATCCTTTCCCCCCATTTACAGGTTTCTCTTTATCCGATTTATTATTAAAAGGAGTAGTACTTTTGATGTAAAGGTAATGAATATTATATTATATATCGAGGAAGGAATTATTGTTGAAAAGAGAAATACCATTAGTCATTCTGGCTCTACGCATGATTTCCACTAGAAACAGAGAATTAGAAGTACATAGCTTAATGAATTATTTACTTTGTTACCTACACTGTTAAGATACTGTGAATTGACACTAAGTGTTCTATTTATGCATAGTTCTTCAGAACAAAAGTGTAATGAAATTATATGTGTATATGACGTTAAGTTACGAAAATGAAATTTAGAAAGGATGACATTATTATTCAAATGAATTAAACAAGATAAAGATGAACGTATGAAGTCCATTCAGTGTAAGCTATTTGTTTGCCTTGCTCAGATGTGATAAAATTAATAATTTTTACTTTTGGATAGAATTGTGTCTATGAACATTCTACAGAAGCCAATAATCAACATCACAGACGCTTCAGTTTAAGATAACGTAAGAAGATACGTTATAGTTTTCATCTAGTGGAGTTTCTCCGGGGGAGCTAATTATACCCTCACTGTCGTGCCAGTCCAAGAACGTCTATTGATTGAAGACCCGATTTTTGTGGCGTGACCACAATCGCCCAGGGTTAAACCATCAACATGACCACCATTGACCAACGTGGGCATTGCAATCCCAGCTGGGACATACGTGTATGTTGCACTAATGCAATAAACTGAAAATCCAACATGGTATTATTCTTTATCTTGTGAATATAATGGTTGTACTATGTCTTTGAAGGACATTTAGAAGTGAAATTACACATGAGAAAACACTATTTTCTGGAAAACATAATCATGTTGTATGTTCACAATAAAGAAGATGTTATTCATGAATCATGTTTTCTTATAACTGTTGTAATTGAACAGAATATATTAAGGAATATTACGTGAATTACGTACATACACATGTAAATATAGGGAAAACTGTCATGCCCAGATGAATTATTTTACATTAGTCACAAAATGAAACGCAACAGCCAAAACGTTGAAATTTTTACTACTGGGTAAACACATGAAAATTTGAATGGACATAGTCTGATATATGGTGCAACCATTCAGCATGGCAAAGAGCAAGTCACTCACTGTGAGTGTTCATAAGAGGCAGCTGAATTCAGTACCTGGTAAAGCCACAGTATTATGCTGCTAACACTGAGTGATACCCCGCACAACAGATAGTCGGTCATCCAGACCCAAGAGCAAAATATTAAATTGACGACCAGCCCAGTCTATTAAGTTAAAGCAAGTAATGATTACTCAACTCTAGGACTCCAGTTTGTATAACCATTTGAATTGTTTGTAAAAAGTTGTAGGTAAGAACAAAATATTTCTGAGACTAAATGTTAGTCTAGAAAACAACTTATTTCTGAGATGAAAATTTATATTAGTCGAGCTTGATTATTGAGTGTGAGATTCGTCACCATTATTTTGCAAGGCCCTATTGCAACAATCATATACGATTGACTTTGGCGTGTAACGGAAATGCCACAGGTGTTGATAACATGTGATCTGATGGAACATGGAATCATGACATTGATGTTCTCTTGAACTCGATTGCTACTCTAGTACGTCCAGTAAAGGGTATTGCATTGTCATGCAGTAACAGACCACATCTGATGGTTGATGATAGGACACCATTTTCTTCACACAGAGGTTACTCCCTTCAGACTTCCGATCCTTACCTCTGTTCTACATTGGTTAGGATCGGAAATCTGAAGGGAATGATAGGACGCAGGCGGGGTGCAGATTTTGATCAATGCATTTTGATTTGCCACAGCCAGTTCAGATCTCCGGTAGTAGGATGTGACTCCCTACACAAACACACACCTTCCACAGAATCTGTCGACGTGTCTGATGAAGTTAGGGGTGAACCGTTCGTTTTGATGTCAGTACACACGTACGTTGCCGTCCACGTCGAAGATGGAGAGCATATATAGAATACTAAACGAATGGTAATATGATAACATTTTTATGCAACGAGTGATTTTGGTATCAGATGGACGAAAGTGAGCCTTATACCAAATTCTATTCACGAGTTGCATAAAAATGTTATCACATTACCATGGGTTTAGAATTTTATTTATTACTCAACTTTACGTATCAATATAAAAACAACAACCAGCTGATAGCAGTGTCGACACATGCCATACACCTACAAACATAAAACAAAAATCATTTGTGATATAGTATTTGACTTTTAAAAGTTTAATGGATATAAGCAATGGAAAATGTCAACACATTGCGCACCCGTAACGTGACTTCATCGGAATGTTTACACGAGATGTAATCCAAATCATTGTTATCTAATGACTACCATGCTTGAGTAATAAAACTGGATTAATCACTGAACTAGATTCGCCTTCAGTTCCTCATAATTTCATACAACTTTCAACGTTCCCTACCCTACCTCACGCACGCCACTAGGTGACTCCGCTTTGTATGCAGATCTGACGGCTCCTAGCGGCAAAATTGGAATCAGGTTTTTGGTTCCTTCAATCAAGATGTTCATTTCACAAGGCATAGCTAACACATCAAGTTAAAAAAACCACATTGCACGAGGTTAACACTGTTCAGAATGTGATGTTGCGTATCTTTTGTTTATGAGTGTTTTGGAATATTTAATCAGCAAAGAATATTCTTGTAGACTTCACATGATTTTAACATGTTTATTCCAATAATGAAACAGCGTTTGATCGGCATCTCTTCTCTCCGGGAAACAAAACAATACACGACCAACAGTTGATATCGTGCATGCCTAAATTACAAATAATACTCCTCCAATTAACATATACTTTAATACATGAATACAACACAATTTTTTTTTAAATTGGACTGAACAAATTTGCAGCGTGTGTATTGATTTGATAATGATTTATAGATACATTATTTGTTCCGCAAACTGTTCTAACTGGATAAATGTTAACATTTTTCAAGTCAAACATCCTCATTTAGACAAGATTTTGTCATAAAAACATATTTGTGAGTGATAAATGAATAGACAACGTCAGAATAAATGCAGTTCCATACATATAATATACAATATCATTTTTTTTCAAATCAGCTAATAGACATTAAGACATTACATGTTATGGTTTGGTCATAAAAACGTATGCTTCATAATACAATTTTAATGAGTAATGAATGTTGCTATTATAGTTAATATAAATATAAATGTTCCGAAAAATGCATTTGATAGTTTTTCAAAATATAGTTTTCTTAATGATTACCACATGTCATTTATTATTAAAGTGCCAATAATCGTTGACGGTATGTTTTGCAGAAATGATCATGACAACAGTTAAGAAAATTAAAAAAACACTTCATTCTGTCAAAATCAGATCACAAAAGTTCATAAATTCGTGTTTCCTCACTCAAAGAGCCGACAAACGTTTCAGGTAGCCAACCGCCTCCCGCCAGGTATAAACGTGCAGGCGAGCGTCTTTCACCTTGTAGTGTTCTTGTTTGTTAAGTAGAACAACTATAAATTCATTATAACAACTTGAAGGCAATTGAAATTTGTCACGCAAGCTAACATAAGTGACAATAATATCATATGGCCTGTCGAAAAAAGACCATTAAAAAGTCATTACGGTACATTTAAGCGCGTTCCATCACTTTACGTTATGTATAATTGATTTCAACAAAAGTAATACAAATATTTGTAGACTTGTTCAAGAATAACATCATCTTGTCACAAATGTTACAGTGAGTTCGATATTTGGACACCCTGTCTCATTGTAACATCATTGTAACGGAGTTATTGGCTTCACATTGATATATTAGTGGCGTCAATCAGTGACTCTTACAAACTCTCACTAGAATCTCGCCAACATTGTCCAAAAGAAGTGTTTACATGCAGTATCGGTGCGTGAGACCAGCAGATAATTCCGTTTTCAAATAAAGCAGCAATAACATCGACAATACTAGTAGCCGAGGTAAAGTAGAATATAACACATCAGTCTGGTCACCTAGATGGCTTGACCGTCATGCAATTTTCAAACAAAATAAATCTTAAAGCTACATTAAGTATGTTGTTGGAGTCACATTATGTCAGACGTTATTTTATCGAGAGGTACAGACTGTTGCTGAAATTTATCATTTTAATGTTAATTCATTCAGTATAGCGGCAATAAAACGGTGAAAGACACGATATGTGATCGAAAACGGGAAAATTAACCGGTCTGCATACACTCATGGCAAAAATGGTTGTCACCCCCAGACTGAGAACGCTACGTCAAGTTTAACTGAGTGTGGACAAATAATCAAACATGCAATAACTGTCAGAATGATTTGTGTGATTGGGAAAAACATTCGTAAAACATACCAGCTTGTATTTTGGTCTTGTGCTGGCCAATTTAAGAAATTCTATCAGGATATGTATGGTCCCTGTGAAAAAGGGCAATTTTTTACAGTATCCATATAGTATCAATTGGATGGGTATCAATAAAACAAATTACATTTTCAAGTTCAATTGTCGGTTTTATTTCATTCTGCAGTCATGTATGAGTATATTTACAAGCCTAATATCGGGTAGCACCGCCTCTGGAATTTTCAAGGGCGATAATTCGGGCAGGCATACTGTCTATCAGTGTGTTGATGTTTGCAACAGCCAAATTGTTCCATTCATTCACAAGAGCAGCCCGCAATTGCTGTAAATTTGCAGGAGCAGGGTCCAGTCTTCTAATTGCACGGTCAAGCTGATCCCAAGCATGTTCTATCGGATTCATATCCGGACTTTTTGAAGGCCAGGGCAATCTTGTTACTCCTTGTGCCTGAATGAAAGCGTTCACTGTACGTGCACGATGGGCTGGTGCATTATCGTCCTGCAACAGGAAGTTGTTGCCATACACTCTTCTTGCATGTGGGAGGCAAACGGTTTCAAGAAGACGTCTGTACGACCTCTGGTTGACGTTTCCTTGAAGGACGACAAGATCCGTTTTACCGTTATGGTGTATTCCTGCCCATACGTGTACAGAACCGCCACCGTGGGCAACCTGATGCTGCAGACAGTCGTCATTGAACCTTTCCCCACGTAAACGTCGCACTCTCATTCTCCTGTCCACCTTATGCAGTAGGAAACGAGACTCATCAGTAAATATGACGTGACGCCAATGTCCAAGTTGGATTCTGCGGTGCTGCTGCGCCCAAGCAAGCCGTGCCCTGCGGTGGACCAGTGTCCAGAATGGTTTGATGGCAGGTCTTCTTGCCTTATATCCATGCTGGAGCAACCTGTTCACTACAGTTCTCCGGCAAATGGGCGTATTAATATGAGCCCCCCATCTCTGTGCAAGAGTCAAAGACGAAAGACGTCTATGACGTCGGGTCAAACGAAGAAGAATTCTATCCTGACGAACCGTAGTTTTCTTGGGACGGCCTGAAGACTTATTCGGAACAACATTTCCCTGTATGGCGTGCAGTCTTTTAATCCTTTGAACAGTTCTAACACTGACGTTACATGCTGCAGCAATGACACGATTCGAAGCGCCACCACGACTCATGCCAATGATTTCATGTCTGATTCCTGGTGGAGTGGGACCAGGCATGGTCTATGCTTTTCAGAAACTATAGTCGTGAAGCTGTATCTTATGAAAGAGGTCTATAGTAATCGATGGAAATGACAAACCTAAGGAGACAAATTTCAATCATTTCAATGAAATGCACGTGGTCTACATGAAACCGCTGAATCTGTTCATTGTAAAGTGTGAGTTAATGTAACTTCATGCCTGTAATGACATTTCCATGGAAAACCAACATTGCCATGCATACAATGTGATATAAACTCCAATTTAATTAAATATTAGGGGGTGACAACCATTTTTGCCATGAGTGTATGTAAAGGCGTGTTTCGATTTTAATCAGAAACAGGAAATTATTATATATCTGGCGATAGGGTATAAACACGAGACAAGTTTAATATTTTGAACTGATGTCAGCACATGTGGTCTCTCGGTAGGTGTAAAATTGAATATTATGAAAATACTTAAGGTCACTTTAATAATATCGCCTATTTCATCTCACTATTTAGCCGAAAAGAAGGGTCTTTAAACTTTCTTTCATATACAGCCTTTACTAAGAATAACGATAGCCTCTATTATTAACGTGACATTGCAATATGACATCATTTGGGACTTGGACTAATACCAATTATAAATTTTTTTTGGGGGGGGGGGGGGGGGGGGGGGGGGGGGGGGGGGGGGGGGGGGGGGGGGGGGGGGGGGGGGGGGGGGGGGGACGGAGACAAGAGGCCGAACAACGATCTGACTCTGACTTAATCTCTAACCAAAACAATATTTTTAAAAGCTGTACTTACTGTTAACAACTAATAGTTTGAGCATCCTTTTACAGTCTCTTGGTCGTTTGCGCAGTTACCAATTATAATTAACGGTTAAATGTAAACTTAATTCTGATCCCCGATTTGATTGACAGAACACAAGGAATAACAACCAAACTTCATGTTTCTAAAGATCATAAATCCTATCATTGCAAACCCGTGTTTTTCTTCACATTAGATTGCATTTCCTGTAAAAAAAGACGTATTGAAAAAAAGCCATTAAGACCACGATTTATCTTGAACATCATTAAATCTTAAAGCGTATGATTTATATATATATATATGTCTACTCTTTCTCCATATCAGGTTTTCTCATTTAGATAAAGAGCTTACATTAGCAGCACAAACTACCCATTCCACTAACAACAGAGTTTGTGACAAGGGACGACATGATTCCTCGCGTGGTCGTTGTCATTCCTGACTTACAATTGAGGAAAATAAGATTGCAAAAACCCTTGAACTACTTTGTAAGAACCTTGACGGCTGCTTCAGTAACATATGTGAGGAGCATAATCGTAGAGGAAAATTTGCAGAGAACATGGCACCAACAACACGGGAAGACATGGAACAATTAGGAGAGACGTCCAATCAAAGAGTTACCACACCAATCACAGGACTGTCAGGTATGACGTGAAAGCACTTTATTGTTTGAAAAAGTACTACTACAGAGACTGGCAATGAGATATACACTAATGTGCAGAATTAAGTACACTGTGTTTCGCAAAATGTGTATTCTCGGGCTACGTTCTATTTGTTACAAATACCTTATCATTTTACCTTATTGGAATAAGTTACGTAAGTGAAGATCATTTGCAGGGAACATGGCACCAACGGCACGGGAAGACATGGAACAAGTCGGAGAAACGTTCAATCAAAGAATCACCACACCAGTAGCAGCTCAGACTTTCAGAGGACCCGTCGCTTCAAATTCAGGTATGATGTGAAAGCATTTGATAGTTTCATCAAAGTACTCTACAATATGAGACTGGGAAAACATTGTGTTTAGCAACAATAAAGTGAATAACAACATATGTAATACAAGTTGCAACATGATGCTTGGAATGTATTGAAATGTATTGATAAATATTTGCGAAATGTTCGCGAAACGTGTACTACATTGTGCATAGTAGTGTATGTCTGTCCATACAGACCCAAGACGAATAGACGAACTCCTATTTTCCTATTTTGATTGTTAATCTTGCAATACCATGCATTTTATGTATATCATTTTGGTTAAATTTATTGAAATCATTACATTATAAGAATAATAGCATAATTCCAAAGTGGTAAAGGTCATCTCATACATACATGTACAATCGATTGAAAGACGGGAGTCAGACTTAATAATAATAATAATGAGGATACTTATATTGCTCTAAATCAACAACACAATGGGCCATGCTCAAAGCGCTACAAACATTATTACAATTTCACCTTCGAGAATGCAACCTTAGCTACCAATTAAGGCGTCGAAGATTATCTGTCACATTCTAAACAAGGTACTCAATTGCACTGCTGAGTGAACAGAGGCACATTTTGAGTCCCTTGCCCAATGTGACACCACGAGCCTCTCAACTCATGTCTCAGTGTGGGACAGACTTCTGGGTACAATATATCCGTAATTGTTTTTAAATTAAAGGAAACTACTTGTATTGCCAGACAGATATGGAAACAGACCCCTATTACGAACCATGTACAAATCATAGTTGAAAATTGAACAAACTTAGCGAATTTATTGTTGTATGCATTGATTTGAAATGCTAAACGAAATATCAAATGAATATCGATGTAACTTTGCCTAGATTGTATTATAATCATGTAATTTTTGTGCCCTTTATTTGAAATAATAATAATTGTTATGATGATGATGATGATAATGATAATGATGATAATTTTATTTTTTAATTCCAGGAGTCCTTGTGTTCACAGCAAGCAGTTGTTTTCACGTTGATCGTACAATGAGGATACATAAAGTACACATTAGTGGATTGTACCTAAAACTTCCCCTTTTCCGTTTTTGTCATGACAATGGGAATATTTATGCGAGTAAGAAGAGGGGTATGTTGAGGCTCAGCGTGGGTGTGATCAGGGATTGGAGAATTCATTTCAGAGGGTTTCGCAATCTCAAAGGTATGGCTGTATAATTCTAGTATATAATGAGCAATGAAATGCTGGGATTTATCAGTGAAATAAACTTTCTATCAAGCTAAAGTGAAGATGTCTTATATTTCCACTTTGACCAATGACCAAAGTAAATTACTTTTATTATTAAATAATGTTGTTCAAATTAAAAAAATAAACAGAATGAGTAATGGATTTATTTCATCCCTTAAAAAGGGTAAAGTTGACGTTGGTTTCTGACGTTTCTGAAATATTTACTTTACCCACGGCACTCGATGAAATAAACCAGGTATTTGACAAACTATCAAGTAATACCTCATTCTGCCAGTGCAAATTCGCTATCAGTCAACAGTGGTGAGAACACAATACTCAAAAAACACATGAAACACACCACAAATACCTTGCTCGATGAAATAAAATCTACTACTACTACTACTACTACTACTACTGCTGCTGCTGCTGCTGCTGCTGCTGCTACTACTGCTGCTGCTACTACTACCACCACTACTACTACTACTACGTACTACTACTACTACTACTACACCTAAGCATGTCGTGCTTCATCCTGGTTCCCGGGCCTTCGATCTTGCTACCGAGAGAAGAGTAGCGAGATCGAAGGCCCGGGAACCAGGATGAAGCACGACATGCTTAGGCTTTTACCAGTCACACGATACAGACACAGTTTCTCTGACATATAAAAATGGTGCAATGTATAAAGCGACAGTGTTGTGGAACTCTAGACTTCAGTGTTAGAGGTAGATTTGTAGACCAAAATCGAGATGTAAACGCAAATCCAGATATTTAAGACCAAATATAGAGAGAAAAACTTTGATTTTGCAAGGTACCTCCCCAAATATGTCAGCGGTTCTTGGGAAGGCGAAAGTGTCCTATTTCCGGCTTTAATGACTAAAACGGCAGTGTCAAACACCCAAAATATGAACTGATATCAAATCAAAGGGCAAACTGTAGTAACATCCAATATTAAAGGTTATCTGACGCCCAAATATTACACCTTGGTGTCTCTATAACCCCCCCCCCCCCCCCCCCCCCCCCCCCCCCCGCTTACAAAGATCACAATCTTGAGACATCAGAGACAAAAACCGAAAATACTTAACTTGTGTTATTTACATCAAACACTTTCGTAGGACATATGCTAGTTAGCAAAACCCTTTGCATTCAAATGATAAGATCTTTGAAGTCACTCGGTCAACTTAGCCGATGTAACGTAAGATGTGTTTTCATTGGATGAGAAGCAGGGATACGGTATGAGGTACATACCCCTTTCCCCGCTAGGGAATTTTGCTAGAACCGAGATATAGTGCCTAATATAACATAGGTTAGGATAGGTAATCAGAAGGGAGTGGTACTATAATGAATATGTCAATAAACTTATCTTCCCTCAGGAATCAAATCACAGGTGGATGAGATGGATATTGACAGACAATACCTGGTTGTATTGGTATCACGACACTTGAGCATGTTCCATCTCGGGAAGAAGACAACACGAGTGTTGAACGGGGCGATCTCTATAAACATGTTTATGGACAAGCGAAACAGGTAGATATCCGCTGTCGTGGTTGTTTATGCTGAAGAGAATGAGAAATATAATTTTGTTATAGTCAGTAATCATGATTTCCACCAAATTTCTATTTGTTAAATGGCATAACTACAACTTTCTTTAATACTTGGCAGATAAGGACATTTCAGACTAAACTATTCGCTTGCAATTTAAACGTAAGAGGGTTTCCCCAATAGGTTGAGTGAGGACTCGAGTATCTAGAGTAGCTTATGGTTTATGGTTCAAATGCTCATTGAAATAAGAAGAAACACAATAATATATTCATTAAAACCTAAAATCAAATTGTTAAAATAGGGAATGCATAGTTTTTTTTACGCATTTATAACTTTTATAACTGAGTTACTACTGCCCACATTGTCCCTACTTTAGAATAGGATTATCAAATATCTCAGTCAGTCCATTGTGTAAAAAAATAATATAACATGTTCTATATATGTTAATCTACATACTGGTGAGTAAGATCATAACTCTTTCTATTTTCAAAATCAGCCAATTTATTATCGCGTTAAGCTGTGAAAAAGAATGCTTTTACCAACAGTTTAAATGTTATCAATATAAAGTTATCCAATTGAGAAAAGCCCTATCCAGATAATTTCGTGATTTATCTCTCTATAGTCTACAGCTAAGAGACGGACAGGGGTGTTTGGGATATGTACAAGAACAGTTAGAGAAAGTGTAACTTACGTTTCCACAATACGAGGGGAAGTCAATAAGTTAAAAGAGGTGAATAGTGATGCACCCATGAAGACATCATTGTTGACTTCTTTATTGAGATTGGACATCTTACGACAATTTACATACATACACCAATTTTCCGATCATTAACGTGAGATTTACAGCCTGTTAACATAGGTAACCTCCTGTAATCAGTTCTAAAACTGAGCATTGTGGGTTATCAAGTTGCTCACAAAAGCAGGGGTGAATGCGACCGATATACATTAACGTATGACCAATGTTTATGGGAAAGAAGCCCCATCAAAATGCTACTGTTGCAAAATGGTCAACTGAGTTTAAGCGGGGTCGAAGATCCTTCGACGATGAGCCACGGTCAGGAAGGCTTTTTCAAGCCATTACAGATGATATGGTTGCACGGGTCCAAGGCTTAATCATGTCCAATCGTAGAATAAAGGTAGCTGAGATATTTTCAGATCGTGGCATTTCTCATGGACGTGTTTGCACCATAATTCATAACAACTTGCACATGTCCAAGGTATCTGCAAGATGGGTGCCGCGAAACTTAAATGCACAAGATCGACACCGGAGAGTTATTTTCAGTCATGAGTTCTTGGACATCTACAATGCTGATCCCGACAACTTTCATGCCCGTCTGGTTACAGGGGATGAAACATTGATTCATCACTGGGTTCCTGACACCAAGGAAGAATCCATAAAATGGGAGCATATAAGCACTCTCGTGCACCCAAGAAGTTCAAAACTCAGCCTTCTGCTGGCATGATCATGGCGACCATTTTCTTGAATTCAAGTGGCGTGATACTTACATACTATAAACCACCTAAAACTACAATAACAGGAGCCTATTATGCTGATTTGATGAAGCAATTGAGAGCGTCGATCAAGAAGAAGAGTTATTCTTCTTCATTACAAGGCTTCAGTGCACTAGAGTTGTATTGCACCGGCTGCACTTCAACAATGTGGCACAGTCCAAAGCGACTTCTATCTGTTTCCGACTTGCGTAGTACAAGATATGGCAATATGATGAACTCAAGTCAGCTACTGAGACTTGGCTGGAGGGGCCAGTCAGAAGACTTCTCCAACAGGGCATAGGCAGTCTCAAAGACAAATGGCAAAGTGCATCGAAGTCCAGGGAGATTATAATGAATAAAATAAATATCACAACCATTGGCTTCTGTTGTATATCCACATCTATGATCTTGACTTCTCCTCGTCCCCTCGTATATATTTAGGACCATACATGATACATCTGCGTACCGAGAGTTTATTCACCTACTCGTGTATTTCAGTGCAAATATCATGTAATTTGACATGTCATTGAAGCATCGTATCAATGCGAAAACTAAACCGATCACTTGGCATTTTTGCATTATAAGAAGACAATTTATTGTTCCATAACATAATCTGATTTGGTGCCTCATTGTAAACAGTTACATTTTTGGCAGTTCTTTGAAGTGACCAGGGATATTCTTTTACAAAACTGTTGTTTTTATTTTCTTCTGTGAAATATAAAGTAAGTGATCAACTGGTCCAAACATACATCATATATTTCCTCTTATACTCATTCAATGTATATGAAATGAAATTGTTCTCATTAGACTTTATTTCAAAATTTAATGAAATTGAATTTTCAAAATTTGACCCCTGATCACAGGATACGTTCGGGTATGATTATTTTACACATTTGTGTAGGATGGGTCGTTGTAATTGTATGCGACATAATTTAATGACGTTACAATTAACGTCAATTTACATGATAATTATAAATTAAGATACATATGCAGGTGAACAAACTTTCGGTACGCAGCTTTAAAGTCTTCTTTTAGAAGTAGCTTCTTCGTGAGCTTTTAAGTCCGTTTTTCTGAAATCTTGTTTTGTTCATCCATTTTCAGGATACTTTACTACCAGGATCCAGAGTCAGAAGTTTTCGCTGTTCACTATGCAAATGGAATGGATTTCTCGAAGTACATGGTCATGAAGGACATGATCAGCATGTTTCTTGAAAGTAATGTAAAGTTTGTATACTTGTTTACCATGCTGGACATTTACATATGTACATTCAGGCGCCTAACGTCCGTTGTATGTACATGTACCCCAAAGTACAGTTCATGCGGAATCCTTCCCACTGTTTATCGAGCTTCCAGAATTTTTTTATATGTTTTTAACAATAACCATTTTATGAATGATTACCAGCTTGATATACCTCGGGTAAGATGATATGTCATTCTATATCACTCGGCATTCTCTTCCCACAGAGGTTGCTCCCTTCAGATTTCCGATCCTAACGTCTGTTCTAAAAAGGTTGAACATTAAACCGTAAATCAAAATCAAAGTGTTTAGAATCCAAATGGTTTTCAAACACCTCCGAGATTAAAATGTTGAACCGAACGCGTTAGTTATATAAATTATATTTTCTGTGGTCACGAATATCAATTGAAAACTACAGCTTCCTATTAAACCATTCATTTGATATTAAAAGAAAACATTCGCCGCTTTAGTTGAAGAAAATATAGTGCTTTCTTTGAAACTAACTGATTTAACCGCTTAAAGGTACAACCTTATAGCACTCAATTTAGTTATCCAGGAACCTCGAAGGCCTACAGATGCATTAATACTAATACTAATAATTAATTTAAAAAAAGGTGGTGGAATCCCCTTGTCGGTTCTTTCCGGATCCATCCAATTTGTGGCGTATCAGGAATTGTCCTGTGTATATATAATTTCTTATAGATAAATGAACAGCAGCCTTGTATGCAAGGTGCAACCCTCTTTCCCTAAATTTATAAGTACCAAATCAGAATGCATGATGTAATTGCTATGTAATAATATCAGACTTGTGTTATTCCTAATTAAAAGGTTCCATAAATGACAATACAAAGGATACAAAATATACTTAAATCGGTTTAAAATAGGCATTACATTTGCACAACTCTTTAAGCAATTACCAGGACTTTGCTGCCATTTAACTTATTTAGTTTCATTGCAAATCTTTTAGTCAACGTTTGCAACAATAAATCCCTGATTTAAGAGTTAAGAGTAAGATTATACTTGAAACGGTGAAGAGAAACCCTACCCAAGAGCGTGCTACTGTCTCCAAAGTATACCCTGGGGGAGTAACGATATATCTATAGGAAAATAACATAGACGCCCACCATTGTTACATCTCATGACAGCAATTTATAGCTTAATAATCAGTAATCTAGTCATGAATTCTACAACACTCTTCTCCAACTCGTCCATTTCTCACTAGATCAATGCTTGCATTTTGCATCCCTTTGTGATATCATAGCCTTCGTAAAAAGAAGAGTTTCAACTATGTTGTTCTGCTATTTAAGTTTACTATATGGTTGAAAACATGTCCACCTCAAAGGTTATGTTTTTTAAGGTTCAATACTGAAATTCGTTCTTTGAAGTTTATACTTTAGCAAAACCAATTAGAAAATCGCAACTATGGTTATACATGATAGTACAACTTTTCAGAATGATAACATTAGTATAAACTATGTAACCCTTTCTGCTCCGCTCCAATTGTTATAAAGTTCACTGTTAGTTTGGACTGGTGGCTGAATGGTCTTATGTTGATGGTGTTAAGCTGAGTTTATTTATTATTTGCATATTTATTACTTATCAATGTATCTAAAATGAATCACGACATTGTCACATTTTCAAAATCTCTCGCACATTCAGAAGCATTTTAGAATTAAAAGATCATCCTTTTGGTCAACGAGACCTTGGTGACTGTGTCATATTCCTGTGGTCCAAAATATGACAATGTGAAACATTTTCAGTGTCGAAATGACATGCATTTTCAATAATACTTCCTCTGATATTTCAAAGTAGTAAATCAGAAACCAACATGGTAACCAGGCTACTTTGTGATACAAAGTAACCTGGTTACCAGGATGAGCCTCAGAAGAATACAGAAGAATATAAATTATACCCCTCTTCCGGTCTCGTTGCCATGGTTTCTTTTGTTACAACAGTAGGTGTACTAGCCGATACCGTAGTTGTATTTCTGATACACATACACTTGTTTAATACACCTACACTTTTAATTAAAATTCTTTAGAGTCAAATTACTTTCTAAACACATTTTACACAATGATATCTATACAATATCTATATCGAAACCTGGGATCGAACCAGTGACCTCTATCTTTCCTGCCCAGAGGTCTACCCACCCAGCCATGTGGGCAGATAAAAATTGATAACATTTTTCTTGACCAATTGATTAAGGTTTGTATACTGCCTGAAATAATATGTGTGGTTTGTGTATTTGTTTATGAATGTCATTTGTAAGTATTTTTGGGATGCAAACTGTCTTACACATATTGAATTTAGTTTGTTTATCCCAAAACTCAGGTCATGTGACATTTGCCATTAGCTCTGTTGTGAAGCTAGTATATTTCAGCGAGATGCACGGGCGATCGTGATCCGTGCATGATGCGCATGCTTTTTCTGAAGCGCGCTGACAGTTTAGTATGTGAGGGTCTTAACCACTGAGTTTATATAAAAAAATCAAAGTTTATAAAAGTTTCATATTTTTGTTATTTTTAGAATAAAAATGTTCTTTGCAAAAGAAACTCGACAGGAGTGTGGTATAAGTCAGATGTACCCACTCTTTCCTCTGTGCATTGGCTGATACACCTATTGTTTTCAAGAATCGTGGAGCCTCGGAGGCCCCACGATTCTTGAAATCAATAGGTGTATCAGCCAATGCCCTCGGAAAAGAGTGGGTACATCTAATACGTATCATATGAAAACCTAAATTGCATGGTGTTTGAAACGAATCTTCTTGAATATATACAGGGCAAGGAATTTATTGGTATTCCTGTACTGAAGGGAAATATATCGAACATTCAAACCAAGGAGAGACGAAGAAGCTTCCCGTCCATCTACATCAATGCGACAAGAGGAATTATGTATTCAAATGTGGAGACAGAGTAATCGTTTATAATCACCGAAAAAGGTAGGAACAATAACGACGTGTTTCTAGCCAATTTTCACGGTACTATATCACGTGACTCAGTCCGATTCGGCCATTTGTGTGGGATCGTGAGCTGCTCAGGTAGGATATCCGCGAGGTCCCTACTTACAGTGACGTAATGGTTCTTAAAGGCACTGTAGCACGTCTTTTGCATTTTTATATGTCAAAATTGTCATTTCTAATAAAAGTTTATGCAGTATATCTTTACTGGAGAGGGTAAAACCGCCCTTTGCAAGACCCGATCATCCGTAGTCGTAGACAACGGTGTCACATATAAAACGAAAACTGCCAGCGGCTATTTTGGTGTGAACACCTTTAAATAAGTCGAGTATGGGTAATGGGTACACTCTCCCATAACCATTGGTTGTATGACTGTATTGATAGATGTAGAAGGATTGTTTTGCAATTGGTAACATTTCCATTCTGTGAGATATCTTTATTTCCATTAGAAAACGTGCTACTGGCCCTTTCAATATTGTTGCATCTTGATAACACTCGAATATCATACTTGAAATGTTGTTGCTACGGATTGAACAAAACAAACACCCTGATCGTTTACTTATCTTCTACTACCTAAATGCACTTCCATTTAGATACTTACCTATATACATGTAATATTCAACAATATTATATAGGTATTATCACAAGTTGTAACAAGTTGTTAGACGTGCATTTTACTTATATTTGAAAGGTTAATATCCTTTTATATCACTCAATTTATATAAATTATATTCATCTACAAATGTTCTTTAAACCATATCTAATTCCAACTTCCCAATGCAAGGCATAACTCTTGCCAGTCTCCATTACTGGCTGATTTAGGCCTTGCAGTATTTCCTTAAGAAACTTGTGTTTAGAAATCCAGGCCCGCTATGCATTTCCAGTGCAGCGATTCACTGCCTCGACACAAGAAAGCGAGGGAAATACCGCAAGGGTTAAATCAGCCAGTAATGCAGACTGGCAAGAGTTATGCCTTGCGTTTGGAAGTTGATATAATTCAAGGGAATTTCATACAATACAAAAAGCAGGGTGTTTAAATAGTAAACACTTCCATTTCTGTAAACAAGTTTAAGGTTTAAATCTAATTTTTGTTATTGATACTTTTGTGATCAAAGCTGCATGTACGTGGCGCGAGTCACTAACGGCCTAAAACTTCATGAATTTATAATGTGTTCATCACACAAACAAAGAATTAACTACTTGCTCTGTATTTGAACCAAATCTAACATTCTCAAACTGAATTTTGTATTTTGGGAGATCACTTCCTTTTATAAAGAAATAGATTTCATAATGTGCTTGTTCACTGGCTTATAAAGGTGCAAGTTAAACTGGTATAAATGCCGGAGCTTGTCGGCAGCATTAATACAACAGTTTAACTTGAACTTTCAAACCGTTTATTATGAGCCAGTGAACAAACACATTATGAAATCTATTTCTTATAAATTCAGACAATGCAATTTAAGCAATTTTAATCAGTAAATAAACTTTTGAAAATAAAAAATCTCTTCAAAATATTTGCAGTGCAGGTAAAACAAATGTTTATTATAGTCTTAGAGCAGGCGCTAAGCCCCGCCCACAAAAATACCGTATTACTTACGTGTCACCACACGCAAAACGTAGTTCACAGGACATGATGGAAATATGTAATGTTTGGTTCTAATATGCTGTATTAATCTAACTGTCAATCAAACTGAAAATAGAATTCTCGTTGTAAGGTTTTTAAAAAGCTTAATCAAGAAATAATTAAATGTGTCATAATAGCGTAATGATACAGTGATAAAGTAGTCCCGCAGGTTATTGTGTATAAACGTCAGAGTATGAAGGTTATCTTTTTCAGCTGTCAATCTCGTGTTTATGAGAATGTATACTGGTCACGTGACCTTGTTTAATCCAATCAGCAGAGATTATATCGCTTTTATTTCAGAGTCTGAATTTATATTAAAATAAATGGTATCAAGTCTATACATTTGTGTACAATTACGATAAAGCACAATTTAGATATACTAACACATGTCTAATATGATATAATCGTATGGCTATGTTAATGCATTGTTTTATCTGTTTCAAGAATCCTGAAGGCGTTTAAAGGAAAAACCTCCCATAGTGTGATGCGAAAGAGACTGGTGCCCAACGAGCTGTTGTGTTTGCAGATCTTATAGTTACAGGACTGTAAATTAGATCATGCTTTATGACAGTATATCATGCTGTATTGAAAAAAAAAATTCATTTCACTACTGACAAGAGTTGGAGCAACTATTCAAGTTGTACAGTTGAAGTTTCATAACAGTCAGTATTGCAGTAGTTGGCGTTGTAATGAATCATATTGTAGATACAGTGGGTGGCCATATTAGTATGTACATGTGTACATGTGACGTAATTCCAATAGATTTACGTCTTAATTAGCTGTTAAGAGTATCATTTTCATAAATTAGGTAAAAGTCCCTTTGCTTCAGCTACATAACCATCAGTTAATTAGCTTTCTACCGGGTAAAAAATCGTATATGCAATTTGTGATTCCAATGTCCCAATGGCGACCATGTTAAACCTAATCGGTTTGTTGTTTATGCGTTGTTAAATTTAGTTTTCTTAATTATGACTAAAAAATTGTTGAAACTATGTATCTGTAGCTGAAATGATGCTCCACATGTAGTAGTCCAGACGTGGTCTGACCTGCTATCAGTTTCTGTGCAGTTTACGTTGCTGTCGGCGCGTCCGGTGCATATGATTTTTTCTAAAAAAAGGTTTTAAGAAATCATATACATACATTCATACTTATACACCTGGGAAATTCTTTTGACATGTTTATATTCGAGGTCACAGGTCAAGGTCACGAGTTCTGAAATCACTAAAAAAAATCCTTATAAACATGATTACTTGAAATGTTTATGTGCTTTGTAGTTCTTTTTTGGCACACATCGACTAGATATGGGTTAAAAAGCCATACTAAACCATTGATCAAATTTGAAATCTAAATAGGTTTTAAGACCTCATATTTGTTAGATAAGCGTCCTGGGAACTCTTTTGACATTTAAGGTCAAGGTCACGAATGTTTAAATCACTTGTAAACACAATGACTTGAAAAGAGTTGTGCTATTATATTCTCATTTGGTACATATCAACTATGGACAATTACCAAGATTTGAAAAGGTTAAGACTCAAGTTCACAGCGAGGTCACGGCTAAAGAATATGAATATATCTTATTTTAGCTATTAAACTTTGAGAAACTATACACAATGAAACGTGATCATTGATTGTGCGACCTTGAAAGTCAAGCTAAAGACAAAGGTCAATGTCACGGGATGCGGGTTAAGAAGGCAATTTTAATCCTTTGATCAAGTTTTGAAATCAAAATAGGTTTTAAGAACTCGTATTGATAATTTCTTGATTAAACCTTCTGGGAATTTACACATTGACAGAGTGATGAAATATCAATCATAAAACATCCAATATCCCCAACATAGTTTGACCAGTATAAAGACAATATCTGAACATCTTAAATGACTAATTATAATTTTAAAATCTACCTATTGTGTATTGTTTTAATTGTCATTTTATTGGCATATTATTATTAAAGCGGCAGCAGAACTACTTGCAAATACGAAATGTATACATCTCATTACTTGTAACTTCTTTGAGCCGCATTTGAGAAGTTGGAAGTCAATTAAGAACAATCATATATATGGCAAAGCATAAAGAAGTTGTTCATCCACAAATTATTTCAGAATAGAGAAGTTGTTTATCCGTTAATGAGTGTTCTTATTTGACTTCCAGTTAATAACATATAATTCCCAGCATATTTTAAATGAAGTGAAATGAAGTGAGTTTGACTCTTCAATAATGTATAATTTCCTTTGCTCCGTAGTGTAGTTACAGTACATGTATGTGGCAGGTTTACTGACAAGTTTTCCAATAGTTACAGTTTTATTAGATTTAGATGAAAACTCTTATTGTTACTGTTTTGTGTTGTACTGACGAAGTTGGAAATAAAAGTGTTGCTTATTTTGTATAATATTCTTGTTATAAATACATGAAGGAAAATAGTTTCTATTATTTTAGAACAAATCACAACGATTTTGATTTTGAGAAGCAAGTAATTTATTACAAGCTGTTTACAAGGGGTGGACGGTACTATGAAACTTTTCAAATCTTCGGAGTTCTGAAACGTCGTGTATCTTCATATCAGAAAAGTTGTTATCAAGAAAATCGTGTTTTCTTTTGAAACTGTGTTATTCTCGCTTGGCACGTGGTAGTCAACATTTTAAACAGGCAGAAGTGTATACATATTATTGTATGGATTGTTGTTATATATTCATCTAATATCTACTGTGCAATTTCTTTTGAACAAGCAATTATCACTTGGGTGACATTATCACAGGAGCACTAATATTTCAAAATCATTGGGCCCTTGTGTAAGATGTGAAGAGTGTAAATATCCCGCTGATAAGCTTTATACGCAAGTTCGCATGCTAAGCTTTCAAAATACCACTTTGACATTGAGAATTAAGTCATATTTTGTGACTTGTGAGATTTTTGTGACCTACTTTTTTTCAAAATCCAAGATGGCTGCCAAGATGGCCGCCAAAATATTAAATAGGCATTTCTCGGTTGTTATTTGGCCTTTCAATTTGATTTGAACAGGAACATTGATGTTATCAATTATGCTCTCTTAAATGAAACAACTAACAGATTGGTAAAACACATTGTTTTTATCAATTTGCATTTTTAAGTTATTTTTTAATCACTGTCCATTAGATTATATCTTTGTATCACTGATAGTTTCCTTTGCAGTTGCAAAGCGATGTGCACTGAAGCTGCAATTTTAGCATACACTTTCTTTTAGCAACAAATTGGCAGAGATTTACTGTCACACTTGGTAAGTTCTCTGAATCTCCGAGGCCTCTGGAATTGTCATCCACTTAGGTTTCCAGGTGACATCATGTTTTCAAACATATAGGTGGTACTTCTTGCTGAGGATGGACAAGCAAGGTAACTAAAGACTTGCTTGATAGAAGCTTCGTTGGACATGTTGTAAGAGAAAATCCTTGGCAGATGAAGCCCTCAATAGTCGCAAAAAACATGCAGTTGGCTCCAAATCTACTGACTCGAAAGGGTGAAATAAAATGTGCTGTAAATCTTTGTGACTTCTTGGTAGGATTGCCAAATCTTCCATGAACTATTTTTTCTTTCCCCTAATACTGGAAATTGTGTAAAAGCATGGAAAAGGGGTAGGGCCATGGATTCCTGACTGCCATGACGTTTGTAAATGTTGTTGGCGTTGCGGAATCTGAAATTCGACCTCTTTCCAAAATTCGCAGGATAACAAATTGCTGATCATATTTACAATTGCATCTGTGTTGTTTTTGACGGCAACTCTACTGCATCCTGAACATAGAGGCAGATTCTTGTATCTACTTCTTCCAGACTGGTAGGATGTGTCTTCTCTCCACGACTTCTTGTTACCACACGTGCTGCTTGTGTTACTTCCTACCCTCTGGCCTGAGTAACTCAATTCAAAGGTAACATTGTGTCAGAGGAAACCTTCCATCTGATGCCCTTTCCTCTCCTATCTTTTGTTCTTAATGCTTTATTCTTTGCGAGGGTCCAAATTCAGTTTAGAAGGTGCTGCTGCCCATGGATTCATATGGATCAAATCCATGTACCTGGCAAGCAATGTACATTTTGCTGATTATACCAAAGTCATCCTTCAGGTCAATTGGTGCTTGTTTGGAGTTCATGTTAGCTTTTAGTTGTCTGCGTTTGAAAAGAGACAAACGAGTATTCTTGTTTGGACAAAGATATAACAATAGTATCAAACACAACCATAATCACCAAGGGTCATCATTACCTGGGATTCTTCTAAGCAATGGTGTCATTAATCTGTTCACTTAAGCTTTGAAAGCCTGTTGTGTAGCAGGACCTTGTTCGCGATTCTGTCCTCTTTGTTTCTTGGGCTCTTGCCTGCTCGGATCACATTACCTATGTACACTTGCTGTCAGTGCTTTAGAGACATGACATCACTTTCTGATACCAGGAGAGAATCACTTCCAATGCCACTACGAGGTAATGCTTCTACGATGCGATATACTTCATCCGTAGAACGAACAGAGTATTAACAGCTTCTGGGGGTGCAGTTTTATAAATCATGTTGCATTTCATAGATGGATTGTTTCTTGACTGGAGCTTTAAGCGCCAAAATGGGATGGAACAAATATCATAACCACTATTTGAAAATGAAGATGAAGTTCCAATATAAGTTATCAGTATGTACATTATCTTGAAGCTTCGTTTACTGTCAAATATATTAAACAGAAAATATTCAAGCAGAATAAGTTCATATCTATGAATCTGTCACCAAAATGAGATTCATTCAGCGAGTGTAGCAATGAGTATAAGGTTTACCATTGCCTGTAGATGGTGGTGGTGACATTACTATGAAAGTTGTGAAAAGTGTGAATATTCTAATATTGAATGTCTTTAAGTTGTCATAGTCTTTTTGAAGATTGATTTAAAATGCTGAATTACTGTGCAAACCATGAAGATATTTCCATCATTTGGTTCACAGAATAATGCTAAGTTCATATGTAAGAACAGAGAGATTGTATCAATAGTGATCTGACAATAGATACAATAAATAGATTTTCTATTGAACAAATTTACAACAGGACACTCACAAATAAATGCCACAAAATGATGAAGTTGTAAAATTGGTTTTCATTGGTATCTTAATAACAAGGTGCACCTAGAGATGAAACATTTTAAAGGAATACCCACTGCATATAAAAGTGTATTTTCCCATGTAAACGGCAAATTGCGGATAATAAATACAAAAACTAACAAAAACAAAATATGTATGATCTATCTTAAAGAATTTGGGATACCCTATAATTGATAATTATGCATAACGTGTCCGTCTGGAAAACATGTTTGGACACTACTAATTGGTCATATTAACTGAAATGGATGGATAAGCAATTTCAAAACAGTGAGTCCAAATTATTTTTGAAGTCAAATAATATTGTTTTGGTGGCAGATTCAACAAATAACGTTGTCTTTACTTCAAATATAATTCTTGAAACTGATAGCATGACTAATTTGGTAGAAATGGATACCTTGCCCGGTTTGCATATAAATGAACTGCATACAAACTCTACAGACACCACATAAATCAATTTGAAATTCGACAACAATTCAGATTTTTTAATTTTTGAAATGTATGGAATGGCGACTTTTCACTGAATTAATCAACATAAAATATATAATTCTTTATATATAGGATAGCTGTGTCCTTTATGGTCTATGTGACTTAATATTACTGTGGCATTGTTCCTAATGTGAACACAAGCGGCCACACGCGGGTTTGTTTATAACAAGTGCGACCTAAATCTGAGCTCTGGAATGTACAGGCCATCCCACCGCCTTACCAGTATCTCTCAGTCTTATCTCTCTCCGCCTTCCAGAGTCGGTCAGCTACAGTGTATGTGTGTGTGTCAACTAGCGTGTCCAGTGCTAAAGGGATATGAGCAACTTTAATCAATTAATTCATGATTAATTAATGATGAAACTTT
This sequence comes from Gibbula magus, assembly GCA_936450465.1. Taxonomy (NCBI): domain Eukaryota; kingdom Metazoa; phylum Mollusca; class Gastropoda; order Trochida; family Trochidae; genus Gibbula; species Gibbula magus. The sequence goes on along the minus strand of OW388296.1, from coordinate 52,140,501 downwards.
CCAGAACATTAGGTATTAACCAGAATTGCTTACTCATTTTTACGTCAGATCATAATTAGTGAGTTGCTCAAATTTAAGCCAAACCATTGAAAAACCGTTATAGCTTGTCAGTGTTTCAACAACATCATATTTTCAGTCATCAGCATCGTATGTCACATGGTATATGATGGTACCTCTTTGATACATAAACAGTACGTTTAGATATTTGCTCCGGAAACAAACCCTACCCCTCAAATAGACAAAGTCCAAATCATTAATAGTTACGTTTCAATGTCAACTAAATAAAAAAAAAAAGCCTGAGAGCGAATCCAAAGTTTTTAAAAATTTTGTCACGCATTGTCGTTCATTTCAAAGCGCTGATGCCCGAGTTGCAGTTCAGATTTCTTACTTTCGAACAGTATCAGGTAAAACGTAGACAAGACTTGTTTAGATTTGGTCATAAAAATCGTATTTGTGAGTGATACATGAATAAAAAGGGTAGATTTATGTCCACTTTAAAACATCCTTCGGTTTAATTTCAGCTAAAAACTAACATTAAGACAAAATCTATTTTGATTGGGCCATAAAACATATTTGTGAGTGATAAATGAATAAAAGTAATTTCTACTTCAACTATCATGTAACATCCTTTTGTTCATGTCATCTAATTATTGAGTAAAGTACCTTACTATTATCGTTAATGGTGCTCTTTAAAAATATGAATATTTCGAAAAATAATTTTGATAGTATTCCAAAATATAGTTTATTGGATATGTTTATCACTTATCATTTATTATTAAAGTACCTATTGTCGTAGGCGGTGTGTTTTGCAGAAATGATTATGACAGAAAGAAAAACCAATTGCAACTTCATGTTGTTTATAAATTGTTTTTTATTTGGCTAAAACAGCAGACAAAAGTTTATTCTGCCCTCCAGAGTAACATATTCAATTGACGACCAACCCAGTCTAGAACAATTTAGGACATTTCTTTATAAGGGCTGTAGCACGCCGTTTTCACAGAAAAAATCTAATGAAAATGTAATTCACTGTTATCAATGGCTTAAATAATACTCCTGAATCATTAGAAGTTCACTAGAGTTCCAAAATGAATATACATGGTTTGGACTAGCCGTGCGAGTCCATTGCTTTTCGAGCGGCCATTTTAAGGTGTTCACATTAACATGGCCGCTCGAAGTAGTTCAAGTGATTTGACTGATGTTGTTACCTAAAGAGTAGAGTTTAAATTATGACACCATGATTTCATATTTCATAAAATTTTACCTTAAATACCAGACATTATGTCAAGAAAAACCCTTTTAAATAGCAATTTCATCACCCATATGAGTATCATACGCTCATTTGTTTATCTTCTTAGACAAATCCTCATTGCAGACTTTCAAAATAATCTACTTTATCTGGCAGAAATACTTTGTGTTTGACTACGTTAAAAAAATTTTGTATCGTTTCTTTGGCCCTTCGGTGTACCTGTATATGATGGCCAATACCTCCTCGATACACCAGTCCTAACGTTGCGATACACAGTTACCATCACAGCACCTTGGAGCATCCTATCTCAGCTGACATTGTCAGTAACCTTAAAGTAGCAAAATCTGATTGGTACAGTGGTAATTTCGATGGAGTTATCAAAGTGTTTCTTTGAAGTCACCTTCAATCTGAGATTACGGAGTAAAACACCTATCAGTCAATTATACAAGGCAATTGACATTCATCACGCAAGGTAGCATAGCTGACGACAACAACATTGCTTGCTTCGAAAACTAATAATAGTCAAGGTTATGTAAAATTACAACATCTCAGTCTGTCAGCTTTGATTTTTAAAAAATCTTAAATGTACATTAACTATTTTGTTCGAGTCACTTTTTGTGAAGCGTTATAAATAGTCTTATTTATTGAGAGGATCTGACTGTTGCTGAACATTATCACGTTATTGCTAGTTCATTCAGTATAGTGACAATAACAAGGTGAAGGATGATCGAATTCTGGACAATGAACTGCGGGTGCCGCGCGTCCATGGTCCAACGTAATTTTGAAAACCTATCTACAACAAAGAAATGACAGATGTGGGTTGGTAATGCTTAATAGGTCATATACCTGCGGTAAATACATATAAGACGAATAATTTCGGTTTCTACATATGTAAAAGGCTGAATGTTGCTAAATTTTTAATGTTAACAAGTAAATATATAAATATTTATTTGGCGATAGGGTATGAATATGCAAGACAAGTAAAATATTTGAACCTACGTCATGTGGTCTCTCGGCAGGTAAGAGAGCCACATTAAATATTAATACTAAATACAAAATACTAACTGTCACTTTAATAATATCACAAAAAAAACTCATTCCCTTGAACATCATTGAACTCCTACTTATTTCCATATCAGATTTCCTTATTTAAATACAGAGCTTTACATTAGAAGCACAAACTGATCATTCCACTTACAACAGAGTCAGACAAGAAACAGTATGGCTTCACAGTTGGTCGGTATCATTCCTAACCTCCTCATTTTGCTGATATTTCTAAATGTTCAAACCATTGAAGAAACAATTGGGGAAAATAAGATTACAAAAGCTCTTGAAATACTTTGTGAGAACCTTGGCGGCTGCTTCAGTAACATATGTGAGGAGCATAATCGTAGAGGAAAATTTGCAGAGAACATTGCACCAACACCACGGGAAGACATGGAACAATTAGGAGACGTCCAATCAAAGAGTTACCACACCAATCACAAAACAGACTACCAGGGGACCAATTGCTTCAAATTCAGGTATGGCATGACAGCATTTTCGTGTTTGATCAAAATACAATCAGAATCTTGTAATGCGGTTTACACATATGTGCAGAATTATTTACACCCTGATTCGCAAAATGTGTATTTTCGAAATGTTTTCTATTTGTAATAAACTGCTAAGGTAAATAATTCATTATTATTAGAATATGTTCAGTAAACAATAGTTAAGTAGAGGGGGAGTTGAATATAATAACAAAACCTATGTTGATATGACAAAAAAATATAAAGACCTTTCTTGTCAATCTGATTAATCAATGTTTAATTAAACAATAAATCTAATAACAAAATATACTACCCCCGGTATACTTCATGCGACATGATGCTTGCCGTTTCAAAATATCTATTCCCCTTTTAATGTCATATGGATCGGTTTTGAACATTAGAAACTGTTATCAGTCGTTTAAAAAGCATGCACTCGTGTTTTCCAATTATCTTAATCAGTCGTGAAAACTAGACCCTCAACATAAACTATCTAAACCGTTTTTAAAAAGTTCAAAGAAAATACTTTTGCCGGGTAGGTCGTATTTCACTCATGTGGATATTGTAATTTGTATTTTTCTGTCTGTTCAAATACACAAAACCGTGCTGAAAAGCTTAAAAAAGAAATGATGAAACAATGGAAAACCAATGATAAAACAAATGCTAAATGGAAAATAAAATATGTTATCGACATAATATATTTTCTTGGACACATATGTGTGTGCCAACGTTTTCAGAGTGGATTTTAAAATTTTAGATTTTTTATGGAGTTATAAAATCTTGTCACAAAATAAAACCATAGGTGGGTCAAACTTCCATGAATTCTTTTACGAATAAAAGTAGTGAAACACGAAATATCAAATGGACATATTTTGCCAATTAGTAATGTAACTTTGCTCAGCTTGTATTATAATCATGTAATTTATGTGCCCCTGTATTTGAAATAATAATAATAGTAATAAGTATGATGATTATGACTATAAAAAATAACTGATTTTCATTCCAGGATTCCTTGTGTTCACAGCATATGTCTTCTTTCACTTCGATCGTCAAATAACGATACATAAAGTTCACATTAGTGGATTACACCTAGAAATTCCCTTTTTCCGTTTTTGTCATGACAATGGGAATATTTATGCGAGTATTATGAGGGGTATGTTGAGGCTCAGCGTTGGTGTGATCAGGGATTGGAGAATTCATTTCAGAGGGTTCCGCAAAATCAAAGGTATGATTGTATAATTATATCATATAATGAGCAATGACTTGCTGAGATTTATCAGTGAAATAAACTATCAATCAAACTATCTATCAAGCTACAGTGACGATATCTTATATTTTACTGTGACAAGTAACGACATAGCAAGGTATATTATTAACATAGTGCTGTTAAATTTAAATAATAAATACAGTAGAATAAGTAATGGCTTTATTTCATCTCGTATCGAGGATTATGTTGACATTGGTGCTGATACCACTACTATTGAAACCACTACCGCAACCACCACCACTACTACTACTACTACTACTACTACTACAACTACAACAGCTACAACTATTACTACTACTACTACTACTACTACTGATACCACTACTACCGACACCATTACTACTACTACTACTACTACTACTACTACTACTACTACTGATGTCACTACCACAGCCACCACCATTACAACTACTACTTCTACTACTACTACTACTACTACTACTACTACTACTACTACTGATACCACTACCACCGTCACCATTACTACTACTACTACTACTACTGATGTCACTACCACAGCCACCACCATTACAACTACTACTTCTACTACTACTACTACTACTACTACTACTACCACCTTTGTTTTAGAAAACGCAACGCTAGTTACACACACGTTATTCGAAGTCATGTAATAAAATGGATAAGACAATGAGCTTATCTTCCACCAGGAATAAAATCACAGGTAGATGAGATGGATATTGACAGACAATATATGGTTGTATTGGTATCGCATCAACTACGCATTTTCCATCTTGGGAAGAAGACAACGCGAGAGATGGTTTCAGTGGCGCCCTCTATTAATCATTTTCTGGACAAGCGAAACGGGTAGATATCGATGAAGGCAATGGGAAACAACCTTGTTTATGTTGTCAGTATAATATTGTTTGTGTTGTCAGTATAATCTTGTTTATGTTGTCAGTATAATATTGTTTATGTTGTCAGTATAATCTTGTTTGTGTTGTCAGTCTAATCTTATTTGTGTTGTCAGTATAATCTTGTTTGTGATGTCAGTAAACATGAGCTTAATCCTCAACAGAGAGATTAATAGTTGTAAAATGGAATAGTTACATCTTCTATAATTATTGGCAAATGCATTGTACACTAATGTTTATCTTGCTCTTTAAAAATAGAAAGCGTATTGTCTGATATCTGAACCACCCCTTCACCTTAGCTGTAAATAAATATGTGCCTCTATATCGGATATGACGCCTTACATGCAGTCTTGTCAACTGCAATGGCTGTGCTTGATTCGGGACCGGTGCACTGTCAGGCGTATGCAGCGTAACCGGCGAATCACTTGATTGGAACCCGGCCTACGCCTCAGTCTATGAATCATCAGCACTGACACGGTACATTTAGCGAAGTCATTACGCCAGAGTGTTTCTGCTAATGGAAGAACAACCAAAAATGTTGTAATAAAGAGGGCGAATTTTAGTAGTGTTTAAAAAATCAACTTCACACATTGACTTTCTTTTTAGATAAATCACCTGATTGGCCTGACCAGATATTCACATGGTTCATCTCACAACAATGTACTTTTTTCTTACAAACAAAGACGAACAGGGAGTTAGGATATGTACAAGAGAAGTTAGAGAAAGTGTTTAGTTTCCACAATAAGTATTAGGTCATATGGTATTATTTTAGAAATATGAGCTACGTCATGAGCCCTCAAGTCTGTTTTCTGAGGGAGCGGGATAGCACAGAGGGTAGCGCGTTCGGCTTCGGATCAAGAGGTCTGGGGTTCAAATTCCGCAAAAGGATCGGCAACTGTCTGCTGTGAAAAACTGTTCTACATGCAGTTTGGGTACAATCCTACACTGAATTTCAGCATAGTGACAGCCATGGTTCGCTAGTCGCAGTCGATTGACGCAGGTTTCACCACAATGCATAGCCACCATGGCGTTCTCCCTGCAATAATACTAGCAGTCTTGAAAGCGACGTAAACCCAAACTCACCTCGTCGCACCTGTTTTACTGACATGAATCTTTTTGTCAATCTCTTCTTGTAGGATACTTTACTACCAGGAGCCAACGTCAGCAGTTTACTCTCTTCACTATACAACTACAACGGATGCCTCGAAGTACATGGTTATGAAGGACATGATCAGCATGTTTCTTGAAAGTAATGTAACTTTTTTTATAACTTTATTGCTCTTCTAGAAACGTCCTATATGGTCTCACCCTTTACGTGTAGGATAAAACACGATACAGAGGTTATGCTTGGGATTGTAAAACCCGAGGTAAGAGAGCTGAGCGGGAAGTCAGCCTGACAGCGAAGCTTGAGGTCTTACTTCCCCGAGGCTTTCTTAACGAGGGTTTTCAATCCCAAGCATAACCGAGGTAGAGTGTTTTATCTAACTTACATACCGTAAAACATAAATGTGAGCGCTTATCGTATAATGAGGTTTTCTTACAGCAGAAGAATGATGGGTAGTGTTTTTTTTTTAATTTATAACTGTCAAATGTCAAAATTTACATTTTATAATGTTTGATTCTTAAATTCTGCGTTATAAAAAGTATGTCTCCCGGACTAGCGTTATATAGAGGCAGCTTCCTCGATAGCGTGGAGGTAGAGTGTCCGGTTTAAAGAGCAACGGGTATCGAGTTCGATTCCAGCCATCTACACTCTGGAAAAAGTTATCTTTGTATACTTTTCGATAATAATTGTTATTAATTGAGTTGTGAAAAAAAACTTAGTCTCATTTAAGGTCTTACTATCAATAGTAAAAACTTACGTGGTTATTATCAGAAGAAAAACCGACTCAAATAATAATCAGGGGTTATTACGAGAAAACAAGATACCTACGAAACAATAGACAAAATCCCTGATAGGTTTCTAAGGCATAATAAATGAGAGCATTAAGATGAAAGTTTAGAAACTATACACTCTCAAAATGATATTTTAGTATGAAAAAGGAAATACAATACTTAATTATTAAACATAAACTCGAAGACGGTCATCATCAATTTTACTTTCAAATGGTTTACCAAAACAATTATCTCGTTTAGATTTAACATTCGACATCTGCCAGAAACTATATAGGAAATGAAGCATTTCACATGCCAAGGACTAATTTATTTGTTATGTGCATGATAGTCATTTGCACCCAACCCGCTGACTTATACTAACCTTACCATTTACCAGACCTTGTATAACAATGTTTGACGAGAACATTTTACCGCACACCTTTTAGAAATTTCCGCAACAAAACTTATTATTGCATTTTGCTTCATTTGTATTTCAATTGACCGCCGTATTACATTACAACGTGGTTCGTTAAAAAACTGCCACAGTTAGTACATGTAACCGCATTTATTACCACTTACGTCCTAAGCGACGTGACTTAAATTTCCACAAACCTATCCGTGTCTACTATTACATAAACCTTTATTCGCAACCCTTTCAAATTCAAAACCAGCTCATATCTTATAGTTAAGCTTTGTATCATGTACAATGAATGGCTTCACAGTCAAAGCATCACAGTCAGAGCGTCACATGAATATGGAATATTTTCTTCTTATCGGATCCTTTTAGAGAAACAATTTGTTTAGAGAAACAAATATTTGATTTGTTTACATTACATTACAATATATTATATTAATAAAACATATGAAAAATAACCAACTCGTGACAGGGAACAACATTGTTTACTTCATTTTATTCATTATTTTATGCTTTCGCCAAGGCTTTTGACGCCTTATTTTCAAATACGTTTTAAAATATCAAGATCCATGGTTTCGAAAGCATTGTTTCTCCCTGCAACCTCTAAGAGAGAGGAACATCCTTGTATGCAAGATACAAATGCAAATTAAAAAGACGCCATTGTTACATGCATTATATGTCACATCCATATACACTGGAACGATATCTACACATCATTGATTAACCGTTGAACAGCTTGAGAAGAAATCATAAAGAACATGTCTGGAGCCTGTGTGGATCCTCGAGGCCCAACTTTACTGTTTCAAATTAAATTTGTTTAAAAAAAATAATTGACAATGAATTTAGTGATTATGAAGAATTTAAGAGTTAGAATCATATTACTCTATTATTTAAGTTTACTGTGTGGTTGAAAACAAACAGGTAGGCCACACAGGACCAATTTATGTCTTTAAGGGTTAAATAGTTCTTTGAATTTTTATTTTTAGCATAACAAGTCTCAAAATCTCAATTATTTATGGATATAAATAATTGTACAATATGTTGACTATACACCTGATTTGGAACTCCTTCAATGGTCATTTGTATAGTTTTTTAAATATATTTTATATTCTTTATATCAAAACCAGAGGTGGGTTCTTTGAATGAATAATATTGCTTTCATCGACTTAGCTGGTACATTTATATTGATGTTCCATACCGTATCACTTTTATTCGTAGGTAACATACAATGCCGAAGTAGTATATTGCAAAGGGGTTATGATACATCGAACTGATTTCACTTGCTAAATCTCTCTCAGTAACTTTATCAAGTTCCAGTGCAATCTTCTTAATTTAATACTTCATCTCGGGTGCCCGATAATAATTTTTTTATATTCTTTAAATGTTAGCTCATATTCCAATCTATCTCCAAATGCAGCTTGATAGACAGGCACGTGAGTCCCAAACAATTCATATCTTGAGGAATGTGAAAACGATTTCCTATATATTCGGCTATTGCTTTATCTTTCGCAATGGAATTATCTCCAATGCCAGATCCCATTCGCAATCTGGTAACATTTCAGTTTTCACTGGTGTCAAGATATACGACCACTTTTAAAATACTGATAACCTTGTTGACTAATATTAAATACCAATTGACACTTAAGTTGAGTAAAGATGATAGAACAACTGTTACAGAGGCTTATTTTATTCAAACGATATACTTTCATCTTTATCTAAATCTCAGAAGGTGATACAAGAAAGGTTAGAAAAATGGACTCATCGTGGTTCAGGCTGGGTGGTAAACCATATAGACAAAAATGTGGTTAGATGTAGCGAAATATGACCCATTGGATCATATATAGACTTCCCCCATTTAATATTCAAACTCTGCAACTCTTTCTGCTCTGCTCCAATTGTAAGCACGCTTTCTGTCAGTTAAGACTGTTGACCGAAGGGTCTTATGTTGTTCGCGTTAAGCTAGAGTCTTTATTACTTGCATTTATCAATTTATTGAAGATGAAACACGACATTGTCACATTTTCAAAATCTCACGCACATTCAGAAGTATTTTAGAATTAAATATTATCCTTTTGGCCAACTACTTCAGAGAGTGTGGTCCAAGATATAACAATGTACATTTGTTAACTATCTAAATGGCATGCATTTCCATAACACCTTCTCTGATATTTCAAGGTAGCCAATCAGAAACCAAAATGGACAAAAAGTAGCCTATTTTCCAGGAAAATCTGCAGAAGAAGAATAGAGGAGAATATAAAGTATGTCACATGAAAACCTAAATTGCACGGTGACTGATACGCACCTTCTTGTACATATACAGGGCAAGGAATTTATTGTTATTCGTGTAGAAAAGGGAACTACATGGAACATTCAAACCGAGGAGAGACGAAGAAGCTTCCCTTCCATCTACATCATTGTGACCACATGGATTATATATTCAAATTTGAAGACAGAGTAATCGTTTATAATCACCGAAACAGGTAAGAACAATTGAAACAGGTAAGAACAATTTAGCTCATTGTCACGGAACGATTTCTTGTGACGATGAAATAATGTTAAAGGCACAGTAGGACGTCTTTTGCATTTGATGCGTCAACATTATCATTTCTAATAAGGTTTTTGCAATATATCTTAACTAAAGATGGTAAAACAACCCATTGCCAGACCCCATAGGTACTATTCAACAATATTGTATACATTAGGCATTATTACAAGTTGTAAAAAGTTGTAACAATACATTGCACCGTGAAGATGTTATTTAAAGGTGTAGTGTCATTTTATTCCTTTTCACTTTCTTTACAAACGTTAACGGTTTAAATATGCTTTTGGTATTGCTATTAGGATTCTTTGTATTGGCTTGTTCTCATATTTAATGTGAAACATGTGAAATGTTATAAAGTTAAATAAAAATCAATACCAAAGATACCAAAAATAAATGGTATGAAGTCCAAAGAGCAATGTAGAGATAAAAACACATGGCTAATATTTTATAAGCGCTGAGCACATGGCTGTGTTTATGCATTGTTCTATCTATTTCAAGAATCCTGAAGTCGTACAAAGGAAAACACTCCCATATTGTGATGAAGAAGAGACTTGTGAGCGGCGCGTGTTTACAGATCTCATAGTTATATGACTGTACATTAGATCAAAGCTTTGTGTTTAAAGTTCTTTGAGATAAATTTCATCGTCAACTAAACCTCAGCCCTTCGTCTTGCCTAGGAGATGCCTTTATGGTATTAAGGGAATCCAGTGAACGGTTCTTGAGATATCCCGCTGACAAACTTAATTTGGATTCATTGAGGGGATTTAGTTTAAACAGTTTTCATCTTCGAATAGAACCATGGCTGTATTCAATACTCTTCTAATGAATAAAATCATGTAAATAAACCCAAATGGATTCATTATTCTCTAATCAGACCTGATGGTAATGCATCGCGTCTGGCGTCCATCAATCCATAAACCTTTTTGCTTTTTGAGAAGTTGGGGGAGTATTGGGGTATGTAGTATATGGACACGTTGGTGAGTGAGTGAGTGAGTGAGTGAGTGAGTGAGTGAGTGAGTGAGTGAGTTAGGGTTTACGCCGCTTTCAAGAGTATTTCACTTATATCGCGGCTGCTAGTATTATGGCAGGGAGAAAGCCCGCAACGCCATGTGGCTATGCACTGGCTGGAACTAATGAACCTTGGGCGGTACTACGCTGAAATTCAGTGTAGCATTGCACCCACACCTTACTGCGTGTAGAACAGTTCTCTACTGCCGTGGCGGGATTGGAACCCTGGATCTCTTGATCCGAAGCCGAACGCACTAACCACTGCGCTACTATGGACACGTTGGACAGGAGTAACATTCCATCCTTACCTGTTGCTGTAGACCACTTTCCAGGCTAGGGAATCTTCATTTGTTGCATCGGAAGTTAGTTAACGTTGACTGTTTCAACTGTGCAGTACGCACTTAGTTAGTTATAAGCATCAGTTTAGGCTGAGCAATTACCATTGAACGTGAGCGCATTGTTTACCGCATTGCTTACATGTACCGAGCACAGTGGTGTAGTGGTTAGCATGCTGGCCTCTCACGCCAACGACCCGGGTTCGATTCCCTGTGGAGGCACCTACAATTTTTAACCTGGGTCTTTCTCTGTGTTGTGTCCTTGGGCAAGTCACTTTATCCACATTGCACTCAGTCCACCCAGCTGTATACTTGGGTACCTGAATTAACTGTTGGTTTCGTGAAGCGCTTATGGCTGCTCCGAAATACAATTCCGTCAGGGTAATAATATCAGCGCCTTGAGAAACTGCTGAGTAGTTTGATAAGTGAGCTATACAACATGACATATTGTTATTATTATTATTAAACTGTGTAACATCTCGGGAGACTGACCGGTAGGATCTAAACATCGTGATGACCTCACATTCAAACAAAATTAAGTTTATATACTAGTATCATGGCGACTTAATTCATTCAAAACATTGCGCAGATAAGCTTAAACAATCTGGAGCTATTATCATACCAAATCACACCAACTCATTCCCATTACGCTCTTGGTTTAAAGAACGGTATCGGACTGTCTGAGAACAGGATGGACGTATTATCATCTGTTTACGAACTTAATGGAAGGACGCGGACGTGGAAGGGTGCTCCAGAACGTTGGACATGTCCAATGTTCTCCCCATTCTAAAATCTGACGGAGTACAAACGTACTGAAAGCGGGGTTGTCGTACTACGAATGGAACTATCGTACTAAGGACGAGTAAGGGCGTAGTCGAGAATTATACATAGTTTCCACTCAGTCCATTAGGTCCTCAGACAGATCTAAACCGACTGCAGTAAGATCATAATCAGTTGTTTGTACGTCCAAATGTGTTCCAAACCGATTGAATTGTTCTGACTGAGGGGGTATATAGTAATACCAACGATTCCGTCCATCCATCCGAAGACAATTTGTGTCCGATCGGTTACAGAAACGCTATTCAATTTATCCTTTGCAAATTTGTTACATGTCTTCTTCACCACTAGGAGAGGTGCAGTGCGAAATATAAACCGAATTGGTGATTTTTTTAATTTTTGGCGTATTATTGTATTTTTTTAACTTAGTCATATTCTGAGGTTTTTTTGTCCGATCGATTACAGAAAAATTATTCATCTCATCCTTTTCAAATTTAGCACATGTCTTCATCACTAGGAGAGGTGCAGTGCAAAATGTAATACGATTTGGTGATTTTTAAACATTTTTGGCGATTATTTGTATTTGTTTACTTCGTCACATACGGAGCTAGAATGAATGAAGCTACTTCTGTGTTGTGATTTGTTGACTTTATCCTTTTCTTTTTCATGTAGTTTTCATCAAAAGCTACTTCTGTGTTCTTGTTGATTGTACTATTTTATATTTCCATTGGTTATATTTTGGAATTTTCTTTCCTTTCAGCCATTAACTGCTGTATATCCCTTACTGTGCCTACAGGGGTGTGCTTCCATGTACCTGTTGTTACAAGTCACTCGAATGAATCATTATGATGGATTAATTTCCAAAATTAAGTTGAAATCAGTGGTAATGGCAGTAGTTTAGTATGTTATCCCTACCTTTTACCGTTACTATTATTCCTACTTTTACTTAAACTACCCTTTTTACATGAAGAGACTTGTCCTACCCTTTTCACAAACACTTTAATCTTAGCAATAACATTTCATAGCTTATCAATCCTTAGGTGTGCAGACTACTCTCTCTATGAGTAAAATGAAAATGTCAAACTTTAACACTCGGGGGTATTAGTGATCCACGCTCACTTTTCTGCTTGTTAAAGTTCGCATTAAGTCATCATTACGTTCTACTCGTTGTTAGTACGTTTGCGAAATTTACACACAGGTATTACAACGTAAGTGTTAATTAAAAGTAGACATCCAAATTCATAATTGGAAAAAAAAGAAAATTCATCCCTCAGAGAGTGTTCAATCCACACATCCCCAAGGCCACGACAAAATATCTTTAATTCATATATGAAGCAATATAAAGAAGCACTATGGAAGCACAGAGCACACGGTAATACGATGTGGCAGTATATGAGCCGATGGTGTCTATGCCGTGTTCTTCGAGAAACACTCGGTCCTGGCTCTGTATAGCATTACAACTAGAAGTAACTAGTAACATGCAGGTGGTTTAAGGACACATTTCACATTACTTGAGAGCAATATTATTATCACATGCGTATCCCTTCTTTGAAGTTTGCTGGGATTAATATAGATTGGCTTAAGTTTGCGTGTTTCATGATATGAAGTTACAGTATTTGATACTTTCCTGCTTTTTTCAAATGTTTTCTAGGACATCTTTACGCACATTTCCCATCCTGGAAACCAGAGTATATTGTATATTGTTTATTGTACCCCTCCCCTTAGAGTTTACCATGGCAACAAGCGCTGCCGTTCGTTATGACACCAAGGCTTCATTTTCAGTAAAGTATTGCATTATTTCTCCTTTTCTGTGCATATTGTGGATATTATATACGTATCATAAATTTTTTGGCAATCTATTACATCATAATATGTTGTTCAATTTCTATCATGTTATTACGTTAAAATTATGCTTAATAATGTGTTATTAGTATTATGCGCGAATGTTTGTCATTGCCAGTTCATGACAAAAATTGCTTCTAACATTTCAAATCTCTCCTTTGAACGGGTGGACAGTATGGGCGTGAGTTAAAATATGAAGGAACTATAGTCACTCTTTCAATGCGTAAAGTAAAAGCTTCAATTTGAGACAATAAAAACGAAACTGGACTGTTTTAGTCAAGCATGTGCGGCACTAACACACAGTCTCAGCTTCAAGGTCATTGTTAAAGTCATAATTTACCTGCTTATTTGGTTCCCCAAGGAATTTAGAAACACGGTTTAATTAGCAAAAGGGACTTTCCAATTGTGTGAACCCATCACATCGAGCTTTTTGATGGGAAAGAATCCAGGGGATACGTTCCAAAGTGAAGCGAGCGAAACAATACAGTGCCGGACAAAAGTCATGGGAGTAAAATTGCAGTATTCCCGCAATCGTGTCGGAGCACAGTTGGGTCATGACTGCGTTATTCCTGCGACAGGAACGCGACAGTCTCCCGCCAAATTAGCGTCTCTGTCGCACGATAATTGCGAGATGACTGCGTGAATGTAGGCGGGGCTATTCCGATGCGTCCAGGTCCCAAATTAAGCTGCTGAGAGCTGATTGGTCTAGTAATGTAGTGGGCGGGCGTAAAGATGAAATGTGCATTTACTGTCAAATGATTGCTGAAGTTGTCGTTGCTTCACGTCGAATAAATACCATAGTGTTAGGTTGTGGAATTTACCGGCGGTAACATTTCTTACTTGTACACATGTTGTATGAGATAATGTTATGTAATAGTGACAAAATGACACACATTCAACATCTGTGTATACTTCATTTTAAATACGACATGAAATAACTAAAATGTGTTTAAAAAACAGCCATTATTTGGCTCATGAGACAATGTTAAAAAGGTATCATATATATATATATATATATATACATGCGAAATGCGACGCATCCAGTCATCATTAAAATAGTCGAAATGCGACGCATCCAGTCATCATTAAAATAGTCGAAATGCGACGCATCCAGTCATCATTAAAATAGTCGAAATGCGACGCATCCAGTCATCATTAAAATGATATCTACAGCAAGTGTCGTCTGAAGTATTTTATTTTATATATATATATATATATATATATATATATATATATATATATATATATATATATATATATATATATATATATATATATATATATATATATATATATATATATATTTATATGAAAAAAAGGTAAACGGTGAGAAGCAGAATGTCTAAGCGAAATATATTTAAACTGTATAATGGTAGCATTATAAGATATGTTCGTGAAAGTGTACGTTTGGGGATCTAAATAATAATAATAAAACGAAGATCTGAATAAAACTCTATTCTAACATTTACTAAAGGTTTATCAGTTTAATAATATTACTCACATTACAACAACCACTATCGACTTTAATTTTTTTCTCTTTTTTTTTGGACAAAATTTATTTGTTACACTGGTCGATGACGCTTCTGTCATATCGCACAGTTTCTTTTTCTGATACATTGTCTATTTTCTTATCAGACATTTATGGGTACAATCCTTTTTCCCTGTATATATTTCCCAACGGTAAAACAATAGTGTTGCATGTAGATGGATTAATGTTAGTATAGTGTTTCTCCAAGTACATACATGTGTATAGGGTGTGTATGTTTGTATATTATACATTTCCTTAAAGAAGAAATCTTACAAAATATGATATATTAGTCTGTGATTATTTACTTGTAATAATTATCACGTTTCATAGTTCGGCAAAACCGATTGATAATGCTGTTAGTTACACGGTGTTTTGACAGGTTGCACGGATCTGTTAGACACTTGTATCTTCCGTATTGTCCAAAGGCACCGGTACCCCTATGCCCATTGCATCACCGAGTGTACCAACTCCCATTCAAATGGCAATTTAATCACATCAATGGATACCGCCGTGTCAGGCACCGGCACACTTGTTGATCTCGTGATCTACTTCGAATAGCACGTCTCTCATAACCCCAGAGTGGGTAGCTCGATGTTCTGCCTGTTTCTTTTTATCAATAAATCAACATATTTATAAAAGTGCAATCGAGGTGAGATTTGAATAAAATATCTGTCTGTAAACGTTCGTGACCATTATGAAAACAATTTAGTTACTGACTTGAGATTTAAATTGAATTCCTTATCATTATTGTGTACACTCAGTCATACCGAAGTTTGCTGAAAATTAAAATAAACAATGCAAAAATTATATAACGCCTACCCACATTTTTTTAATGCTTGTTGACTAGTTTATTTTGTTTCTGTGGTGTATGTAACATTTTCTGTTCTATAATCGTCACTCATTTGTTTAAGTATATGTTTGTATGGAGATTTCTTCCTTGTTTAACGATCCCGTCATAATAAATATCTTGAAACCAACAGTTATATCAATTACATGAGATAAATCCTTTGAAGTTTGTGAGAAGGGTACGATTTGTCTTATCACGCATTACGTGGTGCAATATATACACATATAATGAAATATACACATGACTTTAACTGTAGAAAGCAACTTTTAAAAACGTTAGTTTGTTAATATTTCATTTGTACAAACATGTAGTCCTTCATATCCTGTAGATGAGCCCTGAGGGGTAGTTATATACCGGACAGACAGACAGACAGACAGATATTTTATTACAAAATCTCACCTCATACAAATGTTTATATACAAGTCGATAAAATATAAAGTGATGAGCCATCCCACATGGGATTATGAGAGACTACATATATACATATTAAAGGACCTTAATAAAAATAAAATGTACATATTATATAGTATACTATATTATTAAAACCCAAGGTAAATTGTTAAGGTAAAAAGAATTGCTAGATATATAAAGGGGATTTTCTTAAATCTAAGACTTCCATGCAGGTTTTGGCAGTAACTCTAAAAATATATGGGCATGACATAATAAATGCAAGCTGTTCCACATCCGATATATTATTAAAACTAACATTCAAAGTAGAAGATAAAGATAACATATTTTTGGTAACATTTTTGTATAAGGGGCAGTGTAAAAGTACATGAGCTTCATTTTCAATAAAATCGTTGCAGTTAAAACATACTCTATCTTCCAGTGGTGTGTTATTGTATACCGCTAAAACTGATTATTAAACCGGGGAGATATACCACCTCTCATGATGGCTCTTTTGTTTTCAACTTGTGACACTTAAACAAACTTGTCTGTCTGCATGCCTGACTATGGCGAATTAAACATGTTATCTTTCTCTCTGTGTGTATTACGAGGGAGACACCGTTCACTCAAAATCGTTATGTAATATAAATACACCCGGTGGTAAATTCACTCAGGCGTTACGCCCGCGCCCCCCTTGTCGCAAACCGTCGCATTTGATGTCGGCCATAACCTCGCATTATCACAATTAAACCAGAGACGTATATCCATCTAATTCCTTGTCTTATTCATTGATTAAACAATTGATATCGGCTCTTAAAGGAACATCCATCTGTCTGTCTGTCTATGCAAAACGTTGTTTTCTAGATTATGTTATGTTATCGGGAAGTACTGACTGTTGCCGAAGATTGCCATTTTGATCTTAGTCTACTTAGTATATTGACGATATAAAGCTAACAGTAGTGATTTCTGATCGAAAACCGGACAATGTACCGCGTGTGGCGCGCGCAAATGATTTAAACGTAATTTTGGAATATTATTTATAACAGACAAACTGATAAATTAGTCACATATTTAATAGGTCATATAACTACTGTACATATAAATGGGACGTTTAGTTTTGGTTTCTGCATATGCATAATGATGTTACTCTATTTTAATTGGAAACAAGTATTTGGTTATTCGGGATGAATATGCAAGTCGAGTATATTTATTTGCACTGTAATTACAAACAGCACATATGTTATGTTGGATCGTATTAAAGCTTAATAAAATTTTATGAAACACAATGGATGCAGCTTTACCATAAATGCGACCTTGTGCTGAAAACATTTCGACATGTTTCAAATAAACAACCTGTAGAAATATTGTCTTGATATTTTCCCAAATATATGACGATACACAAGTCGAATGAAACATTTCAAATCTAAAGACTGAATGTAACCAAAAATGAAAGAATTGCATTTGGAATTTGAAGGCTAGACCAGTGACTTTTTTCTCAACGCAAGGGACCAACCACCAGCACAGTTTACCAATCGGTAACCGTGACCTCGATCAATATCGCTTGATGACAAAAAATATGAACACTACATGTTAATAGAAGAGCATCACTAGCAGTTTTAACGAATGACGATGCGTTTGTTTCACACTCTATTGGAAAATCCAATTTTATATATTACTTGTGACTGAGAGTTAGACACTTATAGTTTAGGCTTGTGTATTGAAAGAATGTTGTGTATTGTAAGCGTGTATTCAGTCATTAGAAATAAATGATATACCGGATTACGTAACATACATTTAGGTAGTCGCGCGTTTATCACATTACGTGACCCACTGGTCACCCACTGATCAAGCGTAATTAAAAAATTCTAAATATTCACGATTTGCTAACGGTCATTTAGGTGTTATATACATTGATAGTGTCAGTGACGGTACGCTTTTATATTACGGTTTTATTCACTTAATTGGAGGCAAATTTACTTATACATGGAAGTTCAGAAATTATGTGCATAGGGTACTTATCAGAAAGGTTCAAGTATCGTACCTTGATATTCTGAGTCTATTTGGATTGCTTAAGACGCGCGATTATAAAATACTTTGTGTTTTTATTGCCATTTTCTTTAAAGTCGTACCGACAATATATATATATATATTTCCTTTACTTTGATCTTCGAATGATGATATAATTGCATCAGCCAGTTATTTAATCTACATGATTTTATACTTTCGGATACATTGTGTAAAGGATACACGCATCTCAAATTCACTACACAGTTATTGGCATTTAAACTTTTGTTACAGATCATTCAGCATGTACATGTATCTCGGTTGTTTTTTTCTGTCAGAGAGCAACAATCCCTTAATCAACCTAAACACCCATTCTTCTAGCCCCAATTCTTCACTAGTGATTTCTTTTTAACTCATACACACGCAGTGCTCTGTTGGCGGGAATGAGCGGTACGCTCTCATACTAAAGTAATACTATTGAATCGGTTATGTTAATGATGTCTGGATGGGTTAATAAAATCAAGGATATAACATGTCCGGCTATAAATGTAAATGGAAAACGCCGTTTAATTGTATGGTGACATGTTAATATAAATATTCGTTTCCATATATGTTTATTAAAATGGTCATGACAACTGTGTATTAAATTTTTTTTAAAACAATCTATTTAAAATCTCAAAATAAAATCACACTGAACTAATGTTGTGTACATTTTAGATCAAATATCATAGGGATTATGTGAATATAAATTCATAGTTTATTCATTAGATGATACATACAAAATTCCACTTAGAAGTGTAAATATATTCGCTAAACAAACTAAGAAACCGAAGCAATAATAGTCCACAAACATACAGTATCTACTATCTAGATACAATTATTTACATTCGTTACACATCTATCGAAATGCAATAAACATCATACATGTAAATCTTTATAATGTACTGTAATAGTTATCAACATGTATCTTATAGACATGCATACATGTATTTGGGAATACATATTTGAACCATGAATGTATATATGCGTGTCTTTAACAGATTAACCTGTCAAATTTACCTCAAACTAAAATCCAATATCTTGAAAATGTTTTGTTTAAAAGTACATTTCTTATCACTGGGTGATTACTACTTGTATGTTAACGGTTTTGATTTATGCATCTGCCTGTATAATTAATTACACATTTCATAAACGGGAGCGAAATTAGATAAGCCAACAGTTTAATCAAATCCACTAACATACAGAAAGAAACATCCCCGAAAGAAGACCTAATTTAATGTTTTTATGACAAATTATAAGAAAGATATAACAATGTAAATGTAACGACGCCCTTACCAAATATGTAATTGATAATGTTAATAGAAATATAAATAAAAGTATATCAATCATTATTATTGTTTAACATTCTTCAATGTAAATGAAATATGATTATGGTTTCGGCGAATCGTTTCTGAGATGCTTGGTGATCATATCATCGGCAGTGAATAAAGTTGAAATGCATTTGCTGTTATGGAAATGACCCTTCCGCCGTCAGTTCTATATGTTTATGCAATTCTAAATGAACACAATCAATGTAAAATACAACTTAACAGCATACTTTATCACTTTGAAAATCAGGTTTCATTTCGTTTCCGGATCATCAAAATGATCAGTTCTAATATTACCCACAAGCATTGTCAAAACAATATACAACATATAAGGATTTTACCGGAGTTCAAAACCGGCTTCAGGGGAATACCCGACCCACAACTTCCCCACGGCACACAAACACCTACACAAAAGATGTATCCGTTATCATATCCAAGCAGTTTACTTTTACAAGAACAATAATAAACACTACACAATATGTACACACTGTGTAACTGAATATAATTCTAAATACACTATTATGTGGACGACAATATTCAAACTTTATATAAAGTGAATTTCCCCAGTGCAATTGCATGTGTTTACAGGAATGCTATTCTCTCCAATTGCGTTTACCTCACATAACAGTGAATAAGAAATTTAGTTTATTACAAACTGTCTCACTTTGTTACATAATCGGACAGGCGTATATGTACATGTAGGACTTTCGAGACCCACAAATAAATAACAATAAATTCGTTATTAAGATAAATATCACTATATCTTTAGTTTATTGAGTCAATCATCCATCCAGGACCATCTTACGCACATGTCAATTTATGGCCGCAAAAAAAGTAATGACTAGCGCGTACATGCCCCGCCCTCCCGGTAGCCACTGAACCGCTCAGTCGCCTGTATTGCGACTCTCCCACTCTTTTACTGCGATAGTAGTGCAGAAATCACGGGTCAGTCCTGCGAGCCGACTGCATTCCCGTTGCGATAATACTGCAGTAATTTCACTTTCAGACTGCAATACAGGGGAAGTGACTTTTGTCCGGCACTGTATACCCTGGTTTCGAGGATGCACTTTTCTATGCAATTAAGGTATTAGTGTGCACCGTAATATAATGAAGAGGACAAGGGATTTATGGATGATCAACTTCTTTATTTAACAATAGCGACGTTTCGGTATAGATCCTTATACCGTTATCAAGCATATATACGGAATAAGGATCTAACCGAAAAGTCGCTATTGTTAATTAAAGACGTTGATCATCCATAAATCCCTTGTTTACTTCACCATACCAACTTCTAGAATGCCTCTCAAACATTTGAACCTAATATAATGTTGATTATATTCCGCACTGCTTTTGGTGAATTTGATATTTATTGTTTGCATGAACCAAAGAATTGGCACTATAACGAGTTAGAAAGGAATTCATTTCAAACGAACAACACACGCTCGAGTAAAATATTGTGTTCATTAACTACTGGATACTATTGACAACTTGCTCATACGGTCAAATCTGATTATTTTTCAAGACGTTATAAAATAGATATTTGACACACAGTCTGAATGAACCCGTTGATCTGGCAGTATCCTGACTTGTATGTTCCCCAAGGAGTGACGATGAAACAGATGTGCTTATGAACACCGACACCAGTCAATAACGGAGTGAACAGCGAGCTACCTCCGAGCCAGACCTTGTGGACTTACACTTCCAATAGCATTATCCTTTAATCCATGTAAAGACATTTTATTTGGGCATATCAGATCAACTATCAAGAATCTGTTTCTGGCTTAGTCTTCGAATTGACTCTGACTTTGCAGCCGTGGGAGGTTGAATATTGGTTATATGTTTCTTTGGCAACACTAGGAGTAAGGGAGGAAAACATAGTTGTAGCTGGAGAATGTAACATTTTGGATAATAACAGTAGAGACTCGTTATTATTAAGATGTCACCTACGGAATAATCAATGTTCTTACTATGTGAATATATCATCATTACATACATACATACATACATACATACATACATACATACATACATACATACATACATAAATACATACATGTATCGTGATTAAAATAAATGAACGAATGACGATTGATTGAACATTGTAGAATTGATTCCAATAAAATGTCTCAAAATTACAAACATGCCATAAAACACATTGTTTAGCTTTATTATATTCAGAATGACATTGGACATGATTTGTTAAATATGTAAAAAAAACAAAAAACAATGCAGAATAATTGTTCTCGTCGGCAGGTCAGGTCGCAAGCTGAGTACTACTGAGTAAGTACAGTTATATTGTACTTAATTAGTGGTAGGTTATATTATACTCAATATAATGGTAGGTAGTCAAGTTATTTAAATTATACTATATATATATATCAGGCAAGAAATACCACATTTACTAAGACGCTTCCGGGGAATAAGGCCAATAAAGCCATTCACGCATTTCATAAATAGTATTATACGGAACATCGTTTACCATTTTCTATACATTACGCATATTATGACAGTAGATACCGATGATTTGTGTCTTTTCTGTAAAAGCGTGGATGAGGTCAATAGAAATGTCTGAAAGTGTTGTTTTCATTGTATTACCACTTACAAAACGTTGTTCGTCATCGCTCCAATGACACATGGCTGAAAGCTTAACCATGTTGTAATTGCTATTAGAACTAGGATTGCCACAGGCAATACTTAGGTCTTCAAGACTTTTGCTTGACCTTGAACTCCATATTGGACTCTCGATTATTCACCAGTTTCTCTGCTTTAAAATGAGCTATCAAACATGTCTCTATCTTCAATAGTTATTTTACAAAAAATCTCCAAAGACAATAACCCTTTGAAACCCTCACTCATTAATGGACCCCTACATGATGTAAAAGTTACATTTTTAAAATTCTGTAACATGGACAAGTTTTGATCTAGAGATGAGGTTGATAGATTCGTATAAAGAACATTCTTTCAGCTACCAAATGAGCTAATGTATGAGTCTCTATGTATTGCCAATCTCGAGAAGAAGATTTTTGAAGAAGTGTACCCTCAAAACCCGAAAAGCCGAGAAATTTACAGTTTTTCTAAAATAGCGAAAAATCTATTATTACGGCCGAAATTCGCTATGACATCATTCGATGAAAGAAGTTGTCGCCTACATTTTGGTGGTAGTTTTGTGCAATTATCTTGATAAGTTTTCGAGATATTGCAATTTAAAGTTTTTTCACGTTTTCAGTTACCTCCCCTTTTAGAGGCCGAAAATTAAAAATCAGATTTCGTACGCCAAAAGCTTATACCTAGGCCCATTACTTCTACCAATTTCATTGATGTAGGTGTAGTCAATTTTGTTGTAAACGAGACACAAACAGAGTTAGGTCGCTGCAAATTCATTGCCCAGAAATCTGCATTTTCAAAAAGGTCATTTTTCAAAATGCTGTAACCCGGAAACGGTTTGATCTAGAGGTGAGGTTGATAGATTCATATAAACAGCAGTATTTCAGCTTCCAAATGAGCTATTGTATGAGTTTATATGTATTGCCGATCTGGAGAAGAAGATTGTTGAAGACGTGAACCCTCAAACGGCAAAACATTCAAAAAAATGCATTTTTTTCAAAATAGCGAAAAATCTATTATTACGGCCGAAATTCGCTATGACATCATTCGATGAAACAAGTTGTTGCCTACATTTTGGTGCAATTTGTTTGCAAATCAGTTAATAAGTTTTCATGATATTGCAATTTGAATTTTTTTCACGTTTTGAGTTACCGCCCCTTTTAGAGGCCGAAATTCAAAAATCGGCCTCGTAGTGCACTAGCTTACACCTAGGCCCATCACCTGAAGGCAGTTTCATTGATATCGGTGCAGTCAATTTTGCTAAAAACGGCGCAAAAAAAAGTACAAATAATAATAAGAATAACTAGGATTGCCACAGGCAATACTTAGGTCTTCAAGACTTTTGCTTGACCTTGAACTCCATATTGGACTCTCGATTATTCACCAGTTTCTCTGCTTTAAAATGAGCTATCAAACATGTCTCTATCTTCAATAGTTATTTTACAAAAAATCTCCAAAGACAATAACCCTTTGAAACCCTCACTCATTAATGGACCCCTACATGATGTAAAAGTTACATTTTTAAAATTCTGTAACATGGACAAGTTTTGATCTAGAGATGAGGTTGATAGATTCGTATAAAGAACATTCTTTCAGCTACCAAATGAGCTAATGTATGAGTCTCTATGTATTGCCAATCTCGAGAAGAAGATTTTTGAAGAAGTGTACCCTCAAAACCCGAAAAGCCGAGAAATTTACAGTTTTTCTAAAATAGCGAAAAATCTATTATTACGGCCGAAATTCGCTATGACATCATTCGATGAAAGAAGTTGTCGCCTACATTTTGGTGGTAGTTTTGTGCAATTATCTTGATAAGTTTTCGAGATATTGCAATTTAAAGTTTTTTCACGTTTTGAGTTACCTCCCCTTTTAGAGGCCGAAAATTAAAAATCAGATTTCGTACGCCAAAAGCTTATACCTAGGCCCATTACTTCTACCAATTTCATTGATGTAGGTGTAGTCAATTTTGTTGTAAACGAGACACAAACAGAGTTAGGTCGCTGCAAATTCATTGCCCAGAAATCTGCATTTTCAAAAAGGTCATTTTTCAAAATGCTGTAACCCGGAAACGGTTTGATCTAGAGGTGAGGTTGATAGATTCATATAAACAGCAGTATTTCAGCTTCCAAATGAGCTATTGTATGAGTTTATATGTATTGCCGATCTGGAGAAGAAGATTGTTGAAGACGTGAACCCTCAAACGGCAAAACATTCAAAAAAATGCATTTTTTTCAAAATAGCGAAAAATCTATTATTACGGCCGAAATTCGCTATGACATCATTCGATGAAACAAGTTGTTGCCTACATTTTGGTGCAATTTGTTTGCAAATCAGTTAATAAGTTTTCATGATATTGCAATTTGAATTTTTTTCACGTTTTGAGTTACCGCCCCTTTTAGAGGCCGAAATTCAAAAATCGGCCTCGTAGTGCACTAGCTTACACCTAGGTTCATCACCTGAAGGCAGTTTCATTGATATCGGTGCAGTCAATTTTGCTAAAAACGGCGCAAAAAAAAGTACAAATAATAATAAGAAATATAGTCGCAAGCGACGACAAGCGGATTCTGCCGTTTCAATTGTTTTAATTAAGACATCTGTCCTATGTTGTTGCGTATTTTTTCAAAACAAGATTCAAGTGTCTAGCATATCTTTAGGAGTATTGCCATCCAAAGTTTACATGTTTAAATCGAACAATTGTATGACTATAGAAAATGGTTTTGAGCGTGTACTAACGTAAATGAATAGACCGCAAGTGTTTTTTTTTCAGACCTATTTTCAAAAGGGAGCAATTGGTGTACTGGTTAGGTAGAATATGATTTGATAATAACGTTCGAATAAAAAGAAAAGAGAAGAATAGAATTGAAATAGTTTAGATTTGCAAGGACAATGAATATTTACAGCATGGCATTTAACTGTTAGAAAGGGTAGAATAAATGTTTGTGTATATGAGACAATGATGACTCAAATCCGTTACCCTTGGCTGGTTTTAGAATACGCATTGAATGCTTACAGTTATTATACTGTGAGAAAGACTGGCTTAAAACAAGGGTAGTTTCATTGATGAGTTTGTTAGTCAATTGTCACATGCGTAATGCATGAATGATGCAAGCCGGACTATTTTGGCGGAGGCAAATACCATCTCGCCTTATATGGAAGTAGCTTACTATGACAATAGTTAAATCTTGTTTATGAATCTATGAAGCGTTAATTCGTTGACTCGTGCTACGTTCCTTAATAATTCTCTATTATGTAAAGATAACAAATTGCATATAAATGTCTGTGTGCATTACACTCACTGTGAATCCTATAACATATTTGAAGAACCGAAACTACAGTCCGATTTACATGCACAGATCTTTCAAGCATAATCAAGCTAGATTTGTCTTTTGTCTTTGGCTGATAGATTTGCGGTAATCGTGATGCAGTGTCCGGTTTTCGACCAGAACTACTTTTACATATATATCGTCACTATACTGTGTCGACTGTCTTCAAATTGGTCATTTTCGGCAATATTCAGTACTTCTACGTACAATAGCACCATATATAACAGACCTGACCCCCAACAACACAATGTGAGCCAAAACTTAAGTGTGAATTTCCTGTTCACACATCAAAATGAAAGTCGAATTTGATGAACTTATATTTAAAACTCATAAGTCATATAAATTATCATGCTAATGGACCTTTTTCCATTGAGGGTGATATTGCGTCTATCTGGTGTTGTCAGTCTTGCACACTCACAGCATCGTAGAGTGGTCAAGGGGAACTAACTCTTCCACATGACGCTTCAATAAAATCCTCATCAAATCCAACATGTTCACGTTACACACAATGTTACTTGCTTTCCCCAATGCTTCAGCGGCATATACATATAAGTTGTTTCGCCTCGATGCAAATACCTTAAAAGTGGTGTAACGATTTGTTTAAGTATAGACCTTTTAAGCGAAATAATTATGATTCTCCCATTTATAATGAACCTATGCCGGGAGTACAACAACTACCCGTATGATATGTACCATTCATTCAAACAGTATAGACAAATCCATTTGGCATACGAAGTCTGACTTGGAAGACATAGACCAACGTGTACATGAAGACACTACATCCTCATCCCACCTGCCATCAGGAACCACCCCCATTGACAATGTGTAGTCTACAACGCAGACAAAACATTACTACCTGATTTAACAAATGCAGTATTTCCCTCGCTTTGTTGTGCCAAGATAGTGAATCGCTGTACCAGAAATGCATAGCGGGCCTTGATTTCTAAACACAGATTTCTTAAATATATACTGTAAGGCCTAAATCATCCAGTAATGAAGACTGGCAAGAGTTATGCCTTGCATTGGGAAGTTGGATTTTGTATGTATTGCTGTAATTTAGGGGAAGATTTATGAAGACACGTACCCTAAAAACTAAGAAAGTGGATTTTCTTGGAGATTTAAATTTTTAACTTATTAGACCCAAATCTCATTAAAGAAGTCGAAAATTCAAAATCGGCAAAACGACAAACGTACCAAAATATTTCAAGACATCATCTTAAATTATTGGTTGCATGTAGAGAACTATTCAAAAATACAACCAAAAAACGTAGCCAGTACGCTAATGTTGACAGTGTTGCCAGTATGAATTTTTAGATGAATAAAAGTTCAAAAACAATTCAAAACAAATTAACATACAAAACAAAATAAGTTTTGAACATTTAAGATTATATTTAAGTCAAAAAAGTTTTTCATTGGTGGATTTGAACTCTACCTGTTACATGTAGCTGAATTAGATATCCAACACTCTACCATGAGACCACGAGTCCGATTCAACTAACAAACGAAAATTAGTAATTATATTTATACATCTATAAGACACTGTTTTGTTCGGATAATATTTATCGAAATTAAGGGAATTTATGTAGCTTTTGTTGATATTTTGTCCAAGATCATTTCTTTGCTCTTTGGAGTATCATTATGCATTGATGCAACTACGTCAACATACACTGTACAGCAAACGTGTAGGTTATTTCAGCATGAGCGACAATTAACATCATTATAAATATTCAGAACCGAAACTACACATGCTACACGTCCCATTGACATGCACAGGCCTTTAAAACAATATAAACCTACACTGACGTGTTTGTGTGTTTTAAATGGGTTTCCCATATCAAATTCGATCGTCTAATAGATTTGCGTTAATCGTGGTGCAGTGTCCGGTTTTCGATCAGAACTACTTTTACATATTGGCCTATATTGTCATTATTCTGAGTCGACTATCTTCAAATTGGTAATTTTCGGCAACAGTCAGTATTTCTCGATACAATAACACCATCTATAATCTTTAGCAGGACTGATCCACCAGCAAAACAATGTATTTCAAAACGAAATTAGGAATTTCCTCTGTTTACACATCAAAATGAAATGGACTGCATTGTCTCCTAATTGCTTCCGGGTTGAAGTAAAAGTTCGTAGCTATGTCCGATGCCTCTACAATAGAAATTACTGAAAATCAAATTATGAGTGGTCTATTGTCTAGTGACGCTTCAATAAAATCTTCATCAAGTCAGTTCAAATCAAACTTATCAAATATTCAAAATGACCATACTTTGAAACGTGATTGTGAAACAAGTATTAGGAGTTTACTCAAAATATAACAAACTTGTTATTCTCGAATGCTTCAGCTGCCTATAAATCTAAGATTCAGCGCTTAGATGCAACTGTCTTCAAAGTGGTGTTTCCGCAAAAATGCATGATCAAAAAAGGTTAAAATTCAATATGGCGTCGAAACCACGTGACCTACGACTTCGCAATGGTAACATATTTTGCTTGTCTAGTTATTAAGCATCTTTTAAAACAAGTTGCGAGTCTATAGTATGTCACTGGGATTATTTAGACCCAAATTTAACATGTCAAAATCAGACAAATTTTAAGAAAATCAAAATGGCGGCTTAACCACGTGACCTACGATTTTGTCATGATTTACTTTTTTGCTTGTATTGTTCCTGCGCATCTTTTGAAACAAGTTTCGAGTCTCTATGTGGATTTTGAAGATTTTCCCCATGTTAAAGTTTTTCTTTATTATGACCGGAAATGACTGTTCGCGAGCGATTTTATTATTGATTCATAATGACCATAGTCCTGTCTTACTCTCCTGAAAAAATCATTCAATTCCATTCCTAGGTTTTTGAATTATGGCCCTTTTAAGTTTACGATTTTCAAAAATTGTCGGACTTTGAAAGGTCACTGTGAAAAAAGTATAAGAGGTACGCTAATGCTTTGGACATTCATTTAATCACCAACCCTTTAGCTACACATACATGCAAGTTTGAGCTCTAAGGTGCTAGTATCTTCAGAGGAGAAGATTGCCAAAGGTGCATGGGGTCGGAAAATTGTAAAATGTGTCTAAAATCAAAATGGCGGAAAAACCACGTGACTGACGAATTCGTCATGATTTACTTTTTTGCTCGCATGGTCATTGCGCATCTTTTGCAAAAAGTTGCAAGTCTCTAAGTGCATTTTGAAAATTTTTCCCATGTTAAAAATCGAAATTTGGAATCGAACTGGACCTTTAATGGCTGAAACGATTGGGCCCAAAAGCTTATTATGCCGTGTCCTTAGTAAGAGCTATCAGACTGCCGAGTTTGGTTGAATTATCTGTAGCCGTTTTGGCTGAATCGCCTTCACAAGATCGGTGCAAATAATAATAAAAAAAAACACGCCAATAACAATAAGGATTCTGGCCCAAAGGCCAGAATCCTTAAATATAGTCACAAGTGACGATAAAAGGATTCAGCGCATACATGAGACACTTATGTTGAATGTCATTTGCATTGTCCATCGTTCAAAACAAGTTGCAGGTCTGTAGAGTTATTTTGAAAGTTTTACCCATGTCTCTAAATGAAAATCGAAAAGTCACACACTAATTGACCCCTACATTATGTTTCTCATGATTATGATAAAACGGTTAATATTTTCATACTAAGGTGTAACATATCAAATTATGTGCTTGTATTTCCACTTAAGTAGCTATAATCATCATATAGATTGAATAAATAATTAATGAGTAATGTTGGTTTAAATATTTAAAAAAATACTTAAAAATGCTTATTTTCGGACCCCTATACGACATTTGCGATGCTTGAAGCTTAACTATCAACTTTTTGCTGAAAGGGTTCAATACAAAAGTTGTTGCTCTTGAAATTGTGCACACGTACGTATAAATAATGTGTCACTTCTTCATATAGTTAAGCACTTGTGTACGTTTGAATTTTATCGAAAATTACGATTTTCGAAAAATGATTATATTCAATGGACTGTAACATGGAAACCTTTATGGATCCATGCTTGAAAAATATTGTGCATAATATAATATCTTTCCGCTTTGATATGAAATAAGATTCATTTTTTTCATCTTTATTGGTTGAAGAACAATAATTCTCCAAAGAAAATGCACTACAAAAAGTTACAAAATCATAAAAATTCCATTTCTTTTAAAACTGCTTAAATTCTGCCCAAACTATGAACTTTTATATGATAATGTTCTGTAGTGGAGTTGTAAAGGTAACTATGTCAAACAGATTGCAAGAAATAGATTACTAATCAAACAATTTCTGACAGAGTTATGTCCCTTTAGAATCAAAGGCAAAAAATTCTTAGTTTAAAAAGTTAAATTTTTAAAATGCTGTATCTCATAAACTATTAACTATAGAGCTTTGGTTTATAGATTCATATAAATAGCAGTACATCAGCTTTAAAATGTGCCATACTATGTATCTGTATGTGTTGCCGTTATTTAGGAGAAGATTTTTGAAGACCAGTACCCTCAAATTTGCGAGAGTTCACCTGATTTTCAGTTTTTTCGAAATAGAAAAAAATCTATTATTACGGCCGAAAACGGCTATATGCCTAATCGATGAGGAATGTTGTTGCCCACATTTTGGTGAAAGTTTTATGAAATTATCTTGTTAAGTTTTCGAGTTATTGAGTTTTGAAATTTACACTTTTTTCAAAAATGCCAGATTTCAAGTACTCACTGTGAAAAGAGTATTGCCAATAAGTACCCATGAGGGGATTCCCAATATTAATAATGCTTTAGCTACATTATGTGGAAATAGCAGCTCTGTAGATCTTATATCTTCAGAGGAGAAGATCGTCAAAGGTGCATGGGGTCCGAAGATTTTTAAAAGTTTTTAGAATCAAGATGGCGGCGAAACCACGTGACCTACAGACTCGTCATGATTTACTTATTTGCTGGTATGGTTATTGCGCATCTTTTAAAAAAAGTTTCAAGTCTCTAGCTGCATTTTTCATTTTTTTCCCATGTTAAAAATTGACATTTAGATTCGAACTGGACCCTAATTGGCTGAACCAATTGGGCACAAAAGATACGCTGCACAACTACATAGTAAGGGCTATCGACCTGTAAAGTTTGGTTGCTGTAGCTGCAATCCTTCTTGTAGAAGTCGATTCCACAAGAATGTTGAAATAATAAAAATAAAAATAAAAATAATAATAAACACGCCAATAACAATAAGGATTCAGCCTTATGGCTGAATCCTTAAATATAGTCGCAAGCGACGACAAGCGGATTCTGCGCATAAATAGATTAAAAGTAATGAATGAAGCCATCCTTCTGATGTAATTGCGAAGCATTTGCACGTCTCTAGCTTGTCTGTAGGATTATTGAGACCCAAAGTTTACATGTTAAAATTGAACAATTGTGTGACAATATACAACTGTACAATGGTGTGAGCGTGTACTTACGTAAATGAATGGACCGGAAGTGGTTGTTTCAGACCTATTTTCAAAAGGGAGCAATTGATGTACTGGTTAGGTAGAATATGATTTGATAATAATGTGTGTATAAAAAGAAAAGAGAAGGAATAGAATGGAAATAGTTTAGAAATGCAAGGACATTGAAGATGTAGAACAGGGCTTCATAAAGTGTTAGAAACGGCAGAATAAATGTCTGTATATACGAGACAATTATGCCTCAAATCCGTTACCCTTGGCTGGTTTTAAAATACGCATTGACTTGTAACAGTAGGTATACTGTGGGAAAGACTGGCTTAAAACGAGGGTAGTTTCATTGATGAGTTTGTTAATCAATTGCCACATGCGTAATGTGTGAATGATGGAAGCGGGACTCTTTTGGCGGGCGCAGGAAAATATAATCTTGCTTTATTTGGACGTAGCTTACTATGACAATAGTAAAATCTTGTTTATGAATGAATGAAGTGTTAATTCGTTGACTCGTGCTACGTTCCTTAATAGTTCTCTCGTATGCAAAGATAACAAATTGCATTACAATGTCTGTGTGCATTACATCAACCTTGATTTGTCTTTTTAGTTGGCTGATAGAAGTGCGTTAATCGTGATGCAGTGTCCAGTTTTCGACCAGAACTACTTTTACATATATATCGTCACTATACTGAGTCTACTGTCTTCAAATTGGTCATTTTCGGCAACATTCAGTACTTCTACATACAATAGCACCATATATAACAGACCTGAACACCAACAACACAATGTAAGCCAAAACGAAATTGTGAATTTCCTGTTCACACATCAAAATAAAACTCAAATTTGTTGAACTTCTATTTAAAACTCATTAGTCATATAAATTATCGTGCTAATGGCCCTTTTCCCAGTTAGGTAGTGTAGGTCAGTCTGCATGCTCACAGCATCGTAGGGTGGTCAAGGGGAAGTAACTCTTCCACATGACGCTTCAATAAAATCCTCATCATATCCAACTTGTTCAACGTCACCATACCATGAAAGGACATTATGAGTTATTTAATGTTACTTGTTATTCCCCAATGCTTCAGCGGCATATAAATCTAAGTTGTATCGCTTAGATGCAAATATCTTCAAAGTGGTGTAACGATTTGTTTAAGAATAGGCCTATATAAATGTGCCATATGTTGTTATTTCCTTACATTCCACCTGATGAAGGAGTGAGTATGTACTCCGAAACGTCGTGTATTTTCACATTAAAGAAGTTGTTATCCAGAAAATCTTCCTGTTCTTAAGTAAAGGCCTATTAGCAAAATAATTATGATTCTCCCATTTATAATGAACCTATGCCGGGAGTACAACAACTACCCGTATGGAATGTACCATTCACTCAACCAGTACAGACAAATCCATTTGGCATACGAAGTCTGACTTGGAAGACATAGACCAACGTGTACATGAAGACACTACATCCTCATCCCACCTGCCATCGGGAACCACCCCCATTGACAATGTGTAGTCTACAACGCAGACAAAACATTACTGCCTGATTTAACCCTTGCGTTATTCTCCTCGCTTTGTTGTGCCAAGATAGTGAATCGCTGTACCAGAAATGCATAGCGGGCCTGGATTTCTAAACACAGATTTCTTAAGTAAATACTGCAAGGTCTAAATCATCCAGTAATGAAGACTGGCAAGAGTTATGCCTTGCATTGGGAATTTGGATTTTGTATGTATTGCTGTAATTTAGGGGAAGATTTATGAAGACACGTACCCTAAAAACTGAGAAAGTTGATTTTCTTTGAGATTTAAGTGTTTAACTTATTGGACCCAAATTTCATTAAAGAAGTCGAAAATCCAAAATCGGCAAAACGACAAACGTACCAAAATATGTCATAACATCACCTTATTGGTTACATGTAAAGAAATATTCAAAATTACAACCAAAAAAAGTAGCCAGTACACTAACCTTGACAGTGTTGCCAATATGAATTTTTTAGATGAAACAAAGTTCAAAAACAAGTCAAAACAATTAAACATACAAAACAAAATAAGTTTTGAAAATTTGAAATTATATTTAAGTCAAAAAAGTTTGTATTGGTGGACTCGAACCCTGTAATTCAGTCTGCTGAATTTCAAATCCAACGGTCTAACCGCTGAGCTATGCGTCCTCTTGACTTAGCTAGGTTAAATTAGTGAGTATATTTTATACATCTATAAGACACTGTTGATATTTTGTCCAAGATCATGTTTTTGCTCTTGGGAGTATCATTATGCATTGATGCAATTACGACAACATACACTGTACAGCAAACGTGTAGGTTATTTCAGCATGAGCAACAATTAACATCATTATAAATATTCAGAACCGAAACTACACGTCCCATTGAAATGCACAGACATTTAAAACAATATAAACCTACATTCTCGTCTTTGTGTGTGTGTGTTGTTAATGGGTTTCCCATATCAAATCCGATCGTCTAACAGATTTGCGTTAATCATGGTGCAGTGTCCTGTTTTCGATCAGAACTACTTTTACATATTGGCCTATATTGTCATTATCCTGAGTCGATTATCTTCAAATTGGTAATTTCAGGCAACAGTCAGTAATTCTCGATACAATAACACCATCTATATATAATGTTTAGCAGGACTGACTCCCCAGCAACACAATGTATGTCAAAACGAAAGTAGGAATTTCCTCTGTTTACACATCAAAATGAAATGGACTGCATTGTCTCCTAATTGCTTCCGGGTTGAAGTAAAAGTTCGTAGCTATGTCCGATGCCTCTACAATATAAATTACTGAAAATCAAATTATGAGTGGTCTATTGTCTAGTGACGCTTCAATAAAATCTTCATCAAGTCAGTTCAAATCAAACTTATCAAATATTCAAAATGACCATACTTTGAAACGTGATTGTGAAACAAGTATTAGGAGTTTACTCAAAATATAACAAACTTGTTATTCTCGAATGCTTCAGCTGCCTATAAATCTAAGATTCAGCGCTTAGATGCAACTGTCTTCAAAGTGGTGTTTCCGCAAAAATGCATGATCAAAAAAGGTTAAAATTCAATATGGCGTCGAAACCACGTGACCTACGACTTCGCAATGGTAACATATTTTGCTTGTCTAGTTATTAAGCATCTTTTAAAACAAGTTGCGAGTCTATAGTATGTCACTGGGATTATTTAGACCCAAATTTAACATGTCAAAATCAGACAAATTTTAAGAAAATCAAAATGGCGGCTTAACCACGTGACCTACGATTTTGTCATGATTTACTTTTTTGCTTGTATTGTTCCTGCGCATCTTTTGAAACAAGTTTCGAGTCTCTATGTGGATTTTGAAGATTTTCCCCATGTTAAAGTTTTTCTTTATTATGACCGGAAATGACTGTTCGCGAGCGATTTTATTATTGATTCATAATGACCATAGTCCTGTCTTACTCTCCTGAAATAATCATTCAATTCCATTCCTAGGTTTTTGAATTATGGCCCTTTGAAGTTTACGATTTTCAAAAATTGTCGGACTTTGAAAGGTCACTGTGAAAAAAGTATAAGAGGTACGCTAATGCTTTGGACATTCATTTAATCCCCAACCCTTTAGCTACACATACATGCAAGTTTGAGCTCTAAGATGATAGTATCTTCAGAGGAGAAGAT
Source organism: Gibbula magus (assembly GCA_936450465.1). Lineage (NCBI taxonomy): Eukaryota > Metazoa > Mollusca > Gastropoda > Trochida > Trochidae > Gibbula > Gibbula magus. The sequence continues at coordinate 52,105,667 of OW388296.1, read as the reverse complement.
TGCCAAAGGTGCATGGGGTCGGAAAATTGTAAAATGTGTCTAAAATCAAAATGGCGGAAAAACCACGTGACTGACGAATTCACCATGATTTACTTTTTTGCTCGCATGGTCATTGCGCATCTTTTGGAAAAAGTTCCAAGTCTCTAAGTCCATTTTGAAAAAAATTCCCATGTTAAAAATCGAAATTTGGAATCGAACTGGACCTTTAATGGCTGAAACCATTAGGCCCAAAAGCTTATTTTGCCGTGTCCTTAGTAAGAGCTATCAGACTGCCGAGTTTGGTTGAATTATCTGTAGCCGTTTTGGCTGAATCGCGTTCACAAGATCTGTGCAAACAATAAAAAAAAAAAAAAAAAACACGCCAATAACAATAAGGATTCTGCCCCAAAGGGCAGAATCCTTAATAATAAGGAAAAAAATCAGGATAAAAACAATAGGTCTTCACGACATACGTCTTGAAGACCTAATAAGGAAAAAAATCAGGATAAAAACAATAGGTCTTCACGACATACGTCTTGAAGACCTAAATATAACTGCGATTTCTTACGCGATTTGGAAACCACCCACCAAGGATATACACAGTGATATTTCATTAGGTAAGGATGGGTCAACAAGTTCACATGTGTGTCATTGGTCGAATCAGACTATCGTGTTTCACGGAAAAGGGAGTAGTTTGGGAAAACATGGAAGATACATTTAGTCCAGACTTATTGATTGCAAATAAGCGAAAATATCCTGAATGGATGCACTCCAAGTTGCACCCATTAACGACTAATGTTACTTCCACACAAGAGGTCATGTTTCTGACTTATTTCCTATTGCTCCATGGCTGACTTAGGTTAATGCTTTATATGAGGGGCAATTGATATGAAACCTGAAATGTAAACATTCTACTTTATAATGACCCTAAAATCTACTTTGAATGCTTAGAGTTCAGATTAGACTCAATATCAATATGTTGAAACTTCTCAATGGCTAAATGGTTAAATGTAGTTATTCATCTAGCCACAATGACCTATGCACGAACTTTGAACACATCGCTGCATACTGTCCATGCTACATATGATTTGGAGTAAAGATATATGGTTTTGAATAAAATGTGACATGTAATTTGACATGTTGATACTAATATGACAATGCCTTGTGCCTTATCAAGTGATATTTATTAATTGACTAACGTAGAAATCAGTAGAAGAAGTAGAAGTAGAAGACTTGCAATGACATAATCGTTACCAGTGATGTAGCCTCGTTTTTGGGATCACGTATAGTATTGACAATCTTAAGTCTATTGTAATATTATATTGCTTTATTGCACAAAGAACAACATCCACTATATGACGATAATATTTTATGGGGTTGCCAGTGTCAAACCTTATCCTATCACTGGAATAAGCCCGCTGGCGTTTCACAATAATGAGGAGATGGATATGATCGGAGCATCGGTCTCACCAGGATCTTGTATAACTTGAGCTTTGTTTTTCTTGGAAAATAACAAGGGCAGAAGACGACAACCTCGACACCTTCCAGAACAAGTGCCCAAGAAGAATCCTGCACATAAGATGGTTCCATAAAGTCTCCAACACGGAAAGCGCCACCAGAACAGACATGGGCAACACCAGCTGTGAAGTCAGGAGAAGGAGGTGGACATGGATTGGACATATCCTCAGAAAGGAAGGAGAGGATGACTGCCTCACAGCTATGGGCTGGGCTCCACAAGGGAAAAGAGCAAGAGGAAGGTAGAAAACAACATGGCGTAGAACTGTGGAAAAGGAAAGAAACCAAGCAGGATGGGCAAGTAGGGAAACAGCACAAAAAGCAGCCCAGAACAGACCCGGATGGAAGCGCAACGTGGAGGCCTTATGCGCCTACAGGCGTGGAGAGATTTAAAGTTTAAGGTAAGGTACATGCTAGTCTTAACCTGGGCCCATATTTTCGAAGCTGTCTTAGTGCTTAGATTGTCGTAAATCAATGTTGATGTGAGGCACTTACGACTATCTTAGCGCTAAGACAGCTTCGAAAATATGGGCCCAGGTTGATACATAACACAATTCTTTGACGTAAATCACATACATATAAAACAACTGTTTTTGTCCTTAACCCATGTTACCTAATATTTATCAGCTATTCGAAATAAAACAATTTGAAGAAATAATTCCATTACAACTTCAAATGCAGTGAAAGTTGTACTACAAGCAAAACAGTCTGAAATTGTCATTATCAGAAAGGGAAAAAGCCAATAAACTCAAATGAAACAATTATTTCATCAGCGTATGAGCATTGTATCGTTTTTAAATATCAATCCGAAGATCCCCGAAAATGACTGGAAATTTTACATCCGTACTCCCTGATTTTGTACAAAGAATACTATTATCCATCGTATATGTTTTAAGGGTGGTTAATACATTGTATATCATTATCATATGTGACAAACAAGGATGTAAAAGTAATCATAAAGACTTAAAAAGTGAATAACTAGGTTGTTGTTAAATGAAGTTAACTCATGACAGGTTGTAATTAGAGGAATACTTGCTGGCCACGTTTTCTTATTTAGTCAATACTCGAGGTTGTTAGTAACGTCTTAATGTCTGGAAAATGTAACTATTCTTGATAACCTGTCACGAGTCGATATTTCTGATAAGAAATGCCTCCCAGGACTAGTAATGAGTTTCATGAGGTTCTTGATTTAATAATCTTTTCTGACAAATGTAACTGTTTGTAGAAGATCCATACTAACATACAGGACGTGAGGACGCGATAGAGAAACGTAGTTTCCATGATAGACTTGAATCATCGTTATATTAACTAAATGGATATATAATCAATATTCACAATGGTCAATGTTGTCATATGTGATGGTTATTTTCATATGATGATGGAAATGAAAGAAAGACAAGTGTTATGGATATGACGCATTGTTTCTCAACTATTCTAAAACTGAAGATTTCGATTTGAATTGATTTAGTTTGTTCTCAACGCCTAGTTGAGAATTAAACAACTAAGAATGTCACAACACTACTTTATTCGCATACGTATTTCACTTTTATTCTTTTGTCAAAATTCTTTGACAAGTTGTTTGAAATTAATTCAGAATTTGTTATACTGGTGTGATTTAATGTTATAATGTTATCACATGTTAATCACAACATTTCCATTTGCGTCAGTACAAAGTAAACTATTTTCAATCATTTTCGTTAAGAATTTGTTGAAAATATCATTTACACTCATTTTTAAAAAATGGTCACGCTTCAGTTTACACTTGTGAACGACTTGAATTCTCTTTTTTCTCTTTATTCTCTTTATTTAAAGCGCATAGTGTAATCATTTGAAATGGGCATACTTTCCTAAACTTCTATTCAATACGTTGAACCTTCTCCTCATTCACATTATTTGTTTGATCACTGGCCAGATCATGTAGGATCAGTACTCAAATCACAACATGTCTGACTGACTGACTGACTATGTTATGGTTAAATGTTGATGGGGTAATATCTCTTGAAGGTGATCAAGAACGATTTTGAAATTTCCTTGTATCTGTAACACAACACTATAATCCCCAAAATATCTTCACAATAAATTATATCAAGAAATTCTTGACATGAAATAGTCAGCCAGAATGAATATTATATTGTACCCTATCTTTCCATTGGCGTTGACAGGTTGAAAGTAATTACTCTCGCAACAGTTTTCACCTTCTCAAGATATCAGCGAATCATTTTTCTTTCATTGACAATGCATGTTCTCTTGTGATTATGTTTCATCTATCATTTGTAAATGTCAACTTCGATCAGCTGCATACAAATGGAATGATTAACTGTCTTCCTTTACAGGCGGAAATTGGATTTATTGTATTCTGATTTCGCATAAGAATATCTTCATTAAAGTGACACGTTTTCAACCTGTATCGTTTTGCAAACCCGGAAATATTTCCTAGACTAAAATCTTCTTTTTTTTGTAATTCAAACAATATTCTGAAAGCGATTGTTCACGGATGAGATAATGTAAACAATACAAATGATTTATCAGTGTTCATATCGATGAACATGAATTGAAGGTGAAGGTGAATTGAATGAAGAGCGACATACATTCAGTTCTTCGAATACTATGATTTTAAAGATATGAATATAAAATTAAGTTTTCAAACAGTAAAACATACACAAGTGAAAAACAATACGGGCGAGAGACAATAACAGATCCACTGGGGAAATACATTCAGAATTTAATGCAGGATGTAACTGTTTCTTTATGTTAAAAGTCGGTTAAGCTTGACACAAATCCTCTGCTGGATCGTAAACTGATGTTTATTCAACTTGCCTATCCTCAAATTGCATTTTGTATTTTTTCAACATTAAATTTACGACTATTTTGTAACGATAGATGCCGTCCCACTTTGATTCATGTGAAGAACTATCATTAAACCACATGAATACAATCAACTTCAAGAGACTGCGTAACAATGAAATTGAATTTAAATGAAAGCCTATCCACTGTTGAAGCATTTGAATTACTTTTACGATTACATGACAACTGCATATGCCAGACGATGTTTGTTGGTATAGTTGTTTTATCCCTCATGGATAGTCACAGTAAAACATGATTTTGAGAAACAGTGATGTGTGTGATACGTTTGATCTCACTTCGCATCAATGTTATTAAGTAGATCTAGGAATAACATTGCGATAATGCCCTTGTTGAATCCGATGAAAGGTTTCGATTTTAAAATCAAACTTGTGGCCTACCTGGATCACTCTTTAATTGAATTAAAGGATATAATGACGTTGCGTGTAATATATAAATCTGATACCAGCAAAGGGAAGCGAATAGAGCATATATAAGTGGGAAGGCAGTGGTTCGAAAGTGCAAGTTAAACTTTGTTTGTAAAGATCACGGATTCTTTGCAAGCACTCAATTGAGTCATGATATTTATTTGAACAAAATGACAATTTTCCATTGAAATCTAAGAAACATAGAAACCTATTTTCTATACAGAAGGAAGATTGCTTTGACAATGCTGAGAGTATCAGATCATATGATACCACATTGATGCAAACACGACCATGTAACTATTCCTCCGAGACAATCATCCATTAGTACAGTAAGCAGAAATGTGTCAGACATGGCTGTTTTTCCAGCTTCACTTCAGGGAATACACAATGTGATGGATAATGTCACTGATCAAAATATAGTTGTTTTCAATATAAGCATATCTAACATGGACAACACTTCAATCTCTATACGTATAATATATAAACTCTCCCTTTAACCAATATTTGGTTTATTATTTGTGTGATGTTAGGTACGACAGGCATCTCACGATAAGATCATCAAGTTACTCAGTTATCAAAATATAAGAAATATTCCATCGACATCTAATTTACCAACCATTATAGAAGTTTGAAAGTAATTACTCTCGCAACATGGGTTGTTTTGAAGATATAAACAAGTTTCTCTTTCTTTACAGGAACTGCATGTAGTCTTATTTTCATGTTTTTATTTCAAACATCATCTATCAACGTCAAATTCGATCAGCAGCATGCAAACTTCTGGACTGATGATGACAAGATGCTCAATCTTTCTTCTTTTACAGACGGAAATTAGATTTGATGTTCCGACATGACATATGAACTAAAAACATATCAATTCCAGTAAAATGTGTTCAACTTGTATCATACAAGAAACTGTAATATTCCCTGCCATACTTTGATTTGTTTTCTCTGAAAAAGAAAAAACGATTTTTCTTTGAAGATCATATAATGATAGCAGCATTTCGGTATCGAGGCATTTGACTGAAACAATTTAGAAACACCTTTTGCAAACATAACTTTTCGGACAGTTACACTATAGGTAACCTTATCGATCACCTTCCTAAATGAATATAAAACATATTTTTGTCAAAATATGTCATTAATGGTATTAAATATTTTCAAAGTAACAATATATCAATCTTCAATGGAATCATGTAGTCATCGAGTCAAAATGCAGGTTACAGGAACAGACACATTTCCTGAGTACGCTGTTGAACATATGGTTTCAGAAGCATCATCGACATCAAATGATTGTCTTGCATTTGCTTAACAAGAGAACGGCATCAGTCACATAAACGGTTTAAAGTGGAATTAGGAAATTGAAATTGTATGAAGACAATACAAATATATTCAAGTCAGTTCATCAATGTTTAAAATGTAAGTGAAAACGAAAGTAAACTGTCATTTTGATAGCATGGACAAAATCCATCACGACCATATCATGTCAAAGGCATTCAAGCAGAAACTGCAGCATACATTCAAACAATTTGTCACCTAATTAATTCTTCAGAAAGTCTATATATCTTTCCATTTAGAACCATTTATATAAATTACACGTCGAACATACCGTGTTACATATGGGTAGCATGTTTAGCATGCATGTAAGCTGTGTGTTTTGTGGGTAGTAGATTAAATGAAATGGTATGTAATATATTCATGTCGGATACAACATTCACAACTGTTTCAAAATAGTGTTCTAGGGGGTGCTAAACTTATTAAGCCCCTTTTAAATGCACACGTTTACTCCTTGGAGTAGTATTCCTGTGCGTAAATATACCCTAATATGTGTGTCTTCCTTAAGTTCGATGTTTGATTAAATTTAAGTCCATTGTAAATACTTAGCAGTAACTTACTGTTTAGAAAGTGTTTTTGTCCTAGAGAATCGTTGTTTATCTGTTTTTAGCTGTCATTAATTAACTTGAAGAATATCATAACAAAACACTCTCGCATTTGAACTTTATGATCAATTTAAACAATAAAAGAACACGGTGATAACATTAGTGTGTTGTAATGACTAAAGGCATGTCATGTAAGTGTTGACAACGTAAGCAGCCATTTGGTTGCGCAGGCTTTAAGCAATCTGCAACGGGTCATCTATATTGTAACCATCACCATCAGCGCACCTTGGTCATCCTTAGGTTCTATATGCATGTCATAATGATTTTCATTACATTTAGGAATGTATATGTAGCACAACATTGTTAAGCAGTTATAACTGTAACAGGTACACTTCATTCTACACCCGAGCTCTTCTGTATGTGTCGCAAAATTCTTTTCAATAGTTGCTCAGGCTCTTCAAAGCTTGTCTTTGAATGACCTGTGAGGTTATGTATGTGGCTCTATGGCTTCAGTAACCACTTAAAAGACAATCTGGCATGCTTGTATCTTTATCTTTGATAACTTTGATGTTTTTCCCGCTAATTATAGGATATCTAACGAGCTTCCCCTTTCATATAAAGTTTATGTCACGAGTGAAATAATTTTGCTTTGTCTCGAGGCTTGGCGAGAAACAAACCAAAATTATTTCACGAGGGACATAAACTTGATATGAAAGGGGAACGAGTTATGTATCCTATTTATTACCAACATGCATTCCATACGATTTATTGTGTTTTAAAATATATTTCAATTGTCCCTATTAAGGAACGGAACAGCGGAGTAATATCACAGAACCTATTAGTTCCTAATATTGCGACGTTAAATATTAACGCTTCTAAAATCAAACCATTCTATAATGCATGATGTTTGGTATGGCGAAACCAGTTGCATTAGTCATGCTGAAGGAAGCGTACGTAATATAACATCTCCCTGCTCAAAAACATGAGATAAGAGTTATCCGTCCTTCGAATGACGTCATGTCATGGCGGCCGCCATTCGCATGTTTCTCGTCGTTGGAATGTGTCAACAAGCTAAAACAAGTTAAACAACCGCATTAAATGTAAGTTTTAGATGAACATCGCCGTTGGCTTTCCTTTTGGGTAACTTGCCTTGTGAGTATAAATTAATTGTGCACCGTTACGAACACGTTATTTTCATCGAGATACTGAGCGTTTGGTGCAATGTCATTCCCAACGGTAAGACTGAGAGAAAAAAAACTCTTGCTGGATTATAAACGTTGTGCTAATTAGCTCTGCTGTAGTCATGGTGTATTTGTTAATTATTCATTAAAATCAACCATTGTGCCGAGAACGAGTTCCTGAATCAAGTGAACAATGAGATAAATATCAATTAGAAGTGTTTTATTGTAAAATTATACTTGTAATTTCATGAATGAATTCACGTTCGTTTTAGGAATGAATAAAGTAGTCCAGGCAGTATCAAAGTTCATCGTTAGCCAATCAAATTACTTGAAGGTGTTATGACACATAACTGTATGTTATGAAACCCATTTACGAAGTCCCATGTGGGTAATAACATGTGTTATGTTTAGATATATTATGTTTTAAGATATGTTTTGTTTCGCCTTTGCGGTAAAGCTCTGAAGGATTACAGAATACAAGACAGACATACAGTTTTATTCAGTAAAGAGACCTTAGGCCCATAATACAAACAGATAGCATATAAGTAATGGCAGTAAGGATTGACATCTCTATATCCTAAAATCTATTAATATCTGGACATGATAAAGGTATAAACCAACATTATAAACATCCTTATCTTTCTTGTTTGAAATTATGTTTTGGATTCCTTAAGTGCGGCACTTTAGGTTAAATATACCATCCCTTACGATTGAGGTAGTCAGCTTAAACTAGTGTAACTATTGAAATGTGGTTCAAGTCTGTTTACTGCACCTCCATAGTTTGGAAATCTCCAATGCTCTGCATATCCAGTGATTACAACCTGCAACTATCTACTCTATTTGGGGAAGTAACATATCTATGATGAATATTTTCAACTAATACAAATAGGTTACTGTTACTTCGGCTTTAAGCAATAGATGCAAGCCAATAAAGGGCGATAGCAACCTTATGATATGGATCTCTTGGTTCTCTAAAAGGTACCGCACTTTCAAGAGAAAAGGCTTAATTCTTTGCATACACAAATGTAATACATAGACTGTTTCCCTTGTCATTTTGAAAGTTTTCTTTTAAAAGTTAATCATCCAAATATCCATCGTACAATGAGAATGTGAGTCGACAGATCAAGCACAAAACATGTGCACAGAATATATTGATACTATCTTCTTCACTTCTGGATACGCAGTTTAACTCATTGTAAGTTCTCACCAGGATGGCGTTTTAACTGTAGGCAAACCAATTTTACATTGAATTGAATTCATAAGGTTGAAACTCATTTGTGACAAATACCCTACCGATTTTTGTCACAAAATGGCATGATGTATATTCATCGAGCATTTTTTTCATTTATTCTCTTGGTAAAGACGAGTTAACTATTAAGAAATGACGTTTGAGACAAAATCATCAAAGGAGATGTCAAGATATGCAATAAGCACCGGTGTGTATCCCATAAATAAATTAGACAATCTCAAATAGATGATTTAGCAGATATTACTGCCAGACATCATTTGATTTCGATTGATTTTGTGACAACCAGAATATTAATATCGAAATTGCATATCTGACATATGTAAAGGTGATTCACTCTTTTCGTCTTCAAATACGATACTTTTGATTTCTGAATGTTGTTATATTAATAAAACCATTCTTCAACCATTTGCAATTGATAAAAGCATTGCTCCAAATCCTGGACAGGGGTACACTTTCAACCCAACAACGAACTCGTATTGAAAAGGATAACGTTCGTTGATGGATTAAGTATAAGTTGATTGTAACTATGTATTCTTTTTTCATACGATCTGCCTGGCTTTCAGACGATTTTCCCATGACTTAGAATGTTTCATGAGAAGTTTTCAGATATAATCAAATAGGAAATGGTAATCAACAGAATGGTTAAGACAACAAACAAAGCTTTTACAAGGTGACTTCTCGTTTTATCTTCAAATGGGATATGCCTTCAATTGAACCCCATATCTCAGTTTGGCTTTTAAAGCTTTTAACATGCATGAGAATGGTATATAATGGGGATTTGTAATACAAACATGATGGAGGTGAAGTATGAGAATGATGAGGATTTGCAATACAAACATGAGGGGGAGTAAGTAGATAAACAAACAATGGCCTGTAGGCTTTATTGAAGATGTAAATAAACACACATGATGAAACGAGGGAGGCCAATTGGCTTTATTGAAATTGTTAAACAAATAATAATTATAGTTGATTGGACGAGAGGCCAATTGTTGATGTGAGTGGCTTTGAAGTTGTTGCATGGTGATTGGAGCTGATAGGTGTTGATTGGTTGGGAATCCTCGGATAATTTGCTCCGACAGGAGTGGATGGAAGGTAGGGATACTTGGATTTGGTTTGGTTGGTTCTCCTCAGATATTTCCTCCGACAGGAGGTTCTATATGAGTGAATCCCACGCACACTCCGAAACGTCGTGTATTTTCACATTAAAGAAGTTGTTATCCAGAAAATCTTTATGTTTTTATGTATACCACTTCTAAATGCCCTTCAAATACCTAAAATGAATAAGTTACATACTTATAACAAGAACAGACAAATATATTCTTATTTATTATATAACTAGCAATGAAATTTGTGATTATACGATGAAAATATAATCCATATTTGCACATAAGCAGAAGAAAGTCATATTTTCACTGCAGTGAAAATATAACTCATATTTCACTGCAGTGACTAACGTGTGGGCGGAATTACTTTTGATGATTGTCTCCCTTTGAAATGAAATTATCTCCCTTTGTAAAGTGATTACCTCCCTTGTTTTCCACGTCTTACGGTGAACGCCAATGTTGTGATGTATCAGTCAATGACTGTTGACCTTTTGTGGTGTTAATACTCCTTAACACTCTGAACTTCATTTATTGTTGATATGTTGCATAGTAATTCTTTTACTCGTAAAAAACTTGGTGAGGCGAGAGGTATGTGACAGACAATAACGAACGTACCTCGCTGTATCATGTGTATCACTTCGCGTTTGAAATAACGACAAAACTTGCGTTTTTCAATGTCTTAGGCATCTTCACTTGACTAGATGGTACCGTAAATAAACATTCACAACAGATTTATCTTTGTAAAACATTGCCCTGTTTTAAAAATCGACTTATTTCAGTCGAATTATTTTCTCACTGCATCTACCGTGAACGTATGACAATCAAGACCGCTCTCAGCTTTCAATGTCAAGTTTTAATTGTTTTATGCGCCACTCGTGAAAATATCACTTTCTCACTCCAATCGATGAGATAGAAACGATATTCGGCAAAATCAATGAAATAGTCTCTATGCATTCATCTCCTGGATAGTAAGACTCCAAAAAAGTGTGGATGTTTTATAGATTTTAATTACGTACGGCCTTAGTAGGACTAGTGGCATGAAATGCTGTCACTGTTCAAACAGAGCTTCATATACCTTTTTACTCAATACATTTATGACTTGGTATCAAACGAATGAAATATGTTCAATAGGTTTGATGAAAATGGAAATCCAAAGTAGCGAGTATAATATTCGCTTTATTACTTGAATACTTGACAATCAAGTGACATCGTTGATAAACACGTGCTATTGTAGAAGTAACATTCCGATATTACGAAGTCATACTAGCATCGACTTTGTCCTAGTGTAATGTTGACTTCATATACTAGCATTTTGTATACTCATTTACATATGTACGTTTATGTTTGCGGATATAATTGTATTGAAACTGCTTATTCAGATCTGATGTTGTTTTCAGTTCCCGTAGATTGTCACAGACAATGCACAAAGCTGCCAGAGAACTTCTTTCCGTGTGTTTATTCAATAACATTTATTCATTTGAATCTCGTATGTCCCGTTTGACTTTTGTTGAATTTGCCTCAAGAGACATCTGTGACAAAAGGTGAACTGAATAAATGATGTCAGGTCATACAAACCAAACTCTCAATTCTTAATATAAATATGCAATGCATTATGGAGAACCAAGTTTAACTAAGTTCCAGTCAGGTGCAGAATCGTGTTTATCCCCTTTTCCACATTATTTCACTCCACCTATTTATTACAATTTAGTGTGCCTCCTCGTGTATTCCCTGATCTATAAATCCCTTTGTCACAACTCTCACGAATCACAGCTTTTCCTATTTCCTCATTATTTGTCGACTTGGAGATTTCTTTACATCAATCAGACACAAGATCTTACATTTACATTGTGGATTTGGACTACAATGGCGCCACAAACAGAAATCCATATAGGTACAAATTCATTAGTTTAGACATTGAACTGTCTGAATGGGCCCTCGGACGGGAACTAATTCTGTCTGAAACCACAAATCATGTTTGTAGACTCATACCTTAACAAACCCTTCAGGCAGAAAATCTGGAGTCAGTATGTCAATGGTACTTGATGTGTCTATCAAAGTGGTTGTGGTTTAAGTTATATGGCGTGTTAGCTAAGAGCATTGTTATCAAAATACGGTATCACTGATCCAAAGTTTGTAAATGTTGAAAGAGAAAAAATGGTTTGGGTTTGTTGAATCTGTAGCCCCTGTGATCGATGCAGCTACCTAATCTTAATTATATTAGGTTAGTTATCTTTATTCAATTTCGCAGTAACTTTAAGATAGATATACATGTGAATATGTGCATGTATGTGCATCATGGTAAGCTGCAGGCTACATTGGAATACCATTTTCGTTCGTTTGATACCAAGTCATAAATGTGTTGAATAAAACGGTATATAAAGCTCTGTTTGAACAGTCATAGCTTTCATGCCACTAGTATTACTAAGGCCGCACGTAATTAATATCTATAAAACATCTACACTTGTTTAGAGCGTTTTCTGTCCAGGAGTTGAATGCATAATAACATATGTTTCTGTTCTTGTTAAAATTGTGTTACTTATTCATGTTTGCTCTTCACAAATATGCATAGATAGTTAAATTGAACGAATGGCTATCTAACTGTTCGACAAGAAAATCAAAGCGATGTTTTTGGGTAAATGAAGGAAGGCTTGATAAAGTTCCGTCTTTGCTGTCTTTAAAAGCCAAACTGAGATATTGGGTTCGATTGAAGGCATATCTCATTTGAATATAAAACGGGAAGTCACCTTGTAAAAGGTATGTTTGTTGTCTTTACCATTCTGTTGAAGTTGAATCCTTCAATGGTATGAGGATTTACTATTTGATTATATCTTATACTTCTCATGAAACATTCTAAGTCATGGAGAAATCGTTTGAAAGCCAGGCAGATCGTATGCAAAGATAATACATAGTAACAATCTAGTTGTACTTAATCAATCAACGACACAGCCTTATCCTTTTCAATACGGGTTCGTAGTTGAAAGTGTACCCCTGTCCAGGATTTGGAGCAATGCTTTTATCAATTGCAAATGGTTGAAGAATGGTTTTATTAATATAACAACATTCAGAAATCAAAAGTATCATATTTGAAGACTAAAACAGTTAGCCAGCTTTAAATATGTCAGATATGCAATTTCGATATGAATATTCTGGTTGTCACAAAATTAATCGAAATCAAATGATGTCTGGCAGTAATATCTGCTAAATCATCATTTTGAGATTTCTAATTTATTTATGGGATACACACCAGTGCTAATTGCATATCTTAATATCTTGTTTGATGATTATGTCTCAAACGTGATTTTGTAGTAGTTAACTCGTCTATATTAAGGGAACACATTGAAATCATGCCATTTTGTGACAATATATACATTGATGAACTGACCGATGAATTTATATTTGTATTGTCTTCATACAATTTCAATTTGTTTTTATTTCCTAGTTCCAATATAAACCGTTTATGTGACTGATGCTCTTGTTAAGCAAATGCAAGACAATCCCTTTGATGTCGAAGATGCTCCTGAAACCATATGTTCAACAGTGTACTCAGGAAATGAGTCTGCTCCTGTAACTGGCATCATTTATTAATTATATTGACTCGATGACTTCATTCCCTTGAAGATTAATATATTTTTTTCTTTGAAAATGAATTAATACCATTAATGACACAATTTGACAAAAATATGTTTATTATACATTTAGGAATGTGATCCTGTGTAACTGTCTGAAAAATTGCAAAAAGTGTTTTTAAATTGTATTAATATTTCAGTCACATGCCCTCATACCGATATGCTGCTATCATTATATAACCTTTAATGAAAAATCGTTGTTCAAACTATTGCTTGATTTACAGAGAAAACAAATCAAAGTATGGCAGGGAATATTACAGGGGTTTCTATGATACAAGTTGAACATACTTTACTGGAATTGATATGTTTTTAGTTCTTACGTCATGTCGGAACACAACAAATCTAATTTCCGTCTGTAAAAGAAGAAAGATTGAGCATCTTCTCATCATCTGTCCAGGAGTGTGTGTGCTGCTGATCGAATTTGACGTTGATAGATGATGTTTGAAATAAAAACAAGAAAATAAGACTACATGCAGTTTCCTGTAAAGAAAGAGAAACTCGTTTATATCTTCAAAACAACCCATGTTGTGAGAGTAATTACTTTCAAACTTCTATACTGGTTGGTAAATTAGATGCCGATGGAATATTTCTTATATTTTGATAACTAAGTAACTTAATGATCTTATCGTGAGATGTCTGTCGTACTTAACATCACACAAATAATAAACCAAATATTGGTTAAAGGGAGAGTTTATATAATATACGTATAGATATTATAGTGTTGTCCATGTTCGAGATGCATATATTGAAAACAACTATATTTTGATCAGTGACATTATCCATCACATTGTGTATTCCCCGAAGTGAAGCTGGAAAAACAGCCATGTCTGACACATTTCTGCTGAATGTACTAATGGATGTTTGACTCAGAGGAATAGTTACATGGTCGTGTTCGCATCAATATGGTATCATATGATCTGATACTCTTCAAAGTATGTTCCTTCTCATCATTGTCAAAGCAATCTTCATTCTGTATAGAAAATATGTTTCTATGTTTCTTTAGATTTCAATGGAAAGTTGTCATTTTTTTCAAATATTTGTCATGACTCAGGTGAGTGCTTGCAAAGAATCCTTGATCTTTACAAACAAACTTGCACTTTCGAACCACTGTCTTCCCACTACTCTATACGCTTCCCTTTGCTTGTATCAGATTTATGTATTACATGCAGCGTCATTATACGCTTTATTTCAATCTTTCTACACAAAGAGTGATCCAGGTAGGCCACAAGTTTGATTTCATATCTGAGGTGAGACTCTGTATGTGTATCTCCTTTGAATATTACACTATACACTGTCGCCCTAAAGAAACGCCTAGTTGATTTTCCTTAAAGTGAAACGTGAAATACTTTCTGAATTATAATTAATGGTGGTTTCCGCATTATCTCGAAACACTAATCAATATGAAAGTTCTCCCATTATCCCTTCAGGTCATATCCCATACAGGTTATCAAAACAAGTTAACGGTCCACCGCACTCCTCACCCCTAGTTTGTTACCTCTTACTTTGCAATGGAACGGCCCAGATTAAACACAGAGACAATTCATAGTGTGAGCAAAAAGCTTTAATGAACATATCTAGGACATTTCATGATCGTGATTGTATGAAAAAAAAATTCAAAAGTTTTTCTGATCAAGCACTGATCGAAAACTGAACAATTTTGTGTCTGATTTCAACAATCGCCGTTCTTTTGTGACATGACAACTGCGGTTATTTAAATATATTATGCAGAAATGGTGCGACTTCATAATGCTATAATATTAACTGTTCATTAAAGTTTTTACGAAATCTGATAAGATATCTGGTAAGCGATTCTTTTGGCCGACAGTGTAGTAAAATGATAAATATACATCCAATTTTTGACAAGTGCAGAACAAGGGTGATGTTCAAATTGATTCTTTTCTGATAACACCAAGAGAACAGATCTAAAACTAAAGAGAAATTCCATTGTTTCACCAAAGGCGTAAACTTGCCGTCCACCTCCTACTCCACATGCTTTGAAGTCAATCCATGTTTTTCATTCAAGTATTTCTATGGTTCTATCACAAGCTAACTATTAAAAAGCTTTTAACGCAAATACATTCCATTTGAAAGTGAGGAGGGGTCATCAAGTTCGCCACTGTGTTATTGATTGAGCCACATAGAAATACCCGGGATCTTGGGAAGAACATGGAAGATACATTTGGTTCAGACTTATTGATTTGGTAAAGATTGAAGCAAATACAATTGGTAAAGGGCACCCTTGCACTCATTTACTTATAGTGTGACTTTTAAACTGAAGTTTAGGTGTAACGTTAGCTTAAGTTAATTTTTCATTAAAACTAATGTCTTTAACTTGACTTATTGATTGCATTTGAAAGGAAAACGTCCAAGCCGAGTTGTACTCATAAACTATTTAATGTTACTTTAACGCTTTGGATGAATGTGACTCTGATAATGGGAACTGCAATTAACCTTTAGCCTGCTGGATTGTTTTCAGGTTTTTGCAGAGAGCGTCAGATTTGTAAATTTGTAACAATTACGTCACATGGGTATCCTTCATTTAAAGTTTTTCTCGCCTTAGTAATTAACATAATTTTAAAATAATTAAAATAAATATCTGAGTCACATTTTTTTCTAAATTATTATTGTCATGAAAAATTATTAATTAATGTAATATTTTTAAAATATCAATTATTTTTACACTTGTATATGGAAAAAATGAAATAATACAGTAGTTCTAAAATTGTACTACATTTTCAAACTCGAATTATTTTGTCAATAATAATTTATGCAGCCCAATTTTTACACCATTTTGTTCAGAATTAAATTTTATACCAGAACAAAATTATGTTGATGATATGTGTTTTCCTTTCGGAAAACAAGAGCCCGTCATAAACGATCTCCGTTGTATTTATAAATTACGACGTAATTTGTAACAATGGATATTCCTCAATGAACAATGCATTTACTTCCGTGAGAAATATTTGCAAAATAATGCATCCATCGTAATAAAATTTACACAAAAAATTAACACATCTATTCACTTTTCTGTGTTCCAAATATAAGCATATGACATTACAGTTTTTATATTTTCCAACGTCAATCAGTCATCGATATCTCGAAACATGACAGTCAACAAACACTCGCCGCTCGCCATTGTTATGCATTTCCTTTGCCGATTACAGATTTGTTCAAATCAAAAAATCTAATGATCTAAATCATTTTGAAAATATTCCGTTTAAAACCAAAGTTAGAAAACATTTTTCCAAATGTCTGTTGAATATTTAATGTAAACATGGTCTTGAAAAGTTTAAAAATACAATCAAAATTTCGTTCGGGTAGCGTTGTCGTATTGTAAACAATGTCACGTGATTAGCTTGGTTGTACAAAATTGATCATGTGACCATCACTGTTTCGTTTGTCATTTCACTGTAAATTCGCCGATTCAAACACTAGTTATTCACATTTAATTTATTCTTTGAAATGTAATTGTTTGTCATTCTTGTTAATTTCATGGATGTTATAACATGTGCATTCATTTAATTCGTATCAGAACCAAATATTGTGTGAAAAAGCCGAGACGACACAATGGCCTCCATTTGCAATGAATTCGAACTGACAGGTCTATCTATGATTTCGTTTGAAAACGGGTATAATTTCTATCAAATTCCAAATGAAAACTTTAAAATAATCAACATGAATCATTTAGCAATTGTATTCATACAATTATTTCACATAGACGAGACTTGTTAATTCGTAATTTACTTTTTAGCGAGATAGGGTTACTGCTACTGTTTCACGGCTCCATTTCAACTTGTGAAATCGCAGATCGGAAAGTCGGTCCATGTCATGTCAAACACATTTCGTAGATCGAATGTAAACTCAAACATGATAATATTTTGTGATAATGGTAGGATATGACACTTATTTTTCATATATGTATAAATTATAATCAAAATGCAAATTTACTCACAGTGATTTTAATCGTAAAAACAATGTTACATCCGGGGGCTTGGTGAACTTATGCAAATTTATCGGGTCATCAACAGAGACTCTACGAACTAGTGAAATAATTATTACAACCACATTATTTAATATTTGATCGATTTTTATAAAACTACATCGTTTTTAGTGTTAATTTGATTAATTTTAACAATTAATAACACTCTATGGTTAGATCGACGACCATTTCTAAAAATAGATACAGCTTCCGCTAGCTTGACGTTCACTTTGAGTCGCCTAACATGGGAAATTGGCGGGAACATGTCATGGGGTGAATTGAAGAAATGGCCGATTTGGCACTGCTATTGATGACACGTTGGATATGTTACTATATTTGGAAACAAGAATTGACAAACAATGCACTGATACATTTTTATTTATTTGTGGAAGAGTTTGAGATTCTAAAATATGTAAGTGAAATGCTTTGTTTATTTTCACGTTTTTTTCAAAAAGTAATCGGTTGATCTTTTCATTTGCCGACATTTTCGCAAATCTCCGATTGTTTTCTAACAGAAATAAATTCAATGTCCAAATTTGTAAATCAGCTAGATTAGGATATTCTGAACATAGTGATGTGAAAGTTATGCATTTTGCATGCACTTACTATAGAATTTCAACCCATTGAATCGAGTAGGTAACATTTTTATTATGACGTCAAACACGCACCTGCAGGCAGTTTTGTGATTGAAAATACGTTCAATATTTTTAATTCATCATTTCTCAATAAAATAAAATTGTATATGGATACTAATTACATCATGTGAAAGCCCATTGATTTCTCATTCGAAAAATGTTAACTTTTTCATAAATCAGGGAACTTTGTCACAGACTTTTGTCGTATGCATGTCAAGGGGTCAAACGTCATTGACGTATCAATACGTCAACACCCCTTGGGCTTGATATGCAGCCTGCAGCAGGGAGCATCTTAACTTCAGCAAAGTAACGTAATTTAGTCAAGAAATGTAGAATTTCTCTCTCCCACTGGTAATAATGTATTGAGTCAATGCTTGAATTAAGTATGAATTGATATGAAATTTCAAATGCAAGAAATCATTCAGATATATGTTTTACAGTTACGACACTGATCATTAATGTTTTAACCTTTGTTGGAAATATTGTCACGATTTTAAAACTGGATATGAAATGTTGCATAAGACCAAACTACATCCATCCGTCGTCCATTTTCAACTTATCCTAAAACAAAGATCTGTAGTTCAAAAATGAACGTTGTACCTTGGGGTGGATTCATAATGCAAAAATACAATTAGGCTACATGTCTGTCCAATTAACTCACATTTCAAATTAAATGACCTTGAATAAATTGATACCAACAAAAATGGTTTTTACTTAACTATGTGCACATTCATATGTTAAATTTGTTTAGCATGTGTCTTTTGGAGATAGTTTGAGACTTCTACTTAACAGTTCATTGAGTGAGGACAATGTTAAAATAGTCATTAAAATATATGAAATGGTGCAAATATATAGATTAATAGTTCATACGTGAAATTGTTAATAATGTCAATGATATTATGCTTAAACAGCCCGAACGTGAAGTCTGGAAGATTAAGTATATTGGTTGACGTATGGAGTTGCTAACAACTTGTTGTTACGTTGGAGCATGACAAGTTGTAATTAGATGAATACTTTCTGGCCACAATTTATTACGTTAATACTTGAAGTTCTTAACAACGTCTGGGAAAGGTAACTATTCTCGATTATCTGACACATTCAGACATTATCTGATAAGGAAAAGTCTTCCAGGACTGGCTGTTAACTTTCTTGGAAATAGGAATGTCAAATTATACTTTATACTAACATATTCAGTAAAAGCACGCTATAGAGAAATGAGTAGTGTAGTAGTGTAAACTAGTACACTTCTTCCCATTGTACTAACATATCATTCATGAACGAGCAATAATTAGCAAAAATACTTCATGGAAGCTTTAACAAAAATCACTCAGTCAGAGTCCAATAAGATTAATTCAATACTTTTAAACCTACACTCAACCGCAAAAGAAAGGTCGGAGAAAGTTTAATTGTGAATTTGCTTTTATAGAGACATGATTTATAAAGATGAACACGCAATGTTCATACATCACAGTATAAAATATTTATTTTTATGTCTGTTTATGTCTGTTTAAGTACACTTGGTGTGATAAAATTGATTTTTCAAACTTTATTTCTTTACATGAATGTTTGACATTTAATATATTAATGTGAGAATCTAATAACTAAACGATGTTGTCGACATAAATAACCTCCTTGAACTTAAATATGTTGACGAGTCTTTACTGTAGGATGTCATAAAGTAACGTAAAAACCCATTCTGACTTTCCTATGTCTCTAATTAAGGAGATTCGTAACGACGACTTCTTAAAGCACGTGTTTCTCAGAAATTTGAAAAGAATTTTTTTCGAAATTTCAAATTTAGTTTAGTTGGCTTCTGAAGACATGATGCATCTATGTTTCAGTCATGTTTATCACTCTTTGATTGAATTATCGTTTATGTTGTATGGTGAGGTTTATTTTGCGGTTGAGTATATTTCATTCATCAAGAGATGGAAATTAATTACATTAGCAACAGGGGTTTGTTCGTAATCTCTGAAGATTCATCTATCTTTCCTAGGTACTCCATGTAGCCTCGTATTCATGTTCCTATTTAGAATAAAATCATCCATCAACGTCCAAGTCATTACAGTACCCTACAGCATATTTGATGATGCTAGTATGGTGATCCTCATTCTCTTTTCTGTTACCATCAAAAAGTGTAATTCTTATGTATTCATAAGAAGTTTTCTAATTGGATTTCAGTCTTTATTGAATCCCTAACTACTGTTTTGCATTTAAGGACAGTAGAGACAGACATGTTAAGAGACTTCCTTCTTGAAGCCGATTGGATCTTGCTCAAAGACTTTGCTTTGATTTCTTGTTAAACGGTCAAATACCCATATATATTTCATGAAACACTGGAAACTATAAAGATAAAGTTAATAAAACAGATTTTATTTTATCCAAAATCAGAAAATGATGGCAGTTCTCATGTATTCATCTGATGGATAAAACACATATTTCAGAAAAGAGACTTTTAAAGTTTTTAATTACTTGTGGTTTCAGACAAAGAGTGTATGAAGACGATTGGAAAACGTCCGCTGTATACAAAAACAATGCGTATAAGCTTGCAATAACATATTATTAAAAGTTCACAATTTGAGAGTAAATATGTTAATAGGATGAACAATGGGATTCCACAGCAGGGAGTGTGATGTTATGTTTATTAAATGCCAGCCGAATAGTGAAATAAATGAGAAACAACATGGAACATACATCCCTCTGTCATTATTGTAGACAAGTATCATGATGTTAATTGGGTTTGATATTACACTTGTGAAATATTGACTTAATTAGCATGTACACATGTAAACAAATAGTTTTCAATTGGAATATTTTCGGAATAATTGTACTGTCACTGGTGTTTCAGTTTGAAGTCTTCAGTTAGGGACAAGAACGTGTTATTCATTTGTTCATGTTATTTTTCTTGTATTAGAATTCACATATTACGAACTAGTATGCCGTACTCGTGTATTCCTTGATATTTAAACCGCTTTGTCACGACTCGCACCAATCACAGCTTTTCTTGTTTCTCATTAATTGTCGACTTTGAGACTTCTTTCACATCTTCTTTACACCAATCAGAAATAAAATCCACAATTTACATTGTGCATTTGAACAACAATGGCATCACAAACAAACGACCCATTCATGTACTTAACCATTATTTAAGCTATTGCAATGTCTTAATGTGCCCTCGACGCGGAACTAATTCTGTCTGAGACCACAATTACATTAATAGACTCATACCTTAGCAACGTCTTCAGTCAGCAAACCATGTATGACTTTGTTCATGGTGCTTGACCTCGCTAGCAAAGTGGCTGTAGTTTAAAGGCATATTTCATGTTAATCGATAGTATTATTGTCATAAAGGTTATCACTGATCCAAAGTAATAATTGGTGGTGAGATGAGGTGAGTTATTATCTAAACGCCAATTTCAAGAGTATTTGGATGCTAGTATTATTGCAGGGAGAAAGCCCGCAACGCCATGTGGCTATGCATTGCGGTGAAACCTGCGAGCAACGGCTGGAACTAGCGAACCATGGGTGGTACTGCACTGAAATTCAGTGTAGCATTGCAACCAGACCTTAATGCGTGTAGAACAGTTCTCTACTGCAGTCCAAGTTGCCGTGCCCCTGTCGGGATTCGAACCACGGACCTCTTGATCCGAAGCCGAATGGGTTAACCATTGCGCTATCCCGCCCGTAACAATTAGAAGGAACACGCTTGATTTAGTTTAGTTGATATGAATCGGCATTCCTTGTGTCATATACCTATATTTTACCTACATTTTATCAGATATATTTATGAAATTTTCAGAACAAATTCAACATAAATGTGTGTTACAAATTGTTTGAGTTTCATGCATTACATGTACATGTACATACTCATTGACCCTTATCGAATATGTCAACCCTGGAATACAAACTGTTGATTTGTCCATACTATTATTGGTGACTTTTGGGCAATAAGATGTTGTTTAACTGTTTCACCATATACATGTACATGCATACATGTAGAAATATTGTTTCAGAAAGGGATCATGCATTTAGGAATATTACCTTGTGTCATCATTATTAAAGAACGAGTCATTTAGATATGTAGCTCTATGCTCATTGGTGTCTATTACACAAATAACGACATTAATATACAGATATCCATATCGAATACAGATCCATATGATTAGCATTAAATGAGCACGTGTTTTGTGCAACCATTATGAAACAAGTAGAACTGCATCCTTTGACTTTGGTCAGTTATTTCTAATTCCTACAAAAGACCATACGTTTCTGCAATTTATCTGGAAATAAGTTGCATTATTATATTATTAAGTAAGGGATCTATGACTATATGTACATTCATCACTCCTCAAAGTTACATGTGATCCTCACTCAGTTTACACATTGTCATGGTTAAGGTTTAGTTTTGCTAGTGTTGGACAAAGAGATAACAAATTATTAAATGAATTACTTCTATGACTTTATTCATTTATTTGTTGTTTCGATTATAATCAGGTCTTATTCTTAGCCATCTATACATTTGTACCATGTGTTATATTCCAACAGCTCATTATGTTTGTAATGTCATAGATGAAGATTTTGCAAAGATATTGTTTCATTAGCAAAAAAAGTGTTATACACAATATCGTGATGACGTGCCTCGTAAGTGTATGACCCCAAAGTGACGAAAGGAAAACAACACGATAAACAACTTTTAAGGAGTTCAGTTTCTTAGTTGTCTTGTCTTAACAAGTACATGTTTAACAATCATGGATTGTTTCTAGATATTCGGTTGTTATTCTTTAACGTTGGTTGGGTCTGATGGAAGGCTGAGCCTGCATCCCCATCTTTAAAAGTCAATAAATACACGACTATATGAAGATTAAGCAACATAATATACACAAAGAAAATTATTAAAAGAGTTTGTTCTGTATATAACAATGTTTGAGTTATTTTCGTCAAGTCTGATGTGTCAAAGTTGTCTCAATTTCCATTAGGTATTCGTGAAATACAATTTCCATTAGGTATTCGTAGTATTATGTTTCCCTGAAGACGATATCATACAGGATCTTGCTATTCATGTTGTACTTTACAGGTCATTTCTTAGTTCTGTATCCAAGTCATAAGTTGATGGTCAATGACATTAGCAAGAACACATTGATTCAAAACATTACAGGCTGCAAATATATACATTGATGGTGGATAGATTGTTAACAATGAAATAAGCTACAACACATGGACAGTCTGCAATTCAATAAATTATAAGTTGACATATGAAGTTGTTAACATCACTGATATTAGATAGAGAACGCTGGTTGGAACATGACAGGTTCCAATTGGATGAATACTTGCTGGCAACAATCTCTTACTAAGTTAATACTCGAGGTTGTTAGTAACGACTTCATGTCTGGAAAATGTAACTATTCTTGATAACCTGTCACTAGTCGACATTATCTAATAAGGAAATACCTTCCGGGACTGGTATCGAACTTTCTCAGGTTCTTAATTGAATTTTCCCTTTCTGTAAAAAGGACTGTCAAAATCGTCTTCCTTGAAGATCTACACCAACACACGGAAATAGAATTCCATGGTGAAATTAGTTTTTCATGACTGAAGGTAATGAGTTGATGAATTCAATTGACATAAAATCAATATTCACATTGGTAAAAACGTAAGTAAAATATTCGCTGAGCTCGATGTAGTTGGTCAGTACGTTTGTGTGGGACGATTCATAAATCGATTTTTATGGAAGTAAAACCGATTGACTCTTGAACATTGTGAGTTATTTTCAGATCGAGAAACATATCCTGTTAAAGAGATTTGTGTTTATGAATGGTAGAATACTATAAGGAAAGGAGTCTAAACGCGTTTAGCAATAACACTTAAATAAGAGTTTTAAAAAATGAATGGAAGACTGTTGCAAACAAAAAATGGCGAAATGATTCAAAGAACTATATTTTACATGTATTTAGGAGTGTATGTTACAGACCAAATAGAACACCAGAAATGTATCCACGCTAGTAAAGAAAATACTGACTGTTTTTATGAGATATGTTAATGTTAGGCGACATGCCACATAAATGCAAACAATGAAGTTACACAACATTCACTTTCAAAATGTTTGTTCTTATTGGAAGTGCATGTGTAGTTCGGTAAAGTTACTGAAATATATATTATAATTTATTATAATATTATTTCATACCTCGACAGCAGGCCTGAACACGTTCTTCAAAATGCATATTGCCAGACCAAACTTGGCTGAGATTTACATTACAATGTGTTCTTTATCGAATGGTATATTCCAATTTACGTATCGGAAGTTCTGTTACTTGTATTACAATCGAGGACTTCAGTGTCTTCAACGGACGAGGAATAATTAGTAAAAATGCTCTAAAAAGTATACATAGAAAAATACTATCATTATACTTTTTGTAGATATTTCAACATTTTCATAAGAAAACTTGGAAAGTAATTAGACTAACACCAGGGGGTTGGTTTGTGAGCAATGACGATTCATCTTTCTTTTCCAGTGACTGCATGCTGTCATTCAAATAGGTTTCTATTGTTTCAAGTATCATTTGTAAACGTCAAAGTCGCCACAGTATCATGCAGCTTAAAATTCCATGATGTTCAATCATAGTTTTTCTGTTGTAGAGGGAAGTTCTTATGTTCGGATAGAAGAAGTTATTTCCAAAGTTTCAAATGAAAATTGTTGCTCCATCTTGCTTACTGTCACAATACCAAGAGCCTGTATCAAGACGACCATTTGAATTCTATTTTAATGTATATAAGGAATATTTATATGTATATGTATATCTTTGAATTGTATGTATCATGTTTTGTTTTCTCTAGATAATTTGAAATTCTTCACCTGCCATATGGCATTACGAAAACAAACATTGCTTGATACAGTGTGATAGTTACATGATTTGTGCCTCTATCGAAGTATAACAGCAATATATAGAGAATCTCACCCAAGTGTCTTCTGATATCAAATATATCAACACGAGTTGATAAAAGTTACAAATATCCGAGGCTTGCCGAGGATATTTTTACTTTTATCAACGAGTGTTGATATATTTGATATCAGAAGACACGAGGGTGAGATTCTATTTATCATCCAAAATCATTCTTATTACGTTTCAGTGAAAATAGTGTTCATCTCTGAGCACATCTTTGCCATTTGACTTCCAGTGCGGCGAGGTCATAGCATTGTGACGTCATCATGTTTATGACGTCATATGATTGTGATGTCATTACTCGATGATGTAAATGCATTGTGATGTCATGTAGTTGACGGTGACAGGGCATTGTGCAAAATCTACTGCCAAAACGATATCTCCTAGGAGATATTGCTTGATCTCCCACAAGCGATATCTCCTGTGGAACACAGTTTTGGATGATAAAGTGTATATACATGTATATGGGTACATATATTAATTAATCACTTAGATAACAGTAGGCAAATGTTAATTTGTACAGATCGCCTTGGTGCTGCTACGAAGTAGATACAAGACCTGGCAAAGTGTACAGAGGTACTTACTATCAATGCTTCAATATTAAATTTTTCTTCAAGGTTTAAATCTAAATCTAAAGTAAAGTAAATGTGTCTCCATGCCTAGTATTTCAGAGATAAGTTCGATGACTTACACACATATTCATGTTAGTTTGACTGTGTCTTCTAGTTTTCTTAAGGATTTCAGGACCAGCGATAGAATGACTATAGATAGACACATGTACGTCTTGTCAAAGATGGACTTCAGTATGGTTGCATGTTCGATTCAGAATATCAGAATTATGATTTTCAACTTATTCGGTAGTTCTCAAATATTCTCAGGGATTTTTACTCCAGCAGGACAGTGAAACAAAAATATCTTTTTTTTTATGAAAGATTAGATTATCGCGAGGATAGTTTACGAACTGAAAATTCGGACTTTTATTTCAAATGTAAACAAAAGTAAGGACCGTTCAGGATAAGGAAGATTAAGAACGAATTATTCACACGTTTCTCTTTTTTAGGCCAAATTATTCCTGACACATGAGTGCTCAACAAATGGACAAAATGATGTGAACGCGAATAGGCGAATGTAAAACAGACTGCAGAGAAGATAACGGTTTCCTGAGGGACCACTGAAGATGTTTTTTAAAGTCCTAAACTGTTCTTTATTTGAAGGTCCATTAAGCTTGAAAGTAATGGTCACTGATGTTTATTAGAGCTAGCCTATCTTCAAATCAGAGAAGGTGACTGAAAGGAGTTTAAATAGTGTTTAAATAGTGCAACAACACTTGGTATTTATAATACATATGATATTTGCTTTTTATGTTTTTATATTTACTGTTTCAGTAGTAAGGTCATAAATAAATGAAAGAAAATTGAGAATTCAAATGTATTAATAAAATTTAAAAGACAAAAACACAAGGTAACCAGTAGATCATTATGTTTTGTTAGCCTCGGATGGAGGTCAAATTGGTGCATTTGTGTGTCTATGTTCTGTTTGCCCTTCTTGATCTTGGGTTTTAACATGGTATGAAAATGTTTTTGGTGTGTTTCTGTCCCATTTATCACCATCTCCATCGACAGCTGTCAAAATGTCTGGAAGAGTAAACCTGAAGAATTTTTTTTATTTGATGTGCTATTGAAATCCGATGAAATGTCTCCATTACAAAATGAAACCTGACAGACCTGACAGAGAGAGAGAGAGAGAGAGAGAGAGAGAGAGAGAGAGAGAGAGAGAGAGAGAGAGAGAGAGAGAGAGAGAGAGAGAGAGAGAGAGAGAGAGAGAGAGAGAGAGATCAGCTAATGGATCATTTGGAAGAGTCGAGAGAGTAACAACATTGATGTCAAACTGATTACAACATTACCTAAATATTGAGTGAACGCCGAGGATGTGTTTGAGTGAATGTCATAAACAGATCTTATAAGTTCCATTAAGCGTGAAATTAATCGTAAATGAAGTTTATTAGATTTAGCCTATCTTCAACTCAGATAATATGAGTGAAATAATGATTTCTTTATAATATAATCACATCAACAGTTTTACAAGGTATATGATGGTTAGAGACTTGAAAAGATTGAACTGAAAACATGAGATGTTGATTTTTAAAAAAAACCCATTTGTGTAGTTTTCAAAAAACGATGTCCACGAATATAGAATCTTTCAATTCCGGAATCAATAATACAAAATAGACCAAACACACAGAAGTTTAATAATAACCACTAGACATTTATTCTCCGTTTACCTCTTGTATCTACATAATTAGTGAAATCATATGTTGTTCTAAGAAAACATGATTTGAAGCAAAACTCTTCAGAAATGTTTGTTTGGCACCGACTCCACCGGATACACAGCTGTCAAAATGTCTAGAAGCAGTTTCCGGAAACATGTTTTTGTAATTTGTTGTTTAAATCCGGTAAAACGTCTCCATTATAAAACCACACACCAGAAGAGAGGGTCCATCTAATGGATTACTTGGGAGAGTCGAGTGCGCAATGGGACTCATGCAATGCGGATTGCAACGTTGCCGGTAATAAATACATACAGCAACTGGCGTAAGACCAGGTGGCAGATTTTAAAGGAAGGGTGAAGACGCAAGGTTGTTGTTAATGACCAAGTGCTTTTGACAGCAAGTACGCAATTAAGTTTAGAAACTTGGCATATTGAGCATGCCTTAGTAATATCGGTATCTGAATATTCTTAAAAATGATTTAAGCAATTATAACATACAACAACAATGCTTTGACAAAGTATAATCATATACATACATAAGTTTCTGACCCATGAGATAACGAAGATACCAAAGTGACCAGTTCATTACTCAAGTAAGATAAATATCCATTAGTTAATTTAACAAATACGTGACATATATTTGTATTACATTCAAGATTCAATGTAGAGAAGAATGCTAGATAATGATACAACAACACATTCAGAAATATAATTCCATAATCAAATGCTCACATTCCAACGAAACAGAATCGATTACCATATACACTAAAAGAAGAGAATGACGATAATACCCATCCTATATTTAAGTAACTTTACCGAACTACAGATGCACTTCCAATAAGGACAAAAACGTGAACGTTGCGTAACTTCATCGTTTGCATTTATGTGGCATTAACATATCTCATAATTACAGTCCGTATTTTCTTTACTGGCGTGGAAACATTTGATTATCTTTTTTTCTAACGTTTTTTCCACGTTCTTGTCATACCTGATTATAGTTTGTTGTGAGTAAAACAACACCTTGCTCTATTCCGAATACACGAGTGAGTCAATGTACTTCTTCCAATCTTGGAACAATAGAAGCATAGACAGGGAATATCAATTTTTATAAAACTGATTTGATTTTGATTTGTTGCAAGTGATATTAGAGAACCTAGGTTTATAACATTTTCAATTTCATTTTATCGCCGCTAATGGCTGCGATACTGCCAAAGCGGTGTTAAACAATAACTCACTCCCTCGATTTCATGTTACTGTTGATGATAAACGCTTAACAGGAGACTTCGTATCATATTACTCATTTAATATAATTGTGCAAAAAAGCTTCGAATTGTAATAAATGCCAATTTTACGTGGTCTAATGCGGCGCATTATGGACAAAATATGTAATCATTCTACATAATGTTCAAGTATTTCAAGTTAGAAGACTTTCAGGTGTACATGTATTGTGGTAAGAGTACATTTAAGCGAATCCCATTGCCAAATGGAGGAAATGGAGAATGTGCACAGCAATGGCAGCACAAACCTAAATTATCACTGTTTCAATTTTCAATCTCAGGTTAATATTTCATATTACCAATCCAATACAGTTTTTTACAATCTTTTCATACGTGATTCTCTCTCTTTAAATTTGAAGGGACATCACCATGTTGGTGAGGTCACATATGTGTCAAATGTTAATTTTCTGTTATTTAATTGATAATTATCAACTTTAACCGAATGTAACCAGTTTAAGGTCAATTAGATCAGTATAATGAAAGTACAACCATTCAACGTCGTGGTCATGATCGGACAATGGACCTTGGCTGGCTGCAGCCATGACATGTAAGTCAAAGCTAATTTTGGAAACTTAAATAAAGTAGATTCGAAGACATATTTGCTTCTATATATATATATATAGAATAAGCTGCTCCTCACGTGAAGTAAGGTTATATATATAGAAAAGAGTAAACATCAGATGGTTTTGACTGGATCCATCTTCTTTAATACGATGAGCTAATTTAGACCGGTGTATTGGTCCTTTCACGTGTGATATATTAAGCATGTGGGGTGAATATGAAAGTCGAGTAGTACGATATAACCTAAACCAACTCTTATTGTAATGTGGTACATTTTAGAACCAGATAAAATATCATGCAAAACTGATCATGCATCTTGAATGTAAATGTATTCATCAACATGTATGGATAAATTCAAATAGCAAGGACCTTTACTGCAATACCATATTTTGGCGTGTTTTACTTTCAACAAGGATCTACTTCAATGCAATGAGTACTGTCTACATCTTTAATGATATAAATGAAACATGAATATTCCAGGTATGGATGTAATGCTTAAGTGTACAGTTATACACGGTGAAGCTTCATGCGTGTGTACCATCTACAAAAGAATACTTAGCATTTATCACGTAATTGTCGTTTATTGGAAAAGATTAGTTATTAACAAGCTGAAGCTCAACATGATCACATAAGATATTATATCCTATAAGAAGGTGTTTGATTATACTTTTAAACGAAACATTTGTAAAATGATGTTAAGGTTTTGCCTTGAAGTTTTGGTATATATATTAACGTAAAATTGCCTTTCTTACTTTGATTTTAGGAACATATTTCACGTGTTTAGAATTGATTGTATAATTCCATGACAACATACTATGACATTTGAATATCCTTGGCTTCAAGTTGAACTAAATAATTACTTTACCTTATTGTTTTATGAACAATAGTTATTAACAATTATTTCCTCTTTTGTTAAGAACAGTCAATGAAAAATAGCTTTCATTTCGAAATAACATTTGTAAAGCAGTCAGTTCATGATAGAAAATTATGTTTGTTTGCATTTGAAGACGATATCAATATCAAACCCGTGTCATGAACTAGGTGGCCTCAGGGTGATTGCTATGCTAACTTTAGTATTTTGATACTCCGCGGCTTAGTGTTTCCGCTTAAGTATTTAATATAATATCATGAGTGCAAATTATTGATTAAACTCTGAATCTCAAATTCTCCAAAGCTATGTGTCTTCTCTTATCTTAATTTGAACTATAGCAAAAAAAATCCTGTTAAGTTGCTGCTCATTGGAAGTCTAAAGCCCTTGATTAAACGCACTTATATTGCATCGTATAAAGATGCTTGTTTTCTTTATCCCTTCAGTTTATTTCATTTTGCTTTTCCTACATCAATTTAAATGTCAGACCAGTTATATGAACTGTAACTGTCCCCAAGGCAGCCAAGATTGCCTTAAACTATTGACAGAGACTTCTTATCAGCCGGTATTAGTATCTGATTTCCAGAATGAGACATTATGAATTAACCCCCTAATTTCGGAGGCTCTTCAGAAAAGTTCCAATCACCCGAGGTCAGAAGCGTCGTTTGGTTTAAGTTGCGGTTCAATGCCTTCTATTGTTTTTAATATATGACAGAATGTCAATAAAATGACAAAATTGTGAGGCTTAAAGTGACAGTCCAATCAATTTGAATTGCACAAGTCTGAAAGATCCAAACGCTTTCCTACTGAAAGAAAACATGATTCTTTTTTAATATTAACATTAGACAACCATGTTGTAACTATTTTACTCATGTGTTGGCCTTAATGGCAGTCGTGAATTTTGAAGTGATGGTGTTTTTATCTTTATCTTAGGGCTTTTAAAAAATGGTTCTTTCAACATCAAGACAGCTAGACTACATGGTATTTTCTATTCATAGTTTCGCTGTCGTTTTCTCGTTTTCACAGGGAATTCAGACCAGATTTTGATATGTCAATGGTGTATGGATAGTGCCAGGTGTTGGCATTCTAAAATGGTTAGTATGCAAATATACCGAAAGTACATTCCATGTTTACATCTTGTATATCATCAGCAATTCCTATGATGCAAGGTGTGATTCAACAATAATTGTTAAGACAAATGGTGAATCTGTTGAAAAATCAAGATATTATGTCAAGTCTTGTTTTACTCCTCTGGCAATTGATAGAAAATAAATCCTCATAACGGCAGATGAATACGTTTAATAGTTTATGTTAGGAATTAATACTCTTATGGTTTAGGACAAATGTTTGTGAACATGAAATGCTGTAGTTCAAACAGTTAAGTCCACAAAGTAGAATGCACGGGCAAATGATATGGGTACAAGATCATAAACCTAGAAGATGTTTGACATTGAACAATCAAGTTATTCTGCTCACTAACGGTTTGTTCCGTTAGACCCGGAAACTCTTGCTGGAAGTGTGTGTTATAATATTGAGATCGGTTAATGAATGAGCGTTATCATTCTTGGACCAACGTATTTGAACCTTTAAGATAGATATATAGGTGCATATTTAAAGGAGCTTGATATTTGAATAGTTGAATAGAGGAATTGTGTACACTTGATAATTTTCCTATGTGTCTGAAGTGGTAAATGTGTTTATAGCATCATTCTTTTATCAAATATAGTATATAACATTAACATCATCAGTTAATTAATATAATTAACAACCAGTTATATATTCTTAAAAAAACGATTTGTTTGTGCAAATCATTATTCCGCTTTCTTACTATTCCCTGCATGTAACCATGTTTCAAACAATTTTGTCAACATCATTTGCCAAAGTCAGAGATGGGTTTTTTGCAGGATTTCTTCAACAATGGCGTCGACAGGACGTTCATCACTCTGCTCAATCTCCCCTTTGATGATATTAAAATTTCTTGATTAGAATAAACACGTTTCTTTAAATGACAACATTCTATAGAGAAACCAAGGTTGAATGAACATATTTTTTATTCAAAATGACGAAATTTCTGTTCTACTGCAATGTTTATGATGAGTTCAAATGATTTCTTCCCAACTCTTTCAAACTTATTTTTTCTGTTTCTATTCTTACACAATTATTAATTGACAATGTTCGACGTTTTGGATTACATTTGTGTATTTGGGATTTATTTAGAGGGAAACATGACATGTGCTATCCTTGTCCATTTATTCTTTTGTGCAAGTTTAATTCAAGCGAACCCATCATACTAAATTTATTTGCAAATTCAAATAGTCGTATTTCTTGATTTTTAGTTATGAACATATTCAAACAGGAATACACTTTAGTTCTTACTTTGTATCAAGACTTTGATATAAAATATTGAGAGTGATCATGGTTATTCAGCTAGAGACATAAACAGAGGAATGGATCAACTGCGTGCATATTAAAGGTACACTTTTGAATATGTTGATAAAGGATAACAATACATTATTGAAAATACTCTGATAATTGAAATATTCTCATACAGTGCCTAAAAGACTACATGAAGATTTTGAAACACAATATGGATGAACCGGACACACTTTCTTCATTTAGGGTCCTAGAAAAAAAATAGCATATAATGAACAACATTTAAGAGTAATCAGCATGACCTAATCAAGTGCAAACCAACACCTTGAAGACAGCCTGAAAGCAAATTGGAGACACGCAATTTTGTAATTAAACATAATTCAATTCTCAGAATTAGTGTAACATCATTTGTTTGTCTGCATTGTGACAACTCATCAATAACATCTTAAAATAGTTCATAAACAGTTTCCATTGTTCTCCAAGATACTTTTTTGAAACCATTTCATCTAGAATAAAGAATGAAATCCAAGGATCAATCTGGCTTAGCAGTTGAAGGAACGATTGTAATACTAATAAACTATTACATGTCTATGTGGTAATGTTCGTTTATGCAAAGCCCATGTTATCTGCTACATCGCCATGTTTTCAATGGAGGAGAACTAATTAACAAAAGATTCTTCATAGAAGGCTTATAACAAATCCGTCAGTCAGAGTAACATAGATAAATACCAAACTTGTTCACAATAAACTGTCATCAGAGAAGTTGGAAAGTAATTACATTCGCAACCGGGTTTCGATTCGTAATCGATGAGGATTCATCTTTAACCAGACACTGCATGCAGCCCTTCAAATAAGTTCAGAGTTTATTCATATATAATTTTTAACGTAAAAGTCCTTTCAATATCCTACAGCTTCTGCACTGCATTTGACATGATGATGATCAATCATACTTCTTTTGTTACAAACGGGAATTGTGTACTTTGTATGGAAAATGTTAATTCCGAAGAAGGAGATAGGAATGAATGATTTACAAGCTATTTCATACACAACAAATATTTACAAGATAAATAGTAGTTTTTGGATAGTTTCTTCCTTTTAGACAAAGAGTTTTTTTTAATACGGCATCTTTAATAGGTTTTAATGCATATCAAATATATTGTTTGTTATTTGCAGTTGAGCTAACAAAACATAAACACAATTACATGTATCGTGGCTGGTTTTCAGATAATAAGAATTTACATCTCCTAAATTGTATCAAGAAAAAAAACATGGCTAGATAATGATAGAATAAAAGATGACTTCATAAATAAATGCATCTGTAACAGGCCTGTCAGTACAGGATAATAACTTCTTTATTCAGAAGATAAAGGACGTTTCACAGCATATGCTTACTCATGAGATGTACGTTTTTGTTATGTATTCCACTTATAAATGCCTTTCCGTCACGAATCCTGTTATCTATAGACAGGATTGAAAACCGGAGTATTCAAAGGGTAAACAGGTGGATATATAAAAGTTTTCTCACTTAATGTAATTTCGAGGTTGTTTAAACTCTGTTATCTAGATTCAGGACCAAAAAAATGCTGATGCAATAGATAATTACATCTTGTCAATAATGATATCTTGCTTGTATGATAGGGTCGCGTGTATTAAAGTCAAAATAGCAGATCAGGCTTTGTGTACAGTGGTCTCGCTTTCAATTATTTATGAACGTTTAAAAGTGTATGACAGATGTAATTTTCAGCATATTTGTAAGTGCAATGGTGTTATATCGAGTGTTAGATGCGATCACCAGTATTAAAGACAAAATAGTAGATACGGCTAAGATTACAGAAGAACCTTCTTGTATTAAAAAAATATAAGATAGAGCCGTTTGTTCAGTATTATTTACCAAATGAGTCCTTTTAGGATGTTATGACCGTCATTCTTTCAACGATGGGATGTGATCATGAAGGTAGGTTTCAGAATAAATTTTCAAACTATCATTTCATACTGAACATATGCAAGGATTTTACAAAATATCAAAGGAGGTTCATGTACTCAGAAAAAAGTAGAGATAATGCGCACATGTTTCTTATTTCCATTTGCCAAATGAATCCTGAAACGTGAGATCTGATAAGGACCCTCAACAAATGGATTACATGATGTGAACTCGAAAAGGCGAGACAAAGAGAAGATAAAAGTTCCCATGGGACCACTGAGGATGTGTTTAAGTGAAGTCATAAACTTTATTTGAAGGTCCATTAGGTTTGAATTTAACCGTCACTGGTGTTTATTAAAACTGGCCTATTCTCAAATCAGAAGATGACTGAAAGGGTGAACACTTTGTTACATTGAGAAGTTTCTTTCATGAAAAATTAACATATCAACAAATCAGCAGCATCTATTATATGATTTTTAATTTTGAATTACATGGAATAATGTGTTGTTATTGCAATTGACGAATAAATTCATACTTCTTAAGAAAAAATGTACAAAATGTTCATAACATAAACAATGTTTAAGTATTGAGATCATGATTAAATAAAAAACACATCTGTCAAAATGTCTGGAAGTAGGATTTTCTTTTAATCTGCTTTTAAAATAAGGTAAAATGTCTCCATTACAAAATCAAACACAACAGAGACCTGATAGAGAGAGCTCTTCTAAGAGATCATTTAGAAGAGTCGAGAGAGCAACACAGTTGATGTAAAGCAGATAACAACATTTTGGTATTGACAAAATGCAGTTAATGGTGTAATGCGGTTGACCACATTTAAAGTGAGTTGGTTGAGGTGAAGATGCAAGTTTGTTGTGAATGACCTAAGGCGCTGAGAACCAGTTCGCATTTAAGTTTAGAAACACATTGAGCATGCCTTAGCAAAGGTTAGTACCTGCTTTTTTTAATGAGCAATTAGAACACATAACAACAATGCATTGGCGAGGCTAGGAATGAACATCTTTTTAAACTCAACTAATTTGTTGTAAGACCCATGAGATGACATTGATACCAAAGGGGCAATTTATTTATCCAATGAGACAAATGTCCGTTAGTAAATCAAGCAAAGATACAACATACATTTAGAGTACAAGTAGATTCAAGGTTACATGTAACTGTGATGAAGATAATTAATGATAGATTATGATTAAATAACGAATTCATTAATACAATCTCATTATCAAAAGTTCAGATTAGAATAAAACAGATGGATAGCCAATTAAAATAAAAATTGAAAATGAATATAAAATCCAGCCTACTTACATGTAAGTTAATTTTCCTAACGTTACATTTCCACTTTCTGGATATGACAGATCAAATTTGTTTGGAAAGGGTTAACATGCTTAACATCATACCATGGAGGTGAGGTTTATGCACTATTCCATTGTAAAGTGAGGAAATTGTTAGTATATATACACCAATTTTGATGGATGTTTTCCAAAATATTATATTTCTAATTTTGACTGTAGGAAAGTGGTTTATGTTGGCAAAACGGTTGTGAGAATATATTTTCTTTTGATGTGAAACTATGAAACTCAAATATTCATAGCTTCGAGTTCCCCATGAACCTAAAAATTGCATTACATCACTGTCCCTTGACCAGCAGTTATTGACAAGTTTCGACTTTTTGTTAAGGCACAGTCAATGAAATATGGCTTTGTCCATTGGAATGGAATTGGAAAAGCAGTCAGTTCATGATTAAATATGATGGTCTGTTTGCATTTAAAGACGATGTCAATATTGATCTTTGAATGGAGGCTAGTTATATTTGCCAACAGGTTTGAGTCAGTCGTCAACTTGTTGGCCTCAGGGCGATGTCTTGTGCCTGTTTCTTTCTTGAAAATGAATTGGCAGTTCTTAAGTACCTAACACCTTAAGATTACGAGAAAAGTCTTTAGTTGAAATTCATTCGGAAACTCAAATTCTTCAAAACTATTATTCTTCTCATATTTTATGTTTAACTATAGAAAATAACATCCATTGGAATTGCTGCTCATTGGAAACCGACGTGTTCTTGATAGAAATCTATGTGTTCTTGATAGAAATATATGTGTTCTTGATAGAAATCTATGTGTTCTTGGTAGAAATCATTGTGTTCTTGATAGAAATCTATGTGTTCTTGATATCTATGTGTTCTTGATACAAATCTATGTGTTCTTGATATCTATGTGTTCTTGATAGAAATATATGTGTTCTTGATATAAATCTATGTGTTCTTGATAGAAATCTATGTGTTCTTGATAGAAATCTATGTGTTCTTGATAGAAATCTTCTATATTGAAACGTTTATAAAACACATATCATCAAGATACTTTCCCCTTCAGTGTATTGTATTTTTCTTCTCCTATATCAGTTTCAGACCAGTTATAGGAATTGTTACTGTCCTCAACGCAAACAAGATTGCCTTAAACTATTCATGGAAACTCCTTGGCTGCAAGCAGTAGCATCTGATTGCCAGAGTGAGACATTATAAATTAACCTCCCTTATTCAACAGGCTCCTCAAGAAAGTTCAAATTACCCGAGGTCGGAAGAATTATTTGGTTAATGTACAAGTGATATCACGCTTGCGGCTTGGTCTCTGTTGCCTTCTATTGATTCATAATGTGATAGAATGACAATAAAAAGACAAATTTGTGAGGCATAGACAGGGATTGTTCAGGGACTCTGGCAGATACAAACACTTTCTTTCTTTTTGAAATAAGAGGATTTAATGAATTATTGTCTTAATTGCATTTAACACTTTATATTACCTTAAATGCTTCGTATCACAGATACCAATAGTATTTTAGATGCACAAATATTGAGGAAAATGTCTTGTTTACACCTTTTTACTTAACAACTACATGTACATCTTCGAGCCACCTCCACTATTTTTTCGGAAGTGACCTACATTTCAACTACAGATATGAACTGAATTAACAGCATTCAGATGATTGATACAAATAAAAATTTAGCCAATCAGCTAAGAGCTGTTAATTCAGTGCGTTGGAAATGTAGGTCACCATATGTCACTTCATCCAAGATAGTGTAGGTGGCTCGAAGATTTGCTTGAAGTTACTATAAAGTTGCAATAAAGTTGGTACGGTAAGATACCACGGACGATTTAAGTTTGTCGAATGTATCAAGGATGTAAACTGATAGTAGAAAACTCTTTTCGAGATTGATTGCTTTTGCTAGGAATGAAATATCGACTTTTTCCTCGATTTTTATTGATGTATTTCTGAGACACCATTTTGGCCCACTCAAGTTTGACGAGTAAAAAATCATGTTTCAAGTGTCATAACCTGAGAAATAATGCACTGATTTTGTTGATGTTTGTTTTAATCGAAAGAGAAAACACTTTGCTTTAATTATGTAGTATGTATTACGTGTAAAATGTGTGGTAACATTTTGAAATGTGGACTTGTTTGGGAATGGGGTAAAATTCGCGATGCATCCCTTTCTTTATTTATTGGTATAAGGTATAGGAAGTATTGGACCTAGGAACTGTTTGTTTTCAGCAATACAAGCCCCTGTGAAAAAAACAACGGCCAATTTGTTAACGGTTACTACTCAATATGATAGAAAATCAAAGAATGTTTACAAAATTCAGGTGAACTATAGATAAGTATAATACGTGTAAGTTGAACAATCCGCCTGTTGTGTAAACAATTTACTGACCCTCAAAACCGTTTATTCCGATCTTTTATCACAATTTAGTTCATAAATCCATTACATTTTGAAGGAAAACAGGCTAGGTATATAAAATGTTTTATTACCCATGTGATAGAAGATAACCGAGTTAATTTTACTGAGTACATGTGCACATATCACGTTCGCCTAGCAACCATTATTTTGCCGGGACTTCCCGTAATGTGTCGTCTGTGACGTCATAAAACAATTGTTCGTCGCGTCACTGTAACTTGCTGTTGGCCGTTTCCCGACTACTTTTTTGCGAACCAAACGGAGTAGACTTCGTAATAACGGAATTATTACACTTGAAAGTGTGCTATATGACTTTTACGAAACTGGTGCAAATTTGTGCTCTCATTCGAGCAATAAAAAAATTCACATTCGTTTTGAAATGTCATATGATAAACTTTCATGGATGATAATCTCAATATATTTTTATTAATTCTGAAACATCTTGTTTTTAAGAGATATTTTAGAAGTAGTTTAATTGAATGGAAAACAAGTTATAGTATCAACATCAAAACATCGCATTTTTGGTTTTGCTTCACATGTTGTTGTAAAGAAAGGAAAGCTATGCATTTAGCATATTGAGCGTATTTTCTGTTAATGTTTCAAAATGCTGTAAAAATCATTAAATCCATTTCTTATTGGTTTGTTTTTTTACACACGTGAGTAGATAAATGTATTATTCCAAAGTGGGAAGATGCTTCCAACATGAAGAAGTCATTTTAAACATCAACATGATTGACATGTTATTATACAATATTAGTGAAATACTTCTAAGTTCTTAACATGAAGTCCGTCTTTCACAACATGTTTATCCTCAAAGTAAGAATTCTTAGAACGAAGGAGGGAAGATTGAAACATAACGATATTGTCAAATTGTGTCAATAACGCTATTAATAATGAGCCGTTAGCTTTAATAGGATAAACAGATACCAAGCATCAAAGAGATCATGTAGCCATGAAGTCAAGATGATTGATGTCAGTTACACAAAAAGGTTCTTTATTTAATTGAGTAGAAAATAAGATTTCACCAACATCTTCTACATGAAAGAGATTTTCTTGCAATCAATTCACATGAGAACAATAACTGTCATAAACACAGAGAAACAAATACAACATTTGAGATCCGCAGAGAAACATTTAAAGTGATTGATATAATTCCATTAAGTATTACCTGCATTAGACAATTAAAGAAGCTTTTTCTCTGCGATTAGTTGAACATTGACAGCGATTTTGAAAGAATGGACGAAACAAATCTCGGACATTACAGCCTTACAAGTCTTAGTGACTTAGTGGGCGGGATAGCGCAGTGGTTAGCGCGTTCGGCTTCGGATCAGGAGGTCAGGGTTTCGAATCCCGCCAGGGGCACGGTAACCAAACTACCTTGCTGGTAAATACTGTTCTCTAAATATATAATGAGGGTGAACGTCTGTGTCCAGGTTTTGTTAGCCAGCTGCCTTGGCTATTAGTGTTCAGACTTTATAGCTTTTACTGAATCAACAATGCACGACTTAATCACCCATTGAAGACAATATCATGAATTAATCTCTGAACAGTATCTAGTTACTGAAAAGGGGTGATGAATTTGAAAGCTCAATCAAAGATGGCAATATTGCTGTTTGAACATAATGGTTTGTGTCATGTGTCCGGAATTGATATGACATATTTGACAAAGTTATTGATAATCCGTATGAATAATTGAGTAGAGGGCATGGATTCAGGAGCGTATTTCATATCAAAGGAACTTATTTTATTCTCACTCTAAAACAATGCTTACTAAATAAAAGGACATATATTCATGTGAACATTTTTAAAACATATCACTTCTGACTTTTCACCATTAGGCTAACCCACAAATTACCTTGCTACTTAGTACATTACGTTGTTCGCATATGTAGTTATTAACTACTGTTACCTGCAATGTTCATTGACCTTAAGTATTCTTGTCTGTCTTTAGAAAATACTTCTTTATCAATTCTGATGACAATTGGACAGTATCTGGTTAATTCATTTGATAATGTGTTGGATTGTTTAATCAAAGATGGCAAGATTTGGTTATAGAATGGTGAGAATACGTTTCTCAAATGTGACATGATATACTTGCTATCAATATAATTACCTAGTGTTATCTTTTACATGACCTATCCTTGACAGTATAGGATTTGTACTTGATCAGAAATGTGAACATTCTGAT
Source organism: Gibbula magus (assembly GCA_936450465.1). Lineage (NCBI taxonomy): Eukaryota > Metazoa > Mollusca > Gastropoda > Trochida > Trochidae > Gibbula > Gibbula magus. The sequence goes on along the minus strand of OW388296.1, from coordinate 52,065,118 downwards.
GCTTGACAAAAATGAAAATTTAAACAGACCTCTATATGTGAAACTAAGAAAATGGCCGTAAAAGTATTGTTACGGATACTCAAACATTAAGTAAATTTGAAAAAGTCTTATACTTACCCTTTGTCAGAAATGTGAGCATTCTTTGAAACAAACATCAACTCAAATTGATACTCGTACCATTTAAAGATACTATCACAAATAAGCATGTTGAATTTAAATTGTTTTGTCATCCACATACATATCAATAAAGAAATGGTATGCATTAAAGCTGAGCAAAAAAGGCTATAGGCGATCGTCAGAGATCAATTAACTGCGTCTATTGAAATACATTTTATTAATAATATATTGCAATCGGTTTCATATATTTCACCATATTCTTGTTGTTCACTTTACCATTGTCTATCCTGATTGTCTGTGCTTTGAAACTAAGTATGGCTGAAACATATTAATATAGAAATGGCAACATTAAAGACAGAGGAACACATTATATATGAATCAATTGAATGACAATAGAATTAGCAATGGACAACCTGACAGGTAACAATCACCATATCACCATCGATTCGTCTGTGCATATTAAACAGACACATTTAACCTTTTCTTTTGTGTCCAGTGTTTCCAGTTCAGTTATATATCTATGCTCTATAGTATACCAAAAACATTTAAGCGACATTGTCTTTTCGTTCACAGCTCTGACATACATGTAAGAAAAGTAAACTTTAGAAATTGATTCCAATAAACATGAAATTAACACAACGTTTTATTTAAACTGAAAAGTGTATCACTATTCAATATTAGGAATTAAATGTGTAATACAATGGTAGCAACTATGCTAAATATTATGTCGAAATTATAGTGTTTAAACATTGAAGATGATTCTTATATCTGAACATTTCCAAGTTGACACTTGATTAAATATTACATATATGTACATTATATATCGGAATCAATTGAACATAAATTCGAGACAATATACACTTGCAATTTAGTAATAAGTCGATTTGTATTATCGTGCTTTAACAATGCTAGAAGCTCAGAGGCAACATGTAACACTTTTTTGCCTCAAGAGAACGTTGACACTTTAACACATGTCCTCATTCACCGTAGATACTCATTAGCAAATGTCAATATATGGCACTAAGGACTTTATCATCGTTGAAAGGGTTTTGGAAATCTAAGCCCTGGTAAGGTGCTAATGAATGATGACAGTAATCACAGACAGTTAGAGAGTTCACAATGACGCTGATACGAGGTCATGACAAGGTCGTCATGCTCCGAGCAGACAGCACTTGATTTCATCCATCTCTCTAAGAGGATACACTGAGGGTTTCATAACAGGGGTCAGGCTTGAAGAACAACGATCAACAGATATCTAAAACCATTTGACACCAATGGGTCAGCTTGGATTCAAGTAACTGGCATTCGTGGAGGTAATACTGCCACATTGCTGAATTTGTGAGGATGTAATGTTGCATCATCTGTAATTTGTAAGACGAATGGTGAATCTGTTCTAAGATTAAGATACAATGCCAACACACACGTGTCGTTTAATGTATGACAATTGGTGAAGAATGAATCCTCATAACGGCAGATAACATTAGACAGCTGGCTATTTGAATAGTTGAAGAGGAATTGTGTGCATCTGATAATGCTTAATGTCTGAAATTGTTATAATTTCAACGCACTACATTTTATCAGATATACAACATTAACAGTTATTCATTATGGAATTTAAAGAAATCAATCTTTTTCTAAAAAGGATTTATTTATCCAATTACTTTGCCTGCTTTCTTGCTTTATTCTGCACGTAACCCTCTTTTCTAACCATTTTGTCAACGTCATTTTTCAATGTCAGAGATGATGTCTTTGCAGGAATCTTCAGCGTGGACAGAACGTTCATCACTCTGCTCGATCTTTGATGATATTCTGATTGGAGTTGTCTTTTGACAGCCAAAATAAACCACGTTACAACAGAAGTTCTATAGAGAAATCAAAGAAGTTATGTAAAACCACCTTTTTTTACTTAACACTGGCGACATTTCTGTTCTATACCAAATGTTTTGAAATGAGTTAAAATACTTTCTTCCCAAATCTTTTATAGGTATTTTTCTGTTTTTATTATTTCACAAGATTCATTGTCCTTCTTCAACGTGTTTGGACTATTGTTCTGTATTTGGGGTATTTGGTGTTTTGAAAACAAAGAGTGCCAGGAAAATATATCTTATTAATTGCTATCCATGTCCATTTATTCCTCAATGGAATTGTGATTCAGATAAATACATGTAACTTGTTACAAATTCAAATACTCGTGTATCTTGTTTTATAGTTTTGTTCATTTCTAATCAAAGCGACCCTTTAATTCTTATTTTGAATATAAACCTTAAAATATTGGCTGTGATCATGGTTAAAATGAGCTAGAATGTAATATATTTGCAAACTGAGACGTAATCAGAGGAATGAATGGTCAACTGTGTTGATATGAAAAGTGTACTTTAAATTTTTTTGGAAAAAGGATAGCAATACATTATTGAAAATCCTCTTATAATTGAAATATTCTCATACAACGCCTAAATGACTACAATACTCTAAGACATTTTCAAGCAGAATATGGATGAACAAGACACAAATGACACAATTTTTTCATTCAGTAAAAAATAGCATATAATGAACAACAATCAAGTGCAGGTCGACACCTTGTCATTTTGTAATTAAACATCATTAAATTCTCAGAATTAGTGTTACATCATTTGATTGTCTGCATTGTGACAACTCATCAATTACATCTTAAAATAGGCCATAACCAGTTTCCAATGTTCTTCGAGCTACTTTATTTGACTTCATTATTTCATCTAGAATAAAAAACGAAATCCAAAGGTAGATCTGGCTGTGTCAAATAAGCAATTAAAGCAATGCTTGCAATACTAATACATTATTTCATGTCTATCTGACAATGTTCGTTTATAAGTTCGTGTAATCTGTTAAACTGCAATATCTTCAACGGACGAGGAATAATCAAAAAGTTCTTCATAGAAGGTTCATTACAAATCCGTCAGTCAGAGTTACATAGATAAATACTATACTTTTTCTCCATATATTGTCATCAGAGAAGTTTGAAAGTCATTACACTCGCAACAGGAATTCGGTTTGTTATTGGTGAGGATTCATCTTTCTTTACCAGGCACTGCATTCAGCCAATCAGATATGTTCAGCCGTTTTTCAAATATCATTTTTAAACGTCAAAGTGGCTTCAATATCCTACAGCCTCTGCACTGAGAATGGCATGCAGATGCTCAATCTTATTTCTTTTGGACGGAAATGAGTTAATTCCAAAGTGACAAATGAATGATTTACAAGCTATTTCTTGATTTCTTACACAAATAACATTTACAAGATAAACACTAGTTTTTCATAACACAAGAGTTTTTTAAAGACGACATCTTTAATAGTTTTTTAATGAATGTATATGAAACGTATTGTTTGTTATTGAAGTTGAGCTAACATAACATCAACACACTTAGTTGTATTGTAACATCAACACACGTACATGGATCGTAAGATCAACACACTTACATGATCAAAACATCAACACACTTACATGTTTCGTAACATCAACGCACTCACATGTATCATAACAGCAACACACTTACATGTATCGTAACATCAACACACTTACATGGATCATAACATCAACACACTTAAATGTATCGTAACATCAACACACGTACATGGATCGTAACATCAACACACTTACATGGATCGTAACATCAACACACTTACATGGATCGTAACATCAACACACTTACATGGATCGTTACATCAACACACTTACATGGATCGTAACATCAACACACTTACATGTATCGTAACATCAACACACTTACATGGATCGTTATATCAACACACGTACATGGATCAAAACATCAACACACTTACATGTATCGTAACATCAACACACTTACATGGATCATAACATCAACACACTTACATGTATCGTAACATCAACACACGTACATGGATCGTAACATCAACACACTTACATGGATCGTAACATCAACACACTTACATGGATCGTAACATCAACACACTTACATGGATCGTTACATCAACACACTTACATGGATCGTAACATCAACACACTTACATGTATCGTAACATCAACACACTTACATGGATCGTTATATCAACACACTTACATGGATCGTTACAGAGTATCATATTCTGTCTAAGATCGTATGTATTGTATGTATAAGTATGTATAAGTCAAAACAGTAGATCAGGCAAAATTCTAGCTTACTAAAGATTTCAGAATTTTTTTTAAAGCGTATGACCTAGGTGATTCAAGCATGTTCGGTAGTTTTAAATGTATCGTTGTAAATGTATGTCCATCCAGTGACGGAAGTAATAAATAAATATTTTTCTATCAAAGATGTGAACACAAGTGAGGACTGTACAGGGTGTCAAAGGTTGTTACAAGTCCACATAAAAAGATAATGCGCACATGTTTCTTATTCCCATTTGCCAAATGAATCCTGACACGTGAGATCTGATAAGGACCCCCAACAAATGGATTACATGGTGTGAACTCGAACAGGCGAGCAAAAAACTGCAGAGAGGATAACAATTCTCATGGGACCACTGAGGATGTGTTTAAGTGCAAGTCATAAACTGTTCTTTATTTGAAGGTCCATTACGCTTGAATTTAATTGTCACTGGCGTTTATTAAAGCTGGCCTATCCTCAAATCAGAAAATGACTCAAAGGGTGAACTCTATAACGTTTTGAAGTTTTTTCATTAAACATTAACACGGTATTATATTATATGATTTGTGCAGAGTTTGAATTTAGGATAAGATAATGTGTTGTCATTGCACTTGATAAAGAAAATGTTACATCTTACAAGTATACAAACAAGTACAAACATTTCGTAAAATACACAGTATTGAAATCATGGTTAAATGAAAGAACATCTACTTCCCAAAGGTATGAAGAAAATCTTAAAAGATGAAAACACAGCATTTTAATACAATTCAGTAGATATTATGCTCTGTTGACCTAATATGTCAAGTGCATTAATGTGTCTTAATGTTTTATTTGTCAGACCCTTATGGATATTGGACTTTGACAAAACTTAAAATAAAGAACATGTTTCTGGTATATTTGTGTCAAGACAAGACAAGACAAGAAGTTTATTGTATTCAAGGCCTTCGGCCCATATACAGTTTACAGAGTTATACATAAATATAGTTTATAAAAAATCATTGCAAAATTTAATCTCTTAAATTTTTTTACTAGCATATTTTATAAATAAAGACAAATTCTTGATATCATGTTCATTAGAAGAACGTAATAGGGAATTAAGAGCTATAGCATGAGGTTTCGACAAGTAATACATGGGTATGTACTTCCTTCTAATTTCATCATATGTTGTACAGGTAAAGATAAAATGAATCTCATTTTCAACTGCGTCTTTACAAAATGGACAGATTCTTTGAGTTCTTCCTGTCTAATTTAGCACCATTTCCATCGAATACACAGCTGTTGACATGCCTGGAAGCAGTTTTCTGAACGATATTTTGGTAATTCACTTTTGAAATCCAATGAAATGTCTCCATTACAAAATCAAACATAACAGAGACCTGACAGAGAGGGCTCACGTAATGGAACATTTGGACGAGTCGAGAGAGCAACGCAATTTATGTAAAGCAGGTTATGGCATTTCGTTATTAACAAAATACAGCTAATGGTGTAAGGCCGTCTGACAGATTAAAAGAAAGTTGGCGTTTGATGGGGTGAAGATGCAAGTTTGTTCTGAATGACCTCGGGCTTTTGCGAACAAGTCCGCATTTTTGTTTTTAAAAAAATTGTTTGTTTTTTTCTGTTGTAAATAATTCCAAAATATGGTTTGACTAATTGACGCGCGTCTATCACGGTGCATTGTCGGGATTTTGATCAGACACCATCAAACTTACCTCTGTATGATCACTATACTGAGTTGATGAGTTTTCGGCAACTGTCAGTACTTCTCGATAAAATAACACCATGTATAACTTTTGGCATATGTCACCCCCAACAACACAGTGGATGCACCTGAAGTGAAGTGAAGTTTATGTACTATGACATAGACGATTGTCAGAATATATTTTTAATATTTACTGAGGGTGTTTTCCAAAATATTGTCTTTCTAATGTTGATTGTATACATGGTTTATGTGTGCTAGACGATAGTGAGAATATATTTTATAACGATATGAAACTATGAAACTCAAATAGCCATAGCTTCGACTTACCCTTGAACTAAAGAATAATTTCATTACATCACCGTCACCGTGACCTTATTTACAATTCTTGCCTTTTTGTTAAGGAACAACTAAATGAAAAATGGCGTTGTCCTGTGAAATGGAATTGGGAAAGCAGTCAGTTAATGATTACATATGATGGTTTGTTTGCATTTAAAGACGATGTCAATATTGAATCACTGAAAAGGGACCAGTAATATTTGCTAACAGGTTTGAGTCAGTCATCGACTAGCTGGACTGATGTCTTTTTTCAGGTTACAATGTTAGTGTTCTTGGCACAATTAAGTACTTAGCACCTTAATAGTATGATAACAGTCTAAAGTCCAAAGGTATTTATCATCTCATAATTTATCTTGAACTGTTTCTCATTGGACATCTATTTGTTATCATATGAAATCTATTTAAACATCTTATCTAATCTGTTTGAGAGGCATTCTAGAAGTTGGTGTAATAGAAAGACAAGGAATGTATGGATGTGAAATAAAGTTGAACATCCATAAATTCTTTGTCTTTCTGAAATCTATTTGTTATTATATGTATATTGACTCATTTAATTAACAACATGAAGCTGTATATGCTTAGTTATTTCTTCTCTTCAGTTTATTCATTTTTCCCTTTCTTATATCAATTTAAATTTCAGACAATTTATAGGAAGTGTTACTATCTTCAACACAAACAAGATTGCCTAAACTATTGATAGATAATTCTTGGCCACTGGTAACCTCCCTAATTCCAGAGGCTCTTCAAGAAAGTTCAATTACCCCAGGTCGGAAGTTTTATTTGGTTAATGTAAAAGCGGCTTGGTCTTTGTAGCCTTCTATTGATTTTAATGTGATAGAATGGCAATAAAATGACAGATTTGTGAGGCAACAACGGTGTTCATTGACTCTGGCAGATACAAACACTTTTGATTTGAAATAAGATAACGTTTAAATATCCACAATTTATGTCTTTGAATTTACTGTTACTGTCTGAATTGCTTATTTTAAACTGGTTATTGCTCAGTACAATTGGAAAATATAATCAAACAATGTTTTACCAAATACAGGTGAATAAATAGATACATATAATATGTGTAGGTTGAATAATCCACTGTGTAAACAATGTTCCTGGGCCTCAAAACGGTTTATTCCAGATCTGTTATCCCATTATAAGTTTACAAATGCATTACAATTTGATAGAAAATAAGGTAGGTATATGTAGCGTGTTATTACCCATTTGGTTGAAGATAACATAATTTGATAAAATTGATATGAGCACATGTTTCCTTACGCGATTCAAATGGAACAGAATTGGTAATAAAGAATCGGATAATAATCTCAAAACAGCTGTACATTATTTAAATTCTAAAGTTTATTGTTTTATGTATATCTTGTTTCAAGAGGTGTTTTAGAAGTAGTAGAAATGAATGGAAACAAAATATTTGGGTAGTGAAATTGAAAATTGTGTCAATAACGCTATTAATTATGAGCTGTTAGCTTTAAAAGGATAAACAGATACCAGGCATCAAGGAGATCATGTAGCCATGACGTCAAGATGATTGATGTCAGTTACACAAAAAGGTTATTTTATTTAATTGAGTAGAAAATAAGATTTCACGAACATCTTCTACATGAAAGGGTTTTAATTGCAATCAATTAACATGAGAACAATAACTGTCACAAAAACTGAGAAGCAAATTCAACATTTCAGGTCTGCATAGAAACATTAAAAGTGATTGATAATTCCATTAAGTATTAACTGCATCACACATTGGAAGAATAATTTTTCTTTGCGATTAATTGAAAAATGTTCACAATGTTGAACGAATGGAGGAAACAAATCTATGACATTACAACCTTTCAAGTCTTAGTAAGTTAGATTAGCCAAACTACCTTGTTAGTATATAATGCCATCTAAATTATAGTCAGGGTGAACGTGTGTGTTCAGGTTTGGATTATATGCCATGTGTCTTGGCCATTAGTGTTCAGACTGTTAAGTATTTGTTGATTCGAGACTTGCTCATCCTTTGAGGATGATAAAATGAATTAATCTTTGAACAGTATATAGTTACTGAAATGGATAATACACGATAAATGAATGCTCAATTAAAGATGACAATATCGCTGTGAACAGATTGGTTTGTGTCATGTGCACGGAATTGATATGACATATTTGACATAGTTATTGATAATCCGTATGGATATTTTAGAGGTTGAGAGGGCATGGTTTCAGGAACATATTTTACATCAAAGGAAAACATTTTGTGTCGTCACAGATGACGAAATAGGGAAATCAGGCTAAAATAATGGTTACTAGATTAAAAGGATATGTGCACATTTGAAAAACATGACACTGCTTACTTTTCATCATTAGTGCTGTACAGCAAATAACCTTGCTACTTGGTACATTACGTTGTTCGCATATGTAGTTATTAACTACTGTTACATGTAATGTTCATTGATTATACATATTCTTGTTTGTCTTTAGAAAATACTTCTACTGATTAATTTTGATGACAAGTGGACATTATCTGATTAATCAACTTGATAACGGGTTGGATTGTTTAATCAAATATGACAACATTTTGTTCAGAATTGTCAAATGTGACGTGATATACCAGATGTCAATATCGGTACCTAGTGTTACCCTTCATAGGATCTATTCCTGACAGTATAAGATTGATCACATGCTACTAACTTGTGTTAGAAATGTGAACATGTTGATGCTTAAAAACTTAAAACCTACCTCTATACATGAAACTAAGAAAATGACCATATACACACGAAACGTATTGCTACTAGTACTCCAATATTGAGTAAATTTGTAAAAAGACACTTGTACATTTAATTTTGAAAAATTATAACATATCATTGTGTGAAAATACCAGACACATATGAAGTTACTGGCACTGAGTTAAGTGCTGGTGCCAACATCACGGAAATGTGAAACACAAATCGATACAAAATGATGATAGTACCGTTTGAAAATAATACATCACAAACCAGCATGAGAGTGCTCAACATTACCCCCAGATCTTTGTTGAATTAAAAATAATTTGTAACCCAAACAAACATTAATAAATAAATGATATCCATTAAAGCTGAGCAATAAAGACATTAGGCGATCGTCAGAGAATTGATTGGCTGTGACATTTGAAATATATGTTTATAATGATACAATTTAATCGGTTTCATATATGTCATGCCTCATCTTGATAACATAATTCGTTCTGAAGATTCTCTTCACCATATTCTTGTTGATCACTTTTCCATTGCAAATAGTCTATCCTGATTGCCTATGCTTTGGCACTAAGTATGTCTGAAGGGTTATTAATATAGAAATGGCAAATTTTAAAGACAAAGGAACCGATATATGAATCATAACAATCGAATGACAGCAGATGAGCAATGGATAACAAAACAGGTAACAGTCCACATCTCATCATCGATTCGTCTGTGCATATTAAACTGTCATAAATAACATTTTCTGTTTCTCAAGTCCTTCCAGTTCAGTTCAAAGTATATCTCCAGTGCATGTAAATCGATGTTAGTGACATTGTCTTCGCTGCACGTTTATAGTTCAGACAGATAGGTAAATTGTCGAACTTGACACGAAGGAAAGTACAAGTAGTTTGGCCTCAAGTCAATATTGAAATATATCATTGCAGCATTAAACACGAAAATGTCCCCACTAGCCATGTTATTTCAAACTCAATGTTTAATATCAAGCATCAAATGTGTCAATGAATGCCAGAATACTGTGTAAAAATTATGATATTCTAACATTTAACATATCTTCAACATGTATATATGAACATATCTGATTTACCATTAGTACTATAGATGCATACCAGATTGGTATCTTCAAGTAGAATGGTCTGGACAATAAAAACAGTTTTAAAGTTACTTTTCTTTGTATATACTTTGTATATGCGATTTTACTCCGTAGACATCTTAAGACATTAAGACATACAAAGGTGTTTGTATTTGAATATAGTATCTATGTCTTTAAGACAAAATGTTCAAATTATATATTAATCAAATTAAGTTTTGATAGGACATGTGAGTACGGAAAGTTTCAAAAAGCAAGAACACATTTCCTTGTTTACAAAACGGTGTTGGGATTTCCTACTGACGCTGATTTCAAAGACACGACAAGTTCATCATGCTCCGATGATGTCATCCAACTCTCAACAAAGAGTGAGGTGAGGTGAGTTGGGGCTTAACGCCGCTTTCAAGAATTTTTTTGAAATTAACTGTCATGCATGGAGGCAACAGTTCAATTGCTGAAGGTGTCAGCATGTAATGTTGCATCATCTACAATCTTGGGATGCAATTGGGATTCCACAATAGTTAGGACGAATGGTGAATCTGTTGAAAATTTAAGATACACGATGACAAATTTGCTCTTGACATAAGTATTGTTAAATTCGTCTGACAATTGATTAAGAATCATAACGGTATTTATCTTATGTTAGGAATTAATCATTGTTTATGGCTGAGGTAAAGGTTAGAGAAATTCTGCAGGTTAAAACGGGAAACCCGTGCTGGTCGTGTGTTTGTAATGAAGTGATTGGTTATTGAATGCACGTTAGCTTGAACAGGATAAACCGATACCAAGCATCAACGACATCCTGTAGCCATGAAGTCAGAATGAATGATGTCCATTACACAAAAGTTCTCCTTTCTTTAATTGACATCTTCTACATGAAAGGGATTTTCGTGCTATCAATTAACATCAGAACAATATCTCTCACAGAGAAATAAACAACATTTGAGATTTGCATAGAACTATTTAAAACGCTTGATTTAATTACATTATTTATTAACTGCATTAAATAGCAAAAGAAGCATTTTTCTTTGCGATTAATTGAAAAATAACTGTAATTTTGAAAGCATGCCTGAAACAGCCAAACAAATTGTAGTCAAATAGATAAGCCAAACTACCTTGCAAGTAAATAACGTTCTCTCAATTACAGTGAGGATAGACGTTTGTGTTCAGGTTTTGTATTTTGTATTTTGTATCAAGCTGGATATTAATGGATCAAATGTCTTGTGTCAAAGCCATGATCCTTCACACTACTGCTGTGAACAGTATCTAGTTACTGAAGAGGATGATTAATTTTAATGGTCAATTAAAGATGACACTACTGCAGCTTTTTGCTGTCTGAACAAAATGGTTTGTGTAACGTGCCTGGATTAGATATGACATGTTTGACATGTTTATTGATAATATGTATGGATTATTGAGTGGAGGGCATGGTTTCAGGAACATATTTTACATTAAAGGGAATTTCTTGCAGTTAATTTGATATGTGAAATTTGAATCCTGAACACAAAAAAGAAACGATGATGGCCTACTACAAGGACATTACAAACTATTGTGTTATGCTGTCCTAGAAGATGAAATGCGTAAACTCCCACTGAAACAATGCTTACTATATAAGTGATCATACACGTGTGCACATTTGAAACACATGACACTGTTTAGCTTTTCCCATTAGGGTTATAAAGCAAATTAACTAGTTACTTGAAAAAATGGTGTTCTTGGCCGTGGGCGTGTATGTCCACTTAGTTATTGGCGTAACAACTGTGTTATTGTTAAAAAGGCCATTAAAAGGCCATTACTGTTCTTGAATGCTTCTACCTAATATGATAGTGACAACTCAGTGGTGCTAATCTTCCAAGATTTACTGTAGCAGACATAATGTTATAGTGAACAATGATAACGTGCGTCAGAAATGTGAACCGTCTAATGCCATGACACGTATGCTAGTTCTTATAACTGACTACTCTGTAACGTTACGGTGCCAAAAGGTTTTTTTAAATAATACAAAAACACACCATTTAAAGTACAATATCAAATATATGCATGAGAATGCAAAGTTTAACTCTCATTTTCAACCATTATTTTTATCGAGTTTATTTCTTTGTTTAATCCAAACTGTATTCCCACTGTCATCCACATAGATATTAATAAACAAATGATATACTTTAACGCGGAGCAATAAAGACAAAAATCAATCATCAGAGAATCAGTTTGACTTCCACTATTGAATTATATTTTATTAATGATACATTGCAATCGTTTTCTTATATGTCATGTCATAACTTGATATTAAAAAACTATTTCTTTCTGAAGATACTCTTCACCATATTTTGTTGATCACTCTTCCATTGTCTATCCTGATTGCGGGTGCTTTAGAACTAAGTAAGTCTGAAACCGTACTAATAGAGAAATGGCAACATTACAGACAAAATAAAGTAATTGATATATGAATCATAACAATTCAATGACAGAAGATGAGCAATAGACAACTAAACAGGTAACAATCCGCATCTCATCATCGATTCGTCTGTGCACATCAGACACATACTAATAATATTATTTTTTCCCAAGTGATTTCCAGTTCAGTTCAAAGTATATCTGTAGTATGTCTATATCGATTTTAAGCGAAAGTTGTTTCCCGTTCACATCTCAGACAGATAGGTAAATAATTGTCGAAACTGACACGAAGGAAAGTACATGTAATTTTGCCTCAATTCAATATTGAAATATATCATTGCTGCATTAAACACAGAATTGCCCACACAAGCCATGTTATTTTAAGCTTAAAACTTAAACCAATGTTGAATATTGAAAGCGCTGTAGTTCTCAAATTTGCCATTTATTATTAAAGTTAGTATTATATATATACTAAATATATTGTTACATTAAAGAGTAAACACTAATTATGCCTCCCGATAATGTGTATCCACAGAAAACGATTAACACTATTGTAAGAAAACTGTGCAACACTTTTGTCAAACTCGTCAGTGTGGGAGATAGATGTGTAGGTCTCATGCGATTTTGGGAGTTCAGACAGCAAGAAAGTTGACCATTCCACCATACTTAAAACTTTACCCTGACGTATATCGCTACATCAGTCAAATCACTTGAACTACTTTTGAACGATCATTTTAATGTGAACACCTTAAAATGGCCGATTGATGGATAACGAACTCGCAAGGCTTAAGCGAACCACGTACATGTGAGAACTCTTTTCATTGTTCAGGGGTGTTTTGTAGCCATTGGTAAAACTTGTCTATCTTTCTATGAGGGCACTATATTTCAGTAAGAACTGCATACTTCAGCGACTTTATGAGTCAAAATGTCAAACTAGGCTAACCATTGTGTCCGAATTATGATATTTAAACAAATAAAATACCTCCTACATGTATATCTGAATATTTCTGACTTGACACCTCATTAAAAAAAGGTGCACGTCTGAAGGAAGTTGTTCAAACCTGAAACGACAATGGAGAAGACATTTAAATTAGTAGATGGTGAGGAATAACAGATTAACAGATGTCTTCAAATAGAATGGTGTAGACAATAAACATCAGTTTTATGGTAGGTTTCCTTTGTATATTCAATTTTGGTGATTCAGACAAAGGTGGCAGCATATACGGAAGGATGAATCCATGAATGATCACTCTAGGCAAAGCAATACATGGGTCATTTCATCAAGATTCTGAATTTGATTGTCCCTTGTTCTCATTGTATGTCACAACATGTTCCCTTCCAATCGATAGGGCGATCCATTTGATGTATACATTAGAATGGGGCCGTTTTTTCTATTGACATGCAAAGACAGAGAAACCAAGAATGGCAAGGCCTGCTTAGAATATTGATGGGACTTGACCACAGACACTCAATTGTATTTTCATTCTAGCGATGGACATGACTCGACAGTCATTGTGGACACAAGTTGGAGTGAATAAAACTACATTCTTGATGTCCGGTCATACAAAGGTTCTTTTAGAAGAAACGTGATCCGGAATAATATTGATATTCAGGATGTGTGACTTTGCAAAGTGAGAATGAACCTCCTTCTAAGGAGAGAGCATGGTTTTATATAAATACATCTTCATCTTGCAACGTTCAGGGTGATGGTTTTTCTCAGTGATTGAATTCATAAAAACCTCATTCATGTATTTTATTCTATAGAAGAGTTTGTAGAAAGTAATTCTGAAAAAAAACGAATGGCACTTAAGCTTTTCTTATGACTAAAAGATTAGAGTTAGAGAACTTTGTTCCTAACAGGTTATTAATGATTAGTAGATGTCCATTATAGGTGAGGTGAAGTGAGTTGGGGTTTAGCGCCAACGTTCAAGATTATTTCACTTATATCACTGTTACTATTATTATTGCCGGGAGTAATCCCACAACTCAAAGTACTGCAGTGAAACCTGTTAGCATCGACTGGAACTAGCGTACTGTACTGAAATTCAGTGTGGCATTGCACCCAAACCTTACTGCACGTAGAACAGTTTTCTATAGCAGACAGAGCCCCTGTCGAGCCTCTGGCGGGATTCGAACCCGAGACCTCTTGATCCGAACACCCCAATGTCCTTATTAGGGAAAAGGTTATAAACATATTGAAATGACAACGTAACACTGTTAACGTTTTTTACACACAAAGCTAGCTTTTAGTGCGATGCTAGCAATTAAGAAGTATAACGTTTTTACAATCTAGCTTTTCATAGAGTTTTGAACATATGACTCCATTTCATCTATTGGACATTCGTAGCTCAAAGGCAATATGCAACACTTCTTTGCGCATGAGAACGTTCACACCGCGACACAGGTCATACGATAGATAGGTTAATACCTTAGATACTCATTAGCCAATGTCAATATATTATGACACTAAAGACTATATTAGCACTAAAAGGGATTTGGAAATCTGGGCCCTGGTAAGGTGCTAATGAATGATGACAGTAACCGCAGATAATTAGAGAGTTCATACTGACGCAGATCAGAGGTCACAACAAGGTCGTCATGCCTGCACCATCCTACTCACTACAATGAGGGTTTTATTACAGGGATCTGACTTGAAGAAAGCAGTGATCAGGGAGTAACAGATAAATACAATCAGTTGACATCGACGGGTAAGAGGGATGATATTAACTGGCTTTCACTGAGACAATAATGAGATACTGCTGAAGTTTGGTATAATTCGCAATTATTAAGGCGAATAGTGAATCTGCTAAAAAATAAAATGCACTGTCGAATTTGTTCTTGGTACAAAAATTGAATTCTCATAAGGGCAGTTGTATGCTAGATTCTCAATCTTTTAATTCCAAATGTAAAGCCACGGGCCTATTGGTACAAAAACACCTCATCGATGCAGTCTTTGAGTTGTTTTCAATAACAAAATGTATGTGACAAAACAAGATATAATATTGATATGACAAACTAGTTTTACTGTTTTCAAATGCCTAGTAAAGATATTTAGTTGTGTTCAAACACTTTTCAAAACTTTGGGTTGATACCAAAGAATTAAATTTTACTATATTGGGAAAACATGATCTGCAAGAATAAATATTTTCGTCTTAAATCAATGTAGGCTGGACAGATAAGCAAAAGGCGATATTATTTCTCAAATAAGTTTAAATTACACATCTTACGTACATATTCTTTGTTCCCGAGTTATGTGTTGATAACGTCCTCTTTCAATTTCTAAACTATGGGAACTCAACCAAAATCATGATAAGCAAGGTACATTTATATTATTTAAATAAGTTTCACATGATATTGTTGCTTTAAAATTATTGTACGAATTCATTTTTAGGGCTCTTGGATAAATCACTGTGCCAAACTTGCAGAAAATTATCTTTCAATCGTGAAAAAACGTAAGGACAAAAACATGTTTATCTCCGTAAGTATGTGAAACCCACACATCACCAAAACCTAATTTAAGTATTATACTGCGTATCTTTGTAACCCAATTGGCATTGCCTTGTTTATCATACAAACACATCATACAGGCATCATAATGAGATTTAACCAATATTTGATACATTTTAAAACAGCAGATAATTAAATAGGATATCTACAACACTCAGGTAAAACCCCATTATTCAATGTTGATAACTTACAATTTATGCAAGACTCAATAGTTTATGTTAGGAATTGATCATCTAACATGTTAACAGGTAAATGTTAGAGAAAATGTAATTCTGCACCTTCAAACAGTTAAATCCCCCAAAGTAGAATGCTCGAGCTAATGATATGGGTACCAGATCATAAACCAAGAAATGGTATGACAATGAACTATCAACTGATTATTCACAGATGATTTGTTCCATGAGGGCTAGAAACATGTGCTGGTAGTGTGTTTGTAATGAAGTATTGGGTTCATTATGAACATCACTTGTCCAGCTGGGACTGACACCATGCGCTTATAGGTGAATGTTGAACACTAAGTCTTATATCTATTTCTTGAAGGTACTGGTGCATATTTAAAGGAGCTTGCAATTAGAATAATTTAGGAGGCATTGAGTGCATCTTATTATATTGTTCATTAAAAGGTAATACATTTAACTATAATTTCGTTATCGGATATAAAACATTAACCATTATTCATCAACGAATTTGAATTAAATAAACAACCATTTGCATTTTTAATGATAATCATTATTCTGCTTTCTCGCTTTTTCCAGCTTGTAACAATGTTTCAAGCAATTTTGTCAACGTCATTTGTCAATGTCAGAGATGCTGTTTATGCAGGATTTCAGCGTCGACAGCAAGTTCGTAATTTTTCTCGATCGTCCTTTGATGAAATTTTAATTTCTTGATTGAAGTAAAAACATGTTTCTGTAAATGGCAACGTTAACACACACTGCAACGCAAATTCTATAGAGAAGCCAACGTTGTTGTGGATGATCATCTTTTTATTCATCAAAGGCAACGTTCCTGTTCTATTCCCATGTTTTGTGGTAGATTAGTTCACCTTCTTCAGACTTCTTCCCAAAAAATTTAAAACTTATTTTTACGTTCTGCAAACAAAGACAGGTAGGAACACATGCGCTAGAAATTACTTTCCATGTTCATGTATTCCTATATACCATTTTAATTCAGACGAGTACATATCAATAGTTAAACATTCAAATAGCCTTGTATCTTGTTTTATAGATCTATGCACGTTTTAGCAATAACACCTAACAATTACTTCAACACAAATATAAAGATAAATATATACATGGACATTGGACTTTATTGGACTGAAATATTGAGCTAGTTTGTAACATAATTGTTTACAGATGATCTGAGCTACATTACAAGTAAACTCTGTGTAGGTGAAAAACTAGGCTTTTAATTTGATGTAAAATAACAATATATTCGTGAAAATACTCCGATAATTGAAATATTCTCATAAAACTACTAAATGCCTAAATGAATCGAAGACTTATTAAAGTCAAATGCGGATGACACAAGACACTAATTACATTATTGATTCATTTAGGGTACGCGTAATTAGCATTTGATGAGTAGAATCTATTTTGAATAATTAGTATCACCTAGTGAAGTGCAGACCAGCACCTAACAGAGAGGCTGAAAGCAATATGAAGGCACGCAATTGTGTAATTAAAAATAATTCAATTATCAGAAATAGTGTTACATCATTTGGGTGTCTCCATTGTGACAACTGATCAATAACATCTTAAAATAGTTCATTAACAGTTTCCATTGTTTCATCTAGCTACGTTATTTGAATCCATTATTCTAACCTCGGAGAAAACCAAAATTATTGATCATGAACAGAATGTCTTTCTCTTTTCAAAACGAAATAATCTCCAAATACCATACTCTACAAAATACTTTCGCTTCATCTTTTCATAAAATGAGGTTCAAGGACGTCTAGTTTTTTTCCTTTGATATACAGTCAGGCCTCGATAATCCGAACACTTCCGTTTTTCATTAATAACGTTCGGATAGTGAAATGTTCGGATTACTGAGTACTGATGACTACTAAAGATATTAGTTTGGTTCCCCCAAGATCAGCTGCGTGCCAAAGGCTAACAATTTTCTGGATTCAAGTACCTATACACCTGAGTTATCAAGGTTTGTTCATTTTGATCCTTTGGGTGTTAGGATTACTTTGAGAGGTAGGAATTTAGAAGGCAAAATGCGGGATTTAATAAAATTATACTTCTAGCTGTTGTTAGTGCAGAAGAACATGTGCCTGAGAAACTCTCTCTCTCTCTCTCTCTCTCTCTCTCTCTCTCTCTCTCTCTCTCTCTCTCTCTCTCTCTCTCTCTCTCTCTCTCTCTCTCTCTCTCTCTCTCTCTCTCTCTCTCTCTCTCTCTCTCTCTCATATATTGTGTATGCTTTGTTTTTTATATCCTTGGAATACAGTGCTTTCAAAATGCCCGAGAATGTTTTTTAGGAACGCCTTCACGTTAATCGATGTTCTGTATCCGGTTTGCACAACTACAGAAAAACATCTGATAGAATAGGTCCATCAAATTGATGACTTGGAAATTGATGTTATTACGACATTGACTGTGGGGGCAAGGCGAGGTCTATTTCGAGCATGAGGGACTTGAAGGTTAATTAGTCTAGAGGACGTTGTATACATGTTAGGAGATTTCCATAGGTGGAAAGAGTGTTCAGTCCTAATAGTTAATGAACCCTCGAACCAACGGCGTGTTTCATTGGATATAAGTTAATGTGTAAGCAATAGATAATGAACTGTCCGGTGAATGTTAGTCCAGGACGGAGCAGGAGGGTTTATGGTGGGGGTAGGTTTTTAATTAAAGTGGCGATGATCAGGTTGCCGTCCATGCAATATGTACCGAATAATATTCCAGTCTGTTGGTACCTATTTACCAGCTGTATGCCAATATCAGTCAATCTGTACCCGGCAAATACTATTCAAGAAACATGAAACACGATCAATTGTTAAAACATGAAAACGCTTATTTTTGAAAATCCTGAATTTGCAAATTATTCAACAGAAGAAAACTGATGTTAGCAAATGACCCGAGAGCTGAACGGAATGGCAAAATGACCGTTATATTACTCCGCTGAGACAAATATCCATTAGTAAATTAAGCGAAGATGTAACAGACATTTTGAGTGCATTCAAGCTTCTCTACAGGGACTGTACTAAGTGATGGATAATGTTACTATCAAAGAATGCTCCAGAGACCGAACTGGTTGATCGTTGGACAATAAAAGCTTCTTGTAGACGACCAGCAATAATAAGTTTATAAACTGAATGTCCATTTTGGCAACGTAGGGGTTATTTGTTGTCTTCAAATTACAACTGTAATGTTCATTTAGTATGTACATTTTAGGAAATAGCCATTTTAAAAAGCACATCTCTTTTCGATGTCAGAAGTCCATACTTTGACTTTTTATTTATCCCATAAACATATGAAAATAAGACGTTCACGGCAGGTTACATACACTTCCATTTTGTACGTATCGACCTCCTGAGGAGAAACTAATTCAAACAATGGCTTCAAACTAAAGTATACGGCAACCTACCGGAGGTATTCAGTGAACCCGTTTGTCTGTGGACTGTGGACTTTCACACCAGGAGTTAGGGAATCGATGTTAAAGGTCATTGCAGTGATGGAAACTTTCCCAACTGCAAAAAAAACAGCGTTCCTCAATCATGATCTGCAATTAAGATAACGCAGAAGTACTGAGAAATCAGCAGGGTTTGTAGAATGAGTTTGAAGAGAGGACGTGAAAACACGAGAAATGGGTAGTTAAAAGTGGTGTACGATGCAGCAAGTATTCTGAGTCAAGGCAATAATGTCAATAATTAAGGAGTGAGTTTCAAAAAAAGGATAGAGGTATTTTATTAGGGGATCTACATGTAGATGTCTTCTGAGCATCAACGACTTGATACCCGAGTCACTTTATTGGGATGTCATTGTTGAGTTAAACAGTACTGGTCAGAGTATCTTCTTGGTATCACCTTGTAAATGTATTTCATCTGGTTCGTGATCGCTGCTCTATCATCCAACAAATCGCAATTAAATTAGTATTGTTGGCGTCAAAACGCAGGTGAATGTGTACAAATGTTATTTGTCATCTGTTATTGTCATACTGTCTCAATAAGTCTGAAAGGGGTACATTTATATGTCCAGCGAGTAAACTGAATCAAGTATCAGATTCAACCTAAAGACTCAAACCGTCTCAAGCCGTCTCCATCAACTGTCTTCAACTTCCGAAACTTGTTTTCACACTAATTTGAAATTGTATGCCATTTTAGGTATTGGTTGTAGTAATTAATGCTGATGATGCCTGCTCCAAACTTTCAGTCGTTCTCTACTAATAACTCACACACTTTGTTTGACTCGAAATCAGAACAAACTGTTAAACTAGTTCATACTGTCGCTAAAATAATTAAGACTAATCAGAAGTAGTATACTTCAACTCAAATCACAAAATACAATGTAGGGTTGAAATGAAATTACATTCGAATCGCTGCAAGAAAAACAAGGAATCTTTTGGGCTCCAATAAGAAATTGAGAATTTCATCAAAGGGAGGTTGAGCAGAATAATGAACATCCTGCCGATGTTAAAGAAAGAGTGTCATTAACCATCTTGGACGTTGACAAATGACATTTGAAAAAGGTCCGGAAGAGCAAGGACAAAGCAACAAAGGATGGTGATAAAGAAACGTCTACAGTAAATTAAAATGTTCAAGTAAGGAATATTTGATGAATATTTGTTTTAATTATGATTTATATTTTGTAAGATTGAAAGTACTTTTACGAACTGTAATATCCTAATCCAAGGGCTAAGGAAACACTATCCTACAAAATACAAGATATCCAAACCCACGAGCGATATACGACTGAAACAGAAACATCTTTCTCTAGGAGCCAACTAAACTAAATTTCAATAAATATATTATTTTCATATTTCTGGGAAACAGACGTTTTTAAAACGTCGTTTTGGAATCTCCTTAACTAGATGAGACAGGAGAGTCAAAGGTTTGTTTACTTGTATTATGACCTCTTTCAACAATTATGCGTCCAAATCCAAGAAGGAATATGCTGACAACATCTTATACTTACATCATTTTACATTTAATAAAATTTTACCTCAAATACCAAACATTATGTCAAGAAAACCCCTTTGAAATATCGATTTCAGCACACCGTGTGTGTTTGAACAGATATACAATTTTGTATATCTCCTAACGAGCTATATCGTCATCATAGGCATTAAATATCGACTTGTTCCGGCAGAAATAGTTGTTTTTTGACTCTGTTGAATATTTGGTATCGTTTGTGTTGCCCCTCGGTGTACAAGAAATGGCTATTTGAAACAAACAGGTCATGAATAGTATTATACATGAACATATACATGTTACACATAATATATCAGACGCAACAACAAGTAGCCAACTAAACGTAAGAGTCTACTGACCTTCGTGATTGATCTATATTATGGTTTTCTTGTTACTTTGCAACTTTTATTATTATTTTAGTCAGAATTGACCCCCTCTTTGATGTTTCGATGTTCTTTCATCTTGATTTAGGGCACAGACATTGCTCTAGGGAAATAAAGAGAAATGTGCATTCTAAAAGTGTTCCCTTTCATCCTTGTGGTTTGATGGCAACAACATTGAACCGGTCATGTCGGACATTACATTTTACAGTTGCATCATCATTGAAGACTTATGTGAAATCTAGTCTTTAGCAACAAGAAAAGCCTTTAAAAAGGCACTGTTGAAATGCTTGAAATAAAGTATCATATTAATTTTTCTAGACACATTCAAGAGAAGATAAAAGGACTTGATTAATATCTACGGTTTCCTCTTTTATAAGACTTCCAGGTGAAATGGCGATGAGGGGATTCCGTATTAAACTAAACCGAAGTAAAAAAAAAAAGACACACCTCAGTAGGTTTCGATTAATTCAATATTAATTTTATACATGCATTTGATTATGGCATGGTAAATAACACATATCTGAAGAAGTTTGAATGAATGATGTTGGTTAACTTTTAGTTAGAATATCTTTGTTTAATGTAGACAGGGGCAAGAAATGACATTTACACCAATATGACCAAAACCACGTTTAAAATGTTGTAAATGTGTTTGTCCAAAATACTTTTTGAAAAATGTATTAACTGAAAATATCATTTTTTCAAAGAAATTATAAAAAAAACATGTACGAGTATTCCTTCGCTGATGACTAAATGCCTGCACTGTTCAGTACGACCTTTATGTTATTTGTAATTGAAAATCATACATATTATAAAACCATCTGAGGTGTGTACTTTGTTTTGTCCCTCAGTTTATATACTAGTCAGGAATCTATAATTTATAAACTTTTAAACTTTTGTTTGGATCAAAATCAGTCATCAGAATCATCCAAAGGTTACTCTCATATTTGTATTTGATTATTTTCACCGTTCTCATGTCTTTTTCAAAGGACCTGGTGTTTCACTTACATATTCAGTAATTCTTCATACTTAGAATTGAACAGCATAATCTGATGGAAAAACTTTGACTTGTCAATCCATTGTGCATTTCATTACCTTGGTATTTAAATGCACCAATCTAAAATATGTGTTGTCAAGAACTCAAGCGGATAGTGTCAACGTTTCAAATATTCATATGTAACAGTTTTGCAATGATAAATGGTATGATCTTCAGCTGGGGAAATGCAATATGAAAGTGGTATGTTACTGACAAACTCCACATGTGTAAACAAAGATTAAATACTGCAAAACAGAAGTGAACTTATTAATCTAGACACCATAGAAATCAAATCATTATGAACAACTTCCTCTAGTACACAAATTAATAACGTTTTTGAAAATTCTCTTCACTTTTTAAAACTTATATTATCTACTTGTCATCACGTTTTTGCATCTTTGTTAGAGTGTGTTTTCGTGTGTGGTAAGAAAATTTACTGGTTCATCTCAGTATTTTTGTCATGGAAACTTCATGGGCAATACTTAAATGATAGACTTGATATACTTAATGTTTTTAACAACAAGTTAAACACATTTTTCATGTAACTTTTTATCAGCATAAATCGTCTTGTAATTGTAAAATAATGCCGCCACTGCACAACCATAAATAACATAAGCTGCCTCTCCCTCAATGTAACATAGTATACATTTGTGTAAACAAATACTTCATTTCATAATTGTATTGCTTTTGCACAATTTTGTTTTGCTATCATGAAACATAAACCATGTCTCAGAGACAAACTTAGTTCAATAATAGAGACACTTAGGAGAGAGGGTAGAAACCCAGACAAAATGAGATTGCTAGGAGGAAACTGCTTGTCGATATAAGCTTTGGCTTAGAGATATTGAACTGGTTTAAACAATATTTATTCAGGTACTCATGGTACATGGGATTGACAAACAGGGTTGCCCCTATATAAATGTCTCTCCCCAAATACATAGTAGTACATCATGAAGATACATAAATACATCGTAAAACAAGCATTGTATAAAATGTGTTCAAGTGAAACGTCTACTGAGAGACATGAATTTATAAACAGATTCGATTATTTTTGTATTGATGTGATTAGACAGGGTCTTATTACCATATAAAACATTATTCAGGTTGTAACCATTAACATAAAAGAAGCTGTCATGACGAGATTTTGTATATTTTGAACAGATAAACAAGTAATGATGTGCATCCTCGTACGCATGGCCACAGGAGCAACGCGAGTCGTTATCAATAAATCTATCGAATTTGTGTCCATTTAGGTTGCTACATCCCAGTCGGATTCGACAAAGTAATATTTGCTCGTTTCTAACACCGTAATTTTGAAAAATTTCATGAACTGAGCTGCTGTTATTACACAATCTGTTTTTGAACATTGCATACGATTCGGATTCCGTTAACGTTTCATCGATGTTATTCCATTCGACAACGGCAGATGGCAAGAAAGATCTTTTGTACAATTCCGTACGACAATTAGGAACTTGAATAGCGTCAGAGTTTCTTAATTCATAAAGCGATTGGCGACATATCGTTGGTGGGATAAGCTCGGAGAGATAATCAGGCGTCAGATTTGTATTCATTTTATAAAACAGGCACATTTTATGGTAGTATCGTCTCGTCGCAAGTGAAGTGAAGCCAGTCTCGTCATATAATTTTTGATGATTTGTTCCCTTTACAGCACCGCAAATAGTTCTCAGTGCGTCTAGGTGTAACTTTTCGAGAAGATACTCTTGTGTCTTGGTACAATTATTCCATATTTGGTCGCAATAATCAAAGATGGGAAGAATGAAGGAACTATACAAGGTCTTAAGACTTTTGCGCTTTAGGCGATATTTAAGGCTACGTAGACAGTTGATCATCGGACTAATTCGATTAACCATCTGTTCAATATGAGAATGCCACTGGCCATCCTTTTGGAAAGTTAAACCGAGGTTTTCAACATGTGCAATGATTTGACCATTCATGGTTAAATTTGGTAATATAGTTTCAGTTCGTTTTCTTGTAAACATGATGGTTTCTGTTTTTGCAGGATTAAATTTAACTTTCCATTTGTCAGCCCAGACAGAAATTCTCTCTAGATCATTTCTTAGCATATTGTATATTTCGTTTGGATTATCTATAATAACGTAAAGGGAGGTGTCGTCAGCAAATAATCTTATGTTACATTCCATATCATTCACAATGTCGTTGATAAACACTAAAAACAAAAGAGGCCCTAACACTGATCCCTGGGGAACTCCAGCAAGTACAAATTTATTATCTGATTGAGAACCGTTAATGACTGTATACTGCTTACGATCAGCAAGATAATTTTCAAACCACGCGAGGAGTGAACCGCTCACGCCGTATCTTTGAAGTTTATGTAGGAGACCTTTATGCCATACACGGTCGAAGGCTTTACTTATATCACAAAAGACTGCCTTTATTTCTTTTCCTTCATCAAGAGCTTTGCATATGAAATTATATAAATGGGTTAACTGATAAACGGTTGAGTCACCAGCTGTAAATCCAGATTGAAATTTGGTGATTATTCCATTGTCTAGGAAAAAATTGTGAAGATGTTTGTGGACGCATTTTTCGAAAAGTTTAGAGACGCAACTCAATAGGGATACGGGTCTATAGTTTGACCATTCGTGAACGCTGTCTTTTTTATGTAACGGAACGACCGATGCTGTTTTCCAAAGAGATGGAAATAATGACTTGGACAAGGATAAATTAAATAGTAAACTCAGGGGTTTTGAAATGATTTTATTTAATATCTTCAGAATGCGATTACTAATCAGGTCGGGCCCTACAGATTTTTGGATATTTAGAGTTGATATTATATCTTCAATTTCCTTTTCATTAATAATAATTTCATCAAGTGAAGTGTCTGATTTAGGTAAATCATCCTCAATATCATCGTCTCCGTTGACAACAGTAGCTTGTTGAACAAAATAGTCATTTAGTAAGTTTGCCTTATCAGAATCAATTTCAAAGACAATCCCATCTTGTTCTAGACTCGGGAATACCTTTTGATTTGTTAGATTTAGCCGTGTAGTGTTTAATGATTTTCCACCAAAGTTTGTTATCTGAAGAATCATTTAACTTCTCATCAAGCTTAGCATTGTAATCTTTTTTACATCTTCTAATTTCAGAAATGACGTTATTGCGCTGTACACGAAAACATTGCCAGTCAGTAGGTTTGTCGGTTTTCTTAGCTTTCTTATGCGCTCGGTTTCGCTTGCGCATAAGTCGACGAATGTGTCCGTTCATCCACGGTGCGTCGTTTGGACGGATTCGTACTTGTTTGTTCGGAATGAAAGTCTGAGTTAGATTATTTATACAATCAACAATATTCTGAGCACTTTCGTTCACATTTTTAGTAACAAGATTACACCAGTCTAGAGCTCTAGCGGCAGTCAACAGTCCATTTCTATCAATGTTGTCATAGTTAAAAATAGTTCTTATATAACTCTTCCTATTTAGTTTTGGAAACTTCAGTTTCACAAATACTGCACAATGGTCACTGCAGAAGTTGTAGTTGTAGAAGGGGTAACACCGGAGGAAGTGATTACATTGGGACAGGTAATCATTATCAAGTCTATCAAGCTTCTAGAATTGAACTGACTTCAGTGTGTCATCAATCAAGAACATCTTTATTGGAACCAATTGATTTCGTGATGTAACTGTCTGTATTCGTCATACAATAGTTATATTAAGATATAATTGAATAAATATGGTTTATTGGATACAACTTATAATTCAAAAAAAAATATAAAACGTATCTTCAGTAACTCAATGTCATATTGTAATAACTCAGAACAGATAAATACAAAATATTCTACTCACTGACACATTACAAAGGATGGTGAATGTCAAATCACCTTAATAAAAATATCAACTTAATCCAGTTTTAAACTCAACAATGAATTGTCCTGCTCTCACTTCAAAATTGAATAAAACCATCGTACAGTTTATATAGTTTACTTTGTGATCAGAAACAGAAACATGATACAATTAATGTTCTTATTTTTCTGAAATAAGATTCACTTTTATTTTCAAAATGGCGAACTTGAGAGGACACAATTGGACAATAGCAAGCGCCTAGCAGGCTGCATGTGTGATTGCTCTCATGTTTTTGTGACTTTTCATTGATATATATGTGCCTCATTCTCATGAAAATTGTTATACAGGATCATGAGGATATCATGTACAACTTTCTGCAAGAAAATCTATGAAAATACTTTTGTTTGGACTTTATTCATAGTTGTTTTGGGATGTCACACGAGAATGTTTGGTTTTTCACCAATCAGTGACCCAAGCTCAATCAGCATGCCAAGTGTTACAATGAAGGAACACCAAGCCCACTCTCTATACAGCCGACAACAGCTGATTGACCTAAAGCCTTCATTTGGGCAGAGACAATGGATCAATCAAAGTGTGTTTCAACTTCTGACATCTCTGGGTATATGTGAAACAAAACCTACCAAGCGAGGTAAGCGTGCCGGGACAAGAAAGAGAAGGACTATTGAAACAGTAATTGGAGTTTTCAATGACCTGCCAAACACAAAGCCCTGCAGATCAATTAACCTCACAAACCTTATTAAAGTACACCCTAAACCCAAATCGTTCTTCCTGAAGATTTCAGTGTGGAATTCACAATCTGTAAGAAATAAAACTTTAGAAATCCAAGACTATATAATTGACTCTGGTGTGGATATCTTATTTCTTACTGAAACATGGTTGAAGGATAAAGGCGATGAGGCCAAGTGTGTTGAAATTACACCAAGTGGATATACATTGCATCACATACCTAGAAGCAGTGGATCTGGTGGAGGCGTTGCCATGATCTACAGACAGAACCTAACTGTGCATCTGATGCCTCAGAAATGTATTTTCAGTTCTTTTGAGTACATAATGTGTGCTGTAAGTTGTGGAAAAAGAACTTTGAGATGTGTTTGTTTATACAGGCCACCCCCTTCTGTTAAAAACAAACTGTCAGATTCAACCTTTGTGTCTGAATTTGCATCATTTTGTGCTTCTTTGGATTTGAAGAAAGACAGTCTGCTTGTGGTGGGTGATTTTAATGTTCACTTTGAACAGGAACATAACTACCTTACCAAACGAATTATCAAAATTTTAGAGAATCACAAGTTAACACAGTGTGTTTCACATCAAACCCATCGCTCAGGGCATATATTGGATTGGGTGGTAACCAATGATTCAGAGTTTGTAAAAGATGTCTGCGTAGATGATCTGCAGATGTCTGATCATTTTATGATATCATGTCAACTTGACTGCGTCAGACCCCCTCCTGAACAGAAGAAAATCAAGATTAGAAATGTGAAAGCTATTGACCTTACAGCATTCAAGGAAGATCTCAAGACATCTGCCTTGTTCTCAGATCCACCTGATGATGTTGAAGAACTTGCTGATGTTTTAAACACAAGTCTTACTGACCTTCTAAACTCTCATGCGCCCATGAAATCCAAAGTCGTATCTCAGAGAGATAATACTTCATGGTTCTCACACGAAGTTTTAGAGGCAAAATCCAAACGACGAATGGCTGAACGACATTGGCGGAAATCTCGTTTAGAGATTCACCGTCAAATCTACAATCAGTGTAGAAATCACGTCAATACGTTGATTCGAAAAGCCAAGACTTCTCAAATAAACAGAGATATAGAGATGAACGCAAACAATCCCAAACAACTGTTTAGGACTCTCAATAGCCTGCTAGGAAAATCAGATGATGTTGTGCTCCCAATCGGAGATGATTCAGATGTTGCTCAACGTTTCTGTACATATTTCTCTGGGAAAATAGAGAACATTCGTAATGGTTTCATGTTTTCAGAAAATAGTGAAACCATGTTTCACACATTCATAGAGTAGAAACTTATCCTTTTCAGAGAGGTTACAGAACTTGAAGTGGAGAAGTTCATACGTGAATCTGCAGTGACGACTTGTAGTCTTGACCCACTACCTTCTGCTTTTCTCCTGAAGATTCTGGATGTCTTGCTACCAGTATTGACGAAACTCATCAATGCTAGTCTGTCTACCGGTACTGTACCGTCATGTTTCAAATCGGCTGTAGTCAAACCACTGTTGAAAAAACCTTCACTAGACTGTGAATGTTTGTGTAACTACAGACCAGTATCCAATTTGACTTTCATGTCCAAAGTAGTTGAGAAAATAGTGAAGACTCAAATTGTGGCCCATCTGAAAAACTTTGATTTGATGTATGAATATCAATCAGCATATCGTCAAGCGCACAGTACGGAGACTGCCCTGATATCTGTGATGAACAATATCATGTGTGATGTCGACAGAGGTGACTTTGCTATGCTGGTGCTACTGGATCTGTCCGCCGCCTTTGATACGGTGGACCATACCATTTTGATAGATCGTCTCAAATTTGAATATGGTCTTGATGGCACTGTTCTCCAATGGTGTGAATCCTACCTATGTGATCGATTTCAAGCTGTAGAAATTCGTCATTCAGTTTCTGAGAAGGCACTATTGTCTTGTGGTGTTCCCCAAGGGTCTGTTTTAGGGCCTCTTCTTTTCACTATGTATACAAAACCCCTTGGAAGATTGATTTCTGATCATCAAATTGGAAACCACTTTTATGCAGATGACTCCCAATTGATGAAACGCTTTGCTGTGGACAGAGAACAACAGGAAGCTGCATGCAATGATATGGCGTCATGTGTTGTCAGTGTCCAATCATGGATGACTGACAACAAGTTAAAACTTAACGCAGACAAGACAGAGGCCATTGTATTTGGCCCCCCTCAGAGACTCAAGAAGTGTTCAGTGGAGGGTTTTCGTCTTGGAGAGGAATTCATTCCCTTTTCACATCGTGTTAAAGATCTAGGTGTATTTTTTATCCCCCGCCGCGCGTTTAGCGCGAAGCGGGGGATATAGTATTCGGCTGCGTCCGTCCGTACGTCCGTCCGTACGTCCGTACGAAATGGAATAACTCAAATACCATTCACTGGATTCTTTTCATATTTTGCATATGGGTTCATCATAGGAAGAGTAATGTTCCTACAGTAGTTTGAGACCTTGACCTTCATTTCAAGGTCACAACGATACTTTGTCATTTTACCCTTGTCAGCGGGATATCTCAATAACCATTCGCTGGATTCCCTTCATATTTTATACATAGCTTCTCCAAGGCAAGACGACGGGTTGATTAGATTTTGGTGACCTTGACATTATTTTCAAGGTCACAGCGGAACTTTGAAGTTTTCAACATGTTAATGTACATGTAAAGCTTGTCAGCGGGATATCTCAAGAACCATTCAACGGAATTCAATCATTTCTTGCACAAAGCACCTTCTAGGGATGATGGTGGGCTGATTAGATTTTGGTGAAATTGACATTATTTTCAAGGTCACAGCAGCACTTTGAAGTTTTCAACATGTTAATGTACATGTAAAGCTTGTCAGCGGAATATCTCAAGAACCATTCACTGGAATTCCATCATTTCTTACTCAAAGCACCTTCTAGGGAAGACGACCGGCTGAATAGATTTTGGTGACCTTGACATTATTTTCAAGGTCACAGCAGAACTTTGAATTTTTCGACATGTTAATGTACATGTTAAGGTTGTCAGCAGAATAACTCAAGAACCATTCACCGAAATTTCATTATATCTTACAAAAAGCAAAAGGACTGATAAGATTTTGGTGACCTTGACATTATTCTCAAGGTCACAGTGGAATTTTAAATTTTTCGACATGTTGATGTACATGTGTGTAATACTTGTCAGCGGGATATCTCAAGAACCATTCACTGGAATTTCATCATATCTTACACAAAGGGTAGATTAGATTTTGATGACCTTGCCATTTTTCTCAAGGTCACAGTGGAACTTTGACTTTTTTAACATGTTTGACGGTCAATTTTGCTGATCTTGACATTATTTTTAAATTTTGAAGTATTAATTTGCGGCGGGGGATCATGTCACCTTAGTGACAACTACTTGTTTACTCTACTTTGACCATGGAATATCATATCAGCTATCTATCCAAAGTCTGCCATTACCACATCAAGAACATTGGTGCTATTAGACGTTTCTTATCAAGGGATGTCACAGAGACTCTCATGCGATCTCTCATTTCGTCTCGACTGGACTATTGTAATGGCTTACTACATGGCATTACAAAAGATCAACTCCAACGTTTGCAGCGAATACAAAACACCGCAGCAAGGGTAGTAAGCAAAACAAAGCTTAGAGATCACATTCAACCGGTTCTCAAATCCCTTCATTGGCTGCGGGTAGAAGAGAGGATCCAGTTCAAAATTCTGTCTCTGACCTACCAATCTGTTCATAAAATTTCTCCGCCATACCTTCAGAACTTAACATCAGTCTACCAGCCCACACGAAATCTCCGCTCTGCTGATCAGCTTCTCCTCTGTGTTCCCCCCTACAAGTTGAAGTCATTTGGTGCCAGATCTTTCCAGCATGTTTCTGCTACTTTATGGAACTCTCTTCCCTTTGACCTGAGAAACTCTCCTACGCTCGATAACTTTTAGCGATCTCTTAAGACATATCTTTTTGAAAGATATTGAACTCCTCCTTTGACCTCCTTGTATGTGCTTAGAGCATGCCCCTGAGGTGTGGAGATCAGCGCTATACAAATTCCCTTATTATTATTATTACAATGTCAAGGTTGTGCTAACATACAGTATTTCGTGCTATTCCATTCTTTGCCTTGACCTCGAAAATAATGTTATTGTTATAAACATCTCATTAGTCTTTCGTCTTCACGATGAAAAGCTTTTTTAAACATATGAAAATATCCATATTCATTGAATGGTTATTGAGATATCAAGCTAGGTTCTAACTAATAAATACATTTGAGTGTCGAGGATGTGATGCGCATTCTTCAAGATTTCCATGGGCTGTTGCATAAGGGAGAACACCAAGAATACATATAAAATAGAAGGTAAACATTTGTGTCTACTTATATATGTTGAAGTATTGTTTTTGCGTCAACAGAAATGTGTTTCATGTTAATGATTTCTCATTTCCACTTCTAAATACAACATAACAAATAATGTTATAAATAAATATCAATGCATTAACAAATGAACAATCAAGTTATATCAATATTTCAGCTTCCCAAATAAATATAACATTTTCCTTTGCATACTCATAGTGAAAATAAAACTCCTTCTTGTTTACAAACTAAACAACCATCATTCTTGGTGTGAAGGAAGGTCTTGATCAGATCAACGCCCATACTTATATCGTCTGTTAATGCTACTCCTGTAAATCAATGATAACATTATGGGGGAAATTATGTTTAGAGAGAGGTTCCGTCATTGGGATGACTTTAACGACCAGTGTCCACATTTCACATCATAAATACAGCACGTTGACGATGAAACGGTTCTCCAGACGCTTCCTGTAGGGTGTTAGCAGCGCAATAGTAGTCACACACTGCATTATATATTATGTTGGAGACATTAAAGTGATTGTGTTTCTCCCTAGGTATTCAGAGGTGTGACAATAACAATTTGTCTCCAAGCAGTTCAGATTTACTGACGTCGGCATTAGAGTTAGGCATTAGAGTCTTTTCGTATGAGACGAATATTTCACAAGTCCCCATAATAATCCAACTGGTAAATTAATCATACATATAGCTTATTCATGTTCATTTTTTTAACAAGTCCGTTCACAGAATCGCCCACCACAAAGAGCCTGTATGACTGTCCATAAGAGATATTAACATTAAAATGTCCTTATTCTCAAACTTTGTTAAATATTGTTTACTTACATTACATATCTACTGATTCATACAAACAAACAAATAAACTATACTACGATATTGAAATGGTCAATGGATGAAAACGAATGATAAATGACTTTTTCAATTCTCCTGCAATTTGATCAAATGAAACTTTTGAGTTTGACAGTTTCCGAGAAACTTAAACAGACATAGTCGTTCTAGCAATTATTAGGTATATATTGCGTGATGTTAAGGAGACTTCACAAAATAAAACTGCAATATTTTATTCCCAATGTGTCAAGAGATTTAATGAATAATTCTGTTTTTGCAAAAAAATATGGATCCAATTCGTTCCCTCATCCGAATGAGTGTTTCTCACACCTATTTGCCAAATCACTCATGACAAATGGCAGATGATAATGACTCTCTACTAATGGACGCCACTGTGTGAACTCATAGAGGCGAATAAAAAACTGCAGAAAGAATTATCGTTATCGTGGATGTGGTCAAGAGAAGGACCTGACATGTTACATCTTGACAGTCCATTAAGCTGGAATCTAAACGCCACCATCGTTAGTTACGGATGAAATCGCTCCCGGTACAGGAAATGACTGAAAATATCTGATTCAAACTTGACGTCTCTATAAAGCAAACATTTGGTCTTGTTAATTTCAAATATGTGAAATAACTTATTCTACCATGACATTGCTGGATACTCGATTCTGATTGGTTCTCTAGAAAAATCAAACGTGATCAATTCTGGATTGAACCTCCTCTGATTTTAGACGCATCTACTTTGTGACGTCACAATCTATCCGAACAAACGGCGGCTTCTAAAGTGTGCTCTACTTGTGGAAATTAAAATAACTTATACTAATCAAATTAATCTCTCCCGTGGCGTGTTTTAGAGCTACATTAAATGATAGATTAGCATGGCAAACATCGTCAGTAACAGTATCTTCAAATAGCGACACTTATGCAGTTGAGAAAGCGAGCAAACCCAACGACGCAATGGTCAGCCGGATCTGAAAACCGAGCGTAACGTTTTGATGCAAAATAAGAAATACATATGTCATATCATCTGCACACCTACGTGTATAACTAGAATGTGCATTCCTTACTCGAATGAGACACTTACCCTCCTCACCTGGAACACTTCATTTTAATAAATACAAGTCCTCAAGCTCGTCATTCACAGCGAATGGCAAACGGTAGCCATTTTGAACGTCACGTGATATGTTGATGAGGGTTATTCCAAAAATTTGAAATTCAGGAAATACGAATCTTGATTTTGTGAACGCGAATGTTGGGAAAACAAAATTAAAACTCCCGTAATAAATGACACATATATTAGATTTTTTTAAATGGTTAAAGAGAACTTGTGGGGGAAAACTTTGTGTATAACAACAACATTTTTGTACGAAATCGCAGCTGTTGTCACAAAGGATTTTTCAAACATAATTCAGTGTTCGCGCCCTGCTGTTGTACGCACCGTCAATTTCAAACTTACTCGCTATCAATCCAGTATAACATGTCTCTGATTTTCTAACTCAGTAGGTTTATCTCCTAAACGATAGCAAATTTACACTCACTCATTTGGCAACGCTTAATACTGGCGTATTCGTAAGGAAAAGAGCCAACTTATTTCCAACTTGGGAATAACATTTACAATAGTTTTGTTTATTACATTGTCTTTGGTACAATGGCACATGCGCACATGGGCGAGAGTTAATTGCCGGTAATAATGTGAGTTAATTCCCTTTCCCATAGTCAGTTCATATCTTACATACACCAATGATTTCTTTGTTAATACCACACACCTACGTGTATGTGTTCTTAGAGTCAAATCCTCTCCATCAATGTTGTAGAAAGATGTGGGTTAGGACTGCTTGTGTCTGATTTGTATTAACATCATTTACCATCACGTCACTGGAATATCCCGCAGTCAATATGACTGGAAAGGTTTTCGGAAGCACTTTACCGTAAATTGGTTTGCTGCATCCGGTGAAACGTCTCCATTGCAGAATCCGACATGACATGAGAGACTTGAGAGTGGGTCCATGAAATGGATGACTTAGAAAATTGATGTAATTACGACATCAACTGTGCGGGCATGGCGAGGTCCTACTTCAAGAATGAGAGACTTGAAAATCTCTAATTACTCTACTGAGACAGTGTTTAAATAGGTAAAAAAGATAATATGAGAAATTCAAAGGCGTATTTAGTCTATTCTTAATGATTAGTGATCTCTGAAAACATTAACGATCTTGAGTATTAGTATGAGAGTGTTATAGTCCAAGGCTGGGAAATAGGTTTAACATTTCATATTCATAAACATTTAACTGCGAATGTTGGACAAGAAGGTTAGGTTAGGTTATGATAATTTTTTTATACAAAATGAAGCCAACATGTGTCATCATTAATGTTCACTAATTGTAAAAGTGACAATATATACCTACAATCGAGAAATCGTACTGTTCTGTTGTAGAAATACAACGTAGCACATCTGCAGAAATATAAGTCAGTCAACGTTTAAATCGTTGTGTTATTCTTTTGTTTACACTGTTACCTAAGCTTTAACCGTTTATATAAAGCTACATATTTCGTCTTCTGTGAACATAACTACCGCAAGAGGGAGTGTGCAGCGTTTTCAGGGTGATATCAACAAGAGCAACATGGATGATCCAAATGAATGTTATATTTATCCAAGAAGAGATTGTTTGCGGAGGCAGTGAACGATTTCACAAAATCTACTGCCATAGTTATGGTTGATTAAATCTTATTTGATTAATAATTAGTAATTAATTTTAAGAAGATGTTGAGTGACCCTCAACAGCAATGTACTTTAAAACGTCCTAGTGTTTATCAGGAGATCATGCAGCACCGGTATATTTGTATTCGCTACCTTACTACCATACTCTGATTCCCTGAGCCCTATAACCGTCGTAAAGCAATAAAATAACCAGCCAAGTATATGTAACATTCGGTTAATATAGGCACTACTGAAAACGAGAGGACTGGTGATCATCGACGTTCAAAATCAGGTCATTTCATTACATGATACAGTATATATAGCGATGAGTAACCATCCAAATGAAAGTTCTTGGGCTCAGGGAATCATAGAATTGTAGTAGTTTGGCGGATTCTATAACAAATCTTATAATGTCTCTCTTTTCTTGACTTGATATCTTCCCATCTGATTCACATCAACAGCATGGACCTACAAGTTGTCTTATGAATTTCACTGTCCACATAGAGTAATAATACGTTGTTACTGTTGGTTGCATTGCATTATAGTCTGTACTACTAACTATATTATGTGCTGTTGTTTCCAAACATTTTGTATGTATTTTGTAAGTCTATATGTACTATACTGCACTCCCTCATTATCCCCAGTACGAGAAGTACAACCCCAAATGAGTTCTTAAAGCAAATTGATCTATACGTCCCCCGACGAATTAGTTCAGCAATGGTAACCCGTGACATTCAGAGCTGCAAGTAGGAAGAACGAAGTAAATGTTATCAAATGATCCGAGAGGTAAAAGGAATGACATAATGTCTGTTTGATTACTCCACTGAGACAAATATCCATTAGTAAATTAAGCAAACACATAAGAGACATTTTAAGTGCATTCAGGCAGTACTACAGGGAACTCACAAAGTGATGGATAATGTTACTGATCACAGTAGACTGTAGAGACCTAATCGTGGGTCCATTTGGCAATAAAAACCTATCGAAGATGATCCATAAGTTCTGTATAAATTGAAAAATATCAAACTTGGTCAATTTGTTCAAATTACATGTTTCGCCATCAAATATCTACTCTTGTTTGCATATGTATAATTTTACATTAAAAAACTTACTTATGTGTATTACAAAGGAAAGTATTCAACAAATATGCTAAAAAAAACATTCAATCTTCACTTGCATTCAATTCAGCTTCATTCTCAAAGAAATACACATTGGATTTAAAAAATGAAGCTTTTGTTTTTTTTAATCGTGCTTTCTTCACGCATACTTTCCCACATTGGTAACTCATATCAGTTCATTCCACATTACTTTGAATGAACTTGACTCTGTAACATCTAGCGGGAGAGAATGGTCTACATGTACATGAATGTTGTATTTTGTCAGATATCCTACATGATAACATGCTTACACCATAGGTTTCAGAATCAACAAACACATGTCTGTCTGTGAATATCAAGCTCCTCTAGTTAGACAGTTCTGTGTTATAGAACGTTTGAAACGAAACATAATCACTCATAAAGTTGTTCAACTAACCTATAATGGAGTGTGTGTCTACTCACGCCATGCTTACAACCTGGCAGAATATGACATGAGCATCTTTATCTATAACACGTTGAAGTTACGGTATATATGATGGTAATCGGATTCCTGTGCAATGTCGTTAGTACATTTAACAAAATGAAAGTTTAGATTAAATAGTTATTTCATATAAATTATTAAAACAATCTTCTGATTTTCAGAATATAATTCATGAAAATAATAACTGAATGGTGAATGTTGTCATAGCATCCATTAATCCCAAACATTTACCCACCTATACAACCCAATGGTAAAGTTCGACATTAACATATGGGAGTCCAATGTTACTCCTTCCTTTTATGTGCGAATCCCGCCAGGGGCACGGCAACTGTGTCTGCAGTAGAGAACTGTTCTACACTCAGTAAGGTTTGGGTGCACTGTATTTCAGCGTAGTATCACCCATGGTTCGCTAGTTTCAGCCAATGCTCGCAGGTTTCACCGCAATGTGTAGCCACATAGCGTTGCGGACTTTCTCGGTACTAGTAGAACAACATAACTGAACGCAAGTATTGTAATAATGTTTGACACTGTCTCGAATATAAAACTCAATATCTCGACTCAGTGCTTTGTATTTGTCTTCTTGGAGCAAACACGTCTTAGGGTGAAGTTAATTCATTGATCAGGTGGTCCCTGTCTGAATCCCGATTGAAGATGCAACACGTTCTGGGCGCTGTAAATGCAAACTACATCATTCGGACTGATTCAATTACCTTGCATGTTGCACAATTATCTGCGTTGTAAAGTGACGTGGTTAATAATCTTTGTATTTGCTCTTCAAGATCGCGTGGTGGCCCCCAGGGAGATTGTTTATGCTCGCCTCCTTTTACGTTACTCTCCAGCTTTTTTGCTGTACATCATCGATTTTTTTTAATTCTTTGATTATTGAATATTATGTTGGGCACAACTGTAAGACCATACACCTTCATCTTGACCGGTCCAGCATTATAGTGTATTGTTATAAGAGCAAGAAGATCGCCTGGACAACAACGTTTTTGTATGTGCGGGCGTAACTGTGCCTTGGTCGCGGTTTATGATAGGTTGTCCTTTTGTTATTTTTGTTTTATTTTGTTATTTCTTATACTTCACACGAGGAAGGAGTAAGCATATATTCCGAAACGTCGTGTATTTTCACTTTAAAGAAGAAAACATTCTTGTTCTTGCATGTATGTATGTATGCTACTTCTAAATTCCCTTCAAAGAGTTGAATGGTGAATCTGTTTAAAAATGAAGATACAGTGTCGAATTTGTCCTTGACATAAGTGATGCCGTTTATAGACTAAAATAGTAATACAGTGATAAATGTTAATGTCAATGTTCTAATCATTCGAGTTCATATCCATTGCACTGTAGCCAAGGTTTTTCTTGATTTCTTGATGTTGACATCAGTACTTTAGGTTGAATAATAATGTTTTCATGTATTTCAATATTAATAGTTTGTAGTGAAGTGACTTGTGACAGGAATATGAAATACGCTATCAACTCCTTGACAAAGGGGTACTATCCGAAATCTATTTCAGTCAATAGTTTATTACTTAAGGGGAAATGATAATTCAATTGAAAGTTTGAAACGGTTTTAGCACATAATTCGGGATAGTGTTTCAAAACCAAATGGATTATTCTTACATGTTACAGTAATACAAATCAACATTTCATAGCAAGGGGGACTTAAGGCTTGTATGCAATCTATTATGAGTAATGCACGCTCTCTGTGGTTATCATTGTTTTACTATTAACACAAGTATGCCATATTTTCATAAATATTTGACAAGAATGTCATATCAATGAAATTTATGTGTATGAGTGTATGTGTGGTTTTGAGATCATTTTATGGACGGCTATTTAAAGTTTGTATTGCTTTCTTTATTCGTTATTGCAAATTTAACGGAAAATTGTAATTGGGATTACAAAAGCTGATACAGTTAATGTCATTTCACTTTGAGTTATAAAACCCATGTTCACTAAAAAGACAAGTGCAATTTAAAAACAAATGATAATGGAGGGGGAAATATTCTCATTTGGGAAAGCATAGACATATGACAACATTGTATGTGTTGAACTAATCCATTTGAAATCTCTTTCCTTGTTTAGAGTTTTTTTTAAATAATGAGATCTGCATCACTAAAATGTGCATATTTGTACAGAGAGCGCATTTCTTGTGTTCAGTAACATGGGGCCCTCAACAGTGTTTTGGTTTTGACATGTACCTCTGTACGAACAAACTATATCTGGACAGTACAAACTTTACATACATTTTGAACAAATAAAACTACTTACATAAAATAAACTATTTAATTTTTCAAGTAAATAATATGGGTCACGGAAAAGCCGAGCTGATTATAAGATTGGCTAGACAAAGATTCCACACACAGTACCAATGGTTTTACTCTTAATCGTCATCTGCAGGTCGGACTTTGAAACTATATTTAAAGTGATGATAAACATATAATTTGCTTTTGGGGTTTTTACACAAAATAGTTCAACCTATCTTATAGCTAAATCCATGATTATGACGTCATTATGTGATAACTTGTAATTGTTTTTCACTAATGTACTGCACTGAGTTTGACATTTTGAATACTACTGAGATATCCTTTAACCAAACCCCGTAAACCGAAAACCCGGCCATCCGTACGGTAGTATTTCAAATATTGTCAATGCATTCCTATGCAAATGATGATTAATTTAACCGCTCGACTGGCTATCCATACGATTTTCAACTGTAACCAAATTGTGCGGATTAAAGCGGCCTGAATATAGTTTCATGATCCATAAATGATATATTCGAACCTCCAATCCTTGTTCATCAACACAGTGCATTTATCCAATAGGATGCAAAACACGTTTAGAAACTAAATGATTAGTTGTTAGCAATAAGAACCCTAACAATTTGTCCTGTTCGCAAATCAAAAGCCGAGGAAAGACACCTCGACTCTCGAACAGAGGCAAGAACGTACTCTACACGTTTGCAGGAACCACTCAAGCTGTGACGTCAGAAGCACTAATACATATACAATGTTTGTTACCTGTTTAAACTGATTGTGTTTAAATATAAAATTAAATGTCTTGTGTTGTTAGCTGAGGCGAATTGGGATGCTTTTGGGCATTAGTCCAAACGTGTTCGTGTACGTATTAGATGCAGGTGATAAGAAACGTCAACGTACATGCTACGACTCGGTCATCGACCCTACTGGACAGGTGAAATATGAAGCGCACGTGATAGTCAATATGTACCCTAGTCAAAGCACGTGTAATTTCAGATGGTTTGCTAAATCAATTTCATATTACAGTTGACACCAATATTTGCAGCGCTCGTTGATTCTTTCCCACGAATTCACTGCTCTTCATGCATTTTTCATTACATAATCTGTATCGGAATAACATGATGTACCATTACGTGGTCAAAAGAAGAGCACCTGTAAAGATTTAAATGATAAGTTATGAATATGGGTGTATTAAGTTCAAGTTAAAAAGTTAAATCTTACAGAAAGGGAAAGGTCGATTCAGCCAAGTTTAAGATGGTATTGATTAGTAATCAAAATGGCGACAGCACAACCATGTAATCAACACCAATTCTTAGAACAGAATTAAAATGAAATAGCGACGTTGCGTGTTTAATTTCGATATTCGATTCTCTCCCTCTTAAGGTGTTTGGTAGTCTGCCCTTGTTCAGGAGATTTAATTGTGCTAAAATTGTTTTGTAAGGGGATGCAAATTGCTCAAATTTGACATTGTGTTCAAGATCTGTAAATGAAGCAAGGCGAGAGTGTTGTACAGATGACATAATACTATCCTCTGCAATCAATGTTTGAACTGAACACGACATGGAATAATTTTAGAGATTATACTAGGATAACATAATACAGTAAAACAACTATGACTCAATGAAGTTTGCTTCTATCTTCCTTGTGAAACAGGATAAGGATACTCTCTCTCTCTCTCTCTCTCTCTCTCTCAAATTCCATCTAATCTAATACATTTCTAAATCCTTTTTACAATAAAATTGAATTTCGAAATAATTTGTGGTTGTTTGTTACTGCAACAAAGGGATATAACTATGCTTTAATATATATGTTTAGTTGACTGTTATTTAGTTGATATAACTATTGTAAATAATCATACATGTATATTGGCCTCTGTCATCTTATTTGAACCGATAATGAACCTGATTAATTCACTTTATTCGGGCTTTATATGAGAATATTACAAGTGTCAACACCATTTCTTATCAAATTGCCTGTCAACTAATGTTACAGAACAATTAACGAGTAAACAAAAGTTTGCAAAATGGGAACATATATTTAGTCATGACATCTGTGAATGTAAATGTGAAATGTAACGTAGTAGAAAATTAAAAGCACCAAAGCCACAATTTTCAAAAGTTCCAATATCAGATCCTATGTCGTATTCTACCTACAAATTCACGCCTATATAACATGGGATATATTCGGTGATTAAGCGTCTGTTGTTCACTTATTCTGGGAATGCATCTGTGTACGGCCGGTGTGGAATGATTTATACAACTTGCTGTTGCCTGAAGTTCAGATGCATATCAAGATATCCGAGGAAACCGTGGTCTGGTTACATCCAGAAACAACAATCATCTCACTACTATCATGATTATAACAATATACCACATATCTAAAAGAAAAGAACAGAACACAAACAAAGATATAAAATAGGCGCTGGTTTATTAGTATGCAGTAAGTATGCAGTCACTTTGAAGACTTTTTAGAAAGGTATCACTCGCTTTCCAGATGCTATACTAATAATTATATTATGTTTGAGCAATTCATGTAAAACGCAACAAAAATGAATTTTGAAAAAAAGAACATATTCATCGCAAGGATCAAATAGTGTATATCTAGTCAATCGATGTTGTCTTGGGTTATTAACCTCTTCATAAGATACTTTATTTTACCAATTCAATCATAGTGTAGAAAGATGTAAGTTTAATGAAACAATTTTTTTACACGGGACCGAATTGGGATTCTTGATCATACATGCTGTGATTATATACTTGTTTCAATCAAATATATAACACACTGAACAGGGATAACATTCAAGTTACATAAACTACATGTTTAAAAAATGGTAGCCGTTTTAAAAAAAATGGTTTGTGAAGAATCCATTTTAATTTCAAACTTTACAGATTAGATCTTCATTTAAAATTATACAACAAAAACTAAGGGATCTTTTTGCGTTGACGCAGGAAATTAGAATTTCATCAAAGGAAGATGGAGCAGAATGATGAACGTCCTGTCGACGCCGATGTTAAAGAAATGCTGTCGTTGTAACATCTCTGACGTTGACAAATAACGTTTGAAAAAGACTTGAATGCAAGCTTCCATGCTGAGAAGGGCAGAACATAAAAACACAGACCAATTATTAATTAATGATCAGAAAAATGTCTCAAATGTGCGTGTTTCTTCAGGAAAATTAAATTTATTCCTGAATATGAATATTTGTTCACACTTTGCGGTATGTGAGATTGGTGTAATGTTTACAGGAACAAAGCCATTGTTGAGTTTCGTGTTAAGAGTTTTGAATTAATTGTTGTGCACTACGTGTCGATCTGTGCCGCCCTCCTTTTGTTCTCTCGTTTCATAACTCTTCAGTTTTCAACTAGAAATTTGTCTTTTTTTTTAAACTAAGTGTTAAATATTCAATGCTTTGAGTGTATTTTAAGTAAACTATGATATGGCATCGTTACTCTCCACTCCTTAAAACTAATTGACCTCGGGCCTTCAGGCTTGGGTTCCATTATTTGTAAGGAATGGAGAGTTACTCGATCTTTAAGCTTTTCGGAAACATGAACCATACACCAGTTTGAATGATAAAAAGTAAACCAGATGATTAATTGACATATGTGTCAACCATGTTTTGTGGTAACTTACACATGTCAGAATGAGAATCTGTGTGATATATTACCACTTCATTCCCGCAGAACATAAAAATGGCTACATTTCTTTTTAAGTTATCATAATGACCTAAACAAATTTTTTATCAGGAGCAGTATAATAATCCACAACGAAGTGTGGAGTGTAGAAATTACGTCCGTCCGTGCGTGACTCACGGCTTTTAGTTTTGGAACTATCAGATCGAAAAGTGTTGATTACACTTTCATAAAAGTATGTGTATGTCACTAACACGCACACAGTGTAGATGGTGCTTAGTCATGTGGTTTTAATTCATATTTGAATGCATGTATTCAGTTTTTGCCTTTTTCACCGAAAAGCAACTTAAACGGCCGTAAGAATTGACTCATTTAAAGTTGGTATATAAAACAATCATCATGTGTAGGGCTGATGTAAACATAACTAAAGATTTCGCTTCAAGAATAAACTTGAGAAATACATGTACTGAACGATATCCTTGTTTAGGCTGAATTTAATATCCATGATCTGAAAAACTTATAACAATTTGCAACGCCAAAATGGGTGTGATTAAGGAATTGTTAAAAGATTTAAAATTATACATTAGCGTTTTGAAGAATTAAATGTTTATCCATAGAAATTTTACTTGCATTAAGAGAAGTCTTTTATATAATACAGATTTTATATTATGGTAATTTGGTGATAAACACATCTTTGATATTTACATGCAACTGCAATTATTAATTCCTTTTTTGTGAATTATTCCGAAACGGATGATAAATTCATTTGAAGAAACCATACTTTAATGAAACAAAAGAAAAAATATACTTATTGCACACGAATTCTAAGGTTACCCAATTGCATCTCAACAACAGCGAAGATTTGTCAGAATTCTGAATTAAACAGATAACATCGAACGGTAACAATTTTAACAGATTGAACATTGCATCATAACACTTGTCCAAGACGATACATGAAGTGTTAAGAGCTTAAACAATATGTCAGTGTAACCTTGGTGAATGCCATTTAACTACTTTACGGACTGACCTGTCAATCTGTCCTATCGACGTCAATTACATGTAATTATCTGTTAAAGCCCACTTCTGCTTTTCCTCCGGCTTAACCCCTCACGTAACCCTCGCTGTATCCTTATAGTGAGTGAGATGACATCAAGTGCTGTCTGCTCAGGGCATGGTGACCTGGCCGTGACCATGTGATTAGCGTCACTGTGAAATCTCTAATAGTCTGTGATTAGTGTAATCATTCATTAGCACCTTACCAGGGATTTGGTTTCAACGGATCTTCTCACACTAAGATAGCTTTAAATGAAATAGTTTCCTTTTTCAGAAATGAAATGGTCACTATGATTGAGAATGATTGGACATGTACACGGATGCAATTACTCGCAGATACAATGTATCCTCTAAATATAGTTTTGCCTTTTGCATATGGATATTGTCTTGATATCAAGGACTACTCTTAGTCTACTATAGCAAATATATGAACTGAAATTGTGTGTTATAATTCATCTGGACAGTTGTAATTAAGAAATGGTGGAACATTAGTAACAAATGCAAAATGGTGCTATTATACGACTTCAAGCTAAAAACTACACATATTTAGAAATACCAGGGTTTATATACCACAATCAATTATCCAGGTTAATGGTATCCGTGCAAACAGCAGTGCTGTAAAAGAGAGCATTATTTTGTAATGTCAATATATTCTTCGTGATCTCATTATGATTTCAATGTTGATGTAAAGAAATATCTTATTCAATCATATGCGGCAGATATACATTTCTAAAATCATTATAATTTGTACATTTCTGTGTCTGTAAAGAGTTTGTAGGTGTTAATAAAATATTGAGTATGTGGTATGTTTCTCTTATATATACTCTTATCGTAAAGTAATTCGGTAGTGGATATATTAGGTATTATACATGCCAATTTATTGCTTATCAATGCTAATATATCAACTACTGAATTAATTTACGATAAGAGTATATATAAGAGAAACATACCACACACTCAATATATTTGTTTGTTTAAAACAAGTTTAAGGAATTTGTACTATTGAAGGTAGTGTTATCCAAAATGTAACAATGCTTTTCTTGTTCACTATCTAAATGGCACGTATTTCTAATATATTGTATTCATTAGATCATTTTCCGAAAGACTAAATACTAAACAGGAAACGTTATCTATTTCAAGCAAATATGACACTTGCCTCTGTTTAAAAGCAATATCTTTAACAAATATCTCTCGTTGAAATGTTAATATAGAATACGTTTTGCACGATTTCGCTGTGACAATGTCAATGTCAATGTAGGGGAGTGCAAAGAACGCGTCACAAATGTC
The DNA here is from genome assembly GCA_936450465.1 of Gibbula magus. Taxonomy (NCBI): domain Eukaryota; kingdom Metazoa; phylum Mollusca; class Gastropoda; order Trochida; family Trochidae; genus Gibbula; species Gibbula magus. Next base: position 52,020,284 of record OW388296.1, on the reverse strand, counting down.
CTTCCAAAGCAATTGAAGACGACTATCATGTTCTTCTGGTATGCCCTATCTTTAGTAACAATCGAAGAAAACATTTGAAGGGAATATTACTTCGATCCAAATAAACGTATTTTTTCGCATCAATTGAACATTTCAAATATCAGTTATTGGAAACATGTCCATGTGTATGTTATGTGTATGTATTTATAGGATAGCGAACGAATTTAACCTTTCATATCACGTTAATGTCCTGAGTGAAATAATTTTGTCTCGAGCCTTGACGAGGGACAAACCAAACTTATTTCACGAGGGACATGAGCTTGATATGAACGGGGAACGAGTTACGTATCCAATTTATAACCAACTTGTAATTCATACGATTTACTGTGCTTCAAAATATATATAAATGTGAGCGCAGTCCAAAACTCTTGCTGCATTCTCAAGCTTGTGCTTATTACGTGTAGTTCCGACTATCCCGGTATGTGCAACTGCATAGTACAGTATGTGTTTAAATCTGTCTCACCGGTTTTTTTTTCATAAGTTGAACATATATGTGCAAAATATCATCGAGAAGGAAAGGAAAAGCTGATATCACATTTGATAAGTTGATAAAATTAAAATTAAAGACGCATAGGTCTAACGATAGACATATACACTGGATAGAATTACGTGCAACTTTACTTAAGTGTCGTAAATGGAGAGTAAGCAAAGCAAAACGGATAATATTTCCGGTTATGCCAATAGGGTTACGTAACTGGATATAAAGACATTTATTGAATAAACCACCAAAGCACAAAGTTTTCATATCGATATCACATTTTGAATTTGAGTCTGATGAATGTGAAACTCAGTGACCAAAATAAGAAAGTGTTAGGGAATAGCATAGAAATGCTATTGATTATATTAATCATTGCCATAGGACTATCTACCTTTGTAATTAAAACATCGTAGGGTTTCCTTGCTAGTGTTTATCATTCTGTGACTTCCTGCCCAAGGTCTTTTGATGTTCTTTCATCTTGACTCGAGACACAGACATTGCTCCGGGGGAATGAAGTGAAATGCGTCTTCTGAAGGGACTACTTCAATCCTATATGGTTGTTGGTAACAATATGATCCAGACAGTTAGGCCTATGTCTTGCAGCTATGTCAGGAAGATATACGTCTTTCCTTTGTATAATTGCATCCGAAATAAAGACGTATCGGAAGCAATTCTTTTACATAGAGAATGGTAGATGCTGTACGTCTTGAGAAAATGTTACTTACGTTAGTTTGTATTGTATATATTATAAAGTTAATACATTATGAAATCATTATCATTGCTCAAAACTATAGTAACTAGACATCTGTTATTTAGCACGTTGTATTATAGGGTACGTTCCAGATCTGTGATCAAATTCCTACAATGACTATTGTCAGAATTATGCACGTGGCTAATGACTTTATATTTGTTTTGTGCTTCTCAAAGTGTCTATTCTTTCACCATCACAGACACTATTTATCTGGCGAGATACATTATATAGAATCATGTTTGACAGTATAATTAATATTCAATACTCAATCAATCAATGTATAGTTGGATCTGAACGTGAAAATTGCGTAGGGAGTTCGTATCAATAAATTATCGTTCAAAATTGTCTCTTAGTGTTTGATTTTTAAAAAAAATTGTTTTTCCTTTAAATATGCATGTAAAATAACCCGTAGCGAAAGTGATAATTCATCAAATATTCAAATGTTTCACTGTTGTAATTATATAATGAATGGTGTGAATTTAGGTGAAAATAAATTAGGAAAATCTTAACTTATCAAACATTCAAATGTTTCACTGTTTCACATCACATCGTTCGAATGGGTATCGACTGAGGAGTAACGTTCACGGGAGACGTTTTTGTGATCGATTTTCGAGTTTGAATAGCTATTTAACTTATCGTAGGGGTGACATATGGTGGAAATCAGCCTGGTTTTGCGGAGAAATATATAGGTGATAGATACGTACGTTCATTTGGGAATGTCAACAATTCCTAGAGTAAATTTTGACCTAATATTGAATGTTCCCTTTGATCGGCAATATGGCTGCCCTTGCTCCTTTACTCTATGTTATATAGGGTGTATGTTTTTTTACCTACGTCTTATCTACGTTTGTAATACGATATCGAGTGTCTGTGTTAAAGATGCATCGATTGTGTTTCATAAAATTATATTTTATTTGGCTTAATACGTTCTAACACACCATATGTGCTGTTTACATTAAAATTTCAATAAATTCACTCAGCTTGCATATTCATCCCCAATCGCCAAATATATCACACTTACTAATTTTCAATTAAAATCGAGTAACATCGCTTTGCATTCGAGAAACCGAAACTGCACGTCCCATTTACATGCAAGGTAGTTATATGACCTATTAAACATTATCACACAAAATTTGGCATTTTGCCTGTTATAAGTAAGATTAAAAAATTACGTTTGACTCATTGGCGCGCGTCAATCGCGACGCATTGTCCGGTTTTCGATCTCAAATCACTACTTTTACCTTCATATCATAAATATAATCAGTCCACTATCACCAATGTGGTAGTTTTCGGTAACAATCGGTACTTCTCGATAAAGTAACGCAATTTATAACGTTTGGAATATGCGATCCCACACAACTCAATGGATGTACCTTTAAAAGATAAGCTTTTTGTTAAACATGACTAGTCCAGAGAATGCTTTTTAGATGCTGATTTTAGAAGTTCACTTGCTGAAGTATTCAAAGTTTCATTGTGACTAGATGATAATTACGTCATTAAAAAATGTAATCATCCCCCATTGTTGAAGCATATCTAAACTCACAACAGGTAAATATGATTAAACTGTAGGTTATTAATAATAACAGAAATGCCATACATCCAACAACATGATTATTGATATACTTTACTATACCATACATTCATGATGGCGGTTTATACAATAAAACGTTAAACAAACAGAGTAAGAGTGTTGTATATATGGCAGTGCGAAAATGCAAACTTATAGACAGATTAAATTTCGTACAATAACTGCGGTTAGTTCTTTCAAAACCAATTTAAATTGCTGAGCAAAAGAAAAGAACTTTCAATGATCACGGTGGCTGGTCTCAGACATAAGAAGGTCTGATGATACAGACACTCAAGAGAGACGGCCAGAATCCAGGAACAAGGAGATTGAGAAGAGTATCTTCATCAAAAAACGTCTTGTGGATGTCAGCGTATTGTCTGATAGATATGGAACTGACTGCAGAGTAACATCAATCAAAGAGCATCTGTATTGGTTTCAATTGATTTTCTGATGAAATGGTACGGATATATGACCATCGGACCTTTTGGTTGAGATGAAAGTCAGGCAGTGATCGATTGCATTTTACTCTTATATCATCAGTCTACTGTTTCAGTTTATCTTCCCTCACAGTAAAATAATCGTTTCCGATTGGCTAAAGGTCGATACATTTCTCCTTGTGTCCCACGCCAGTCTTACGGGCTGCGTTCGTTTTTCACAAAGTGTGTACGTCGTACTTGCGATCAACTTCCTAATAGAACAATCATATCCTTAAGCAGAGATTGCATGATATATTTTCACAAAACTGGCATTGTTATATATCATCTTCAGGATTTCTATGTCACTATTCAAGCATTAAATCATTACTTGTTCCTGAAAAATATGTAACTGAATTACAGGATAGAACATTAAGAAGAGCCTTTTGTAAAATGCGTATATCATTTCATGATTTTAATGTGAATTTTCTCAGAAGAAAAAATGTACAAGATAAAAATAAGAGTTTATGTTACTATTGTAATGAAGGCTGTGTTGAAAATGAATTTCATGTATTTCTTGTTTGTAATCAGTACCAGCCTCTTAGAAACAGATACCTTCCTATGATTTCAACTGTGCATAAAGATGAACAATTAATGAACAATTTGTTAAACTCAAGCAATATCAATATACTTTTATCTGTGTCAATGTTGCTAAAAAAGATTTTTGAAATGAGACGTAAGTAATACATTATGTTATTTATATATTTTCCACGTGACTGTACAATTTCAACCATAAACCATAACTGTACTATAGGTCATCTGGCCTGAAATACTGAATAAAGCTTCTGTCTGTCTGTCTGTCAATCATATTATCTCGTGTGCACTCTTGAGTCACCAGCTAAATCAAGGAGGGAAGCCGTGAGAGTAACGGAGGTACGTCATTTGACGGGATTTTCAACAACCTGGCCAGCGACAATCATTCATCTAGTTCTTCCTTACCTTCCGACTTACACAAATCAAAACCTCACATTCACTAATCAGTATTTAATAACGACTGTGTTCATATATGTAAGTAAGTGCAAAATGTGAGGAATAGGCATGATGGGTGTATTCGGAGACCGTAAAATTTAACAGTTTCACTGATGTATGATTACGATCGATGCATTCATGGACGGATTGAGCAGTAAAATCGTGAACGATTGTAGATCGGGCCCGTTGTGTTTGGATTTGGTAACCCTTTTAAATACACACTAATTTAACAACTTAAATATGAATTAAATAGGGTATAAAGTATAATTAAATTTGATCAAATGCTAATTTTGTCGGCCATATTGTTTGACGCCGGGCAACCAAGTGTGATACTCTGCTGTCGTTCACGCTAAGTGGCAACTGAGCGTGCGCAAATTTATACTCGAGTGAGTACACATCGCCTGTGTACAAATTCCATGTGCCCCGCTGCCATATTAACAGCTCAAAGCTGAGATGTGTCAGATTATGGTTAGATGACGTTATAAAATGACACACTCAGTGTACGGAGTTTTAAACAGTTCGATCAGCTGTTTGCGGGTCTTACTTACTAATATTTGCCTTGTATGCTGCTCTCTTTGGGAAAAAATATCCGTATCGCATTGCTTGCACACTCAGTTAAAGTAAAGATTAACTCGTTTCAGACAATTAGAAGCGTGTAGTTATACGTTACACAACGTTTAACTCTTCAGTCGAGACGTGTACATGACGCCATTTTGTTTACGTTTAGAGTCAAGGTCGTTCAGGCGATATCAGCTGATCAGCTATCGGCAGTCAAAAACAATAAATATATTTATACTTATTTTACTGACAAGACGGAAAGTTAAATACGTTCTTAGCCTCTCCATACCATCTGTGTACCGGAGTCATCCCTCGTCTGAATACTCGAGGGACTCTGGTACAATGATGGTACATCTATCAGACCGTATTACCCTCGAGAGAAGCGTGCAACTTATACGGTCCACTGATACATTATGTCGATGCTGTCTTACATATGTGTAACGGTGGTTAGCTCATCTGGCAATAATAAACCTTAACCGTCGGTTTCACCTTCATTTCACAATTCTTGACTCAGTATACAATTTCATTAGCATATTGATGAAGCAGATACCATTCACAGGCCATTAGCTTATTTCATTATGTCTGCGTCTTGTTTCAACGTAATGGTGATTCTCAGTATCTTCCACTATTACGAGCAGCAAGAGATGTCGATGTCTTGCCACTTATTACGAGCGTAGCGATGCATATAACTGGTAACCATAACACAGAGTAAACGAGATAACCAGGGCATAAAAGTTCACCCTGTAGGCTACCAATATAATTTCGGTACAGTGCATATAGCTTGGTTTGTCTGATCTTCTAACGTCGTTATATGTCCGTTGAATGTTGATATATAATCAGTTGAACTTGGCAGTGTTTCTGCTTCAGTTGCTTTCGAAATATGCGCGATTGATTAATTCAGGGATATGACAATTTTAGTTATCAGTCATATATATAAGTCATTGCAATGTTACATCTATCTTTCATTAGCTCATATCTTAAACTCGATAAATAATACATTATCAGCATGTGTTGCATTTGTTAATCAAATACACAAAAGCACGCTTGATGACAGATATTGTTTTATTTATTCCATAACTATTTTCATTATTTAATATAATATCTCTGATGTAGATTCCCAAACATAGTATTTACTCGTGTAAAGAAACGTAATCTTTATTTAAAACATAATCCATTATCTCGAGTTTACACTGGAATTTTTTGATGCATTATATCACGTGATAAAACACACCATCAGAATACATTAAATTATTGACACATCTTTCCCATGTCTTTCTGTGTATTCAACGAAATTCATTGTTACATGTACATGTATTTTTTTCTTTCTCTTATTCTTACTGTATGGATGAGTTCGGGGAATACATAAATATCGACATACATATTCAATTAACTATTTATGTTCAAACCGTATAATCACTTGTTCTTTTCTGTAAATGCCTGGTTCATGTCGTCCTGCCCCATTATATGTTTTGTCCCCGCTACCCTACTACAATACCCTGATTCTCAAAGCCATATATAAAACTCATTTTGCAGTATCTTATATTTCAGGCAACAAAATGTCGTGGTTTTGAACGTCGGGGAACGCTCGTTTGTCCCCTGATCCGGGTACTGCCTCTATTTCTGAATTCCATTTCCTGATTATTTATAACAAAAACCGTTTCAGGGCTTTAAAGTAAGATAACGGATACAAATATACTGATGGAGAAGGATGGTTTAATATAAAAAGACTCGATTACTTGTAACACTGATTACGTGTAACTCTCCTGGATAGCAAGTATTATGGGTAAAGGCTACAAACCAAGTTTCATTATTTGATTCACCGGTTTTGGATCTACTCGTACAGTATCAATGAAAATGTGACTTGATGTTATGATAATCATAAGTTAACAATACAATCGTGTAATATATTTTAGAAATAAATAATCCTGATATATCCTGTTATATTTGGGATCACATTATCTGAAATAGAATAATAAATTGTACTCTTCAAACCAGTACCCACAGGCAGGCTTCAATCACCAGCAATCACTGGCTAAAAAAGCTTATTCACTTTGACTATCCGAATGGTTTTATTTCCAATTTTGATTTGATTCACTTGCATTTTAGAGCCTCCTTGAAAACGTTTTAGTGTAGAAATGTGTTAACCTGTGTTATGAGAGCAAAGTCACAGCCACAGAGGTTCAGGGTGAATTAGTTGAGAATGGTGATAAAGAATACAGATAAAGACATGCAGTATGTTGCTGGTTGGGTAGTAATATTGTTTGTTCATTTGTTTGTTCATTGTTAGAAAGTACAAGTGTTAAACAATTGATAAATAATGGAATTATACACGATACGACGTCATTATGGTATAGTTTTAAAACTATAATATTTACGAAGAAAACCAAGATATATGGATAGTCAACTTCTTTATTGCAATGAATGCGACGTTTCGGTGTAGATACTAACACCGTTATCAAGCAAGTGATACATGAATATGGTAGGAGGAGAATTTATATAGTATAGTGAGTATGTACAATTAACAAGTTGATGTACACTGGATTCCCAATTATATATTGAGGGGATAAGAAGATTAGTTTGATGTACAGGGGATTGGTTGTATAAACAGATTAACAAGCGTTTGTACCCTTGAAGAGGTTGATGTACACTGAGATGTTAATTAGTGATTAGCTTAGTGATTGCAAGAGAGTGGCCTGATGTACAAAGTGATTTTAAGAGAGTGGCCAGATGTATACAAGTGATGATAACAGGAAAAGTTGTTGTAGATACTCTAAGAGCATGAAGCCAGCTAAAGTACTAAAGACTGTCTTTGATAAGGTGATGATAAGCCGAAGGGATGAAGTAGCCTTGGTCGCGGTTCATGGCAGGATGGAAGCGCTGGATTTTTATGGCTTCAAGGAGTTTTCTGATCTTGTAGTCTGAACGGTTGACCTCCAAGGTTGTGATGTCATTCCAGCAGATTGTGTGGTCAGGGTTGGCTTGAGTATGGTCAGATATGGCAGATTTAGAGTCTTTCTTCTGGACTGAGGCTTGGTGTTCTTTTATTCTGAGTGGCAGGGGACGTGAAGTTTCACCTATGTAAGAGTCCCCACAGTCACAAGTAATCTGGTAGACTGCTCCTGAGGGATCATCCTTCATTGTTGATGATGGCTTGCCTGTTGCCATCATCAACAATGAAGGATGATCCCTCAGGAGCAGTCTACCAGATTACTTGTGACTGTGGGGACTCTTACATAGGTGAAACTTCACGTCCCCTGCCACTCAGAATAAAAGAACACCAAGCCTCAGTCCAGAAGAAAGACTCTAAATCTGCCATATCTGACCATACTCAAGCCAACCCTGACCACACAATCTGCTGGAATGACATCACAACCTTGGAGGTCAACCGTTCAGACTACAAGATCAGAAAACTCCTTGAAGCCATAAAAATCCAGCGCTTCCATCCTGCCATGAACCGCGACCAAGGCTACTTCATCCCTTCGGCTTATCATCACCTTATCAAAGACAGTCTTTAGTACTTTAGCTGGCTTCATGCTCTTAGAGTATCTACAACAACTTTTCCTGTTATCATCACTTGTATACATCTGGCCACTCTCTTAAAATCACTTTGTACATCAGGCCACTCTCTTGCAATCACTAAGCTAATCACTAATTAACATCTCAGTGTACATCAACCTCTTCAAGGGTACAAACGCTTGTTAATCTGTTTATACAACCAATCCCCTGTACATCAAACTAATCTTCTTATCCCCTCAATATATAATTGGGAATCCAGTGTACATCAACTTGTTAATTGTACATACTCACTATACTATATAAATTCTCCTCCTACCATATTCATGTATCACTTGCTTGATAACGGTGTTAGTATCTACACCGAAACGTCGCATTCATTGCAATAAAGAAGTTGACTATCCATATATCTTGGTTTTCTTCATCTCTACAACTTCTAAAATGCCTCTCAAAGATATAATATTTACGTTTATAGAATTGTATTTAAAACAAAACTAGGAAAGAGATGATACCTTACATTAAATCGAGATAATGTGTTATCTCCTATCTCTTCGAGTGAGTGAGTGAGTTAGGGTTTAACGCCGCTTTCAAGAGTATTTCACTTATATATCACGACTGCTAGTATTATTGCAGGGAGAAAGCCCGCAACGCCATGTGTCTATCTATGCATTGCGGTGAAACTTGCGAGCAACGGCTGGAACTAGCGAAACATGCGTTTAGAACAGTTCTCTACTGCAGACAAAGTTGCTGTGTCCCTGGCGGGATTCGAACCATGGACCTCTTGATCCAAAGCCGAACGCGCTAACCACTGCGCTATCCAGCCCCTATCTCTTCTACAGTAATTGACTATACAACGCCTCACTACGCTGATCACTCAAATACAAAATCTGATTGACAGTGACAGTTTCAATTTAAATAAGAGTTTTACAGGATGCGCATGTTTGACCTGAGGACATTAGCCCTTCTGCAATTCAAGACGTTAATGTATCCTAGTTCGTTCTGGAAATCAAATAATCAAAGAGTGGCCTTGCAAATAATTTGAGCCAATAATGGTTTGTGTCGGGACAGTGTGATTGCCTTTGTATGACCTTACACTTGTACATGCTTCTTGAAAAAAGAAAGAACATATGATAACTGAGCTTTGCAAATTAATCATTTGCAAGTTCATATTTTAAAACTGCTAAATATGTATGGCTATATAAGTTATTGACACTTTTCTTGGAACTATATATCACAGTCATATAAACAGTTTCTAAAATGTTTAAAGTGATCCAAGTAAACATTGTTATGAGTCAGTGGTCAGTAGTGTTTGTCCTTTAAATATCAAGTGATCCTGTCGGGACACTAGATTATGATTAACAAGTTCATATTTCTCTGTGGGTAACGGATACATATACTACAAATGTATCACTATAATATTTCAAATAATGCTTCTTCGTTTCATTTTAAAATCAAATTTGACTCTTTGATTATGACAAGATATCCTATGAATATATGAACTCTGAACTCTGGAAGGTAGTAGGTATTTCAATGAGAACGACGTGTCAATTTTTTCTTGTTCACCCTATTGCAAATTGCATGAAATCGTAACAGCAGACATGCACTGTACGACGGTCACCACGAGACTCATCATGTTCAAAAGCGATTCATACTTGTTGAAACTCCTTACAAAGTCTCCTTAGCTGGATTTCATGTTGACATTCCTTTTGGCTGAACACATTGCTACAAATTTAATCATGAAGAAATTGCCTTCTGAATTTACAATGGGCAGAACACGACCATATTTTATTGACTGTGCCTTGAAGAAAAGCAGTATTCGTCAATAAAATATTGTTCACAGGACGTCGATGATTACAATTCTTCTTTTTTTTCAAGACAGCCAATCTTCAATCTTCCTCAATTCTCTCTTCTTCAAGAGTAGCCAATCTGCTAGTTACTCACAGTCATGAATAATTGAGTTTCATACTATCATATCGATTTTTTTACGTAATAAAAATAACATGTTCGAATAAAATAAACCGGATTCCCAAGCATTCTACATCCCTTGATATGTTTAGAAGGAGAAAAGACTGGGACTTTAATATTATGAATATGAATGTTAAAGAACATTTATTGATATTACAACTGTACAAATGTATTACCATTTTCAGCTTAATTTTTTTAAGTTACTCATGTTATTGATTTCAATCCCTAACCTTTGGGTACATAATTATATAGTTAAATATTTTCCTTGAAAGAACATTCATCAGAAATACATGCCATTTAGAAAGCGTGTGTATTTCTAAATCATTTGGATTTCGAAGCTTTAAATATATCAGAGGGGTATAAAATGTAGAAATATCTTAACTACCAGTGTTGGACCTCGTGTTTACCGAGAAATGTGTACTTGTGCAAATAGTGTTATCCCATTTAAAACAAGAACATTCAATTTGCAAAGTTTTAAAGTTTACTTTATTGGGACGAGGCAGTATAAATATGTGCATGTTATGGGTGCTATTATACCCCCGCTACGAAGTAGTCGGGGGTATATAGCGGTCAGCACGTCCGTCCGTCCGTCCGTCCGTGCGTCCGTCCGGTTTTTGTTCCGATCATAATTCTGAAACCAGTTGCTAAAATTTTACGAAACTTGATATGTACAATCACCATGATGTGTACATCTGCCTTTTGTATGTTTCGTACCCTCATTTGCATAATTTGTTCAAATTTTCTCCGTTTTTCGACTTTGCCATTCACAGTTTTTGTTCCACTCATAACTCAAGTACTAATTGTTCAAATGTCTTGTTACTTCATACATATAATCATCACGATGTGTACATCTGCCTTTTGTATGTGTCATACCCTCATTTGCATAATTTATGCAAATTTTCTCCGTTTTCGACTTATAACCATTCACACTTTTTGTTCCGCTCATAACTCTGAAACCAGTTGCTCAAATTTTACGAAACTTGATATGTGCAATCACCATGATGTGTACATCTGCCTTTTGTATGTTTCATACACTCATTTGCATAATTTATGCAAATATTCTCCGTTTTCGACTTAACCATTCACACTTTTTGTTCCACTCATAACTCAGACACTAATTGTTCAAATGTTACGAAACCACTGATGTGTACATCTGTCATTTTTATATTTCATACCCTCATTTGCATATTTAATGACATTTTTCAAATTTTTCGACTTTTACTTCTCAAACATGCTTACAAGTGTAATACTTACTCTGCTTTAATAATACTTATATATAATGGTCTGTTCATACAAAAGTTTAAACATTGATGCCCTTTTGCTATTTTCAAACATTTCTTTTTTACCAATGTTAAAAGCGGGGGTATCATGAGTGAGCTGTGCTCACTAATTCTCTTGTTAAGAGTTAGCTAAACATTTTTTTGTCAAGTCACTTGTATTTCATGAATTTAATCAATGGTTTCATCAATTGTATCATTACTAGATTTATTATGTTCTGTTACGTTTATTTAATCAAATAAATGATGTTCATGCATGGAATCATTTCCTTCCTTTTTACGAATCCTTGAACTTTTGTGGGCGATCAGCAAAGACGCTAAGAAGGCACTAGCGCGTGTTATCACTTGAAACTGTTATTGGTAAAGTCAAACCACGAAGCTCCATTAGTGAAACCGATACGGGTGTGGGTTAACAAACCCGGAAATGAGACTGACATGGAATTATCAAGGGAATGGTTCACAGTTGATTTGCTCCATTAACTGTGGAGATCCAGACACGTGTCTGAAGCGTGCATGTAATGAAGCCAGTGTAAGGGTTAAGGAGTGCACAGTAACAAGGCGCCAGGAGCAAGGTGCTTTGCTTTCGATGAGTCTTCAAGGCGAATATTTATCTCTAACTCAGAGGTTCATTCATTTGTAACAATTTTACTTATAAGCGTGCTTTGGAGATTATTGTTTACATTTTTTTTAAATATATAATCCTTATTAATACAACATAGATGTGTCACTTTGACAGGAATACTGAAATGAAACCATGTTGGTGAAGAAAGTACTATTTCAATGCACGAGGCATTGTGTGTGACTGAGTGAAAGGCATAGCCAAAAATCCAATTTGATACAAAGTGTACATGTGTATTTATACTTATATCGCATTCCCTTATACATTTATGTTTAGACCACAATCTGTTTCATAAACATATTTCCTATTTTCATCTTATGTCATGGTTTACTATTACTAATCCATAAAAGTAACAACAAAGTACATTTAATAATTATGTGGTCCTACTTTAAGTACATAGCTTTGAATAAAAATGTTACACCACTTTATACCAAACACTATATCGAAGTGTTTCTCGTCAGATTAGTCCTCCTGTATATATATTCCATGGTTTTGCTCTCTGCAAAAGGTTAACTTGTGCAATTGCTTCCTTTGAAAGTGAACACTATATTTTGCTGCTGAGTGGATAAAGTACCACTGCTTCGTAAATCGGTGGCATGTTGAAGTTAGGGATATTCCATCACGGAAATAACTGTATCCTGAAGGCAATCGGCGGAAGACATAATTTCTCTCAAGACACACTCTGTTGCCTGTTAGAAGCTCATGAGTAGACGCAGACTGCATTAGAGTTTGGGCTGAAGCAATTGTGACTGATTGTGTTTATCTCAAGGTGTTCAGAGGTATGCTAACAAAACTGTTTGACTTGAGGCAGTGTTTGCTTAGTTACTTTTAGTTTCTACGTGATTAGGTTCTTTAAATAATCATTAAAAAGAAAACATGGAAGGACGAAAATTCAAACATTTAGCCATGGGCTCTAGGTCACCGAAAGTGACAGATTTTGGTGCATGAGACCAATGACCTTGACATTAACTGGTAATTATACACCTGCAGCGGTAGATGGATCTAAAATAGACACAACGGCGCTTATAAAGCTGTGCTATGAGAAACACGTTGACAGATTGCAATGATGTAACTTTGGAGTAGAGAGGGCGTATATACAGTGCTAGAGAAATAAAGTGGGACAAAACATGTGCATATGATGACATTACATTTATGTCATGCAATATGCGTACCATATTACCCATCATAATAATCACCATGTTTAAGAAGATGGTCCTTAGGGACCAAGGATCCTCAACACACAATGTCAGCTTTAGTTCTTATTAAGGTTACCCAAAGTTACAAAATTAAAAATTTATCAAGGAATAAGGTTCTCCTAGAGATCAAGATAAAAATATGCCATGGGTTTTCAGTCACCAAATAAATTCATTCAGCTATATATGACTTTTGGTTTTGGAAAAATGACAAACGCGAGATCTAAAAATATGGGCACTATGGTCTTTTTAGGGGTCACAAAGTCACCAAAGCTAGTATCTACAATTCATGATCCACATTGGTCAATGATTCTCTACACAAGGTTGCAGCTTTTAAGGTTTTAAAAGAAAACAACTTTTTAGGGCGGGGACCCTGTGGACCTTACTACCGCATTTCAAGTCCGATGAGCCATAACCTCATGATATATATTAAGCATATCCAGAGTTCAATAACAGTATTGTTTATTTGTTATCTTCTTATGATATTTAAATTTAAATTCACGTTTCTTTTGGCACTTTCTACTTACGAAGATGTATATACTCAGTCATATTAATTTTTTAATTACAACACAACTTAAATTATTATCTAATCCGCTCATTTATGTATACAGTTTTGACAAAGAGATGACATGCATAGATCTACATGTAATTATTGGCACTGGTTAGTACTGTCACTAGCCGTATGTCCTGTGTCTTTAGGTTTTAACCTTGAATAAGATTCATAATTTCAGAAATATGGGTAATGATTTTCATATAAAGTCAATGGACTGGATTGAATGAAAATGCAGGATATCACCCAATAGTGTAATGTGTGTAATTTATGCATATCTCAATAGGGACTAGTTAGGAAATATATACATGAGGTATATGCATACCAAAGTCGACGATCATGAGAGACAATTGTCATAGGACTACTAAAGGGGCAGTAGCACGTTTTTTTCAAAATTTATTTTTTCAAATTTCCCATTTATAATGATAGTTTTTGTCATTTGAATTAGCTTTAGAGGGTAAAACATATTATTACACAAACCAATTATCTGTAGTGGTAAAAACTATGTTGCGTATACAGCAAAAATTGCATGGCGGCCATTTTATTGTGAACACACTTTATTATTTTGTATTACAAAAACGATTCCCATGGCTTTACCGAAACATGTACACTCATTTTAAACTTTAATTTTCGAAGAGAGAAGGATGTTTTACTAATTTGGTGAAATTATTTTTCAAATACATTTCATCAACTTATTTAAGCGAAAAAACGTGCTACTGCCCCTTTAACATTGGTAAAAGAAACACGACGATACCATTGCCGCTTTCCTGTCTTTCTGGGATTCAGAATTGACTTCCTCTCTCACATTGTTTGATGTTTGTTTCTTTCATCTTCACTGAATGCACAGACATTGCTCTAGGGAAATGCAGGGCATGTGTGGCGATGTTCATTTTATATAGTAGATGGTAACAATATTGATTCAGACAGGAACATATTGTATTTATGTCTGGTAGAAATACGTCATTCCCTTTTGTAGTTTAACATATCTGAAGAGTTATAAGTTGTTAGATATACAGGAAATTTACTTATTTAGATATGTTCAAATTAAAAGCGGCTTTTGAAACGTTTTGGTTTATGAACATAGCAGCTTTAGACATTAGGGACAATGATATATATATATAGAACTAAAACAGTTTAGTTGGTTTTGAATGAATACAATGATACAAACACAGCCAAACGATCTACAATTGGTTCAGTTATTCAGTTTTGAAACTCGTCCCGTGAAGGCTGAATTAACTTTTGAATATGACCCTTGGATATTAACATTATTCTGTCAGAAGTTTTAACAGCATACCTACTAACATATTTGTCTCAGCAAATATGATTAAAACGATCTTTTCCCATCTACGATGGAAAAAATGCAGGTCTCCTCTGTCCAATTCAAAGTGCTAGTGCTAGTTCCTCATTTCAATGAGTCTGATTTCCTCGTCTCTGAGCAGATAAGTATCGAATATACAAAGGAAGGCTTGTCCTGAACAAAATATGTATGTACGAGCCCATAGGAAATAAAGGTATCTTTCTATACACCCGTGGTCAGAGCCGATTTGAATTTCCGATTGGTGAAACAGTTTTCTCCCTTTAGTAGTATATACAGTGACGAAAATCTGGCAATGAGGGTACTACTCAAAAACTATATTTTAAGGTTCACAGACAATGAATTTCTGGTGTGGAATATGAAACTAATTTGAAAGTATACTTTTAACCTTATACTTTTAATTGATTCGGCAATGACACAGCATTTTCAGATCAGATAGTTTTCAATTGAAAGTTCAAATGTGATGGAAGTTTTACGAATACCACATTTTTCACATCTATTTCTGTCGTGTTTGGATAAATTAACATTTCTTATTTTTTAAAACAATTAGTTAATCAATGGGTTATTTAGGTATTTACTTGCAATCCTCAGGAGAGACAGAAATATTTGTAAAATAAACTAATAGTTTTCGTTAGTTTGCCTTTACTCCTCTTCCTGTCAAGTTTGCCTTCTCCGTTTGTCAAAAAGCTATAAATGTACAATGTATATGCAAATAAGAGGGTATTTTAAGTTGGAGAACTTGTTCCCGATTAGTTCTCATTAAATAAAATATGTTCAAACCACCAGGGTGAATAATGTAATTACAAACAGAACAACAAAGTCACATATTAGGAACATCAAAAACTTCCTATGTTTAAAGACAGCCTCAGTTTTTCCTGAAATTATTACAGTTAATTCTATCATCACCATAAAATCAATTGAAATAAAATAATATATGATGAGAAACTTTTTCTCTTACATAAAACCGTTTTGATAAACAAAACAAGCAAAGCAGAACATATATCTTCCATACGATGTTATCCACATCTCTTTATGCAACTGTATAATTCGTTTATGTGGACACGAAAATACGAATTCAATTGACAGTGGTTTATATTAATATTTATTTCATGGCGATATCGTGGTCCTTAAAGTATTTCACGATATAAAGTGATCAGACGTTTCGAAAACAAATAACTGTGCATGCGGATACTTATATCAGTATTAGCCAGTTTACTGGTTATCAATACAAGTGAACACCTACTGGGTCTCTCAAACCACAAGTCATATTAACTTACTGGTTAAAGGTCCATTGTGTTGTTAGGGTCACATATACCAAACGTAATAAATGGTGTTATTTAATCGAGAAGTACTGACTGTTACCGAGAGACACCATTTGGATGATAATCGACTCTGTATACCGACGATATACAGATAAAAGTGTCGATTTCTGATCGAAAACCGGACAATGATCTCCTGTGGCACGCGTCAATTAGACAAACGTAATTTTGGAAACTTATTTACAACAGACAAAAGGCCAACTTTGAGCTGATAATGTTAAGTAGGTCTTATAACTAATGTGCATGTAAATCGGACTTGTAGTTTCGGTTTCTGGACATGTATATTGATGTTACTCGAATTTAATTTGAAACTTCTAATTGTGGTATATTTGGTGATTGGGGATGAATTTTCAAGTTGAACTTATTTGAACTGATATCATCACATATCGTATGTTTGCATGTATCAAAGCCAAATTAGTTTTATGAAACACAATTGATGCATCTTTAAGACACACTACAAGTGTATATTTCTGAGAAGACGATCAGCCGTCAATTTATTGTATAAACGATATTGTGTTGTTTATGCACAAATGTGTTTTTATCATGATAAATGAATAAGGTTGTAATATTCTACTAAATGCAAAGTCATCATTTATAATAACAACTAAACACATTCGTTCAAACAACAGTAGATATGGTATGAAAATTATAGTCAATGAGTTCTGTGAATGATTTTGGCAATTCAATTCTGACTGATTTCAGTTTATCATCAATCGAATAATCATTTTATTGCATTCAATTACTTCTCTGATGAAACTTTGCACTACCACTGAATCTTTAGGTTGAGATGAAAGTTAGGCGGCAAGATTGATTCGATTTAAAAAAATTTATTATCACTACCACTACTTCTGGCCATTAACATACATGTATTAATATAAATCGATTTCCAAATAAAAATAAAAAAGGTGGATCTTCTTACAATGATGAATTCAAACCATGTCTAGTTGCCATTTGGAAATGCTTGATTTAAGCATTAAATTTCATTAGCACACTGATGGACCAGATACTATTCACAGGTCATTAACTTAATTCATTATGTCTGCTTCTTGTGTTAAAGGATAGACGATTCCTTGTACTTTAGGACCAGCAAGAGCTTTCGATATCTGATCTGTTATTACCCATGTTGCAACCATATAATACAGGAAAACGAGATATATTAACCAGACATAAACGTTCTCCTTGTCGGTCACTTACAAAATTTCGGGAGCATAATTCACAAGCAAAGTGGATACAGTTTGGCTGGTCGCTGTCCTCAGGTCGTTGTGGCTACAATAATGGATTTACTTAATGTTCTTGTATAATTCGAGTGGACCGTGTCAGTTTTCCATAATTGAATAACAATTGTATGTCATTGTGTCTTATTTATATTAATATTTGATAAATAAGCAATAGTTATGTATTCATATTCTCTTCAAGTGTTGTATTGTTATCCAATTATGTTGTATGGCAGATATTGTTTTCATATTTTGTTTTCGTTGATGTAGACGATTCTAAACATATATTCCTCTACTGTTTTAAAGTAAAACAACTGTTTATTGCAGTAATCAAAACTAAATTAACCTATAATTTAATTGAGTTTATGACCACAAGAACGGGATAGCGCAGTGGTTAGCTCGGACGCCTCCGGAACCCGATGTGCTTCTGATAAAGTTTTAGGTGCAATGCTAAACTGAATTTCAGCGCAGTACTACCAATAGTTCACGAATTACAGTCGATGCTCGCGAATTACACTGCAATGCATAGTCACGATGACGTTGCGGGTTTTCTCCATGCAATATTACTAGCAACCGTGCTGTCCGTGATATAAGGGAAATACTCATGAAAACATGCGCAGCGATAACACTCAAACCTCACCTCAATTATGGCCACACAAGTCATTTGATGCATCTTCCGATCCGAAAATATAAACTTACTGAAGCAATATTTTGTTATGCCAATAGGCATTGTTCTTTTAAAATAATGCTAATTCTTCTTTAATAATAGTATATACTATATGGGCGAATTGGATAGACAGATTATTTAGAAATATATCTCACCACACGTATTCAATCAACCAAAGACCTAATGACCGCTTTGGGGCCTGTAACAAAGTTTAAGTCTCTGGTAAATGTAACAAGTCTCGATTATCTGCCACACTTCTGAGTCAGCTCAATGGATAATACTTTCAAGTACTATCACATGTAGTTTCACAATTAAATTTACCGGTTCTAATCTACTTGCACAGAAATAATTCGGAGGAACGAAATTTAAACTCAATCTTACAACTACCAGACATGAAAGATGAGGATAACCCTACTATTATTCGGGTTTACAAATATGTTGAAGATAATGTTTAAGAAAAAATAATCTTCCCACGTTAATTTATTATCAAGGAAGGATACGTTTGTTTCGGTTATTTGTCATTTAGAGATGTGCAGGCCTTTGTAGCTTTTAATGCATATAAACATTGTTTCAATGACACATTTGCAACTAAAATGACTTTTTTGTTAGTTGTGGGAAAATGGTTATATGAACATCATGGGAATTGTTTCTTGTTTTATGATATACATATGAGTTTACCTTATAAACTATTTAGGTTGTTAGACATAATGAAAGTTTTCCAATGAAGAGTTATTGTCTCACACATTCACAATTTAAAGAGTATGCTGTTTTGATTCAGATAGTAACATGAAGTGTGTTTCGCTGATTTTAAAATAAATGTTTATCTCAAAGTTGTAAATGAATGTCTAAATTAATAAATATTGCCTTGTTTACATCAATACTGACTAGTAATAGGAAAATGTGATTCTAGAGATAACTTTGTATTTACATAATGATGTGAACACCATGTGTAATAAGGAATTGCCGATTGTTAAACAACTGTGGTCACGGACTTAAATTACATAAGTCCGTGCTGTGGTGAAGTGTTGATGCCTAATTTAAAAAACTGCCTTAATGACACTTTTATCTACAAAACAAAACTAATTTTAGCAATTTTTTGTAAACTATCCCTCTCGTTGATATGTTTGGAAAATTTAATATAAAAGCAATGTTTCTGTTTCGAAAAGAGATATAATATAACCCATAACAAATTAATTGTCTGTTTAATGCCTCACAAATTTGGTCAGTCTAATGCAAAATCTGATTTAAAAGCCAAAGACAGTTACATATTAGTTAACATTTAAAGGAATCACATCTTCGACCTCAACTCATTAATGTATCTGAAATAAGAGATGGAAATAAAATATTGGTAAAAGTGGTTCTTGAGATATCCCGCTGACAAGCTGAACAGACAAGCTAACATGCTTAATGATTCACTGTTTCACTGTGACCTTAAGAATAATTTTACGATTATCAACATCGTATCAGCTCGATTTCTTCCCGTGGAAAAAGTCTGCGTAAGATATGATGAGACTTCAATACTATACCCCCACAAAACGCGAATGTACAAGTGAAGTATCATTGACTTCATTAATATCAACGATAAATCATTTAATCTGTTGCAGTCATTTAGCAAGGGCTTCGACAACAAAATTGGAGCATTTTGTCATTACATTCAGTTGTTCTTAAAGCCAAACCAGGACATTCCATTAGGGAAAACGATACGGGTGTGGGTTCATAAACCCGGAAATGAGACTCACACGGAATTATCAAGGGAATTATTCACAGATGATTTGCTCCATTAACACCGAAACACGTGCCTGAAGTCTGCATGTATTGGAACCAGTGTTCGGATCAATGAGTGATCAGTAGCCATCTTCCTGGCGTGGTTTGCTTCAGATTAGTCGTTCAGACGAATATTGATCCAATCTCAAACACCCTCTCATTTGGAGTGTTTTACAAATAACCGATACATCACGATTAAGAACGGTTACATTAATGTTTAAGATATGTTCAATGTCACACCATCGATGTGCCACATGAATAATGTCGTTTAAGTGCCAAATACAATGAGATGCGTGATTGATATATATGCACAAAAAGTCAAATTTCCAGGTGTATGGCTGCTTTTAGTTATCAAAAAATTAAAAAGCATAACGCCGAATGTCTTTCTCCTACGATTTTCATTTCATCTTCAGGGAGAATTGTTTTTGTTTAACAATTGTTATGTGTTACCTGTTTCTCGTTTTGTTTATCCGAGACTCCTATATCAATCCAAATCCCTAACTGCTATGATTTTAAGAACTACGTGTAATCACCAAAATAGTGTATTTGTGCGATTGTCAATTTCAGGAAAAACTGCGTACACAATTACCAATATACATGAAAATAATTAAACATACATACAAGAATAACATTGTACAGTTGCAAAATTATATCAATTTATAATCCCTGTTATACAAGGGGTTTTCATATCCTCATGAAATGACAGAACAGATCAACGACCATATTCCGTATCTTGAATGCAATAGTCCCAGGACGCAGTGGCTCTCCAGATACTTCTAATAAGCTGTTAACAGTGCATGGTCAGACACAGACTGCATTACACTTTGGCTACAGCTATTATAAGTGCTTGTGCATCTCAAGTGAGTTCAGAACTTTGTAAACTAAACTGTTTGAACAGAGATGATATTTACAAAGTGAAACATTATAGTTAGTGAGTTGATGCTCTCACGTGAACAGGTTACTTCCATATTTAATACGAAAACCAAAGGAACGATGATTTGAGATATCATTTTAGATCATGAAATGCCTCGGAGACGTATTCGTTTTATGATTCAATAGCATTCTCTTCAGTTCGTAACACGTTATTTTCTAGATATAATTCACTGTTGAGAAAAGGTGAACATGTACGTTATTTTATGCCATTACAATTATCTTCACATTAAAACAACAATAACTTATTTACATGGACGTAATCACATTATCATTATCAGAGAGTGCTCATTGTTAAATGACAAAGTTCATTACTTACATACAACATATACAAATCTGAAAGCATCTGTAAAGAACATATTCATATTATGTTCGGTGTGTTTAAGTTCTTGAGCAGTATTGAACACATATATTTCCATCACTTAATCCTACATCAGTGAAGCTTGATTCTGCTCCAATTGTCTTGTAAGTTTTTTTCTACATGTACTTTTGGATACTTCTGTCAATGTAATAATAAAATTGACGTTCTGTTCAAAATCAGTTGCTTCCAACGATGACAATGGTTCTGTTAAAATAATGTTCATGTTCAGAATTCCTAAACAAACCGCTAAAATCAATGTTCAAATTGCACTATGGTTATTCAAAATGTGCTAAATATTCATTCGACTCACACATATCTTGTTAACCTTGTTAAGGCAAAATCAATAAACTCAAATACATGTACAGTATATACATGTTCTTAAGTCAATGTGCATTAACTAGACATTAATCAATTTCTAGCATCTCATGCTATACTCAAACTCGTCTGTTTTCTTTACAAGCGATGCTGTAATCAACTTTATAATGTTTTTATTCGCATGCAAGTCGTCCATTATAAGAACCTTACTCTGTCAGGTCTCTCGTGTCATGTTTGATTTAGCCATGAACATCTTCCAACTGGATGCCGGAACCAAATTAACCAAAAGTGTCTTCCAAGATCAAGTAAAAGGTTTCCGGTCACTATGACAACCGTTTCCTTTCTGGATCTGAGACTAAATGACGTAAAAACACATCAGACATTCAGTGTTATCTTTCAAGGAGACAGTGTCAATTTTGTTATCATTTCCATTATACATCAAATAGTGACCAAATAATTGCCAATATCTACATACACTAAACGGTTTGGTCTGCAAAGTAGCCATCCTCGATGGCTCGATCGAAGATGGTTTTGACTGGAATAATATTTTTGATATGATGAGCTCATTTCGACCAGTGTATCGGTCTTTCAAAAACTTCACATGGTTTTGACTGAATGAGTCTTCTTTAATACCGGGAATCCATTTCGGCGAGTATATTCCAACAATCAAAATTAGTAAAGAGTTATTCTACGCGTATGTTAGGAATACAGCCAATGGTGGCAAATAAGTATGACATATGAACAAGCGAGGTCAGAACGAAAACAGAGGAAAACAATTAAGTAATAGGTCATCCCATATAAATTGTTTAAAGGTGTTTATGTTTGTATTGCTTAAATATATCCTAAATGAATATAGTGGTTAAGAATTAACGATGAATAATGATGAATATTTTGTCTGGCATTAACATCAGTTGATTCAATGAATATTTTAAACGGTATGGTAGATAACAGCTCTTGATTTTCCACTTTCAGACCGAGGATAAACATTAACCTTGGCGCTAACTGATCAGTGATAGACCATTGATGCATGACATGTGTCCCACTTGTCATTAGTTCACTCGAATAAGGTCATATTTTACTTTTTGAACTCGACTTTGGCTTAGGACACAGTTTCTGGAAAATTTAACTTTCGTCATATCTTTTGATTGGTCAGTGATATGGTATTGATACCAGGTACGGTCATGTGGTCATATCTTTTGATTGGTCAGTGATATGGTCATGATACTAGGTAAGGTCATATTTTACCTGACTGACCTTGAACTTGGTGAAGACTACATTTACTAAGCAATTTAACCATGTACTCATTGACTGGCTTTCTAGAAGTTGGTATGGTACGAATGACGACAACATTTATGGATATACAACTTCTTTTATTCTTCATAGGCGGTGTTTCGACATAGGTTCTAATGTCCTTGTCAATCGAATAAATCTTTGATGTAACCATGCCTACAATTTCTGTTTATTGATAGAATGGGATGGGGTCGATAAGCTTGAAGCACTGGGTATACTGGTACCTCCATCAAAACATGAGTGCATTCAAACAGTCATCCTTGTGTTTTTCCAATAACAGTCATGATAAACTGGCAAAATATATAAAGATAACATAACGAGGGAATGCTGAATATCAAAACTATTCCAATGAGTGAATAAGTCAAACTTCAAAGATAATGAGTTGGAATATTTTGATGAAACTAAACACTCAGTAAAACACAAAATATGACAAAAATTATCTCATAAAGATATTCAGAACACGTATGTATACAGCTTCAACTTCCCTCCATAGGGTATTCTCTCGCTCATTTCAACACTTTAAAATAATACAATTATCAGTTAATTGGTCAACTATTCTGGAAACTGGCAAATGGTTTTCTCCTCATGGGAAATAGGTGTCAGTATGCAATTTAATTATGAAAACTCATTTCGATTATCGTGTTATTACTGAAGTGCAAATGAGAGTTAAATAATTGAAAACTAATAAAGCTAGCAACAGCCCCTTTAAACAAATGAAATTCTGATTGGATAGCTTTATTCCAATGTCTCTGACAGCATAATGCACGTACACAAGACGCATGTATACGAGTGCATTCTAGGACACATTAAACGCACAGTTTTAGCGCAAACAAATCGACCTTGACTGAACATTGTTTTCATATCTATGAATTGGCGTGAGGTTGTCATTGTCAGGAATCAATGAGCATGAAAGAGCAATGAATGAATTTAACGCATATCTGAAACTCAAAACTGTACTGACAAGTTTAAATAAATGATAAATATCTTAAATAATATTTTTGACAATGATGGTGTTCGACACCCCTATGTCTCGCAAACAACTTAAACATAATGTGCTTTATTGTATTATTACCAACGTGTAACATGTGCAAGAGTGACGTTGTCTCATATACATGCATTATTTGACAGTTTAATTCAAGGCAATATAGTCATTATATGTTTTATTTGAAAGATTTATCAATTTCTTAAAGTTCTTTACAAAACGTAAAATGTTATGCATAAGGTCCCAGTCCAAAAAAAGGATATCACATAAAATAACATTACATGTATTTTATCAGGAACCCATTCATTTACTATTTACAAAGTCAAATTAGTATCGAACTTCTCGTCCTTTGCTGAATAAACATTAGCAATACCAATTTCCCTGATTCCATTGAAAAGTGAATCATGCTCTTTATAGGATTGTGGTACTGTATGGTACTCTCAAGCTCTCAAGTCAATTTTCAATATGATGTTTAATCAGTATTTAATTCGGGTTCATTCATATTGATCTAAGATGTGGATGGTGAATGGAAATCAGTAAAAAGGATGTGATGAGATTATTAACTGATATGAAGGTCTTAAATTTTGAAAGGAAGAATGTTTGAAAAAGAGCTACAGATGATGGACTCTCCACAGAAAGTTGAAAAATTAATTAACAAAAAGTGATTCCCAATCCACCAAATTATCAGGTTCAAGAATCTGAAATATCTTTATTAGGCGTGAAACATTTTTCTAAGGTTTGGGACGTTGATTGATATACCGATACGCTCATTCAGAATCGAAAGAAATGTATGTATGTATGTAGGTATGTATCTAGGTAGGTAGGTATGTTGGTGTATAGATTGTATTTGAAGGTTTAACAGAACAGATGCATCATCTTGAGAGTAGGGTTAAGCATGTGTGGGTTTGTTGTGAATGCTCTTCCGTAACTCATCACTTAAAGTTTCAGCCAACATGAGAGAGATGTATCCTCTTGGAAGTACAGGATTTATCATGGTTGCGAATTCTCTTCTGAGAAAGGCTTTAGTAACAAGCTTTTGAAGCATGTGAACTAATTTCTTTTCATCTTTCTTAACCTTTATGTACAGTTTGTGTACATTTATACTCCAGGTTTTCAATCAAATTTGATGTCGACAAACTTTCTTGCAATTCACTCAGAGAATAGGAAATGAAAGCGAGATTCGATGAAGTTCTGTTCATACTTGAGTTGATAATTGAACATGTTTAGGTCATGTGAATTCTATTCATGGATAATTCTTTGTAGTTAGTCTTCTATTCCATCAAAATGACATAAAGGAAATTTCTTCATAAAAAATAGTGTTCCGAATTGACATTGCCTCTTTCATGGGACGAACTGGTCACAAAAAGGGAACTTTCCCTTCAGATGTTATTATTGATTGATTCAGTGTTATGCAATGCCATGTCTCTTGTCTTATTCTTGGATCTCTGGGTCTGTTTGTGTCTTTCATCGTCTTTACTGGAATTGCACAAGAATGTTTTTCATTACAGTTGCTACAGGCAGATCAGTACAGACTAAGTCAAGTTTAATACATTTGAAGAGAGAAACACAACTCTCCTCAGATTAGTCATCTTACAAGACATCGTTTCGAAACAAAGCTGGACTGTGAGGGATGAAAGAAGATAACTGATCAAAAGGAAGAGAAGACAACCTGATGTGTTTCTTGTTACAAAGTTATAATCCAAAAATCATGTTTTCCATACATTAGTTAATGGCGACAATTATACTGGATGAAGGACATATTAAAAACTTTATAGTTACACAGCCATGATTAATAAAAATGATTTGTGTTGTTCAAGAAGAAGGTTACAAATAAGTTGTTTAAATATGTCATCAGTAAAGCAGTTCTAAGTAAAGCTTATTGCATTTTAGTTTCCCCTAAATGTCATTGGAATTATGTTTTTATGTCAAGTATCTGATATGTGGTTAAATACAGATAAACACATTACCAGATTAAATTTTTACTTCATTGAAATTTGCTATGTAATAATGTACCAACATACATTTTTTTTAAAATCTCGTTATTTAAATAAACATTACTTAACACAACTCAAACCTCTTGTGACAAGCTATGTTTGCATTAGATTGATCGTGTTCATCTCGTGCTGCTTCACATTATTTCTGATGTACATGTTTCACAATCTCTTTCCAAATATAGCATTGTGTTAAATAACATTTCCTGGAGACAGCCACAGAATGAATTGCTTCAGTTTCTGCCTGGAGGCTGTTAGCAGCGCATTAGCAGACTGATAATGCATTAGAGCTTTGTTTGATGACATTTTGCTGATAGTGTTCCTCCCCAGGTGTTCAGGGCTATGAAAGCAAAACTGTTTGAGTAGATGCGTTTGATATGTCCAGAGAGAGAGAGACTATTTCATTCTGTTACCGGACTTGTGCTGTTCACCTATGCGTTTACATGTAACAGAAGATTGAAACATTCCTCATATAGCTTGTAGCATAAAGGTGTTACTCATTTAGGGATAATCTGTTTCCCTATTTTCTTGAAGTTACTACTTGTAGGTATAATCTAATTCGGGGAACAGTATCAAACGTATATTCATGTTGATAAAAGCGAAGTGTTTTGGGTTTTTACACCATTTTCAAGAGTATTTCCTGGCTGCTAGTCTTATTGCAGTGAGAAAGCCCGCAACACCACGATGACTATGCATTGCAGTGAAAGCTGTGAGCATCGACAGGACCTAGACAACCATCGGTGGAACGGTACTGACATTCTGTGTAGCAGCAAGCCCAAAACCTTACTGCATGTAGAAAAGTTTTCACCGCAGACAAAGTTGTCCAACCGCTGGTGGGATTCGAACCGTAGACCCCTCGATCTCAGCTGAACAGTGCTTCTGTACACTTGATGTCAATACTTTGCCTCTAAAATTTATCCATAGGACAAATATCCTGGATAATTTATCACATTTATCAATGTTTTTTCTCCTTGATAAATTGTGAGAATATGCTATTTGTTAAGTATAGAATCATTTCTAATCAATCCGACATGATTGATTTAGATCAGTAGATGTAGTGACATGTTAACAGTGACTGAAACTGATTTTCTGAATAAACAGTAATGAATTCCTTAAGTTCTCAAGGAATAAAGGCATTTTTGACAATTTATAATTATCTATAAAAAGTCATTTGTTTTCAATATGCTGTTGAATCAATATTTAATGTTTTTTCATCCATATTGATCAATTGTCTAGGATATGCTGTTACAATCAGTAACCAAATGTGGTGAATTTCTAATTAACAGGTCCTGATCTCTTAAGGGAAATTGAAAAAGTGGAACATAAGTTTAAATGTCGAATGAAGTGTTCACCGAAAACCAAAATCATTATTGTTATAACAAATATTTCAAAAATCTCGTATTTATTGTATGAATGAAAATGTTTTTAGAATTGCAACGAAGTTTGTAGATATGGTAGGCAGTGGACAGCTGATTCTCAGAATAAGACTTTGAATGCTGTAATGTCCTCTAAACATAAACACGTCAGACAACATGCTTAAGGAAGGTAAACAATAAACTCACTTCAATGTGTACAATTAGTCTTGAGTAGATGGGTTAAATTTATAAATAACAAAGTTCATATGGAAAGGGTTCTATAGCAACTTTTGCTTCAGCAATCACTCTGCTGTGAGAACTTTCAACAATTTTTACCAGGCCATATTGAATTCATGAAGAATCTATTCATTCGTCAGTCAAAAACACATACATTCTATTCTTGGAAACAATTTGTAATTATGTTTTATTCGACAAGAAGGGTATCAAAGACATTTTCAATCAAGAAACAATATTCGAAATTGACATTTCTTCTTCGGTGGGACATCTTTAGACGAACAGGTTACAAAACATTTTCCTTTATATGTGGTACTTGACAGAGTCGATGTTGTGCAGTGTTCATGTTTTCGTCTTATTCTGTGAAGTACGGATCTGATGGTGTCTTTCATCTTCTCTGCTGAAATTGTACAAGAGCATCGTCTTTTATATAAGCAGACAAGAACAGTCCATTTAAATACAGTGTAGAAGCATTTTTGGTAAGATAACATGCAGTAAAACGACAAATCGGGAATGTTTTTAAAAAGAAAAATAATTGAACTAGAATTAAATTATTAACCATGTTGGTCTTTGATTTCTACCGTGTTATCCATGCATGACTTAAAACGATTATGACATCACGTCATTCCGCCGCCGTTGTACTATATGTTTTAACAATATGTATAGTTTTCAACAGCAATATCCTTAAACAAAAAGTAAAAAAATTCTTAATGTAAACATGATTAATGCGGGAAATGTGGTGGTATCAAATTACTGTTGTTATTTTGTTTGTTAAACAATAGTTGAGCTTGTCAGATTTTATAATTCATTATCAACATCCGGGAAGTTAAAACATTGAAATTCATAACCTTTATTGTCAAATATTTTTTGTGATAGCTTAAGTATTATAGTGTCAGAAATAGACAATATAAACGGTAGATTTTGTTCACCAGAGTGTTTCTTTCCTTAAACACTAAAGCAAATGAAGTGAGAAACGAAAACGATGCTTTAAACGATTCAGATATCTAATGTTCGAACCAGGATTCAAATTACTGTAGAAAAGCAGAGTCCATGGAATCAGGTCTGGTTTAGCTTGTAATTCAATTTACCGGTTAATTAGGATGTAGCCAAAATTAATATGTGTATTTCGCCATAAACCTCTGAAGCTCTTCCTGCAATGGTTATATTCAGCTTGATTTACCTTGGCTTGTTTATCAGACAAAATTATGTTCTTTCCTAACAGAAGCCGGTCCTCTTGCACAGCAAAGCAAAAGTGATTAAATTAAAAGCTATTAACCAGACATTGACTTTACAGATGCATATATGCCCAAAATGTTTGCAATTGAGATCAACCATGCTTTACACTGCGTCGAGGATAAAAATGAGATCACTTATATCTACCTATGCTGATTAAAGGGGAGGTAGCACGTTTTTTGCAAATTTTATTTTTTCAAATTTCCCATTTATAATGATAGTTTATGTCATTTATATTTACTTTAGAGGGTAAAACATATTTTTAAACAAACCAAATATCCGCAGTGGTAATAACGATGGATAAAGCAAAAATTGCATGGCGGCCATTTTATTGTGAACACAATTTATTATTTCGAATGACAAAAACGATTCCCATAGCTTTTCGGAACCATGTACACTCATTTTTCCGAAGACAGAAGGGTGTTTTACTATTGGTGACATTATTTTCGAAATACATTTCATCAACTTATTTCAGCAAAAAACGTGCTACTGCCCCTTTAACGTGTCTGCTAACGAGTTACACTTCGCTTCACTGTCTACATGCGGTACACTGTCGACCAAAAGAAACGCCTACTAGCCTATCAGATATCGTAAAAACTATAATGACTAGCAATATTATAGCATTACGAAGTTGCACCATTTCTGCATAATATATTTGAATTTCAGAAATTAATGTCACGAAAGAATTGCGATTGTTGAAATGAGAAAATAATAATTGTTCAGTTTTCGATCACTGCTTGGTCAGAAAATAAACATTTTAAAAAGATTTTCATACAATCACGAGCAACAATACAGACACGCATTCGCATTAAAGTGGTGATGATGCTACAGATGTACTTTGTTACGGTTCACAAGTGAATCAACCGAAAATAGCCGTCTTCAATGGGCGTGGTTTTCATGAATGTTATTGACTCGAATCACAGTTTTTCACGATTTCATATTAGTTATTGCTTCAGCATAACGTGGAGACCCCCATTAATTATATTTCAGAAAGTATTGCATCTTTCATTTTAAGAAAAATCTAGTTGGCCTTTCTTTTGGCCGACAGTGTAGTTTTTATTACTAATTACTTAAATTGTCTGAATTTTGGGGTCTGTGACTCGTTACCAGACACGTTAATCAGCATAGGTACAATGTAGATAAATCCGATCTCATATTTATCCTCGACTCGGTGTCCCTTTAAGAGCCAGGTTACCAACACATTACATGATGAGAAACACTGCACAGCATTAGCATGGTACAAGTAAAGTATGGTTTATGAAATGGGGTCTGGGAATTCAGCATTTATCAGTGGAAATATCCATTAATTGTGATGAAGTGACAATTACAGTGCTGTGCTATTTTGGTATTAAGCTATGCAATTCTTTACCACACAAAGAAGACTACAGTCATAGTTTCATCATATTCAACTTAAACTATCATGGTCCTCCAGCACTAGAAGCAGAATAGATTAACGTTTCTGTGTCTGTGTGAACATACAATGTAGTCATTAAAATACCTGAACAAATATATAATGATCTTACAACCTACTCGTTGTCAAATAAAAATTGAAATTACAAACCATTTCTTTTTCATTTTTGGTTTGGGATATAAAGTGTTTAAGTATAAAAAAGACTGATGTCGAGTTTTTCAGCTTTAGATTATGAATTACAAACTTTTTCACGTTTGAAATGTTTGTTGGGAAGCTCATGGTAATAACAATTCATTCATCAAGCAACTATTTTGTTGTTCTATGAAGGGTTTTCTCTTGATTAACATCAATAACAATCGTCAGTGTATTTATGAGAACTGTTTGAGAGGCATTCAAGAAGTTGGTGTGATGAAGAAGACAAACATTTTATGGATGATCAACTTCTTTATTAACAATAGCGACGTTTCGGTATAGATCCTTATACCGTTATCAATCATATGATAACATATAAGGATCTATACCGATCTATACATATGCTTGATAACGGTATAAGAATATATACCGAAAGGTCGCTATTGTTAATAAAGAAGTTGATCATCCATAAAATATGTGTCTTCTTTATTTATGAGAAGTAAACTGTTTAAGGTATGTTTTAAGAATAGAGGTTATTTTGGCAGGAAGTACTGATCAGAAATTAGTCTGTAATCAATCACCAATCATTCCACAAAAAACTCGTACAAGTTACATTCCATCATCAATAGCAGAACCAACTCCTAGCAAATACTCATGTCATTCCTGGAACGACTCCTACAGTCGCTAGCAGTGTCATCATAATGTTTAGTGACGTGACGTCACTTCTTGCAGGGCCTGCGATAATGTCTGTGTCAAATGATAAACGAGATACAAAATACACATTGATTTAACTATTGAAATTCATTTTCACATTGGTTTTGTCTTGATGATAACATTTTGTTCAGACTAAAAACTTAATATGTCAAACCATATACCATGACTTTTACGATGTCAGATGATTTCTCTTGTAAATTCCCTTGTTGTGTTCTGAGTTTTTGTTAAACTTTTAACAATTGCATCCTTTCAGGAACCTCTACTATGTGCAGTTGACGTTGAGTGCTAGATAATCCATCTACTTCATAAATGAGGGGTTAAAACATTTTCACTTGACAGAGTTTCCATTATGGATATGACTTTAAAGATCAATGACTATATTTCGTAACTTAAAAGCAATAGGATAAAGACACGACTCTCTAGATACCTCCTGGTTGCTGTAGCAACACATGAGCAGACAGAGACTAAATACGGCTTTGGTCAACTTCCCCCACTAGCAATTGCTAGTGATCGTGTTTATCTGCAGTTGTTCAAAGGTTTTAAAATATAATCTTTCCACTAGAGGCGGTGATATTTACAGAGTTGAGTATTAAGTAATTGATTAGGTTTTTATTGACGTGAACAGATTATTTCAACACTGAGTTAAGAAAAACTTTTTTGGTATTTGGGTCACCACATGCATTTAAAGGAACATTACGTGTTTTTCATGAAATTTTATTTAGATTTGAAACATATAAAACTATAAAATGTCCTTATTTTTGTCCAAATACTCTCATTCGACTTGCATATGTATCCCCTAACGTCAAATATATGACAATAACTTGTTTTCAATAAAACTCGAGCAGCAGCTAAATACACGATGAGAAGCTGAATTCATGTGGCCCATTTACTTGTATACCAGTTATATGTTCAATTCAACAGTACCAACCAATATATCCCCATGTCTGCAACCAATAACTTTTCAAAATAACGTTTGAACAATTGACGCGCGCCAACCGCGGAACATTGTCAGTTTTTTTTTATCATAATCACAACTAACTTAATAATGCAAGTATACTGGACAGATTGGCGCTAAAAGGGTATTTTTCGACAACAGTCATTACTTCTCGATAAAATAACACAATTGGTAACTTCTGACATATGTTACAATAACATACGGAGTGTCCCTTTAGGCACATAAGGGTTATTCATTCAGTTATGATTTATCAGTAAAAAAATTGACTAAGTGTAGCACCTTTTGAAAAGGGTATGTGTCATCTTTACTTTTTGAGGCGTAATGTTCCAGATTTTTTAATTAGATCACCCGAGGTATATTTCATCGGAGAAACTTTCTAGATACCTCCAGCGTCACGTATCAAGCTTTTTAATGTAATAAAATGTTCATAAAGAGATTCATGGTAAGTTGCTTTGTGAATATGTACTCTAATCAAAAGAGAAAATAAGAGCATAATGTGATGATTTCATGTCCAGCCATTTTAAAGAAGAATATTAGAGAAAAACTTAGTTATTATATGTTCACCAGAATTGTTTAAGACATCAAAAAGAGTATTAAAATACCACATTTTATGTAGAAACGGCGAAAAAACATTTTCGCTACGAGACGTTTTCTGGAAATCCCCGAGAGTTAATCAGGCTGGCAGCAGTCACGTGATTTGACGTCAAAGATGCTCTTATAGTCTTAGCTGAGGCCTAAGCAACAGTGCATTTCTCTACGTTCGTAGTACTATTATGGCTTCCTCGGATAGCGATGGCCGTCTTGATATTCAACCATCAGACATAAACAACATCCGTCCTTATCAGTATGAACCTATTATGAATGAAGATGTAGCTGAACATCAGTAATCAAGTGAAGATGAACGGCAGATGTCAATCCTGAGAGAGAGTTGGAAATACCGATTTATATGTTGAGATTGGCAAACTGTAACGTCTTATGCGGTGCATTATATAATAAATGTCTACATATAGCTAAATGGGTGGCAACAACGTATATATGAAAAGAGTTTATTAAAATCGGAAAAATACAAATTACACTTCCTTTATTCGTATATTACCGCCGAAGAAACCAGTTTTACGGGACAACATGTATCTTGATTCTCGATTATTCATATCATGTTTGCTATAAAAACGTATTGATATTAAATAATATTACTAGGATCCAATGTCCAAACCACTATTAAATTGTAATCAAAGACCTAAATCTAAATAAAAAGATCTACACTCAACCGCAAAAGAGACGTCACCATACAAAATACATGATAAACACCACTCAAACAGAGATACACTATGTCTTCAGAAGTCAACTAAACTAAATGTGTAACATTATCTGGTCATATTTCTGAGAAACACGTTTTTAGAAATCGTCGTTTTCGCATATCCTTAACTAGGCGAGATTGGAAACTGAGTCAACAACAACTTTATTGGCTTGCCCTATGACGTCCTAGAATAAAGACGCGTCAACAAATTTAAGTCTAAGAAGGTTAATTATGTCGATATTATCTTTTGCTTATTAAATTCTACATTTTATAAATTGTTTATTTAAATGCCAAACATTCTTGCCAAAAAACACTTTGAGAAAGCGATTTAAACAGCCCACGTGTATTAAAGCAGATATAAAGATAAAAGTATTATACTCTTATGTCTGAATTTGCGAGTCCCCTTTACAAAATTTCTTCCTATATTAAGCATTCAAACTCTACTTTCTCCCGACAGCAGATTTTTACACTGTTGAAGATGTGGTGACATTTCTTTTGCGGTTGAGTGTAAATAGCTAAATTGACAGTCGCTTAAACCGGATTTCCACGATAATAGGGAACTCATGAGAAGCCAGTAATAACTGGTTATCAAATGTATTCAGAAAGATAGAAGTATTAGCCGAATGTATCCTTACCAGAATCATGACCATTGATAGAACTGAGTATCTCACTCCAGATTATACAATAAATACTAATCTTTTTTGTTCTAGGGCTCATAAATACTGTGCGTATAGACGTCTGTCTCTGTCTAAAATCCTAAGTGTCACAAATGTGGACAGTTCATTCTATGTACTTAATTTATATGTATGAATAAAAATTATTCTAGATCGTTTCATTGTCTTGACTTATCTCAGGACTGAAGGCAGACTTTCATGTGAGAATGAGAAATGCAGTCACAAAATAATTTGGCTTTCTACATAACCCTTTTTGATGCTCTGCTTACTCAAAGCAGTACAAACATTATTACTCTGGTTGTGGATACATGATCAATAAATTCTTCTTTCTTTCCACTCCCTGATAAGTATTCAACTCCAATTTACCAAAACAAGACGTAACTCGTATCAGTCTCAATTTCTTGCTAATTTAAGTCTTGCAGCATTTCCATTACTTTTCTATGCTAGCTAATCTGAGCCAGTTGTGCATTTAAGGTACAGTGCTCCACTATTTTAGCATTGAAAAGTGAAGGAAATTCAGGAAAGACAGGAAAACATTGAAAACTGAACTGATTATAATAAATATTTACCATCAGAAATGTGTGTCATGTTATCATTCCACCAACCTTAGTTGTTAGTGTAAGTATTGCAAACAGACGGACATAAGATAAACCTACGCAACTGTATTCAAATGCAGACATGTGCTGTACATATATGTATGCACACTCTTGTAAACGTGACTGTGCAAAGCATAAATACATGGGCGGATCCCAAATGTGTGGATTGTAGTGAAATACTTACTTAACTGTATTCATACTTAAATGATAGAGAGGTAAAAACGACTTTGTAACACTGAATTAAGTAAGCATCTTAACATTCCACTCGTGTGACCATACAATAGTTTTCAAGCTTAATACCAACTCAGTGTTGGATGGAAAACTCGGTATGGGTTAAATGAGTCTGGACAATGCAATCATTGTAAATGATCTTACCATTTCGGTCTCTGAAGCATAATATAATAAGTAGCATTATCCAGCACTTACCATATCCCCTGTAGTGAAGCTTTTATACACTAGAAATGTCTGGGACGTCTTTGCTTAATTTACTAATGGATATATGTCTCAATGGACTCGCACAATGGTCCTTCTGCCATTTCTATTATCTCTCATAACATCTGCTGAAATTGTATTTATTTAGGTTGAAATGTTGAGCATTTTCAGGATTCTACAACACATTGTAGTTTTCGTTGTGTGATGTTTTTAACTTAGTACTGGAAAGTTTTAAGGTATCTTATTCCATTCAATGAGAACTTTATAAGGCTTGCTTCTACATTTACTATAAATTGATTAATCTCAATTGTTTACTTGTTTTCAAGCACGAATTTCTCACTTTCTAAACTCTCAACCTATCTGTTGAACTACATGGCTCTTCCAAGTCATCCATTAGCGGGACCCACTCTATCATTCCATGTTTGATTTAAACTTGAAGACGTTTTACAAGATACAAAAACACTTTTGATAGCACAAGTTGTTTCCGAAATGACGAGCAAATGGCCTCACATGGACATGCGGGTTTTTCCTGACATAACTATAAATGATATAAATGGCACTAAAGACCCTAGAACATGTCCTTATGTCTCTTATTTGTGAAGTCGACACTAACAATTTAACAAAGGAATGATGTTTTTTCATCAACCTTTTGAGGTGTAGAGATATAATTTACAAATTCATGGTATATTTAATTAACGGTAATAACCGTAATGACATCGCTTGAACAATAACAGCATTTCATTGTGAACATAGATAGAAAACAAAGACAACATGCATTTCAATCTTACTGCAGTGGAATGTTGTTGGAGAACAATACATCATTGCAACAAAGATTAGCAAATTTTGTGAATCCTGCTTTAGAATAGGCTATTTAGCTGTAATAATTATCAGTGACAACATTCATTGCAAAGTAAAAGAGCAGTCCTTCACTGTCGGCAGTGGTTCTAAGGAATTAGTAATCCTCACTTCAGTAAGTTTGGCCACAGAGTCAATAAATTTTCAATGTATAACCCAGTGGCCAGGGATAATTTAGTGATAACTATCCAATACTCAACATGTGATGAAACTTTTCAAATGAATTTAAATTTGGATTTTGTGATCTTGAACTTTGTGAACGAAGCATTTATCAAAAACTAGCAACCTTGGATTTAAATTCTGATTGGACAGTGTTAGGCCTTTGATATTTGACATGTGCATCAACAGTGATGAGGCGTTTCAAATGAGGTAAGAATGTTTTACTTGGTGGACCTTGACCTTTCCGTACGCTGCATTCTCCAAAACAGCAACATCGGAAAGTAGGACACCTTTGATTCTTAACCATGTTAAATGGGGTATACGTCTTCCATATTCTAATTACAAACTTAGCTTATATACGTGGGCATCATCTTGTTCTCTCTTATTTTCCCCATTGATTATCATGTTTTCAAACATACACCAACATCAGGCTTTTGATTTATGATATTGGATTTTATAGATTGTCTGATATTTATAACTTCTTTGAATAAGACATGATATGGCGTTTATATAGTGTATTGTCAAAATAAAACATGAACTTGAGGTTATTTTACCAAACTTAATTATATTTAAAGTGTGGGAACATTTAATCATTTTTAGAATACAATAATTCTCTAAAATACTAGTAGTTACATATGCAAGTGTTTATAAAGTGTATATATAATGTATATATTGATTATATGGCTGCTTGATGTTTTTATAGTGGAGATTAACTGTATAATCTATATCTGTATATCTATCTATATTAACTTTTCCCCACCGTCTTGATATAGCTTAAGATCTTGAAGAACGGGTCTGAAACGTACAATCAACCAGATATATTCATATTTCATTAGAATTTATTTTTCTTTGACTCTTTGATAAAAAAATTCATTGAAATATGAATTAAAATTTAAGAACAACGGTGCTTGAAGCTGTTGAGTTTTCATGATGCATTTGATCATAACTCCACGAACTGTTAACGCCTTATAAAATACGAAATATGATCTGGGATGTTAAATTTATTTAATTCCCTGATAATTGGGATGTAGCCACAATTACGATATCATGTCATGTTGCAACTACATATACATGTAGCTTCCGCAGCTCCTCACATTGGAAAGAGCTTGTCGTCACAGTTTCCATTGATTGTCTGGTTTTATAACAGAACGCGAGCCAGACACAAATATATAATTATTGTATTCTTTCCCACAAATACAACAATAACGTACTAAAGCTTTAGTACACATTTCACGTTAACATGTTTATGCAAACGTGTGATTAAGTGTGAATCTAGGAGGTTTTTTCAGCATTACCACTTAATGAATAATGGAAAACTTCAGTTCCCCGAAGTTCGGAGTTTGTTAGAAAGTACAGTCTGGTGTTTGAATGATCAACTTCTATTTTCACACAAGTATGCACTGTTCTCTAATAACGGAAC
This sequence comes from Gibbula magus, assembly GCA_936450465.1. Taxonomy (NCBI): domain Eukaryota; kingdom Metazoa; phylum Mollusca; class Gastropoda; order Trochida; family Trochidae; genus Gibbula; species Gibbula magus. Next base: position 51,982,717 of record OW388296.1, on the reverse strand, counting down.
AATAAATACATAAGTTACTTATTATTATTAATTCAACTTAAAATTTATACATGAAATACATCCTCCTAAAAAAATTTGAAAAAACACCCTGTTGCCCAATAATTAAGGACACATGATGAAATACTGCCGCGTTGACATAGCCCACGTTAAGCATAGTTTATGAAATGGGGTCTTTGGATGCTCAATTTATCAGACGAATTATCCGCTAATTGGAGTCACAGTGCCGTGCCATGTCGCCATTTAGCAAAGCAACTCTTCATCACTGCTGGAAACTTGTCATCGCAGACTCCTCAATAGTCGTAATAATCTAGCTGAGATACTGGGCGCACTGTTTGAGAAAATGCTCTCCAGACAAAAATATGTTATTATCCTTACACAAGATGGCCCTCTTTCACGCAGCAGCAGCAAAACGGATGATTGATGTGGATCTAGTGAATATACATGTATCCATAGAAGATTTGATTGAGTGTAAATTCATGTGTTTTCTATCTTCAAACCTAAGGAAGTTATGAAAATTTAAAGAGCGGAATGTTTACCTTGTTTTTGTGATATTGAGTTAAATACATAAAATAATGATTGATGTGTCTGGCTTTTTCAACTAAAGGTCATAAATAAGATACATCTTCCACCTTACTAACTAAGGCTCAGGAGTATCTGGTGAAATGCCAACTGTAATGTTCTACAAAATGACTTAGAGCGTCTTGTTAAAACAAGTTATCAATAGTATGTTTCGATTCGTTGTATCGATTAGATATTGATAATTGAATTATGAGTATGTCTGTCTCCGATTATAATACGGTGGCCGGATATGCCAAGCAACTACTTTAAGCAATCTTGTAACGATAGAATGTGATGTATTATGATGTATCTGTAGGTGTCACATATATCTCGTCAAAATGTGAAATGTCTTCAAGGCTCAAAATGTTTTTTCCGACATTTGCACTGCTGGAATGTCGTCATTAAAAGACTTCTTCAAATACATGTTAAGTCAATGTCTATAATCATTCAACATGTTTATTGACAGCATTTTACAGGCAGTATGTATACTATACTGACAGATTTTCCAAATATATTGGCTGAAAATAGACAGATTGACTGCAACGAATTACGCATACTAATTTAAAATTACGACAAATCCATATATTGACTGATTATAAACATTCGCTGTCATATATCTTCAGTTAGAAATGCAGACATTTCCCAGTATTTTCAAATACGTTACGAAACCCTTTACCATTCAAATGATTAATTCAGTGAAAGCCAGTCTTGAGTGTGCCACTTCATGTACGGACATTAGTTCGACTTTGTAGAGCATAGGCGATACTCATTCAATGAAAAGCATCTTAACTGAGTGCAGTTCTACTTAATGGAGAGACAGGCAGAGGTTTCCAATCTTTGTCAATGTTATATTATGCACCAACGATTGATCGTAGGGCTGGGATCGGTTAATGGCCAGGATGGACTGTCATTACAGTGGTCAAAGTTCGTACAAACACATGACCCAAACAGACAATCCTCTTGATGTAATATCGAACACAAAGAACATAGAACTTTATTATAACAATATTGTCGGTACCTTCTGTCAATGACATTTAAAAGTTGGTTAGATGAAGGAGAACGAGTTCTATGGACATACACCTTCTTTATTGTATTCTTCAGTGTAGATGCTAACGTCGTTTTCAAGCAAATGATGATAACAGTGTAAACATCTACACCGAAACGTCACACCCCTGCAATAAAGAAGTTGAATATCTATAGAACTCGTCTCCTATGTTATTGTATTCTACGCCATACATCAGGTGATATGCAAGAAAGGTAAAGCAGCCATATTTCATGACAATAGAAAGAAAGGGTTTCTTTAAAAGCACATTACATAGGCCATAGACTTGTGATATGAAAACAAAAAGGTGATGAAGACACAAATATATTGAACACCGGGATTCGCTATCCGTCAATTTGAGCATTATAACTCTTATGGACACTAAGTTATATACAGATTCAAGCTTCATGATGTTGTCAAAAATAATTGTTCAAGAGTATTAACTTAAGTGTCGAATAACATTTCATCCACCAAGGTGTAACAGTTTCCGAGAAAACGTGTCTCCAATGAACCATCATAGCTGTAGTTGTGACTAGGTTTAATAACAGATTGGAGGACAATAACTGCATCAAAAGGGAATTTTGGAACTGATTTTAAAACCTCATCAATAGTATAAACCTACGTATCAACACCTACATTTATTCACGTATATGCAATTGAAACAGTGTTCCAATGTGTGCATCACAATATTTATTCGCACCACGTGCAATATAACTGATTTAATGACCATCACTCACTGAAAATGTCATTCATCTAGGTTTAACAGTTCCCAAGAAAACGTCCCCCATTGAACACTATAGAATAAAGTCAAGTAGAAATGATTAAATAGTGAGGACAGAATGAACGAAATGGTAGCTATATGCCATGCTTACTGCGTAGCAGGGGTAGACTTAATTCATGTTGTACATCATGTCTTCCCACAGAGATTACTCTTTACCTCTTTTGGATATGTGCAATATTTACAATTTTCGCAAAAATCCAATCCAAACATCTTCAACCGAATATTACCTTGTAAACCATATGTGCACATCGCACAGATTAACAAACTCTAGTGATTTCGACAGTTACAGAATGTTCAGTGCACTCGCAGATTGCACAACTTACTTTTGCTGCAACAAGTAAGGATGCTGTATTGCATTGCTAGCACAGATTGTGCTCCAAAAGCACCGAGCTTATGCGTGAAGAACTGATTGGAGTTACCTCTGTGGGAAAAGAATGGTTGTAGATGAAATGTTTATAAAGTGATTGCCGTATGATATCATTTATATATGTTTGTATTTGAAACCCTAAAATATACATATTGCGAAACTGACATATTGTCCGGCATTGTTCTTTTTATTAAAAATGTATATTAAAGTGTACAGACATCAGTCAAATGGAATTTATTTTTTTAAGTTTTAGTCAACTCAAAGCATCATTGTCAAATGTGATTTAGATTTGTGTACACGAGTGTCAATCATATAAACAGTTGCTGCTCATCTGAACATACCTTACTTTTTTTTAATCATGTCAAATGTTGTGTAACATGAAACAATGTTTTAAAATTTTGCAAATGACACCCTTTCAAAAATTAAAATCATGCTTTCAAAAGATAATTTACCAATATGATATTTGTTCTAATATATACATCAATCAATAACCATGGAAACAAAAGGCGTATGTGCACAGGTCACTTTCGTCTAGCACCGATCGTTTCAGCATGAGTTGCAGTATTTCATAATTTATGACATCATACAATGACGTCATTCAATCCAAAGTAAAGCATATCACATAGAACGTATTTTATCAAGTACACTATCGTTTAGTGTTAACAAAGTCAAATTAGTATTGTAATTTCCAGTTTTTATTACATGCTGATTTTCCTAATTTCTTTGACAAGTGAATCATGATTTAATAGGACTGTGATACTGTATGATACTCTGTAACAACTCAATTTACAATATGGTCTTTAATCAGTATTTCACTTATATTGATATTGATTCAAGATGTCGATGATGAATGATGCGATTATCAACTAATATAAAGGTCTTCGATCTTGATAGGAAGAATGTTTGAAAAAGGGCTACGGATCATGTGATAAAAGATGAAAAAATCCATTGCCAGCTAATTAATCTGGTAAAATAATCCGAAATCATTTTATAAGGAGTGGAACATTTTAAAAGGTTTAGGACGTTGGAAACTGTATGTGCATGTTGGTTTAAGTAATACCTCTGTTGTGATATACTTACCCACTCGTTCAGAATAACAATAAAAGTATGTTTTTGTCAACACAGGCATATTAAAAAAAAGAAAAGAAGAGTTTATGTTAAATCTAATTTCTTTATTGTGAAAATACACAACGTTTATATAATCACCCCATTAACTCAAAACGTTGTGTGTCTTCACAATAATAAATTTGTCGAACAGCAAATATTGTTTTCTTATGATTTCCACTTCTAAATGCCCCTCAAAGACAGGAACCGTTTTCTTAGACATGTTTGTGCACAGGTTGTATTTCAAGGCTAAGCCAGCATAGAACAAATATATTATCTTGAGTATAGGATTAAGCATGTGTGGATTGGATGTGAATGTTCTCGTTAGAAAAGCTTAATTAAGAAGTTGTGCTTTAGTGATGCTTTCAATCCTTTGAATATTTGAATCATGTGAACTTATTTCTTTTCATCTTTCATAATTCTTATGTACATTTTGTGTACATTATACTCCAGGACGCATATTTTCGATCCTCTGTTAAGTGTCATACATTGACATTGGCTTACAACTATCTTAGTACTAAGAGGCTTTCAATCAACTTCAATGTTGCCACACCTTGCTGTAATTGTTTCAGTGAGGAAAGGAAATTAAAAATTCACTGAACCTCCGTTCCATACTTCAGTCAATATTTGTACAAGTCCGGGGCATGTGCCTTCTATTCATGGATAATGCTAGGTACTTACTCTTTTGTTCCATCAAAATGACATAAAGGAAATTTTACTATAAAAAAACAGTGTTCCGAATTAACATTACCTGTTTCACGGGACGAACATGTTATAAAAAGGGAAGTTTTTCTTCAGATGTTATCATTGATTGATTCAGTGTTATGCAATGCCGTGTCTCTTGTCTTATTCTGGGAAGTATGGGTCTGTTTGTGTCTTTCATCTTCTTTACTGGAATTCCACAAGAATGTTTTTTTATTACAATTGCTACAGGCAGATCAGTAAAGACTAAGGTTTATGCAACTGAAGAGAGAAACACAACTCTTCTAAGATTAGTCATCTTACAAGACATCGTTTCGAAGCAAAGCTGGACTTTGAGGGTTAAAAGAAGACAACTGATCAAACGGAGGAGAGGACAACCTTTGTTACTTGTTACAAATCATGTTGTCCAAGCATTATTTAATGACGACATCTTTAAAATTATATTGGATGAAGGACATCTTCAAAAGTATCTAGTTTTACTGCCATTATGAATAAAATGATTTCTGAACTTATGTTCAAAAAGACTTTGAGAGACAAACAGAGGAGAGGAAAACCCCCATGTGTTATTTGTTGTAAAGTTATTATCGAACATCTGTGTTGTCCACGAATTAGTTAATGATATCAATGATATATTCAGAAATTATACTTGACGAAGGACATATTTAAACCAATCTACATGTATTTGCACTGCCCTGATTAAGTATGATTTGAGTGATGAGAATGGACTTGCTGTGGGAAGGTTCAAGAATAATTATGCAGATAAGAAGATTAAAGATTCAACAGAGGAACACTGCCAAGCAAAGGTCATAGCATTTTGATTTATCAATAAATGTCATTATTATAATTATGTGAAGTGTTTAATATGTGGTTTGATAAAGAACAACACATCACCAGATTCCTTTTGATTTATTTGATAGTTGCTATGTTATAATGTTTAACATATATTATTTTTTAAATCTTGTTAATTATTTTCAAAAAATCACTTTACACAACTCAAATCCTTGTGACAAGCTAGGTATACATTAGCTTGGTGGCATTTATCGGTGCTTATGATGTATCTCAATCCCTTTCCAAATATAAGAATTGTGTTGAATAACATTTCCTAGAGACAACTAAGGAATGAGTTACTGCCCATAGGCTGTTGGTAGCGCATTAGCAGACTGATAATGCATAAGAGCTCTGTTTGGTGACATTGTGAGTGATAGTGTCTCTCCCCGAGTGTTCAGGACTATGAACACAAAACTGTTTGACGAGATTCGTTTGGCGTGTCCAGAGAGAAGTACGAGTTTTTCATTCTGCAACTTGAGTTGAGTATGCTGTTCCATATGCGTGACCAGGTTAAAACAGAATGAATAGCAGGTAGCAGAGTTAATCATATAGGGACAATACTTCCCCATTTCTTGATTTCACTACAAGTATCTCATTTCTGGGAATATGTGATTTATAATATGTATGTGTCATCAAAAGTATATTCATATTGAGAGAGGTGGGGTGATTTTGGTTTTAACGTCACTTCCAAGAATACTTCCTGGCTGCTAGTGCTATTGCAGGGAAAAAGCTCGCAACACCACGGTGACTATGCATTGCAGTGAGCATCGGCTGGAACTAGCTAACCATCGGTGTTACTGAACTGAAACTCTGTGTAGCATTGCTTTACTGCATGTAGAACAGTTTTGAAACACAGACAAAGTTGTCGAGCCGCTGGTTGGATTTGAACCCTAGACCTCTTGATCTGAAGCCAAAGCTAAAGTACACTTGTACAATTGAAATTTTATGTTAATACTTTGCCTCATACAATATATCCATATGGCGCATAGCCTGGATAATATATCACATTTGTGAACGTTTTTCCCTCCTTGACAAATTGATGAGACAATGCTATTTGTTTAACTGAGAATCATTTATAATCAATCAATCAGTAAATGTAGTGAAATGTTAACAGTGACTGGAACTGATATTCTGGATACTCAGAAATTAGGTCTTTAATTTCTAAAAGAATTAAAACATATTTTTATGGGACTGACATTTTGACAATTTAAGATTGTCTTTTAAAAGTAGTTTCTTTAAATTGTTGAATCTATATTTAATGTTCTTCATGCATATAGATCCAGGATATGGCTGTTCAAATCAGTAACCAAATGTGGTGAATTTCTAATTAATAGGGAAACTGAAAAAGTGCCAAATACCATTAAATACCATATGAAATTCTATAATTCTTCACCGAAAATTGTCAAAGATTAACAATTATAAAAATCCACTGGGACTACTCGGTATATTTTAAACTAATATGTAAATAATCTCGTTTTGATTGTATGAATAAAACGGTTTTTAGAACTGCAACGCATTTGGTAGATAATTTGCTATTATAAATAAGAATAAGACTTTGAATGTTGGAATGTCCTCTAAACATAAACAATTTAGACACGTATTCACTCCAGTGTGCACAATTAGTCGTGAGCAGGTGGGTTAAATCTATAAATAAAACAAGTTCTTTATGGAAAAAAGCTTTGTAGCAACTTTTGCTTCAGTAATCACTCTTCTGTGAAATCTCTTAACATTTGTTGTCATTAATTCCCTATATGTACCTGTATGTGTATAAGTTTAGATATATTTATAGACAATGACTTTTATTAATGTATACCAGGCAATATTGAATTCATGAAAGTTCTTTTCATTCCCCAGTCAATAACACATACTATGTTGGGTCATGTAAATCCTGTTCTTGGAAACAATTTGTAATTATGTTATATTCGACAAGACGGGCATCAAAGACATTTTCAATCAAGAAACAATATTCGAAATTGACATTTCCTCTTCTTTTGGGACATCCTCAGACGAATGGGTCACAAAAAGGGAAGTTTTCCCTTATATGTGGTTATTGGTTCAGTCGATGTTGTGCAACGTTCATGTTTTTCTACTTATTCTGGGAAGTTTCGATCTGATTGTGTCTTTCATCCTTTCTTGAAATTGTATAAGAGCATCGTTTTTATTACAATTGCAAAAGGCAGACAAGAACAGTCCATTTAAATTCATTGTAAAAACATTTTTGATGCAAGATAACATGACGTAAAACGACATATTTCGAAGCTGATCAGGAATGTGTTTGATAAAGAAAGTGTTTCCACTAGAATTAAATTATTAACCATGTAGGTCTTTGACGACCTCAATTTCCCTAAGTACTACCGTGTTATCAATCCATGACTTAAAACGATTATGACATCACGCCAATCGGCCACAGGAGATGATGTTACACACTGTGTCATGTTATATATGTCATTATCAACATTCGGGAAGTAAAGACATATCAATTCTAAATTGTATTGTAAAAAGTCTTTTTTAATAGCATTACAGTGTACACATGAGGAAAAGGTCAGAAACATATGTGATTTATTCTGTTAATTAACAACTAAAGTGAGAAAAACCTATTGAAAACGATTCTTAAAACGATTATATGATATAATGCTCAAAACTAGATTTCAATTGGAACAGAAACGCAACGTTTATTAAAAGGGGTCTGGTTTATATAAACTTGTCATTTAAATTACTAATTGGGATGATGCCCCAATTATATATTCGTGGCATGTAGCAATAAACCTCTGTAGGTCATTGTGCAAGGAACCTCTCATTGAAGTTTGGTTATATTCAGCTTAATTTACCGTGGTTCAAAACGGTCTTCTCACACAGTAACAGACTAGCATAATAAATGGAAAAGCAAGTGGCTTTCTAGCTCATCAGGCCAAAAATACAATTTATAAAACACATTGACCAAGGTATATGTTGTCAGCGTTTTACATCTTTTGTTCTTGAAAAGAAAACAGTAAATATTTCGGTCTTAAGCTCTGCGTTCTAAAGAAGAAGACAACAATAGGTCTAATGGCACGACCCAAGAGGCATCATATACATTCATTACAACATTGCAACTTTCCAGTGCCAGTGACTTTTGAGAAGAACATGAAAATAGGTATTTAGGTCATGACGCCTGTACGTGGTTCTCATTAGAGGTCTCAAATTCACCAAATCTACAATTTATAGTCCCTACTGCTTTAGAAATCAGCACGCAAGATTTCAGCTCTCTAGAGCAATGGTTTATTGAGAGGATGTTGAAATAGCGAAAAGTGTACAGACGCTGGACGGACTTACGCCGGATACCAAATCATGCGTAGAATAGTCCCTTTACTATATATATTTATATATAACATTAATGAAAACCTACAGGTTGAAAACCAAAAGTGATTGAATTAAACATATTGACAGATGCATATACATTTGCTTCAACATGTTTACAGTTGAGATCAACCATGCTTTAAGAACAAGGCTACAAATACATTAAATAAGTAAAATCACTGCTCAGCATTGGCATGTCCAGCCGCCTTAGTAAAGTATGGTTTATGAAATTGGGTCTGGGAATGCAAAATTTATTAGTGAAAATATCAACTAATTGAGATGAAGTGACAATTACAGTGCTGTGTTATTTTGCCATTGCCATGCAACTGTTTACCGCTCAAACAAGCTTGTTAATTCTAGGTTATAAATGACAAACTTTTTCGCTTTTGAGTTACAAGTTGATCCAAGTCTTTCATATGTTGAAATGTGTGTTACGAAGCTCGTGGTTATAACGATTTATTTTTTCAGCAACTATTTTGTTTTCCTCTGAGAAAAATTGTTCTTGATAAAACCTGACATCAATAACAATCTTCAGTATATCGTTAGAACATGTAGTTGTCGTTTATTTTATCCTGGCACAATCCTACAGTCGCTAGCAGTGTCATCATAATGGTTAAGTGACGTGACATAATGTCAGTGTCAGATGATAAACTAGATACAAAATTAATACACATTGATTAAAGTAACTATTGAAAGTTTCAGTTTCACATTGGTTTTGTCTTAATGATAAGATTATGTTCTGACTAAAATCGCAATATATCAAACCATATACCACAAATTTTACGACGTGTTCATCGTCAGATAAATTTTCCTGTAAATTCCTTTGAGCTTTTGCTATATAACAATTGCATCCTTGCAGGGAATCGTACTCTGTGCAGTTGACGTTGAGTGCTATATAACCCTTCTACTTCTAATCATAAGTGAGCGATAAAACACTTTTCACTTGCCAGATTTCCCATTACTGAAATGACTTTAAACATCAATGACAATATCTTAAAAAATAGGCCGAAGACATAAATAAGAAGAAATGATCCTCTTGATACCTGCTGGTGGATGGTAGCGACACATTAGCAGACACAGACTGAATAAGATTTAGTCAACTCCACCCCCTGGGAAAGTTTGGCTTTGGTTTGAAGCAATTGCTAGTGATTGTGTTTACTTGCAGGGGTTCAAAGTTTCTGAAACATACTTGTTCGACTTTAGACAGTGATATTTACAGCGTTTAGCATTAAGTAATTGATTAGATATTTATTGACGTGAACACATTATTTAAACTCTGGTTAAGAAAAACGTCAAGGACGATTTTGGATTCAAAATGTCACCACATGCATTAACGCATATAACGATTATTCATTCACTTATTATTTATTTAGTTAAAAAATACTAACTGTAGTACCCTTTGAAACTGGTAAAGTAATGATGTGTCATCGTTAGTTCTTTGGTATCACCCGAGGTATATTTCATCATCTCGTATCAAGTGTTTTAATGAATTAATATGTTCTTAACAAGACCCAATGTGGTAATTCTGAGAACAAGTAAGATTAATAAGAGAGCAAAATAAGAAGATAATGATATTAAGAGTATGATGATTTCATGTTTAGCCATATTAAGCCAGATTAAGTGACACATCAATCATATTAGTGAAATCGTTATGTTTTCGAAGCTCACTAAAATAGCTGGTGTGATGTGCAATGGCAATCTGCCATTTCGGCACCTTCTTAAAAAATGCCCAGATCAAAAATGTAATGTTGATTAAGAGTGTGGCTGTATTAACAATGTCAATATAATCTCAGTTCAAGTAGCACTAAATGTCTTTTATGACTAAGTTAATGAGTTCATTGCAATAATTAACAAAAGTTGTACAGATGGAAAACAGGGTATAATCACTGAGTAAGAGTGCCAGTTGTTTACATTGTCTTAAGTGTTATCTTCTCTTTAACCTCGAAGAGCACTAGCAAAAGTTCAATGTGGTTTTGATGTTTTCAAATCCAATTAAACACAGTACCAAGATAGGGTCTATTGCCATGTGCCAATTCTATGTGAAAATGTCTATTCTATAATGACAGTGTAGGAAACTTACCTGAAAATATGACCAGACACTCGGGCTGGCAACTTTGAAAACTTACCAGCCCTTCTCAAAAGCTGCCAGTCCTACCTGGGGTCACATTTCAGCTCAGCAATGATTATAAAAATATCAGGGATAAACGAGGGCTTATACCTTATATATGAATATCCTTACTGTTTCTTTATTTGTCGGTTTTTGAAGTGGAAAATAACGGAAACAGATCCATGTCATTTGTATATCAATTGACGAAGAAATTGTTACTGACTTTTTTCAATCAAGTCAATTTAACACTAGTACCGTTGGGAGTAACGTCACATGCTCACTGTGCATTTCGTTGTCACAACTTGCAGTGAACACTCGAAACTATCAAGTCAATAATTCCATGTCGACAGACAGGTAATGGAGAATTATCAATATCTAAACGTACATACTACATCCCCTCCCATACATATATATGAAATGATTAGTGGACGGGATATCCTGATCTACATTGTATATACGTTTAAATATTGATTACCCTCTATTACCAATGCAGGGTCAAAATATAAAAAACTTCATAACTTTGTAATTTAATTAAAATTATATATACTGACGTAAGGCATATATTTCGCAATATCTGTCTTCTATTCCCACATTAATACGTGAAATGAATGTTGTGTTTACAATAAAAACCAGTCATTTCTTCCATTGCATGCCATGGTATACACATACCATTTAATATTTTCATTATTCCTGTTTAATTTGGTACGTTTTTCAGATTTAATTCATCCTTAACTAATAAATTACCAAATTTCGATTAATATATGGCTCAAAGAAAGTAAACTTGTAGCTTTACTTACACAATTTCTGAGGCAATGCAATATCAAAAACACAGTATAAGTGGAAGATTCTTTCCTAGAAACTGAAGTGAGATTTGCATCGCACCCCTGTTTGATTTCATGTGTATTTAAATGACCAATTAGCTGAATCAACGAGTTTTGTTATTATCATTCTAGTCATCCACATTCAGCAACAACAGCTGAAATAAATTCCAAACTTTACATGGTGAAAGCCCTTACTATGAAATAGCGACGACACGCTTTTGGCTCCAATCGCCCCAGATATTAAAGGTCCAGTTCGAATTTAAATTCGATTTTTGATTGGAGAAAACGTTTGTAACTTTTTAAATAGATTCACAATAACAATGGGTGCAAGAATATACATCACAGCAAAGTCAAAAGTAATATGTTTCAACGCCATTTTGATATTTTAAAACTTTTCCAAGTTTTTCAACCCCACGCATTTTTCAGGAAACACTACTCTCAAGACATTTGTGTATGTATATACAACACTTGTTGTAGCTTTTGAATTTAAACAAAAATATTGACAACCTTCTTATACATGTACTTTTTTCACAGTGACCTTTCAAGTCTGGTAACATTGAACATTTTATCAACTTTTAAGCGAATAACTAAAAAACCTTGTGAGTTACAATTGCATGATTATATATATATACTAGATAATATGTTATGTGTATAAGAATCAGTAATAAAATCAATCTCTAACAGTCATTTCCGGTCATGAGAAAGGGTCCAGAATTACAGAAAATATGGTTTTAGATTAACAATGGGAAAATATTCAAAATCCACATAGAGACTTGAACATATTTTTAAAGATGTGCAATGAAAATGCAACCAATATGGTTTAGCAGTCATTTTTTATTTACAATTGTTCGATTTGGACGATTTTGTCAATAATCTTAGAGACATGTTAGATACTTTTTTTTAATAAGATGCGCAATAATATTGGAAACATATCTTACTTCATTATATATTTCAAATAATTAAATCATTTATGCCCTGAATCCGTTATGCGACTATATTTTTATGTTACGTTTTTGACGTCAACACAGCTGTCCACCTTATTATTTTGACCAATATTATTGCCATCAATTTTAAACAAAATTGGACATAATTAATACACTTGACTCGCTTCCCAACCAATAAATCAACTATATTCACCTAAATGGTTTGTTTCAATAACAGACATTAATTTGACTCATATCAGAAATGATTACAGGTAAAATATCAGCCCGACCATCGGGCTGGTAAGTTTTAAATTTGACCAGCCCCCATCAAAATTAGCCCGCCACGGGCGTTCGGGCGGGCAGTCGTTTCCTACACTGATAATGATGTACTAATCAAATATATATCATCAGAAATATGTGTCATGCTATCATTCCACCAACCTTAATGTTTTTTGTGAAAGTATTACCTAAACAAAGCAAACAGGTGAACATGAACCTCCGCATCTGTTTCAAATGCAGACATGCACGTGCATATATTTACGACCCAAAATAACCATGGACGGTTCCAAATTGTCTGCATTGAGGTGAAATCCTTAATTAACTCTCAAAATACTTATGTGTTAGAGAGATAAAAAAAAAACACTTTATAACACTGAATTGAATTAAATAACGTGTAAGCATTTCCATTTTCCATTTGTATGACCGAACAATAGGTGCAATGTTGAGCATTTTCTGTTATGAGATGTTTTCAAATGACACAAAAAGATGACTCAAACGGTTTAACGTGCTTCATTTTATTCCAGCAAAAGTTTATTACGTTTGCAACTACATTTACAATAAATTCATTATCTCAACTGCATACACGTACATGTTTTCAAGCAACAACAAATATTTGTCTCTTTAATCTAAACCTTTCTGTTTGTCCTAAATCGGTACAGTATATCAACTTTATTATCTATTGAACTGCTTGGCTCCAAGTCTTCCATCAGAGGGACCCTCTCTATCATGTCATGTTTGATTTAAACTTAAAGACGTTTAAGCAGAAACAAAATTACACATTAGCCCAAAAAGTGTCTCCGAAAAAGACAAGACAATGGTCTCGCTTTGACAGGCACTTTTTTCTTGACATGACGATACATGACACAAATGACATGATAAACATGACCTACTATACCTAGGCAGAGTGTTAATCCAACCTTAACACAGACGAAATTTCGAAAAGAAGAGCAGGGATGGTAAAATCCCTACTCAAGAGCAGTCACTCACTCAGTCAAGGCCATGATCCTTCACTCTCCGAACAGGCCTAAATGGAGACAAAAACAGACAAAAGGGGTGAGGTTGGACGAGACTAGAACGTAGGTCTAGTCAACAGGTAAATATGAATAATTATGTTTAATAAAAAAAACGTAACATTATTTAAATATCTATCTGTTGACTAGACCTAATATGCCTAGAAATCCACTGAACAGAGGCAGGTCATTGTATACAGGGAAGGGCGAGACGAGAGTCTAGCCCTGAGTGTAAGTTAAACTATAAGTCCTCTCCCACACTGGTGGAGATAAGGTAAAGCCCGGGAGACACTACCTGCTAAGCGAATCGAAGAGACAGCCCAGCCACTCATGCTTCCAGATAACACAAACCCCAAGACCCGCACGGGGAGGGGGGAACAAAACAGAAGCAATAAAGCACACATAAAATTCAACGATCCAAAGTCATCAAACGAAGGCATCAGAGAAACAAGTTCACCTTCCTTAGAGGACTGTCCCCTCCAAGGTCTGGAGCGGGGCACAACCCTGCACACCCATTCTTCAAAAAACATCGAAATCAGGGATTAATTGGCGAACACTTTCTGCCACGACACCCAAGACAGCGAAGCAGCAATGCAAAGCAATCGTGGCAGCCTACTCGGATCTCATGAGGACAGGAGTGAGACCGAGGAATGCCTAGCGCTCGTTGTCTTACTCCTATGATCTCTTCGGGGAGAGATAAGGCGAAAGACTAGCCCTGAATGTAAGCTAACCTATGAACTCCCCAACGCCCTAAAGGTGTAACAGAAACAACAAAACACAAAACAACAAGAGAATGAGGCAAGGACCCAACGTCTGCCATCTCCAATGTTTGCGTGAGCATTCGTTGTACACCTCAAGGCTCCAGCCAGACACAAAGAGTACATCCCGCCTCCACAGGTTCTACCCGCGAATTTGGAGATAAACCAAGAAGAGCCAATTCCACACTGGTGGAGATAAGGTAAAGCCCGGGAGACACTACCTGCTAAGCGAATCGAAGAGACAGCCCAGCCACTCATGCTTCCAGATAACACAAACCCCAAGACCCGCACGGGGAGGGGGGAACAAAACAGAAGCAATAAAGCACACATAAAATTCAACGATCCAAAGTCATCAAACGAAGGCATCAGAGAAACAAGTTCACCTTCCTTAGAGGACTGTCCCCTCCAAGGTCTGGAGCGGGGCACAACCCTGCACACCCATTCTTCAAAAAACATCTGGCAGGGATTAATTGGCGAACACTTTCTGCCACGACACCCAAGACAGCGAAGCAGCAATGCAAAGCAATCGTGGCAGCCTACTCGGATCTCATGAGGACAGGAGTGAGACCGAGGAATGCCTAGCGCTCGTTGTCTTACTCCTATGATCTCTTCGGGGAGAGATAAGGCGAAAGACTAGCCCTGAATGTAAGCTAACCTATGAACTCCCCAACGCCCTAAAGGTGTAACAGAAACAACAAAACACAAAACAACAAGAGAATGAGGCAAGGACCCAACGTCTGCCATCTCCAATGTTTGCGTGAGCATTCGTTGTACACCTCAAGGCTCCAGCCAGACACAAAGAGTACATCCCGCCTCCACAGGTTCTACCCGCGAATTTGGAGATAAACCAAGAAGAGCCAATTCCACGTCCCTGACCACAAAACGAAGAAAGCCTGCCTTAAGCCAATTGGTCTCAAGAGACCCAGTCTGCGAAGGCCATGGTCAACCAAAAGATGACCCTGCTGGTGAGAGGGAGGAGGGTAATGTTGTCTAGCAGTTTATACACAGAGTACCACAGTTAGGTCACATTCAACCAAGCCCATCAGGGAGTCCCGACTGTAGAACACTCGCGGATTTAGCTGCCACTGTGTCGGAGGAGGTACATCGGGACCAGACAGAGCGTTAACGTTGGCCAAAACGTTCTCGGCGATTTGAAGTTGCACCCCACAAATGTGCAGCTCCGCGTCGTTCACCATCTCGACAAGTCGGAATGAGGAGAGACTCGGCCCTGGTTGTTGATCGAACCATGCAGCAGTTGTCAGACCAGACAAGCAATCGCTAGCCTTGTATACAGACCTGCCCATGCTGAACAACGAGGCGGATCACAGGCTCTGCGAGGACGAGGATGAGCAATCCCCTCTCTAATTGGGCCCAAATCCCTGCTTGTTGATCAAAATTTGCACCCCATCCCTGACTGGGAGAGTCAGTTCGGAGAACCGTCGCGGGGTGAAAACACTGTGACCATCTGGTAGGAAGACTGACACGAGTGCTATAGGCTGGTGTCAGGAGGCCTGGACGACGGTAACCAAGGGGATCAACCGCTGGGGATGAGTGGCGGACCTCTAACCGGCGGCCCTAGACACCAGAGATCTCATTATCAAAATTATATGCCTGCTGGGGGAGTACGACGTCAACCTCAGCATCCTGGCATGTATGTCCAAGAGGTGAGAATTTCCATAAAGCTTTGAGTCGCAAGACAAGGCAGCACGCTTAGCCATGTACACTTGGTCCCTTAGTGTTCTACTTACCAGGCGCGGATGTCAGTGGATGAGAGTGCCTTCATCGCACATTGGCTTACATTCCCTGCATAGAAAAAGTGGATTTCCGGCATCCACAGTTGGTGTAAAAGTCTATGAACATGGCGTAGACGGGCGAATGGCAAAAGCTTAAGTCAAGAGACGAGAGTCATATACTAACGAACAGTGTAAGGCGACTCACCAACAGAAGAAGACAACTCGTTCAACGAGAGCTTAGGGAACGCTCTAGCGAGAGTCAACCAATAGCGACAGTCTTAAACTAACGGAGGTCGGAAGGCCAGTCACTGATGAGACGAACAACAGCTCACCAAGTTAGAGACAGATACAACCCGTTATAGCGAGAACAGTCTGATGGCAAAAGTCATAAGACAAACCACTAACGGAGAAAGCCATCCAATAGCAAAAGCCGGAAGCTATCTGAGGGCAAAGGACTACTCACTAGTGAAAGATGAAGACAAATACTGCGCACAGGACAACCGAAACACGCTAAATGAGAGGAGACTTAAATCAACTCACTAAAAGCAAGAGACGGATGAACCATGCTAAATTGAATGTTGTCCGATATCGAACTCGAAAGCTATCAGAAGGCAAGGAGCAACTCACTGGAGAGGGGTGTATGTCGGAATGAGTGAGACGTAGACACAACAGCCGACACCTAGACGAGTAAATGACTTGAGCAGCCCGAGCACTTGCTTTAGTAAGCTCCGTCTGATAGCAAATGTCATATAACAATTTACTAATGGAGGTTGTAAATGCGCTATAGTGATATCAGTCTGATAGCTAGTGTCAGAAGCTAACAAAGGACGGGCGCTACTCAAAAAGAAAGACAAAGGTGGTTCCCCAAGTGAGAGACTAATGCAACTCGTTATAGCGAGATCACTCCAATAACGAATGTGAAATGACAACTCACTAGAGGAGGATGTAGATGTGCTATAACGAAAGCCGTCTGATAGCAAATGTCGGAAGTTATCGAAGGATGATGGGTGACTCACAATTTTCATAACTTAGGGATTTTACCATCTCTGCTCTTCTTTTCGAAGTTTCGTCTGTGTTAAGGTTGGATTAGCTGCCTGCCTGAGGAGGCAAGACATGGTAGCTCTATTCAAAAGATAGATATTTGAATAATGTATATATATACATTTGTTATTATGATTCTGAATGTTGAAATATTACATCTAGTCCTATATGTTACGTTCATAATTTGCATAATTTGCTAACTTGGTAATGCCCATATAATAACTGACAATACGTGTCAAAGTTTAGGCCTTATTTGTAAAAGAAGTTGGTATTATCTACTGTGTTTGCTGAAGTTTGAATTTAAATTTCTATCATTTATTATGCTTACTTCAATATTTATTAACCTTTACTCAAACTGACTATCGGTCAATATTAACTTTATTATCTAAGACACAAGATGTAATAATTAGACATTTACACACAGAATCCAATATTCATTCATCACACATCTTCATAGTAATGTTCAAATTACTCTAAGTTAGATTGCAGTTTATAAATAACTCAATAGACAAAGCTATTTATTGCTAGAAATGCTTTGAATGGTTTGTACAATAGTTTCCAGGTTACAGGAGAGTTCTCATCAACTGCATCATTACAACAATCATGATCTGCTGAATTTCTCATCACTTTCACGTGTCATGGCAGCTCTGTGATTATCCTGTGCTTACAAATACTGCATTAATCATAAAAGACTATAGTATTTCTCATATTATTGTCAACAGAATGCGGAAAGGGATATCTGAATTTAGTTAAAGACAATAAACAACTTTCAGCAACAAACATTGATGGAGTTATCTCACTTGTTAGTTTAAAAAAACTCCTTGTAAATTAAATTTGGTTATGAAATATTTGCATTTTATGATGGAAATTGTCTTATTACAGTATCAAGATGTTTTTCTTTTCGCTAAATATTTCAAAACTATGCTTGTCTCCAAGGGCCATTTTCAAATGTCAAAATTGCATAATCGGTCATTTTCAAACCATCATATCTTTAAAATTATTTGAGCTAGCATACCCAAATTTACAAAATGTGTTGTCCATATATAGATGTTAGTATATGAAAGATTTGAAGTTATGAAGGTAAATAAACAAATTGCGAATTGATGAAATAGCTGTCACGAGCTTTCAAATCCTTGCCCATTGCTATATAATGTATATTATGTCTATATGACTGGTTGATGTTTTTAAACTGGAGATATATTAGATGCAATTTATATATTTCCCTCGGGATAATAAAACAATATATTATCTTGAATTTGTTTCATTTTTCCCACCGGCATGACATTTATTTGTCATAGTAATCTATGTATATCTGTATATCGGCTGTGTCGATAGTTTCAGATATTGAAGAACGGGTACAATCAACCAGATATATTCATATTCTGGAATCATTAGAATTTATTTTCCTTTGAATCTTTGATTAAAATTACATGGAAATATGAATTCAAATTTAATAACAATGGTGCTTAAAGCTGTTGAGAATGTTCATGATGCATTGATCATATTTCTTATAACTGTTAAGGCCTTATATATTTGCGAAATGGGTTTTCGGATGTTAAATGTATTTATAGAGTTCAACTGAACTTCTATTTTGACACAAATATGCCGTTTTCTCTTATACCGGAATACTGAATGCATAAGTTACTTAAAGTTGGATAGTATTAATTCAACTTAAACTTATAAATGAAATACATTTAACCAAAAATATTAACAATTGGGTACAATTCTTTAAAAATCCGCCCAGTTACCCAATGATTAAGGACACATGATGAAATACTGCCGCGTTGACATGGTCCACGTTAAGCATAGTTTATGAAATGGGGTCTTGGGATGCACAATTTATCAGACGAATTACCCGCTAATTGGATTCACAGTGCCGTGCCATGTCGCCATTTAGCAAAGCAACTCTTCATCACTGCTGGAAGCTTGTCATCGCAGACTCCTCAACAGTCTTAATAATTTAGCTCGAGAAACCGCGGCGCACTGTTAAAAAAAATGCTCTCCAGACAAAAATATGTTATTATCCTTACATGAGATGGCCCTCTTGCACGCAGCAGCAGCAAAACGAATGATAAATGCGGCGGCTCCAGTGAATATATTCATATAACATTTGATTGAGTGTAAATTCATGAGTTTTCTATTTTCCAAACTAAAGAAGTAATGAAAGTTGACAGAATAAAATGTTCTCATTCTTTCTGTAATATTGAGTTAAATACATAAAATAAAGATTGATGTGTCTGGCCTTTTCAACTAAAGATCATAAATAAGTAAATAATAACTTTTCAACCTTACTGAACCAAGTCTCAAGTCTGGTGAAATGCCAAATGCAATGTTCGTGCATAAAGCAATGTTGAATTACAAAATGACCTAGACCGTCTTGTTAAAACCAGTTATCAATATTATCATTCGTTGTATCGATTAGATATTGATTATTTACATTCAAATACGTTACGAAACCGCATTACATTCAAATGCCGGTAATTAATTCCGTAAAATCGAGGCGTGAATGTGCAATTTCATGTATAGGAATAATCTCGACGTTGTAGAGCATAGACAATACTCAGTCAGTGAAAACCATCTTGCCTGGGTGCAGTTCCACTAAGCGGAGATACAGATGGATCTTACCAAATTGTGTCAATCTTAAAATATGCACTAACGATTGATCATATCATTCTTTATTCCAGTACTGAAGAGGCCACAGGCCTTAAGTACATTTCATATATTCAACATTACCTAGGAACCTTCATTGCCTCTAAGTTAAACTGGAAGTCTATCACTGAAACTTTGTATAACAAATGCCAGCAGCGTCTTCATCTCATGCGCAAACTCAGATCTTTCAATGTTAACCAGTCTGTCATGTCTTCTTTTTATGTAGCATTTATCCCAAGCATTTAACGTTTTCATTTCATTGTTGGTACGGGTCTCTCTCAGTTCATCTGAAATCTAAAGTGAACAAAATTGTTAACATTGCATGTAACATCGCTGGGGTCAAATTTGAATGTTTAACAGAAATATATGAGCGGCAAATCTTAAATCAAGCTGGTAAAATCATATCTGATCCAACTCATTATTTACATTCGGAATATAACATCCTCCCTTCAGGCCGCCGCTACAAAGTTCCAGTTTTGAAAACTAAGAGAGCCCGTACGTCATTTGTACCAAACACAATATCTTAAAGTTATATATCAATAGAATGATATGATGTATTTTTATCCCTGTTTGTTTGTTTTGGCTCTGTTGATGTAAAGCAAATTCCCGAAAAGGCAATAAAGTATTATTATTATTATTATTATTATTATTATTATTATTATCATTGCTTGGTGAAGAAACACTGCAACTTTTGACATCACATTTACATTTAAACAATTCAATAAAGAAGATGTTTTGTAAATGATGAATGGACAAAGTAGAATTCTTTAATATACTTTTACGTATAGTATCATATGCTGGACACACAAGATGAAAATGATTGATCGTAGGGCTAGGATCTGTCAATGGCCAGGATGGACTGTCATTACAATGGTCAAATGGTACAAAGACATGAACCTCATGGACACTCCCCTAGCTGTAATTGCGAGCACATAAAGGAAATAAATAGTTTTTGTAACACTATTGTCTCTACCATGTAGCCTCGAGAATCTGTAATCTTTTGTATTCTACGTCACAAATCACGTGATTACGCATGAGAGGTAAATCAGTTAAATTACATCACATTTATTCACGTCAATAGAAAAGAATGTTTCATTGAATCAAAGTTACATAGCATTGTCTTGGTATTATTATTTTTTAAAAAAAAGATTAGAAAGTGAGCGTAACATGTAACCTTGAGTCCGCAAGTCGCTATATGCGTCGATTTGAGCATTATAGCTCTTATTGGCACTAAGTTTTATACAGACTCAAGCGTCATGATTTTGTCGAAAATAATTGTTCAAGAGTATCAACGTAAGTTGCACATAACATTTTCTCTCCCCTAGGTGTTATATAATTTTCTTTCCAAGAAAATGTGCCTCCAATGTAACATTATAGCTGTAAGTAAAATAGGGATGACCAAAAACTGAGGACGCACGGAATGGTCGTATTATTCAGATATATATACACACACACACACATATATATATATATATTGTTTAACCTAAACTGTCACCTCCATATCGCGGAACATGAGCATTGTTCTTTCTTTAAGAAGGTATACTGACGTTCAAAAGAAACTTCCCACTCAATTTGGAGGCCTGTAAAAGAAACACAAACTCGAGGTTTTGGAGGTTTCTCAACTGTCTGTCTATATGGTCCCATACGTGTTCAATTGGATTCATGTCCGGGGAACATGCCGGCCATGGCAAAACCTGAACATTGTTGTTGGCAAGATAGTCCTGAACAATTCGAGCTGTATGGGGGCTTGCGTTGTCATGCTACAATGGTTCCTTGGCCCTGTCCACGTAAAAATGGCACTACAACTGGATTACGAATCTCGTCTCGATACCGCTGTGCATTCAGGTTACCATTTACTATCACTAACTGAGTTTTCTGGTCACCGCAAATGCCGCCCCATATCATGACACCACCTTGTCCATTGGGGTAGTACTCTTGGACCCACCAAGGTGCCAGTCGCACACACAGATTCTCCCGTCGGCATGATGAAGTCTGAATCGAGGGAAAACAGCACACGTTGCAATTGACGTTGCTGCCAACGTCGGACAGTCCTTGCCGAACGAAGTCGTGCCTGTCGATGTCTAATCGTCAGAGCAATTCCACGAAGGGGACGATAAACCCTGATACCCATAGCACGAAGACGTCGTGCGACAGTGCATCGGCTGATACGGTGCCCGAGGGCTGTTGCTGCGGTTGACGTCGCCGTCACAAATCTATTGCGAAGATGAATTACCCTCATAAGTTGGTCTTCTCGTTAAGTTGTGACCCTAGGTCTTCCTGTTATTGGCCTGTCGCGAGGTGTGCCTGTCAAACGATAGCTTGTAAAAAGTGCATACACCGTTCGTCTGGAACAGCCGAACGTCCTCGCTATATGGGTCTGTGAAGCTCCCATTTCCATCATACCACGTTGTTCGGCCGATAACCGTAGCATTTGTTTCGAGTGCTTTTTGTAACTGGCAAGTCGTATGATAAGAGAAAGCCTTTTATTTCAACATTGAGCACGTGCAATTTGTTTGAGGCACGAAAAACACATTTTACCATTTTTTTGAATTTCTCCGACTTCTTGAGCTGTTCAGCGCAATGCTCGCCCTATATACCCTTATTGTTTTTTGGGGAATGTTTTCAGGCTGGAAACGTTTGTGAAACTTGTTTGGATTCGATTCGTACGATGTTTTTAAAGTGGGAAGTTTCTTTTGAACATCAGTATATATTAAAGTGCACAGTCAGACAGAATTTCAATTTTAAATGTTTGAAGTAAATGGATCATTATTGGCTTGTTTGATTTAGATTTGTTTGTACAAGAGAAACTAATCTTATAAGCCATAGCGAATCTAAACATAATTTGAAGTCATTTGACTCATATCAATGTTTGTAACATCCAACAATGTTTTAAAGTTTGGAACCTACACCCTTTCAAACAACATCCATTAAATTTGATACCCTTGCATAAAATAATTTACTAAGATGATATTGTTTTAATATACATCAATCAATCTGCAAACTTGGAACAATTAAAAAAATAATTATAAATCAGAAAAAAAACATTCCTTTATGTTTTATCATCACGATATTTACACGTTTTATCTGATATAGTGTTACAAGATTAATCGACTTTCATACCCAACGATGAAAGTCTTCCTGTTAGTCAGAATCAATAATGATAGTCTTCATAATTAATCTTCAGTTCGCCTGTTGAGAACAAAGAATGTTTAAAAGAGAGCGCTAACCATGCGAGGAAATATTAGCAAAGCAAATATCATAAATAGCACTTCAATCATCTCTTAATCAAGACACTCAGCCCAGTTGTGACCTCTGACCCGAGTCCGTATTGATTCGGGATTGGCTTCTCTCGCATAAGGGATCTCTTTCCTAATTACATCTCTGTAGCGTGATGATGATGATGATGATGATGATTCATATCTTCGGATACTTATTGATATTTGTATAGAGATATATAAACTTAAGCAATATTTTGCTGAGAGCTCAATATACGAAACATGTTATCAATGTGCACTTGTACTATTCAGCTATACGTTAAAGTTTTGTTAACTACCACATATATAGTTCCGAGCAAAAAAGTGAGACAAAATTCAAAAATGTGTTTTGCGTTGCCGCTCAGTGATTTGGAACATAGTTTGTTAATAATCTGCCTCTGACGTGCCAATTTTCAGAAATTTAAAGGAGATGAATCCAAGGTTGTCTCATTTTTTGGCCCAATACATATCATAATAATATCACAGGATTTTCAACTCACCAATGTTTACCTTTTTCTGTACAATGTATGCTGAAGATACTTCATTTACTTTCGCTATTTCTTTGAAATTATTGTACGGTAATGTTCAAAAGGAAAAGGGTCGGGAAAGCGCAGTGGTTAGCGCGTTCGGCTTCAGATCAAGAGGTCCGGGACCGAATCCCGCCCGGGGCACGGCAACTTTGTCTGCAGTAGAGAACTGTTCTATACGAAGTAAGGTTTGGGTGCAATGCTACACTGAATTTCAGCGTAGTACCACCCATGGTTCGCTAGTTCTAGTCGCTGCTCGCAGGTTTCATCGCAGTGCATAGCCACATGGCGTTGCGGGCTTTCTCCCTCCCGGCCGCGATATAAGTGAAATACTCTTGAAAGCGGCGTTAAACCCCAACTCACTCAAAATGAATATCAGGAAGGACCTAAGAGAATTTGTTCAGATAATTTTACCGAAAATCTAGACTTGCATGTCTCATGCTTAATGTTATATAGGAAATGGCGTTTTGCAGTTTTGTCTTGTCTTGTATAACACCTGTACTCTCAACAAAGGATGTGGATGACCCAATCGAACTCCCGTATCCGACATAGATATTCTCACAAACAAAAGTTAAAACTTAAGTTAACATTTGATACTGTACCGCTATTCTTTGTGAAATAAGTGTTATTAAGTACATATTGTCCTCACATGAATTTTAAAGGGAATTGTCGGGAATTTAACTACATGTATATACACAGTCTACGATTTACTTTTTATGGTTTCTGAAACTTTTAAGATATTGATTTTCACAAATTACTTGGAATTTGGAGTACTGTTTGGCAATTTCCCATTTTGTAGTAGTTACTATTCTATCTCAACTTTGTAGTTAACATAGAAGGACTCCGGTGTCAAGAAAAAATAGAAACTCAAAACCCTACTGCCTGGCGACAAAATGCGACTATCGACGTCATGCGAAGACAGCCTTTCAGGGTTAACATCCCTCAAATCATTGTTATTTATTGTCATTCAACCGTAACTAAATGAGCCCTCCGGGGCAAGTTATTTTCTCGTTAAACGAAGCGTGAAGTGTTGGTTTGAATATGCTCACAGCGTCAAGGGATCGGGTTCGAATCTCATACACATCTGCCTCTGAAAACTTGAATAAATACAGGGTGTATCATTTCACGCCACTTTCGTTGTGTTTGTCAGTGTATGAATATGTTGAATCGTTGACTAGAATGATTAGGTCATTATCAAACGTTTAGCCATTACATTTTACATTATCCGTTTTGATTTTTTTTAAATACTTTAGTTCGTAATAAGGTTTGCAATACTTTAATAATAGTAAACCTTATAATAATGATTATCCAACGTTGATGATTACATTTGTACTTTTTTAAAAACGACGGAAAGTAGAAGGAAGCTTATAAATTGTGGATAAACCATGGCAAGTTCAGTCTTTCAATCGCCAAAATGCCACACGCTCTATACAGTTTCTATATTAATAATTATGATATTTCTTATATATCACACCAAAAAATAAATGCATGGCCACAGAAGCAAATTATGATGGTCATTGCAGCTGTTGCTGATAACCTCCAACTCAGGTACCAAATTGTAATGAGTGAACATAGACACACATTGAATAATGCAACATGCACACAGTTTCGAAATGTATGTCTTATTGAAAGACAGAGACTCAACCTTTTGAACTCTTAGAATTGTAAGCAATGGATTGGATGCCCTTACGCTTAAAATCACCGAACACAATGCCTGCTAGTCCCTTTATTGATGACGTTATACCGGAAAGCATGGCATGTGTTTACCGTGCATAGGTTTGTTTAAATGTGTCAACTGAATTGGGTTCTATCAGCATAATACATATTGATTCAGTCCATTTAACGTATTAAATTGCAATCAATGCTAACCGCCTTTCTTCTGTGAAGTAATACTTGATTCAATTGGAAGATTTTAAAATTAGTGCAGGAAGGGATAGGATTTCCAGGCTTTTACCCACTCTTACGCTCTGTCAAGCGTGGAAAATGATGAACATTTGAAGGCAGCAGCTAATATAAAATACATTAAAACAATTTACCAACTTTTTTCCCACATTGTTGATTTGCAATCTATGATGGATTTACTGTGCACGAAAGATCAAAAGATAATTTTTTTTATTCTAACGGTTGTTGTGAAATTCAATTTTAATATGTTTAATTGACAAAACGGTTGGCATGACATTTTATCTGACATTTCAACACAAGCCCATTCGTAAGTTGAAACACATTTCAGACAACAATTCTTAATAATTACATTGTATATGAACAAAAGTTCTGCTTTTGATGTATAATATAAAACGTAGTGATATGTTAAGATGTCTTCACAGTAAAAATAATTAAAAATATGATATTGTTTTTTAAATGTTGCATTTTGTAACGAACTGGGAATCACTTCCCAAAGAGGAAAGTTCAATTTTCACAAAGAGGATGTTAGGACTGCCGGTTTTATTTGTTTATTACATTATTACGGAGAATATGTATCAACAAATTATAGTCGAAATAACACCACGTGTTTGTACACCCTATCAGTAGCACACATAGTTCACAGTTGAATACAAAAACAAACAACACAAATTGCGTAATCATTTGAGTATGTAGATAAGGAAACGCCATAGAATAATCAGATAAATAATCCAAAATATTGTATTACTCTGCAGTGAAAGATTCGACAGTGTCATTTATACGACAACACCAAACGTGTGTAATACAGCTTGTGACGTCACAATTATGTGCCTTTGTTACAACATAATGGTCGTATATCCATCAGACTGGTAAATGTTTCGCAGAAATTTGAGTTTCAGCACAACGCTGGCAATTTCGCTTGATTAATTTGGGCAAGAAATAAATTCCCTCGTTTAATACTTAATCATTGTTTTTAATAAAAATGGGTCGTTTAGTATGCTCAATATATCTGACACACAGTCGCAAACAAATGAACACTGTGAACGAGTCACTGAATGTTCATGATGACTAGGATTTTACAAAAGTGTGAACATGTCCTAGCGTACTGTTAACCCTTCACAGACTAGAATATATGTTATTTGTTACGTGTAGCACGTGTACACCTCTAGGCGTTCCCTGCTAAATATAAGTTTGGTACAATATATCGAAAGTATCTCAGCTTTATTGAGTAAAAAGGTTAATCCCATCAAGCTTGTTACAGAAGCAAGCCATAGTTAAAGGCCCTATTGATAATAGTTCATCACTTTTCTAATTTGAAGCATCTTTAGCATTTCCCCTATAACTTCAGGAAGAAGAAAAAACTAAATCATATTAATTACAGTACTGTCTCCTCCCTGGAACGAGATTTATCTATTCCTTTCTCAAAGCAGATTTTGTAATTACAGGCAGCCATCACCTGTGATTACCTGCCGAGCTGATTGCAGGTGACTTAATGTAGGATGGTTAGCAAACCTAATGAGGCTTTGTTCATCTTTTCAATCATTATGTATCCTATTTTTGTTCGTGAATGTTGCCCATATTGCCATGGAAACAGCAACATCTGCGATGGTCAACAAATGTGAATCTTGGTTGTAATCAGGAAACTTGACAAGATAGGAAACGCCCACCTGTATCACTGTGTTGACTCACCTCCGTTTGTTCAACAGGAAATACAAGGGTTTCTATACAGCTTTATTTAAGGAACATTCCGATCTGGTATAAACGAACCTGCAAAATTAACTATGCCCAATTATCAAAACAAAATACTTCAGACAGATATAAATAACGATTGTTTTAAATAGTTCCCTCTTCTATCTTCTCTAGTCAAGGAGATTTCAAAACGCCGATTGTTTCAGAATCATGAACAGAAAATCTCTAGTTGGCTTCTTGAGACATAGTGTTACTTTGCGGCAGTCGTTTTTATCACTCGCGGATTCAAATGTTTTTCGTTGAGCTAGCTATAGTTTATTTTACCGTGTAGTTTATTCTTTTGTGGAAACCATATTCGGTGGACTATTTACGCTTTTTTACGCAATTGGTCAAAGATTAGTTCTAAATTTTATCCAAAACTGGTCTCTATTGAAAAAGACAGTGTTCAAACAAAAGGACTTTTGTGTACACCACACCCGACTTCCAAGACACCATCTGCTGCTCTACGATGCTGTTCCCTTAAACTGGTCCGATACCGCTCTCTTCGGTTCCTCACGTACAGCTATTTTGTAAATGCTGTGCATGAAGTTTGATACTAATTTTCGTATATCCTTTATCCAAATGCAACACATTTCGGATGAGAGAATACATTTAAAGTAACTCGGTTTAAATTACGTGTAATAATCATGAAAATTTACTTGTTGCCTAGAACAAATATTTCTATTGACAATGTTTGAAAATGCTTATGCTATATATCTGCATGAAGCTGTAGATAGTTAACTGCACAAATCACAAATATATGATCTATGTCTCTACAAACTTGGATCAAGGAAATAGAGATTATTACTCGAGGAAGTGTGTCATATGACTTTTCAAAACGAGTGTGAAATTTGTATTCCCGAGCGAGAACGAGGGTTATATATACATTTGCCCGAGTTTCGTAAAAGTCACATGGCACATTCTCGAGTTATTCTTTCTTTATAACCCATACTAATCAATTCGATTCGCGTAAAATTAGTCGGAGGGCAAGCTACAGTGACGTCACGAACATTCCGTTTTTGAAGTCACAGACGACGAAATACGTGAAGTGCTAGGCAAACTTGGTATGTGCTCATATCAATAATATTAACTCGCTTATTTTCAACCACATTGGTTTTAATACCTGCTACTTTCAGATGCCAACTTCCCCCGCAAGTTATAACTTGCGAAATCCCTGTCACTGACTAATTTAAGCCTTGCTACCTTTCGTTAACTTCTCTATGTCAGTGTAGCAGCGCTCTGCGCTTTAATTACTTTAAAGTGCGCGCTGATACATGTACATCAGCACGTGAAAACCAACGAAATGCAGCAAGACTTGAACTAGCTATTGATGAAGACTAACGCAAGTTATGACTAACAGGGCAAGTTGTTTCGAATTGTCATCCAAAACTGAGTTCCACATGGGATATCGCTTGTGTGAGATCAAGCGATATCTCCTAGGAGATATCATTTTGACAGTGGGCTTTGCACAATGCCCTGTCACCGTCGACTACATGACATCACAATGCTTTTGAGTAATTACACAATGGTATGACGTCATAATCATGATGACGTCACAGTGCAATGACACCACCGCACTGGAAGTCAAATGGCAGTGATGTGCTCAGAGATGTACATTTTTCATTGAAACATAATGAAGAATGATTTTGGATGATAAATAGAATCTCACCCCGTGTCTTCTGATATCCATTATATCAACACTCGTTGATAAAAATAAATATATCCTCGGGAAGACTCGGATATGTGTAACTTTTATCAACTCGTATTGATATATTTGATATCAGAAGACATTCGGTTGATATTCTGCATGTATGCTCCGCACAAAATATAACAGTGGAACAGAAGAGGTGATTGCTACATATTGTACATCATCCAATTAATCCGCGGGGATCGAGAAATAAATGAGGATAATCATGTTTTGACGTCATACTATCCGTAACGAAAATAGCATGAACCGCTTATCTGTCATTAAGATAATAACCGAGGAATCGCGTACAAGCATACAAGAACACAGCCTCGTTCTTGCTGATGGTTTTATCCTGTGTATTGAAACAACTGTTACTCAGTTTTCTCTGTATCCAGTTTAATGCTTAACGCAAAGATCAAAGCTACGAGTAAGGCACGGCCTGTTAAACGTGTCATGTTCAGCGGGCCATGTTCAGTTAGTCATCGCAAACCTTTGACAAAGGAGTGGTTAAACAATCGAATTCAATTTGAACCATTTAAAAGTGTTTGCCTGTTATGATTACGACAGCCCGTTTCACTGAGTGACCTGTGTTGCGTCTAAAGGGAGGGTTCATCGGAATGTCCGCCATTTTGTTTATGTTCATTTCGTGAAATTGATAACAACGCTGTATTTTTACTAATTTTACATTTTGTTTATATGAAAAAATAAATTTATACAATATTCAAGATATAACATACAGTCATCATCACACTGATAAAATATGAATGTTTATGTCGTAAGAGTTTCCACATTCGAAACGCCGATGAATGGATTCACTTCTCTTTGTTTTTAATGAATTGTTAGTCTTCATCAAATTGTAAAACATAAAGTAATCAACATATTACCTTAATATGTTTCAACTGGATCGTGTTACAATCATTTATATATATTAACATATGTCTACACGGAACACAGTGGTTTAGTGGGCAAAGTGCTGGCCTCTCCCGCCAAAGGCCCGGGTTCGAATCCCGGTTGACACAATGGTGGAGGCACCAATACATTTTGACCTGGGTCTCAAACTGTCCACACCGCACTCAGTTCACCAAGCTGTTTAAATGGGTACATGAACACAGGGAGGTATGGACCTATATGGTCGCGCGGAGCGCTTGGTAGCGGCAACGGTTATACTACAAAGTGGGCGCTTTAAGCAAGCTCATGCATGGAAATGGCGCTATACAAATGGACTATTATTATTTGATATTATTTTTAAACGCAATGTCCCCTTGAATTTTGGTTCCTCTAAAACACACCGATAGAACCCTCCCTTGTATTGCTTCATGACAGTACAGACAAGGCAGCGCTGCAGTATACCCAACAGTCTTGTGTACGACCTCACATATGTAAATACATCATCATAGTTAAGTTGTCGATATTATAAGTTATAACATTCAGTGGAGGTTTACATCGTGAATTATAAGACCCTTATTATTTTTTATTCTACGAGCCGGAGGCGAGTAGAATAAAAAATAATAAGGGTCTTATAATTCACGATGTAAACCTCCACTGAATGTTATAACGTTTTTATCCTACCGAATGTCTCAAAATATCATTAAAAACAAACAGAAATGCTCGAACATCGTTTATTGAAAGAAGCAACAAATCTGGGTCAGAGTCAAAACAAACTGGTTCAGGGGTGACAGTTCATGTGTCAATTCCAAGGGTCATGGGTCATGAGTAATCATTTTAAACAATGTTTATGTTCTGAATGCTGCAATTTTGAAAAACTGATGGAAACATCGATTCTGAATGAGTGTTGTCTGGCAGGGGAAAGTCATCGAAAAGTATATCCAAATTTATTCCCTCTAACTCGGAAGACACAGCATTATTATCCAATGCATCATTATTTGCCACTGATACCTCCCTCGTGCGCGTGTTGTTGACATGGGTCAAGGTCGCGCGTGCAGGGCCGGCATCCGACTGAGCACTGGGCACGTTTGACACAAATCCTTTTGATATAGCTGCGCTCATGGATATCTTCTCCTGGTTTGATACACGCTGGTAAACGGTAAGCGAATTTACGCTTTTGTGGCCTGTAAAGCTCATTATTTGACAGAAAACAGCTGATCGATTGACATATGACCTTTGACATGTATCACGTGACATGGACTGACTGACGTGGACGCACGCTTTATTTCGGTAGCGGGGTATAAGGCATTTATCACCCTCGGTGACATTTATCCACCTGGGTGAGGGTGAATATGGTTATTTGTTCAGGGTCACGTGGACCAATCATAGATCGACATTCTTACATGAGGTAGGATAATTCACTTTGTATCACTCCCATTTAACGTCGTGCATGTCGATGCACCAATGTACGTTCTCAGCAATTTACCGTTAAGAAATGATGGGTTTACGCGCTCGACATAAGATCAAGGGTTTCGAATCCGCTGTGAGATCGACAACTACGTTGTATGCTTTAGACAATCGTCTGAGACTCTATTTGCAGAAATTTGGGTGCAACATTACGTAAAATGCATGCAGGATCACAGATGATTCGTTACTTCTAGCAAACACTCGCAGGTTACAATGCAATTCACAACCATAATGGCATAGGGGTCTTTTCTCGCAGTAATACTAGCCGCTGTGTGACTGAGGATAGATACCCTGATATGAGCAATCTTTACATATCATGTTAGACAGTATAAGACAATACAGAATTGTTGCACAACATGTATTTAGATTGTGACTCGAGTTCAATTATCTTGAAAGCCACTGAAAATGGATCATGATCACCTCATACAGTGTTTCGTCATCAATGATCTACACAGTAACGTTACACTTGTTATACTATTTAAATTAATTTACAATCCCAAATCGAATGCGTCTGTGTAGCGTCTGAACACCATCACAAGTGTAGCAACTGCCAAGCGACTCTTCCATGTATTTAACGTTGTTGAACCAAATTCGACCAAATATGCGCACTTCAATATTTAAGAAAATACATTATTATATTTCCAATTTATCTTCTTTTTTCGTATTTACTTTGTACAAAACGGATTTGAAAAAATGTAAAAGTTAAGAGATGAGGTGAGTTGGGGATTAACGCCGCTTCCACTTACATCGCGGTTGCTAGTATTACGGCAGGGAGAAAGCCCGCAACGCCATGTGGCTATGCATTGCGGTGAAAGCTGCGAGCATCGGCTGGAACTAGCGAACAATGGGTGGTACTACGCTGAAATTCAGTGTAGCATTGCACCCAAACCCTACTGCGTGTAGACCAGTTCTCTATTGCAGACAAAGTTCGAACCCCGGACCTCTTGATCCGAAGCCGAACGCACTAACCACTGCGCTATCCCGCCCCCTAAAAGTAAAGAGCAAATGTAAGAGTATTGAACATTCTCATGCTTGTACCTCGTCCCATAAAGAGCGTTAAAGTGCTCGAAGATCGAGAACGGAACATACAGTGACCATCATCAATGATCTACACAGTAACGCTACACCTGTAATATTATTCAAGTTACCACCTCAAATCGACTGTAAGCATGCGCGCGTTATTGTATCGTCTTAACACTATTTTGATCAAATGAAGACATTCCCAAACGGGCTTACATGTGTTTAACGTTGTTGAACCGATGATGCAACCGATATAACTGCACATTCAAAACCCTAGTTATGGTATTGATCGCAGTTTATATTCCGAATAGCATACTCCTTTCTCGTCGATCCATGACGAAATTACCCTCATCACCGTTTAACGCTGGTATTATTTACCGGAGAAGGTCCTTAAGCTTAGCCCTAATGCGGACTCCGCCGGAATTCTATTCTTAATAAAGCTCCCTATTTTATGCAGGCAGGGACGTGTTAGAGCATTGCGGTAATGACCCCTCTGGTACTGCGAGCATCCCTAGCGACAGGCTAAATTAAGAAGCAGCTGCTTTCGGGAGCTGATTTCAGATTCACTGCTGATGTAAGGCTTCTATCAAAAGGCATTATTAAACCACAAGAATTCATTGAGTGTACAATATTTTAAAAATCTGTTACATTTCGATTTTAATAAAAATGAATATTGTAAGGTATCTTTCTTTTTCAAATTGAATAAATGAGTTTTGAAATTTATTCAAATGTTTAAAGACCAAGTTCGATCAGAGTACTTGTGAAACGAAATTCGAAGAAAGCGAATACCAAATCTGACCAAATAGATGATTCTTCAGATCTGTTTCTGTAAGTTTGTTGCGTACTTCAATATTTAAGACAGTCACTATATTAGTTTCTTTCCAATCAATCAGTTGCTTAGTACAAAACCGATTTTGAGAAATGTAAAAGTAAAGAGCAAATGTAAACCTTAGAGTATAGACCATCCTCATGCTTGTCCCGCGTCCCATAGAGGTCATAAAAAGTGTTCCAAGATTGGAACGGAATATAAGACTTTAAATGCCCTTGTCATCGGAAGAAGAGCGTTTTCCAAAGCATTCTCCTTAAAGATGTTCCCAGCTTAGATTCCCATTAGTATCCCGGTCATTGAGACTCTGTTTTGATAGATACGGGACTGGCGGTGGCATACGGCACGACCCGAACTATCGATTCAGCCCCAGTCGTTTGTCGTCGGGGACATGCACGGTACGGAGCGATGATCTCAAGAAGCCGCTCCGTCACACGAGACCGGCGAGAAATTAGCAGGGCTACAAATGTACAATTGTGATGAATGGAGGGACGTGAGCCGCACTGCAGAAGGACTTGATGGAGGCCGCGTCGTAATCGATGGCATTAATTACTGGCAATGGGTCCTGCTTCACTTCAGCCTTCAGCCTTAAACCAACCAGCGCTCTCGCCCCTTCATAACAATAGACGAAATTTGTTGCTGGAATTCTTCCGCACTCATTTGGCAAGCGACGCCACCTTGTGAAGACACGAGGTGTGCCTCAGTTGCGGAGTCGTCTGCTCCAACTGTCGTCTGCAAGGAGACTGTTACAACTGTTGTAATTCATTGGAGGCCTCGGAGAGAGATGTGATTTACTCTAAAAAATGAACGTAGGTGTATATATCTAAATATCATCTACAGATCTACAAGAACCATCACCCCCCCATGAACTAGCGTCAACAAAAAGTATCTAAACTATTCAATTGGTCGTTTATGTGATTATCTACAACGTTGGATGTTGGTGTATTAACTGTGTGTAATTGGAGTATGGTGTCTCTTGGCAATCATAAGCGCAGACTATTACAGATACACTTAAAGGCAATCATTGATATTTTATGTCAGTCGCTGACCCAAACACCGCTCCGGAACCATTAACAGTCTCTTTATGTCCACGTGCACATCCGAATCCGAGTTGTACATCAGCTGGTATTTTAACTCATCTCTTAGTAAATGAATTCATTCCAGCCAAGAAAAAGGCAAGTTCAAAAAGCTAATGGAAGTCTGCAGAAGGACACAATGCAATTAAGCCCGGTCTCTAACTAGATGAAAAAGACTCGGCCACCTGTTAAAATCTGTAATCTCCAGTCATCCCCTAAGGCGGGCAAGTCTGCGGCATGATCAGCTGTTATTAGAGTGGAAGCACGGATCCAATACTAAATGCCGAGGACGTCGAAGAGGATTAGGTTGTTTACCTTGCCTGTGTCCGGGAATCCCTCTCATTTGGACAACTGATCCTATTGGGGAACAGGTTCTCTTGGAGTCGGCGGGTCTGCTTCGATCCACGGACCATCTGATCCTCTTTTATTATTGGAGGTCTTTACCAGTGGATACACAATGTAAGTTTTTATTTCTTCATGGTAATCGTTTCTATTGATTGTTGGCGGAAGATGTTGGTATTTTAAGAACTGGAGGAAATGGGAATCGATTTTGAATTGATGTATTTCCGTACTTATTAATCAGGTAAGTAAGTACACATCTGACGATCTTTGGAGGATAATGAGAAAACATTTTGTTGATTTGGTCATCACTTCACTGGTCATTTCTTTTATTATCGCAGTATGTATTTGCTAGAGACCAGCGGAGTTCAAAATGTAGAACTCGAATACCCATGAGGTATCATTTGACTCGTACCCAGTAACCGATACGTGTTAGGACATTTAAATTGTTAGTTGGGCTTCATTATCAGACTATCCGACAGTGAACATTTAAAGTGATATGTATTTATCATGGTTTAGGTTAGCTTGACTCAGTCCATCTGATAACCGCGTTGTGTGATATATATCCTTAAAATCGATGTCCATGGAATAGCATACACGTAAATACAAAGTAAGCACACACCAACGATTACAGTTATGATATTTCATGATATATCTCCGGTTAGCCGACTCGTAATCGAGTATTCGAGTACTCACGAAACCCCTAATATATATTCAAATGTATTTTTTTTGCATTGGATCATTGATCAAGCTGAGATGAAAACATTTGAATGTTACAAATTTAATGATGGCAACCAAATGGTATCGATCATTTTCTTCTAAATGTGTGCAAAGTGGACCTCCACCTTTTTACATAAACAAGTTTGTGTAGTCTCGGACAAGTATCCTGGTGCGAAATTAGAAAAGGACTGTCATTATCCATCGATAATCGATAGCTGAGAAATTGTTCCACTTTACCCCCAGGCGTTACCATCAAATGGTACACAGTCTTTGACTACTCATTAACTAGTTATTTTGTAGATCATTAACCGTTGATGCTAAAACATTACCTTGTTATAGATAAAGTGCATACAGTTCTTGTAGTCACTTTGCAATTAAGTACATGTATACATTCTCAACTGACAGAACATTTCATGTGATCATGGTTTGCGAAATTGACTCGTGATTTATCAATGATTTAGTTGTACTTCTTCATGATTTAGTTGTACTTCTTCATGAAAGTTAATTTAAATGCCTGGGGATAGTCAAACTTATTTTAGCATAGTTTTAATTGTGTTTTAGGGGGTTGCTAAACCTACAACCTTATACTTCAATTTCCTTCATTTAGATATTCGCATCCCGTCTTGGACTCGGCAACTTTGTCTGCTGTAAAAAAATGATCCAGATACAGTCAGATTTAGATGTAATGCTAATACTGAATTTCAGAGCAGTTCCACCCATGTTTCGCAAGTTTCAGCCGATTCTCGCAGGTTTGTCCCAAAGTATAAACACAATGGTGACGTGGACTTTCTCACTGCAATAATACGAGCATCCGTGATATAAGTGAAATACTATTGAAAGCGGCGTTAAACTAAAATCGCTTCACCCCACCCCAGTTACATACACAATTACAAAGCACGTCTTTGGCTATAGACCAATTCATTTACTTCACAGACTAAAGACCAACTTATTTACTTCACAGACTAAAGACCAACTTATCCAAGGGTTGTGCACCACCAAGAGACCCCAGTCACCAATTACACTATCAATAATTTAATCTAAAACAACAGGCAGGTCAGTTAGTAGGATATTAAAACATGTAATGTAGTTGGAACAGAGATCAGAACAAAGCAGCATAGGTTGTTCCAAGTTCTTAACACTTAAGCCATCTACATTTAAGAATGATTTGAACTGCCACTAATGAATAAATATATTCAACAGTAAGAGCCCTCTGTAGTTGTCGCTACTCGTTCGCCTATAAACCATAGAGGTACATATTGAAGCAGGACTAAAATTGACGTCTTTATCGTTTACATTTCTGAGGGCAACTTCCAAATGCAAGGCATAACTCTTGCCAGTCTCCATTACTGGCTAATTTAGGCCTTGCAGTATTTCCTCAAGAAATCTGTGCTTAGAAATCCTGGCCCACTATGCATTTCTGGTGCGGCGATTCACTATCTAGGCACAACAAAGCGAGGGAAAAACTGCAAGGCCTAAATCAGACAGTAATGCAGACTGGCAAGAGTTATATGTCTTGCGTTTGGAAGTTGTTCTGAGGGTTGAACATCAACAGACTCCCACTTCCAACTTCGATGTCAATAACCATTGCGACGATATTTCCATTTGACACCGAACCACAGCAAACCCCCTGCTAATTATCGATAATCTGCAGCTATTCGTGGTGTTAATGACTTTATCTGCCAAGATGAGATACTATGAATGACAAATAAATATCAGATACATTAACGTCTACTATAGTCATAACGATGCCATATAAGTAAGGGCTCAATTTGACCTTTATCTTTATCATAGATATCAAGATAATAATTTTAGTTAGTGAGTGTTAAATATCCTTCCCTGATATTGTGTCCACATCCTTCTTCGTTATTCTCAATTAGCTATTCATACACGGCTTTATATGTGGTTATTTGACTCACATAAGCAGCAAGTTGATACGGGATTCGTCTAGTCAATATTACACTAGCCGTTTGTATGAATAATTATTGACCCAAGATTTCCTGACATATTAGTGTACAACATCGTACCTTCCTGCTGCATAAGCATATAAGCTATGAATCAAGACAGACATCTGTTAGAATATATATTATGTCTCTTATGATTAATATGATGATTGGTAAAATGTTCTTCTTCCATACACATACATGTAGGATTTTAAAGCAAGACCGCCATTATCCGAGAGTTTTACATCTTTAATCTATCTAGTGAAGGGAAGTCGTCTCCGTCATATTGGTTCGTCCTTCAATTGTTGCACGTTTAAGATTAATTAACATGCCAGTGAAGGCACAAAAGAGCAATATGTAAGTGATACTAAACAACTTCCTTGTAATACCTTTTTTTTTCAACGAGCTAATGATACCAAACGTGAATAATCGCAAACAATGAAATGAAAGTAGATCATCAAGTCAAATACCTCATGATTCCGACACATACATTATGACGTCACCGATGTAGCCATATTAGGTCACGAGTGCTGCTGTATTACGTTAGTGGTCTATTGCAGTTAAATGTCAACCCGGACGAGTAAAGAAGCGCCTCACTATTATATTGTTCAGCCCTTCTAAGGCCGCAAACTTGTACCTGAAGTCATAAATCGCACCAGCCTCCATCACTGGCTAATTTAAGCTTTGCTACATTTCGTTTCCCTTGCAAGCGTAGCAGCTCGGACTATGAAGTGAAGTTGCAGCGCACCGCTACGCAAGCACAGAAAATGTAACGAAAGCCAGCAAGGATTTAAATTAGCTATATAAGCAGTTTTGGAGACTGTCACGAGGTATGCCTTGCAGTGAAACATGTAAGCAAGTCTTAATGATGATGTTCATGGTCAGCCAAGTAATCGCTCTGAGGAATTATCACACGTACACAAACTAATTGACAGGCGTCATCGGTTGATCGGGACATGCTAATCATATTCAACACGTCCTGTTTCCTGTTTCATCTTTGATTGTCACTTCCTTTTGAACAAAATCGTAGATAAAGATTTTCGGTGTTAGTTTATGTTCCCTTAGCAATGTATATCTTTTTAATGATTTGGGCCAATAGCGACTCCAATCCGGACAAGATAATTGAACTGTCACTATCTTGAACAAGCAATTCGATCCAGCGGCTCAGTTTGCTGCGTTTATCTAAAAAGGATGCAATCAGTAACACGAGAAGAGAAACTCTACAAGCGATCAGGAATGCATAGTCTTGCGACAGTCAAATCCCGATGAAAGCAGCCCGTCAATGTGATAGCAAATCGCTCTGCTCGTAGAAAAAGATATTTCACGTTTGCTTCAAGCAACGGTTCACAATCACAACAAGGGTTCTTGAGGCCGATAGCGCTGCTTTAGCTTCCCCCTTGACCTTTCCTGGAGAAAACCAATGCCGGCTCGGGCCCTGTCCAAAACGCATGGTCATCATTTATAAGATAAATAGTTGCGTTTGTAAAATTTCCGGGATTCATTGCTATTCAACACCCGCAAATTTAGTTTAAAACCGACGGCGTTAGCCGGAGGTTTTAAACGCTGAAATTTGCGGGTGTTGAATAGCAATGAATCCCGGAAATTTTACAAACGCAACTATTTATCGATATTGTAACATGACCGTTAG
Source organism: Gibbula magus (assembly GCA_936450465.1). NCBI lineage: Eukaryota > Metazoa > Mollusca > Gastropoda > Trochida > Trochidae > Gibbula > Gibbula magus. The sequence goes on along the minus strand of OW388296.1, from coordinate 51,943,662 downwards.
TTATCAGGCGTTTTGAAACGAACTCTCTTTTTGCGTACCTATCTCTGAGTGGAAAGGACTTTGCGACTGTTCCATTTTTGTAAGAGGTGTGGTCAGGTCAAAATAAATGTAAATGCTTGGCGTAATATTTACATTAGCAACAATTTACACATATTAAGCTCAAACAGTGTCACTCAAGTTTGTTCACTTCACAATATTCACGTATCCTTTTAGATGGCGATAAACATTTATCTACGACATCAACACAGTAAAATACCTTGGAACAAAAATCTTAAACTTGCCCTAATCCATTGTGACGATGACGCTAGCATTGTGACGTCAAAACGGTTGATCACTATGACGTCATGCCATGGCAACGGCATTCGGTAAACACAACCGCTTGGAAGAAGGCGTCAAACTTAGACAAATCTTACTAGTTGAAAACATTTTAGTTACTTGAAACTAATTAATTTTGAGAATTATTTGTTACCTATACTGCTATACACAAGTTAGAAAATGACACTGCCACCTGTCAAATTTGAGGAAGGGGCACATATTAAGAGAAATAGAAAAATAAAATTTTGAGTCGGGCCGGATCTTGTGAACATGATGTATATGTTCGCGGTGATTCGCCCCAAGTAATTTGCGGGTATTCATTGTCATTCAACATAGGCAAATCAACCAATCAGAATCAAGGATCCTACGAAATCATGTTACAATTGCGAATATCACATGCTTGGGTGATATAAGTACCGATGGAAATACAGCTTTTATCGGCGCAACGAGACATAAAACTGTCTAGCGGCTATCACTAGCACATAAGTCTCTCACGGAATTGGTAAATGGGATTTGGTCGATGCTTTAAAATGCCAAGCTGACTCTTTTTCTCGATGAAATATTCGTGTAGTTTTGACGACGAACGTTAAACTACGTTTGTCGCGGTGAATAAATCTTCGATCATTATAATGTCTTCCCCAGACCGACAATGGTTCCAAATCGTGTTAAAATTGTCATCAGAGATTTGCTGTTTAAAAATTCAGTTTGGAAAGGTTGTATTCCTAAAAAAAAGTGTAAACGATAATGAAGTTTTCGTAAACACGGCATCTTGGTAGAGCGTGGGCTCAAAGGCAAAGTTCATACCAAAAGTCTCTAGTGATAAGCTTACAGTGCATTTAAAGAGACCGTTCATACTGTCAAATGAATTCAGTAATAGTATACATTCAAGTAGCATATGTTCACAATGACCTTTACACATTTAATTACGGATTTAAGAGAATGGTTCATATTATAACTTTTCAGAAATACTGTTCAGTAAGAATGCTCTTTTAGACGGTAATTACCAAGAGACTTGGAGGTATGAAATACACTTACTAAGAGCAGGATTCATAGGTTATTGCACGGTTACCCCGCAAGGCATGGAGACTGTCGGGAGTATGTCTGCGGGAGAAGTTGAGATTATCGAGACTAGAACTTAGATGGTGTTAGATGTTAATTTAATCTTTCTACGTCTGAAAAATATTGTAAACAGTGAATTACATTTTCAGACTATGAGGTAATGATGATTAACGATTTTCTTACTCTGGTAAAACGTTTCAGATACATCAATTTGTAATGGGAAATGTTACAGAATTTCCATTGCAGTTATTGGATTAATTCAGATCACACCAGTTCCCATCACTGGCTAATTTAAGCGTTGCTGCATGTCCTTTAATTGTCTCTACTAGCGTCGCGTATGAATTTCACAGTGGGTTTTGCTACGAAAGGCTGAACTTAGTCAGTGATAGAATTGACTAGTTTTGACTTCCGAGGGAAGTTAAAGGCGCTGTAGCACGTTTTTTGCAAAATTTATTTTTTCAAATTTCCAATTTATAATGATAGTTTATGTCATTTAAATTAACTTTAGAGGGTAAAACGTCTTATTACACAAACAAATTATCTTTAGTGGTAAAAACTATGTTGCGTATAAAGCAAAAATTGCATGGCGGCCATTTTATTGTGAACACAATTTATTATTTTGTATTACAAAAACGATTCCCATGGCTTAACCAAAACATGTACACTCGTTTTAAACTTTATTTTCCGAGGAGAAAAGGATGTTTTACTATTGGTGAAATTATTTTTCAAATACATTTCATCAACTTATTTGAGCGAAAAAACGTGCTACAGCGCCTTTAACGTTGGTTAACCATAACTACCGCCTAGCACCAATAACGCAATGTGAATGAAAGATGTTCAACATGGAGTATAAACGGTAAATGTGCCAATGATAACGGAATGCTCGTTTGACACGTGTTACACTAGAAGTGAACCCCTTGTATAAAGGCAGCAGCACTGTTTTCGGAAATCTCGTCACAGACGAGCTCTAGAAGTATGGAAGGGCATGTTCGTCATTAAATTATTAATTTAATTATTTGTAAATTCTTTACCCCTTTACATTCTTCCTGGTATTTGTTGTGTTTTTAAGATGTTGCCAACCACAATGGCTAACCTACATCCGCCGAAAAAATAGGGAACGATTCGAATTCCAAGTAAGCTAATGAAAAAGCCATATCCTTCGTAAACAACACATGACACGCCTCCGTCAATTTGCCTTACAAATTTGAAAGTCATTTTGAAACTTAAAGTAACGTTTCGGGACAAAAAGCGATCCATAAGCTATTTAATGATACCTGACTAATGTCCTTGTGACATCGACTGGCACAGTGATGGCTTCCAGACTCCATAAACTCTTATAAAATGTCACTTGCTAAAATTTAACGCAGTTATCAGGATCGAATGCTGTTCCTGCACGCAAGCAAGAATCCATAATTTTCAATTTGACGTTAAAGCAAAGCCCAAGATGACGATCTCATTGGTTAGATTGTCAGTAAGGACATGATAATTTCAAGAAAGTGAATTATTAATTATACAGTGTGAGTAATTGCTAACCAAGCATATAACTGCTCCTTCCCACACGCAATTGGTCAAAGTGAAGACCTTCATTATCTTGGCGTGTGACATGAGATGTAATGGACCGACGGAGCTTTGGCATATAACGTAATTTGTAGTGGTTTAGCACGCTGTTTTACGGTTTGATGTTTGTCGTGCAGCCAAATAAATGATGTCTTGGTTTGTCACAAGGGTAACGTTAAACATGAAACATTTAGTATTCGCATGTTGGTTGGTTTGGAACTTAATTTGGAAATTATTTTTGGAACAATCGTACGATCATTTCTGATGCTTTCCGTTTAACATTTCCGTCTGATAATTGTATAGGTTCCATTATGCGTAATACATTATTTAAAAAGTCAATTTAACGGAGGTCGAACCTGAGCTGGATCCAAACCTGGGACCTCATGATGCGAAGTCGAACGTCCTATCCACTAAGCTATCCTGCTCTGATATTGAATAATTCGTGTGTTTCATTTCATTTTGGTCACATATACGTCTTGATATATCATTTTAAGAACCAGAATAACTGAGACCGAGCTGGTACCTCATGATGCGCACCTCATGATGCGCAGTCGAACGTGCTATCCATTAAGCTATCCAGTTCCGACATACAAATATAACCACTATTGTAGTTCTGGTGTTTTATTTCTATTGTAAAGTTTCATTTTAGTCAAGTTTAAATCTTATTATGAAGTTTCATTAGAAAATGTGGGAAATGATTACGTTTGTAAAGGATAAAAGGGATATATCGTCTGTACTGTTTATTTTCAATATCCTCTTCTAATTCAATCGCTTAAAGGCAACGAAACGATTATGCTCTTTTTTAGTTTAAGTAAATGAATTATGTATCATTTGCCGAATGAATAAGCTGTTAGCACAGTCAGTGCTGGCGATCGGTGCCTGGCTCTAAGGTTGTGGGTTTGAATCCCGCAAGGGTCTCGTCCCAAAATGGTACTATTGTAGGCCGTGTGATCCGTAATGTGAAAATGGTATTCAATTTCTTCACTAATCTAAATGGCTTCTATTTTTAATTCTTGAAATAAGTTCGTGCCAAATCATCTTACCTTATAAGTCGTAATGTTCTTTCATTTTCTTTTAAATCAGTAAGTCGACTGTCGATTTTGCTGAATACTTTTTTTTACGAAGAACATGGTAACCAGAGACGATAGATCACTTCCGTTTCACTTAATGCGATTACATTCAGATGATTAAACTAATACATTTGAGGAGAAACTATTGTGTTTCATTTCGAACATTTAAGCGGCTCATGATCAGTTGAATATACGACGGAATCTTCAACAAGAATACTCAAGTTAATGCCTTCGAGTTAGAAAAATCGACAAAATGAGCAAACTTTACTTTTATGCAGCATTTAAGTAGTTGGATAAACAATATGAATGATATATTAGTAAAATTATGCAAGTTAATGCATTTTAGTCCTCAAATCAGTAAATGAACTACATGTGTCTTTATGCAACACATATACCGCTTAGTAAAACCATATGGTGAACAGTTTCATTTTCACACGGAAGCATTTACTTATATAACATACTTAATATATAATAGCGTACAATAATAATAATGACATTACATTAGAGAATAAACATGTATGTCCTAGAAGTAATAATATTGTATTTGAAACGTCAAAAAAGTACTTATCTCGTCTGTGCATTTATAATGAAGGATGTTTCTGAAATGGAAGTGAATGGATTCAGCGATGATATGTTGATACAGGACTAATGCATTAGAAACCAGTTTCAGACAACTATTACCAAGGGTCTGTGAGGTCTTGTCTTTTTTCAGACAAAAACATGTCTCATAGGAGTAAGAATACCCTCAAGAAATCAAACTATATGGAATGATAACCACGTGACCTTTCCTGAGAGATAAAGTGAATATGATTTGTCATGGACGTAATATGACATTATCCATATAACGATGAAGTGTTCGAGCAAATTCTCGATTATATAATGAGCTATGTCCTGATATTTCTTCGATAGGGAAATCATTACACCTTACAAGTACATCAAACCATTGTTGGATACACGTAACCTTTCATTGACGATTCAGTGTGGTTATACATTTGAAAGACCATACAGAAATTCTGCAAAACACCTAAAACACTAATTCTCAGACATTCGAATTGTAATTACCGAGGAATAAAAGTTTGAACTCTCTTGGGGTTCCCCTCCATACGGTCTGACGACGTTCTGTATTGACGAATGTACTTATGCTTGTGTAGTCCAGGCAAATGCCAGTTCATCATATGGAAACAGGTCGCCATTTTGGATACATTTGGAATCTTTCCTTCACACGTTCCGAAGTTTACCGATATAGACCGATATAGCGTCCCTTATCGATATCATTTGTTAAGTGAGGTGAGGTGAGGTTATTTGACTTATACAACGGCCGCTAGTATTATTGCAGGGAGAAATCCCGCAACGTCATGTTGGCTATACGTTGCAGTGAAACCTGCGAGCACCGACTGGAACTAATGAACTGAAATTCAGTGTGACATTGCACCCAAACCATACTGCACATATAACAGTTCTCCACAGCAGACCGAGCCCCTGGCTGGATTCGAACCCCGAACCAGAGTCAGAGCATGCTCCTCTATGGGGCATCGTTAGATCATGTAGAGGGAAAACAACCAAAACCAATTCGTATTGCGGTAGATTCAATATTTGCCTCTATATTTATTTGGTATTCGTCGAACCGGCTTTTATCGGACTGGATTTCTATAAAAGAACTTATGCCTTATTGTTACTCAAAACCCGATTTTAAACACAATTTCTGTAGTTCAATGCTGAACGAACGAAGAGCATTAAAGATTATTTTCGCACAAGTTGTACATTGGTGCTCTTAAACATAACTGTCTGTCAAAAACCTAATTTGAAAAAAATATCCAATACCTTTGATTCCTTCATCTTTAAACAGAACATCAAATTCTCATTTAGCTTGAAATTACAAAAGTGTCAGGCATTGCAAAGTGTAGCATCATACTTCAATACCAAAATGTAAATCCGCTGAGCTATCAATCACTCTTAGCAGTTGTGGAATTAAGGCTGCAACTCTTAAGGTCAACCATAGCCATACTGACAACATTGATATAGGACATCAATAACCTTTTTGCAATGGCCAGTAAATCTGTTATTTTGAAACAACATGACAAGCCCAAGCCGTGCATGCCTTGCCTATCGATTACGAATGCTCCTTCCTGGCAGTATTAAGCAAGGTGCATCGTATGGATATCTCTTCTTCAATGTCCATGCACTACGTGACAGTCGACCAATCATTAAGCATTGATAGGGCTACGTTGTAAAACCAGTCAAGTGAGAGCTGATGTTTTATGCAATTATGGAAACCAATGATTGATGTGCGAATGTAGTTAGCAGTTACAACGGGAACTTATTTATTTTTGCTATCTGCTAGTAATTGTTGATTGTAAAGTTGTTATGTCTGGTACACGTATTGCATGCATAATGGAATTGTATACAAATATGATACACTTATTAACTATATGATGTAACGGTATACATTTCTGATACACGGATTAAGTATATAATGTAATGGTAATACATGTCTGATACACGAACCGTCTGTATAATGGAATGATATACATTTCTGATTGAGGTATCGACTGTATAATGAAATGGTGTACATTTCTGATTCAGGTATCTACTGTATAATGATTTGTTATACCTTATTGACTGTATAACGGCATTCATAATATCAATAATGCATTTGTGATTTATAATACACATGACAAATGAAAGTTGTGCGGTTATTCATTTCTGATATAATTATTAATTGCCAAACGTAAGTTATGTCATACATTTCTGATACTTGAACGAAGTATATAATGTAATGGCATACATTTCTGATACATAATTGACATGTACAATGTTACGGCATGCATTTCTGATAAATGAATTAAGTGTACAATTTAAAAGCACACATTTCGGATACATGCATCAACTGTACAATGTAATGTCATATATTTCCGATACCTGCATCAAGTATACACTGTAATGTTATACATATTTCTGATACATGAATGAAATATACAAATTGTGTATTGTCATACATATTCGAAACATGCATCAAGTACGCAATGTATTGTCATAAATGTCTTGTAACCTTATGCAATTATGGTTTTAATGCTTCATATTTGTCAAATACTCCTTCTTGTATATCCCGACAGAAACTTTGGCTTTTGATTCCATACACATTTATACTGATAATCTGATCTTTGAACATAAATTGTGTATTTAAAAGTACATCATAACTAGATGATGAACTGCTACGTTAAATGTTAACTTTTATATATAACTTCCAATCATCAAATCAAAATCAAATATTTTCAGTGATTTATTTTAAAGTGAATTAACATTAAATCATCATATATGCCGATAATTATTTGCCGCATCTATCTAGTTTCATGTTACATTGTTAATGTATATTTATCTTTACATTTCAGTCATATATGCCGATAATTATTTGCCGCATCTATCTAGTTTCATGTTACATTGTTAATGTATATTTATCTTACATTTCAGTCATATATGCCGATAATTATTTGCCGCATCTATCTAGTTTCATGTTACATTGTTAATGTATATTTATCTTACATTTCAGTGTGACCACATCAACTGGGTACTTGCTCCGTTTCTATGAGGAGCCCACTCCTCCCAGACACGTTAACAGTGGTGTAATGTGATTGAGAAACAAATCAGCACCAGGAACATTACAGACGAAATCTACCAACATATTGGACAGATTTAAAGGATCCGAAACACCCTTTAACGACTGCGTTTTCCTATTAGAGAATGTTTGGACTTGTTCCTATTTGCGATTTGCTGTGTTTTATTACACGAGACCTTCATTTCCTGCTACATGAAACAATCCAGCCGTTGCAGTGAAGTACCTAATTTAATTTTATCGTTCTAAACAACTTTGGCAGAGGAACGAATGAAGACAAGTTACTCCTTTGTTTCTACATCGAATCAAATGCAAGCCGTAGCTACATCATCGACAAACAATGTTTCAATGATTGTCAGATGTCATTTCCTTTAGTCATATATGGACTTACAACGTACAATCCTTTTTTAAAAAAAAGACACTTCAAACTACACAACCAGTATAAAAAGAGAGACATTTGAGAGAAGGTTTGATTAGCCTTGCAAAAGGACATTCGTGTTCTGGCCGGACCTATGTTCGATGTTGCTCTATTTGAGCTTCAGGCACCAACGCTTGTTAAATATTTATGACGGCAATTATCAGACTCCGCTTTGACTCGAACGTACGTCCCTTTAAGTGGCATCAAACAACATGTTGTCATTCATCGCAGTCGGCCAAATTACCTAGTTCGTATAACAGGCATCAGAGCGAGCTATGTCTTGAATATTTCATGTCACTCATTAGCCTGATAATATTCTCCGGATAGCATATCCAGATTTTAGCAGTGCAGTTACTTGGTGTACTCTGCGTCAACAGCGTGTTTGTCATACATGACTAGTACCATGTTTCTGCTGTGGAAAGGCTCGTTTTCTAACAGGTGATGGTTATCGTTTTATAGCTGCTAAACTATCATATTGATTTTTTGCGGCGACACACAGTAAACAATAGAGACCTCTTTCGTTAATGGCAGGAATTAGAAAGAATCCATAACATAATGAAGGTTATTATGTTATCTCTCCTTCAATAACGTCAATTTGCTATTCAAATTGAAGAATAGCTGGTGTGAACGCCTGGGTTTCTGTGCCAGAACACGAGAGCACGTCTCAGTCCCGTGAAGGAGCCAGTCGTGTCAGAATTGTTATGTTCGCTGTTTGCTTTGGCTAAAACATAAAGACAGTTTAGTGCCTACAGCAAAGTCTGGAGGCGTTCTGCTGTGGATTGGGATCCATGTTTTCTTTCCACTTTATATGAACGTTATTGCTCACAGCAAAAACCGAAAGCGTGTTTTAGTGGATTGAGACTTACGCCAATTGTTTTTATTCCACTTTACTACACGGGAGGATACCTGGGAGAGTTAGCTGCAGCAACTACTCCTACTGTAGAAGTGTATGATTTTCATCCCCTGGGACGTCAGCCTGCGTGTTAAACCTTTGAAGCGTTTCTTCCGAGTTAACTGTTTTCTTTTGGCTTCACCTCCAGGACACGAATTCCTCATGGATTAGCTGCACACGAAAGATGATGGCACGGTTAGGAACCTAACGCGATTAGTGTGGCTTCACGTTGTTATTAATTTTCTGCTACACTTCAGGAAATTATTGGGATCGATATTGCACTAACTGTTCCTTTTTTCAGATGAGAAAGAAAGTTTTACAATGTCTCGGACGACAAAGATGGTGATTTAAAGATTTGCACAAACAAGTAGTAGGTATGATAATATATGGCAGAAGGACATATGTTGAATTAATAAATAGTGCATAAAGCGTCCATCAAAGGCTTCTGTTGGGAAAATGACTGCGAGTTTGTCAAATGTTCGTGATACGTCCCACAGGATTTCCCCTCAAAGCAAAGCGTCGCCGCTAACTCAATGAATCCAACGCCAGCATTCAGTGATACTGTAAAAGAGTAGCATGGCTTTGAGTAGCAATATGACTGGTAATGCCACCAACCTGCCAGGCCAGTTGGACTCTGGGGGATTTTTAAATGACACGTTGGAATGGAACCCAGAAGCTCCAAATATAAGCACATCGTTATGGATTGATAATTCTACATGGGAATATAACGTGTCAAATCTCTTGCCTTCGGTTACACTATCACCGGCAAATCTGAGTGAAGAATCTACTCAGTTATTTGACTTACCCTCAACCGAGGACAATTACTTCACCAGTGTGATTCCAGGCGCAGACAATCAATCTATGCGCTTAGAATACAACCCGACAGCGCCAGAGCTTGACATTATGACAACTGTGACGACAATCATTTCTTATGTGACAACTACCGACACACAAGGAGGTGCGTCGTTAGTCGCATTGCTTCTCAAAACAGTGTCGCTAGTTCTTATATCCTTGTCAGGAGTTTCCGGCAATGGCTTCATCATATATACAATCGTGAAAGAAGGCAATCTTCACCGACCTCCGTTCTACTATCTTTTGAGTCTCTGTGTCTCGGACTTATCAAGAGCTGTGTTTTGTGTACCACTAGTGCTGATGACAGTTCTGCAAGGGTCTATTTGGAAATACGGATCTTCAGCCTGCAAACTCTTTGCATTTGCAAACTCCTTTTTCATATACAGCTCATCTGCAGCAGTGCTTGCCATTGCGATAGACAGACATTTCTCAATTGTGTATTCAAAAATATATAAACGACGATCTCGGGGACTTGTGAATCTCATTGTGGTTGTGGTGGGCTGGACCATAGCCTTTGCGATGTCTTTCCCTCCCGTGGTGGGAGTAGGGACCTATGTTTTTATAGCTGATGAGAGTCAGTGTACCTTCCATCATAAATACTACAAGGCAAATGATACCTTAGGATTCGTGCTTGTCTTTTCCCTCATCGTGTTCGTCTCCGTCTTTCTCTATTTCAGGGTTTTCTCATTTTTACGGCGACATCGTAAGATGCGACCACTTGAGCATCAACCGGCTCGAAGCTCAAACTGGACATTCTTCGGACCTGGAGCCAACGGTCAAGCGTTGGTCAATGTGATGAATGGGTTTGGAGCCAACCCTGCTTTAAATCCATTACGAATGCAGGTTAGGCCAAATTTTGGAAGAGTGGTAAATCTTCATACAGTGAAAAATGAACATCTGACCAGATTGTTCTTTGTGGTAACGTGTGTTTTCTGTTCGTTGTGGTTCCCCTATATTGTACTGGCGTTTTGGCGAATGTTTGATAAATCAGGGAACATTGCCTCAGTGTTTGTGACTCTCTCTGCCTGGTTGACGTACACGCAGGTTGCGCTTTGTCCACTTCTCTACATACTGTCACGTGGACCAATCAGAAAGCATTCCAGAACTGTTGTAGACGCTAATGATAAGAAAGAGTATCTCCTGGAAACAAGGAATCGAAAATAATTCAAATCCTTGCTTAAAAGTTTAGTTCTTCGGCATTTAAATATTATACCAACATTTACCGTTCGATTAGCCTTTTTTGGTGAAAAGACAACGTTTTGAAGAAAAGTGAAGGTGAGAACGTGTTTTACCCCAAATGACATTTAAATATTCTTGCCAATGTTATTCCTCGTTTTAAAGGTTTTGATTGCATATATGACCTCTTTCGTGAAAGATTCCATTTGAAAAATAATTTTAAAAACTTATAATTCCTTCTTCATATGATCGCTGCTCAAATTGTTCGATCCCTTGTTATTCTAAATGTATTATTCATTTTCGCCTCTCAAACCCGTTGTAATAACAAATGTGATAGTTTATTATTTATCATTTATGTTTGTGTTTGTCAAGGTTTTAACTTTGCGCATTTGTTTTCATATTTTGTGTCTGATTGTGCAATAATGTGCATTGTGCCAGTCTATGATGTTGCACTTGAAGATTAATTGCTGGTGGAAAGGACACAACAGTGTTGTGATCAGCTTCCGGTAAGATACGAAACTGCGGTATTCAAAGTAAGAAGTCACTTTTTAACTATGCTGAAGTTTTCTTCCTGTCTCTGTGGGCTAGTAAGTTGCCTCGTGGTGTCCGCTAAATTTATCACCAATGAAAAGATCATTTCTTTTGTTTCTTACAACTTTTCATTAACATTTAACGTCGTTAAAATGTTATATTTTTTAAACTTTAACATATCGCAAGCTATCAGTCGGAGATTAAAATGTGGCTATTTTGATACCACACGTGGACTTAACCGGGTGTTTTGGCTTACGAGTGCAAGCTTCAACAACATGGTTTGACACAGAGAATGGTTAGAACTCCAGCAAGAAAAATGGATGTTGGACTTGGGCAGTTTCAAACTAGCGAGGAAAGATGTGTTGTGGGTTGATGGGTTATTGGAAATGATGTTGTTTGGTGGATTAAAGGCGACAGGGTTATTTTTGTGGAAAAGAGATTCGAGAGGATTTTCCCGTGTATGCATTTTGTGTTAATGGTGTTCTTAAAACTTTTCACATTCGTCAATAGTTTAAGGATGGAGTAATATGTAGAGCATAGTGCTGTAGAGGTTATCGTCCTGACCTCTCACGTCATATGCCTGGTTCGGATCCCGGTGGAGACACTAACCATGTGTAACCTTGGTCTCATACTGTGTTGTGACCTTGAGCTAAACATCCACAGTGCACTCAGTCCATGCAGCGAAATTACAATTCTTTCAGGGTAAAAATAAAATTTGTGCGCATTTGTGAAAATAATAATAGCGCTTTATAAATGGACTATCATATCATAAACACAGTTGAATATCTAAGTGAATTTCATTTCCCAAAATCCTCTTGTCGTACTAATCCTTTAAATGACTGTCTGACTGTTGAAACGATGCTAATGATGCTGCTATGAATGTTACTGAGTGTTGTGGGTATGCACGTGTGAGTGAATTACGCAAACATTATTTTGTTACAACATTTATATACAAACAACTTCCTTATGGCGCTCATGCTGTATTTGCATTTCTTGCAATTAAATTTTGCATACTGTGCTCTTTAGTTTGTGATTCTTTTCATAGATAAATGAAGGGACATTTGTCTCACGTTTAAATCCCATAAGTTGATTTGATGATTTGTGTATTGTTTTATACATGCGGTACTGTTTCGGTCCATTGCACAATTTAAATACAGTGCAGTATCACCCATGGATCGTTATTGCCAGTTTCTACCTTAACACATAATCTCATTTTAGTCATCTACCTTGCCTCGAATGTCATACCTCGCTCTGGTTTCCATCACTGGCTAATTCAAATCTTGCTACTTTTCCTTATTGTTGTGTGTTAACGTAGCAGAACCCTTGCTCAGGTGCAGCGCGCCACTACGCTAGCACAGAACAGTTAAGGAAATGCAGCAAGGCTTGGATTAACCAGTGACGCGAGTTAAGACTTTTGGTGGAAGTTAAGAAACATTGAGATCCTGGGGTATCGCTCAGTACAGCAAATGTTTATATCAAGTGATTGTTTTGGTTAATAAGACAAGGATACGATTTTTCTCTACAACGGCTTCAACATTGTGCCGATTGACGTTATCTTACAAGAGTGAATTCCCCCATTAAAAATGGTACGGGCACAGATGGGGGCGTAGTTCATTTTCACTGCCCAGACTATGAGAAAAGCTTTACTCTTCGACTATTAGATGGGTATCCGAACATGCCCATTGGCCATGATTGATTCAATATCTTGATTTTGTGGAAAATCAGATAACTCTTAAACGCAGAAGCCTGATTGTAATACGGTCGGCTTAAGAGCAATTTATGGCAGTGCCTCTCTGACAGTGTGAATATCAGAATTTGAAAAGTTGCTAGTTGCAAGAGTTCCGGGGGTCGAATTCCGTTAGGGACTCGGCAACTTTGTCTGCTGTGGAGATTTGTTCTACATACAGTAAGGCTATATGCAATGCTACATTCATGATTCGCTAGTTCCAGCTGTATTTCGCAGGTTTCACCGTAATGCATAGTCACCAAGGTGTTGCGGGCTTTCTTCGTGCAATAATACCAGCAACCGTGATAACAGTGAGATACTCGTGAAAAAGGGTTCAAGCCCAACTCATCGCACTCACTCACTCCAGAGAAACTTAACTTCCGGAACAGAACTAACATTGATAAGGCTTACAATATAACTCAACTAAACTTGGTATGTGAAACAATCACCATATGTAAAGTGACTTTTGTGGTTTTTCAATTTCTTCAAGCTTAAATTGTTTGCTGTTTCGGTGGAAACGCTTTCTATTGTCGGCATTTTAACATAAGACCTACATGTAGCTGAACCGAACATGGTATGTGAAACAATTGTCAGAATCTAAAATGTGGATGTGCTCTTTGTTATTTTCAACTTCTTTCTACTTTATTTACGACCATTTTGATTGGTTAATAACTCGATTATTATTCTTATGTAATTTTACACTTTTCCTACTAGGCGGGGATATAGCCGACTCTTGCATTTGTCTGCTTATTATAACCCACTTTAACATTATTATATTAGTTCAGACCATGGTTATTGTCCCCGACTATCTCGAAACCGCAAGCCTTCATCAATATTTTCAACAGACACGTGTGGTGTTTTAAACTCAACTTATCGGTCAATTTCCAATTAAACTGCTTTTACCCAAATAATTCAAGTGACATTATCAGATGGGATGCTGAAGCAGAATCGACATGTTGGCCTGATTTAGTCTGCACATCAACAAATTCTGACACTTCGGATACAGTCATGAGCCCAAACTGCACCAAGGAATTAACTGATGCTGTCACCCCGAGCCGCGAATCAATACCACTATCAGTATCAGAACTCCACGTCGGTGTCGAATGTCAAGTTTCTATTAGACTCGACGCATGAACCAATCAAGCCCAGGTATCACATGGGCAATGGCTTAATTACAGTTTAATGATTATCAAATATCGCAGATAGTATCATAGAATGCGGCTAGCCAGAGAATTTGTGCAAGGTAAAAGATCTAATATCATATTGTTGTTAAATATTGAGTAGCGTTAAGATTGATCGTTGATTCTGTTCAAACATTATTTTTACTTTCAGTTAAAGAAGTCCGTTCAACCAAGCTTAAAACTTCTCTCTAGTTTTTAGGGGTAAGGCATAACACTTTTTCAATTGATGAGGCACATTAAATGTATTTAGATTGCAAAAAGCTTGATGCTATTGAATCAACACGGTATAAGTCACTTAGTGTATTCACTTTCACGAAAGGAAATAATGAAAATACATTTAGTCATTGTGCCAGAACGCTCCTGTGCTATTAAGCACGGACATTATTACTTTCAAATTTTCTTTTACCGAAATCCGCAAAATTTCAATAATACAGTTCTGTCCTTAATGCAAAGATGACTATGCAAAAGATTTGCACATCTCTTTTTCTCCATGCATTTACTCAAGAGATACAAAATCAGAAACGCGGGTTAGCATGTGATATACTGTTCCCTAAAATCAAATAAACAACAATGTAAAACTTATTTTCAGCTGAATATTGGCATTAACCTTTCAGTAATCTTTGCCAGAACTAAATGGACATATCGGACTTCGCTTCCTTCTCGGACTTAGCTTCCTTCCACGATAAAGTGTGAAATAAAAACAAGACCACGTTCATCATTCTTCTTTTATTGTTCCTTGGCTTTTGTTCTTTTTTTAAACTGTTTGAGTACAGTAAATATTCTACGATGCATAGGGAATTTGCTAAGAGGATTCGGAAGCCCTAAAATGGCCTGATCTTAAAGCCAAGTGTTTTATGGTTATATATGATGCAGACGCAGACATTCAGGGTTTCACGTCTCAAGTATGCAGCCCTATCAATTCTTAATAGCATGCGATTTATCATAGGATTTGTCAGAAGCAATAAATATCCGGTCCATATATCCCGTCTGGTGGTCTTTAATATGGTTTGTCCAGCAGATAGTTCATTCTGCAGTCATACAAGTCATAAGCTAATGCAATTTTAGAGCGGATGTTATAGCAAGAAGAAAGTCCGAAACGCAGTTGTAGCAATGTGGTGTAGTAAAACACGTGTGTTTGTTTTCAAGCTGATGACATTGCGATTGTTTTGTATAACAATTTGTATCTCCATGAAGAATGATATCAGTACCACAGGGCAACCACTAGGTTTGTATTGTTGGTGGTTCAATAACACCACACCCTCCCTGTTGTCCCGGTCAATCTCTTCCGACCATCCTCTACATTTCAGCTCACCGGGTCTGAAAGGTCAGATAGGCTGATGACACATTTCACATTTTCGACTTCTCCAGAAGAACCACTGCATCTCCCAAAGCTGACATTTGGTGGTGAGGAACATGTACCTTGGGGATCAAATTGCGTGGGAAGAATTATCCTTAATCCTTTAAATTACTTTATTCAGAAACCGTTTGGCACAGGAAACTGAAATTTCGGAAAGGCATCTTTGTTACATGGACACTATAGTTTGTTTATTTTGTCTCGATCTCCGTTAAATAAGGGCGTGGTAGGGACCACCATAACATATTTAAACGACTTCTTCACAAGAACCAGTAATGCTAGGAATATGAGAATTTGGGAATACATGTATATGTTACGAACCATCTGGGGTATATCACAATCTGCAGATTGTGAGCTCACAGTCTAGGAATATTTCGTCATTCCTAGATGGTTTATACAATCTGCAGATTGTTGGACCCAAACAATCTGAGAATGCTCACAATCTAGGAATTTGTTTTTTAAGGATAGGTAACCTGTCTCTTAAACCTTCGGAACATAGGGTTGGATTCCTAGTTTGTGAATGGTTTTCATTTCGCGTGGATATATATCTAATAACGAATGCATGAATCGATTCAAAGATTGATAAGGATTGATTAAAGGGTCAATTCCTAGATTGTGAAGGGTTGTGATCTTGCATCTACCGACCATAAAGGGTGGATCCCTAGATTGTGAAGGGTTTTACACTCGTACAGTCAGTGTCCTACTCCTTAAAATAAGGGCGTAAGGGTCATGATCTTAAAATGTATTACCAATAATAAAACAAATACAATTTGTTCACTCCGCCCCAGTAACATACCCCTCTCCCCCAGTAGGCCTACCCACTCAACAATGACCTCATAGCTCCCCTGACCGAGGCTTACATGGACTTGCGTATTGACCTTAACAAATGGAATCCCATAACAGTTTCCACGAGAGAAAAGCTACGGTATCGGGTGTCATTGTTGGATGACTTCTGTACGTGATATATGGGGCGGGGGTTGGCTGAGGAGGTCACTGGGCTTGTCAGAGTCTTTTAAGTTGCTACCGAAAAGATCACACTAGACAGCTACCAAGGCCAGTTAGGTTCAAGTAAAATGCTGAGGGTGAGAGGTTGAAGACGATGGTCCTTCATACCTTGTTATGCATTGGAAGGGGGTTGGGAGAGGGGGTTATTTTAGGTTTAGGAGAGTACCCATATAACTTTTAGCTTATATGAAGGAAATTTATGGCTAGTTTCAAGCTATTTGAGGCATTTGGCAAAATATTAACGGGTCTTTAAAGGGCATTGAGAAGTGGTATACATAAGAACAGGAATATTTGTTTTGATAATAGCTTCTTAAATGTGAAAATACACAACGTTTCGGTGTATATGCTTACCCCTTCATCGTACAAACATGCGAGGGGTAACGTATGAGAACGGTATACAATACAAATCCTCCTTGTATACCATTCTCATGCTTTACCCCCCTCATGTTTGTATTGCAAATCCCCGTTGTATACAATTCTCACGCATGTTAATCTCCCTGATTGAGTTTCCTCATCATTGCTTTGTTTGCTATATAAATGTATCACATTTTGTTATTTTTCTTTACATTCCACCTGATGAAGGAGAGAGCATCTACTCCGAAACGTCGTGTATTTTCATATTAAAGAAGTTGTTATCCAGAGAATATTCCTGTTCTTAAAATATTAACGATTTATAACCTGAAGAAACATTTGTTTTTTAATTTTCAACCTAAAGTAGTAAATCAAGTAAACCCAGCTGATAGACAATAGCTCTATATTTACCACCTCCCCATCAATGGCTTCGGTGCCTTGCTGTTATTTGTGGCCAACACCACAGCAATGACACAATACTATTCAGTCGCGACAGTACCCTGTGTGTGTCTGTACAGTATCATTTAACATTATTTGAACATAACGCTGAAGGGGAAAGTTACTGATATTTAACGAATTCCTGATGCAAGTGAATGAAGTCACTGTCATGACATACACCATGATGAACCTTGATTAAGGAAGATACAAATAGTACGCATATCCTTTCGTAGGTCTAAATAACTTCTTACTGTTTGTTGTACATAGCGTAATTACGAGATCCTTTTAATCTTACAATCAAAGGGTTCTAGATTTGAGAAGATGTTTGTAGTAAGTCTTAAAGATTGTCAACAATCACCATATGCACAAGTGCTCATATCAATACTATTCACTCGGTTAGTTTCAACCATATGGGTAATAAAGTTATCAGGTATAGTGAAAGATCATATTGTCGATCCTAAAGACAATGCAAGTTTGAGCTACTGAAAGTTAAATCGGGCAATACATAACAACACAATGAAGAACAATGAAATGTGATCAAGTACTTGCAAAAGAAAAACGTCTATCCCCTTATGAAAACTACCGAGACGTGGTCAAAACATTCAAATATTCCCCTTCCAATCGCTAAGTCAGGAAAAGAGAGTTTTGAAGATTGTCTCTGTTCTTAACGCCCAAAACATCCACAAGTGATGAGTAAGTCGACATTAACCATCATTGTGCCATAGGAGACAGAATTTTGACTTTCTCACAGATATCCATGTCATCGGGCATCACTGTGGGCCAGTAGCTATATAGGTGTCCAGATGTTTAAACTTATAGATGGGAAAGCTGTAAAACAAAATGGGTACCCAGACGGTTGTGTGTAAATCAAGAGCATGAGCTCGTCAAGGACACTTCTGCTTCGTTCCAGGCCTATCGAAATGATTTTTAAAGAAATGTGTAGGACGTGGTGAAACATGGAACCATTACCATGGAGTCAAAGATCCAGAACAACATTTCTTAAACGCTGAAGTGGGATTCTTCTTCCTGTAAGTTAATGGTCTGGTTTTTGCGATGTCCAGAGTGGGATCCTAAGTGTCTGTATATAAAGTGGCATACATTGTGTAGAGTAATAATATGCATCAGAACTAAGAGATGCTAACAAGACAAGGGTATGCGAGGTAAAGTCGTTGGCTCCGTCTGTCTTTCTGTCTGTCCGTGATCACATCGTTTCCGGAGCAGTATTCAAACACCCAAATCTTCACCAAATTTGGTACACAGACTTCCCATATCGTTTAGAGGTGCCTTTTTTTAGTGTTAAGCATTTTACAGTTATTTTTTTTCATGGCAACATTTTAGACTTGATCTATTTGAAGGATAGGATTTGTTTCCTGGGCAGATTTGTAAAACTACTACACCTATCCTCATCACATTCTGTATACTAGGTCCCCATATAACGGAGATATGCCTTTGGGGGTTTTAACTTTTTAAACTTTTTTTTCTGTTTCCATGGCAACATTTTGGTCTTAGTATTCTAGAAAGGTAAAATCTCGAATTTAATATGGATAATACAAACACCTCGTTTTGATCATATACTGCATAAACTGATCATTCAACGTATGTGGGGCCGAGGAATAATGCACCTTTTTGATGGCTCTTGTTTAAATATTGTTTTTCTTTCGCAACTTTTTGTGCAGAATATTCATGCATAAGCAGTAATACAGTAATAGAGTAATCATCATCATCATCTTCATTAATTTCATCATACTCAACACCATCAGTAGATGTCATCATCGTCCTACTGTAATTAAAGAATACAACTATTTGATTGAGAAACTGGCTGATGTAATCCTTTTGACTATGAACAGTGTTCACCGTGCTTTTCCCTACGTATGCAAGTATAAACAATTTGACTTTACTACACGCAAAGTTTGACTATAAAGTTACAGTACATCCTCTAGTGGACTAGAGTTCTGAATATTTCAACATTTGGAAAGTCTTTGAGTAACACGAAATGCGTGTTAACACGCTATGAAGACAGTGTTGTGATCCTGGCGATGCAATTATGCTTATGTGGTTGCGGTTCCAGTCAAGAACTTACTTGTTATCATCTTCATTACACTGACAATATCTACTATTCATTTCCTTCTGTATCCTTTTGCCAAAGCATCTACATTGTTAGTTTGTGTTTCTACGAATTGCTCAACAAAATATAGTAACATGTTCACATATACACGCGTATTTATTGTCGTCCTATAACAATTAACATGATTTTAGCAGTGTTTCAAACTTTTATCAAAAGGCTATTACGAACATATTTCTTTTTAAATTTCACTTTCGTGTAGCATTATCTGAATGTCCGATAAAACGATGCCATGCATTATTCAAATAAAGCACAGAGTAAGTACATAATTATGAAATATCGGAAGAAATAATACTGTAAATAGCATACTTCATAATAGGCAATGTGATTAAAAAGCCATATCATGCAAACATCGACTGATTTTATCGGTTTGTCCGGATAATAATTGGAAACATTGTCTGACAAATTTCGAGTGCATATCGACATTTTATGGTTCGATTTTGGGTAAGCTGAATTTTATCCAATAGAAATAATTATAACAATTGTTAGATAATAGAGTACACCTTCATTTAGCATCTTGCCTAAAGCAATTTACATTCTATAGAGTTCCGGGCGTGTAGTTTGAAGATGACAATGCTTTGTTTGTTATACTTCCATAATTATCGACTTGTATTCTTACCGTGTACTTTTGCAGACTGGCCTTCTAATTAAAAAGTTCGAAGATTATATCCAAGTCCACATGTCATTTTAGTAATACCAGTACATGAAACAATATACATGCCTATTCTTTTTAACCACGCTATACAGTTACTGTAAACTTGGTATTACATGTCAAAGGCTGTTGTTTTCATTAGACTGCAAACGTTGGGGAGTTTTTGGTGGTTTTTGGGGGGGTTTTTTTCCCTTCTTTTGTTTCTCCTTTTTTTGACATTAGTGTACATATAAACAAAATGACATACGTGAGATAAACAGATTTGAGTGACCTTAACCTATAAACATACAGCGACATAGGTGGTACATTCAAATAAAGCTACATATAAACATGACATGAAAAATGAGGTATCTGTTGTAATCAGAGATGGACAAAGTTGTACAGATAGGTATAACTGTTAATTCAGAAGCTCTTAATTCAATGTTTCCTAAATTTATTCCTTTAATGTCCTTATTATGTTTAATCATAATGCTTAAAATTTCCACGCAAAGTATGAATAGGTATGGGGCAATCGGGTCACCTTGGCGACATCCGCGTCCAATTTTGAAGGGCTCTGAGGCGAAACCGTTCACAAGTACACGTGATTCTATACCATTATATAGAGATTGCAAAGGTTGATATAATGATAATAATTTATCATTTACACGCATCATTTGTAAAACAATGATTTGCTGCACGCTTTTAGATAAAAGGGTTTTGTATTTCTACTTCCATTAATATCCTGTTGTATCCAAATTAAAGTGTTATGTGAAACAGAATAATTTCGAATTCCATAATTACACGGTGCAAAAACTCACGTTCAATTTGCATATAAAATATTGCCAGCAATTCATCAAGTTCGAATGTAATGGAATAACTATATTCTTTGTCATGTTTAATGTCAAGGGTATTCTCACCAGACTGACATACGAGATGGAGAGGAACCAATAAAATTCGAAATGTTTGCATCAATTAATAACTGTTATTAGGACTTCACTAACAAGATATTCAAAGAGTAAATTATTATTGGTTGAAATACACATCCAAAAGTATAGTGGCATTACCAGTCTCACTGACATGTATCATTTCATTATCTTTAAAGGACTTTCCTTTGTGAAATTGATATCATCTTCCGCTTCCGTCAAAGTTGAGTATTAAAGATGTTTATAAAGTGGTTTATCTAAATAGATCAATTAAAGTACATAACTTGCAGATATTGGTAAATTCTTAAGAATATTATAATATATTCTTAATGCATCTGTTCGTAAAGGTACTTTAGCACGTTTTTCTTCCTGAAATAAGGTACTCTCACGAACATGTAAATAAATGTTACCAATAGCTAAGTAACACCTCGAATGAATAAAAAGACATCGAAAACGAAAGTACGTGGTTCGTTTAAGTCATGTGAGACCTATGCCCCATCGAGCAGGCATTCTATTGTGTTCACATTAAAATGGCCGCTCGAAGGCAGTTCAAATATAGCTGATGTACTGATGCCTAAACACTCGGAGTAGTGTTTTAGTTATGGCAACATAATGGAATGGTCAACAATATTGCTGTCTCAATTCTCAAAATCGCATGAGACTTACAAAGAGTTCAACAAAAGTCTCACTATACAAGTCGCACTATTTTGCTTCCAATACAGAAAAACTGTTTCTATAGACCCCCACCCCCCCCCCCCCCCCCCCCCCCCCCCTTTAACGTAGCAATATATTGTATAACTATAATTATAAATGACAAATTTGAGAAAACAGTGTATGCAAAAAAAACTTGCTACAGTGTCTTTAAAACAGAAGCCCTGTATTTCATCCATATGCTTTACAACGATAAGAAATGCCACTCGGTGTCGTACACCAGACATGGAGTAGCGCATTGATTAGTTTACAGTCTGTATTTAATGTTGACTTGAACTAACACGGTGTCATTGAGCCACAAATTAGGAACTAATTAGGATATCTCTCATATTACTTCATTATTCAAAGGATGCCTCAAAAGTGTTTCGATTTAGTTATCATCCCCAAAAGATCGTGCACGATGCTATTTTCGCTGGTCCGTGAAGCATTGATAAGGATATCACATAACATAATTTTCCATTGGCAGCAGGTTCGTTCCCATTAATTAATTTGAGTTCACTTTGGCAAGAAACGTTATTGATAGATCATATCTCCACTGCATTTAATTTAACAGCCTCCAGAGCAGAAGAGGTGTCAGGTTTCCTTCCCTTGGGAAAAAAGTTATCTCCCTTGGGTGTGATGTCGTTTCCATTGTTCTCCTTTACAGATCCCCTTAAGGCAGTGAATTTCCTTGAGGATTGAACGTTATAGCGTGCTCAGTAGTTTTGTGAGAAATTTGCTGTCAGGCATTATCGTCATGTTTTTCTTTCCTGATTGTTAAAATCAATATAAAAATATTTTTACTGATTAAGTTTTACAGAATCCACCTAACTTAAGCAATAATGATTTCAAAGGTTTTCAGTCGCATTTGTTAATCAACTGCGTTTGGAATATGAGCAGCAGTTATTAATCAGCATTGAAAGAAACCAAGCCGGTTATTGTTGTTGAAACAACATGTTTGTGCTGCGTGATGAATTTATACAACTTACAATGAGTCAATTTGTTCTCTATTTTTAACACATTTTACTAAGAGTATTGAATATTTTCTTCACATTATCATTTGGTCTTTATACTATGGTAGCGTTGTTCTAATTGCAGAGATACGACGGGTTCAACCCCTCTTGGAATATGCTATAGAGAATATCTGTCCGTTCTAGAGTAATGCCGTGTGTATCCCATATCATGGGGTAGACTATATGCAACTTTTCTACATCAAGAGATGAGATAAATATGGTGATATTTCATTCATTATATGATGCATTACATGTATTGACGCCAAACAGGATCAATGTGACGTAACCATATCAATACCACATAACATGCTGTCTTGACTGACAGTCGGTTTATTATTATTATTTCAGATTATAAAAAATTATCATCGACAGAATTGTGAAATATCATAATAAAAATTCAAAGATCCCTGACTTATTTTGTCCAGTAAATCTAAATATCAGTTTACATGTATATGGTATGCATAACATCGACTCAAGTAATAATCTGTCTGATATCAGTAATAACATAGCATGTCAATAGTAGGACAAATGTGCAGTACAGTGCACATACAAATGGTTTGACAATTGTAATTCAGCCTTAAATGTGCTACATACACCATGATTGTTGTGATTAACGGTACGTTTCCAGTATATGTTTCATATTTCTTCAAACTACAGTAGGCAATGAAAAACACTAATTGACGCAAACATTTAATTACATAAAGATAGACGGCTAATAGTAAAATCATGGTAATTATGGTTGATTGGCACTAAAATGATTCGTATTATCAACAGAAGTCAAATATCAGCTGATTGAGGTTCAAAAAGAGAGAAAGCTGTGAAAACATGAACTAAATGGACAATAGAATCACAAATGACAAATGTTTATTCCTTGATCTGAGTTGATTGTAGACTTTAGTCTTCTTACATACATTGCTTCCTTTCGTTGTCGCAAGTTAACGTTGAGAATAACTCGACTAAGTATTATATCATTCACCATATCGTTTATTTCTATTTTTTAATTTTGCATATTACATAACCATTTTCTGACTTACAATACTGTATATTTTAGATAAACTTTAAATGTATGAAATCATACCCTGTAATGTATCCTCATATGCCACCTGCCTCGCGCCTGAATGTTAATAAAGTTCAGTTTAGTTGCTGGTGTACTGTACACTCAACCACAAAAGCAACGTCAGCATACAAAATACAAGATAATTTAATCTTAAGTGATATACACAACTGAAAAAGATATACATGATGTCTTACTGAGTTGAAATTTTCAAAATTATCTGTTCATATTTCTGAGACACACTCGTTTATGAAAAGTTGTTTTCGAATCTCTTTAACTAGACTAGATGGAAAAACTAGAGTCGAAAGGGCTTTTACAGTGAAGCACGTCAACAATGTCAAAGAAGGTTATTTATGTCGACATTATCTTTCATTAATAACATTTCTACATTTTATGAATTTTCAAGTTAGTTGCCGAACAAAAAACAACATTTTAAAAAAGCGATTTTAACACCCAATGTGTAATTGAACTGACATACAACTAAAAGTATAAGACTCTGATTATGAAATTGTGAGTACTTCTCATCAAATCATGCCCCTATCAAAAGCATTCAAAATCGACTCTCCCCGGCAGCAGTATTTCGATTTTTATTCTGTAAAAAATGAGGAGACGTTTCTTTTGCGGTTGAGTGTAACATCTTAATCGATGATTTGTCGGTTAGTGTTCTTGAAGATGTGGAAGATGAGGATATAGACTTGTTTTTTAATTATGTGTCATTTTGTCTCTCTTTTTCATCAATTCATTTATATAATTTAAGCTGATGTTACAAAACATATAAACCAAATAACTGATTCAGGACCAATATTCTCGAAGCTCTCTTAGCGCTAAGATAGTCGTAAGTCAGTGTTTATGTATGGCACTTACGACTATCTTAGTGCTAAGAGAGCTTCGAAAAAATAGGCCCTGGTCAGTAAACCAACACGGGCGAATTTTAAAAGTCGTTTAAAGTTTAAAGTGTTCGAATTATCGATTGTTCACTTTAGCCAGATATGCGGATCGAGCCTCATTTGTGCTGGATATATTTTATATAAAAGATATATTCAAGACCATAACTGCGTAAAAAATCACTTAGGCAAAAGTATAAAAAAAAATGTAAATGGCATCGTCAGACATGTCTCAGTACATATTAGTCAATTCATCCGCATCACTCGTGGGACTGGAAACCTCTCATGAATATTTCAACACTTAGAACTGTTGAATATCGTCGATAAAACAGTCGCCTATGGGTATCCTCTCACTTCGACTAAATGCTCATAGTAAGGACTCTGGGGTACATGTGTTTATAATATTTTTCATATATTCAAATTTCATTTCTGCAAAATAACACTTACAGTGATAGATGTAATAATTGTAAGATGGTACATGCTGAGAGTGACTAGAACGCTGTTGACATTCAACTTAATTTTTTTTTAATTAAAGTTATTTCTTAAATGTTATGAATACTAACTTTAAAATTCATTCTCATATATTTCAACAATCGTGGTTGTATAAATCAAGTAAATATCTAATTCACTCAAAGATAAAATGTTAGATATATTTCACTTTCTCCTAACATATGATCCTTGATATCAGTAGAAGAATTTCAAGCAATGTATAAATACATGTATATACTGGGCACAGTTATGATGCTTACGTGATGTACAGCTTCACTGATTCGAATTTCTGTTTTGTACGAACAATCTGTGATTACATAGATCGACCTTTGAAATTGAAAACATTAATTGATACCATTTGAATGAATAATTTGCTCGTTGGTTTCGTGGGCAAATCAACATAAATAATATAATCTGCAAACTTTATTACCATATAACTTTAGTATTGCTCTTTCTTATCAATTCAAACTGTTTATATGCTTTCACGAAAATGAAATACATAGAAAATAGATTCACATCGAAGGTTAATGCCAATTACTAGCACTTTAATCTTATTCATGAAGGAAAATGGAATGTAACCATGCGGCTGTTCATCTCTGTCAGTTTTGTTCTCAGATTTTACTGGAACTTACCATTTCACAAACAACTTATTATAACAGCATTGATTTCTGACAGTTGACTCACATTTGTTCGACATATAAATACAATGTATGTTATTAATAACCCGATGATATAGAATGATTTCTTCTGTATCATGTATGTATACCAATATACAAATGAATCTTACATACAATTATTTCAAATCCCTGTTTTAAATACAAGCCGTAACACTTTCAATGTCAGGTCAAGTAATAGAAGTAAATTTGAAGAAGCAAATGTATTCCAGGCCATTTTATATATTTAGCTTTATTTATTGTGCATTTAAAAGCGCTGTAGCACACCTATCTCAAAAAAGGGAAAACCAGTGGCTAAATAATACTCCTCAATCATAAAAAAAAAGTTGTAAAACAAATGTACATAGCTCGGTTAAGCCATGCGAGTCTATTTCCCATCGAGCTGACATTTTAAGGTGTTCACATTAAAATGGCCGCTCAAAGGTACATGTAGTTCGAGTGATCTCACTGTAGCCTGTAGCTCACATGTAGCTATACCTTAAACACTCAGAGTAGAGTTTGAATATAGCACAAAGATAGAATGGTCTACCTCTCACACTGACGAATTCCATAAAAGTGTCCCTTTATACATGTCACATAATTTTCTTCAAACAAGGATAACCGTTTCTTGTGGATACTGTTCATCGGGTCGTGTAATGAGATGTTTTACCCTCTAACGTAACAATGAATTGTATAACCTTTAATACAATAAATGGCAAATCTGACAAAAAGTAATATGCAAAAAACGTGCTACAGCAGCTTTAAGACGAATGGCCGCGGATGAAAGGGATCGATATGATTAAAATGATATCGACTCATTTAACCGAGATTTAACATGAAATGTCTTTTGATCTTCAGACCGCTATAATAAAAGTCAACTCCGGTGTTTGGTCAGGAAATTGGGCGCACTCTGGAACCTGTATTTATGGTCATTTGCTAATACTCGCATTGGTGATACGAGATACATGTATGTACAGTTATTCAAAGTATGGACAATCTATAATGTTTAAGTAGATCTCTATTTATGAAAATCTGAAGTTTAAGGTCACCAGACCTGAAATGCCTGATGAGCTAATTGCATGTCATGACTATAGCGTCTTTTCCATCCATCCGTACGCCCATTCCATAGCCAGTGACGAATATCGATAAGGGGACACAAAAGCCGCCATCTAAAAACATATTTTCGTCTTCTTCTTCAGAACGAAAATACCAGAAAGCTCCAGAATTGCACATGAATTCGAATTGAGAATAACCTTAAATTTGGCGAGTCTCTTTACGTCTTAATTTTGATTATCTAAATTCCCATTTTGTTGACAGGTGGAGATGAAGACTTGTTCATGTCGCATCAACTTCCTTATTATGTGTATATAGAAGAAATAGCTCATCCACAACATTTGTCTTCATTCTTTATCCCTTCAACTTCTATAATTCAAATAAAAAGTTGTTGATAGACTAACGACAGTAAATCATGCCTGTTTCTGTGAAAACACTCGAAAGAATCATTTTCATTACTTTCGTCTATATCCTTTATAAGATACATTAAGTTTCAATAGATTGTTAACCCTTTTCTCAGAAACTTTAAGAAAGGATAACCAAATTTCGTGTGACGATTGAGGACATATACCGTGTTGGAGTTTGATAATGAGAAGCATGCTTGGTGAGCTACATAGCCATTAACTCGCGTATCCGCGTTGTTAGGTTTTGCATATTTAGCATGTATATTTATTAATGCATATGTACTGATGCAGTTTTTATTAATTGAACATGGGCATCTATAGCTTGGAGAACCTGGTAATACAAATGTTAAGTTATGTTTGGATTAAACTGACATACAGAATCTACTTGTTGAAATTATGCTTTTAAAACTGGAGGTGAGCAAGGTGTTATTATGTCATATGTTTAGCCACTGTAAAACGCATTAAAACAACACTAAATGTATTTTCATTTCCTGTTTTTGGAAATCATATTACAATCATTGATGTTATTAAATCATTGTGCTATCCTTATGGTGATGGCAAGCGCGCCTGTGAAAAAAATAAATCGTTGCATGAGTAATATAATAATGATTCTGAAGAAATCGAGCACATGTTTTCAGACATAAAATTGATATTGCATTGGCAAAATAATAATGTCATACCGCATCAACGTTTGACCAATTATGATAGAATAAATGGTGACAGTGCAGGCATGTGAGATTTGTTCAATAATGCATTGTTCAGTGAAATCATTATTTTCATCAGTTCTGTGAAAATTCCTCTGTATTATTAACTGTTGTAAATTGGTCCAATCGTTCCTGAAACAAGCATAAAGAGATGGACATCATTTAAAGAAGAAAATGCAAGCAAAACGTTGTGAATTTATAAAAATTGCGTTTATCATTTCTTACACATCAATCTGTTTTCGTCTTTCGCACGTTTCTTATAAATATAAATAAATCATTAAAGATTGTAACATGCGTGCATGTATACTACAAGAAAACGATTTGACTATAAGCTCTGTAAACAATTCAATAATAACGAGGTTTTTCACAACATGACAATATTCTCCGCCGCTAACAATGAATCAAGTACAACATATCCACTACTTTTTATCATTTCAGCAAAAACTCATAAAACATCATCATGAAATGGGTGTCAAATATTAAAAGAAAAGAGATAATTCACAAACAAGAATTTAAAAGTGGTGTGTTTGTGTATTATTCAAATATAGGCTTTTACAACATTTGAAGATATTGGTCGCGCGGGTTCGAGATGTGAGGAAGAGATGTCTTGTGACCTTGGAAATAAGATAAAGGTCACTAAATTAAAGTCGACTGGTGCCTGTGTAATCCGCCAATGTAGGTTCATGTGAAGGCAGAAATTGCGAATTGTCAAAGCATTAAATCATTAAAGATCATGATTCAGAAATACAAAAAGGAAATATAAATTTTACATGTTAACTACTGCTGTTACATGTTATGACAAGTCATGGACATCCTACTGGAGCAAAGACATAAATTCGTCTTGTACTCTGAACATTTTAGGGATACCTTTGTAATTTTTAATACTGAATTGGAATGTCCTAAGTGATTTTATTTCAGATGAAAGATATGAACATACACAATTCACGGTAACGTTTCATTCTTTGAATACCAGATTCTGTTTAGAGAAAACGTAAAGCTTGTCCATCATGATCCAATATTTTTTGTGATGCCTTGATGCAACGTCAACACCATTTGTTGAATAATTTACACAATCAGTGGGAATGACAAGGCGTTGCTTCATGTCATATTGTATTCTAAATCCTAAACCCTTAATGTGAAACTTCTGAATTAGTGTGAGGAATTGCGATTTTGACAGCTGTATCATTGATGACTAAGATATCTTTATAAAAATCTAAATTTTTAATATCCATTTGTCAATAAACTGGGGAATAACTTTCTGAAGAAAGATAGCCTGCTGACCCCTAGTTTCGAATCTCTCTCAACTCAAAGATAGCCAAGAGCCATACATTACCATAGAACAATTTGACCTCTCAAGACTAGTAATGGCAAATATCATTATCATTTTAATAGATACAAACATAAATTTTAATAGATTCCTTATGATTAGGATAAATCTAGATGAACCTTTGATATAATAGTTTGATGTTACTTATATGTTCGCCAGACATTAACATAAATTCAAATCAAAATTGAAATAAAAATTAACACATTTTCTAATGTCTTAAGGCTATCGTACATTAACATGCAGATGGATAACCTTGAATTGTTTAATTTGTCAGATGTATTGAGACATTGAATTGAAACATGAACAATACATTTATATCAAGCATCACCAAACCTGGTGAAATAAATCATCTCAATTAAAACAGTAATGAAAAATTGCCATTTTTCGGTTGGTTGTCAAATTAAGGGGAAAATGATCCGGCATCATCTTGAGATACTTTAAAGACACAGTTTGCGAAGATAGTTTGAAGATTTACAACTTTACAACAATCTCTCAATGTCATCTCAATCGATTGTACCATGCATCTTCACTGAATGATGTTTGATCCAAAACCGGGTCATTAACCAGTGAACCGTTCTTGTGATATGATCTTACAAACTGACATGTTGAATATTCAAGGTCTTGCTTTCCTCTTGAAACCGGAGTCAGAAATCGACTTTACCCGTCATCTTTCCTTGGAGAGGAACTAGAACTGTATGGAGATATGTGACATGGACGTGGATAAATCGTCTCGTTGTGACCTTGACATAAATTTGAGTCAATTGTAAAGAGCTCAAAACCTTTTTTTTTGTAATCCTTTGCATATACCATCCATTATGGCAATATCGGTGTTTATTATGTAAGCATAATTTCCAGCGATCAGATTGGTCAATAGGCGATCACGTGGTCGTCGAGAGAAAAGCAGATTGACTCCAGCCCGAGTCCGACCAAAAGCCGTATTGACTTGGGTGACGTCAAACGATTGTTGCATGACATCAAACGATTGTTGTTTGACGTCATGCATTGTTATCATGACGTCATTTGACCGTAGTGCCAGCTATTCAAACCACATTACATTTTTGACTGTATTTCATTGTTTTTCTTTTCGTTTTGTGTTAAATATATAATAAAACAATTGTGGACTGGTGAATTCAGTCAGTACCTGCTTTCTCGGGTCCATAAAACAGGTATTGACCTCATCACCAGTCTATAATTGTAAAATACCATAGTGTGCATGTGCTACAACAATAATACAAACATGTTTAAAAAGGTCCTTTTACTCTTTTACGATATTTATCATTGATGTCCTATGAGCAAAACAAAAACAAAAAAGGTGTCACTCCATGTGTTTCTCCTTCATAATATTAAAATCATACTAAAAGTGTGTTCAGGCCGAAAGCATCCGATTTTAATTCACTGAAAAATGATTATCATTTCGATTGAGTATTGCGGCACACAGCTATTAGGGCTGCCCATCTTAATCGGTTTAGTGCTTTCAAGATGTTATGGACAATCCGTGGGGATTATCTTTGGGAATAATATTCTGCATTGAGAAGCCAAAGAAAACACTCGATACAAAACGAGACTCAAGAGGGTTTAAATACAGCTGATGGTTCCTTGCTGATGAAATCCAACACCTCAAACCTTGAAGCTAATATAAACAGGGATATCGTGAATCACCAATAACGTCTCACGGAGCTACCTTGAGGGACATTAACATGGAGATTGTGTCCTTCAGGAGCAAAAACTTCAACAACAGATGGTTCATGATTCGGGCAATAATGGCGGTATTGTTCACACATGCCATTTGGTAATTTGTTAAATTTTTTTTTCAGTTCTAAATCCATGTTGATTATGCATAACCGTCATAATTTTATAGCCCATTTTAATGTATTAATATTTCATATTTTTTATAGTCTCTCATAACCTTCAACGGTTTGCCTATGTTGGATTTTAAATGTGGTCTGTCCTTCAAAATGTGAATATGTTTTAGGGTAAAATTGATATCATAAATGAATTCACATGAAAATGTGAACTGTGTTCTGTGACTGACTAGCTGATGTCGACTAAGTCTAAACAACACGCTGGGATTACCGCGCTAGGGCTAATCCATTGTATAAATACACCTTACATCAAAGCGTGCCGCTTGTCGATCCGGCGTGTATTCCCGAATTCAAATTGTCGATCCCACGTGTATCTCAGGTGAGACTCAAATAAATTATCTGTCTGTCTGTCTGTCTGTATCCACCTAAAGCAGACGTTAAACCCCAAACCAACAACAACATCATTATCTTATACCAGTCACCAATTTACTGCTGGGTGAACAGAGGCACCATTGTATAAAGTCACTCACCCAGGGTGACGCCATAGGTCTTTCAACTCATGTCTCAGTGTGGAGCAGGGAATCATCCTTCAAACTCTCGGTTAATTCAGTAATGAAGCGGTTAACCCACGGCCGCGCCCATTGTTGCTGAACTTCACAGATAACAGTCGACTATGCACAGGACCACGTGCCACAGTGCTAAATATGCTTGACAAATACTGGGAGAAAAACAAGTTATTTGAATTTTTGTGATATGATGTTTTATCGATTATGTCATTAATGAAACTCTTCATTATTCATAATTTGAACATGTGCATATACATGTTTCCTATAATATAATAATAATATATCCATATAAGTATGTTTGTACGGCATATCTACGATCAATATATGAACATAGTAAGTTGAACCCATAGGAGATATAGTGCATATACAATTTTAATCACATTTTGTATCAAATGAAAACACTTATTTTAGCAATTTGATATAAATACACATGCA
The DNA here is from genome assembly GCA_936450465.1 of Gibbula magus. Classification (NCBI taxonomy): domain Eukaryota; kingdom Metazoa; phylum Mollusca; class Gastropoda; order Trochida; family Trochidae; genus Gibbula; species Gibbula magus. Next base: position 51,911,377 of record OW388296.1, on the reverse strand, counting down.
GATACATCTTATGGTTTGAGAGCAGGGTTATAAAACACGTCGTAACCATATTGACCAATAATTGTAATAAAGAAGAAGAAGGGTTTATTCGTATAGAGACCCATCGTACAAAATGGTACAAAGATTAATTTGAGTTACCTTCAACATACAGTTTAATTGTATAAATGTCTTTACAAATGTGTCTATCCATCATATAATGATGAATTTGCAAAGATTACCAACAAAGTTTATATCATAAATCTTTCAAGTTCATTCTTCACGTTACCAAACGGTTTCTTTCAGTTCATGAAGGTGCTGACGTTGACGTGTGAAAATACCATACCCTTTCCTTGAACGCAGACCGAGCTTGTAGTGCTCTAACTGTGTCATCTGATACATACTTACATTTTAACAATTATCGGTAGAGAGTTGGTTGGAATTGAAATACTTGTGAATTTGGCGAATGATTCTCAAATGGTTTCCTTACATGTAATTGATTTCACTCCTTCAGCTTCCGCTACACCGTGTATGGTGACATTGTCCGACGGCTAAATGATTCCAAGTTATCTAGCTCAGCGTCGATCGTGGTCAAACATTCATCAAATTCATCAACTCTTTCAGGCCTAGTTGGAGTTCAGAGTACATGGTATCGTGTTCATGTTTGGAAGTGGCGATTCCTGATTTGCGATCTTGCATTTACTTCTCAAATTAATCACATCTAGATCCAATTGATTGCATTTCAGTTTTAAGTCTGCGGTTTGTGAGGATAAATCCAATTAACGTCGCATAGTTTAGCTACTAAGGAATCTCGCAGTTCTCAGGTTACAGGGCCAGAGTTGATTCAATGTCATTTGCACACATCTCACTGTTTCACACCACCTACGGGCGTTACCATTCCCACTAGAGAACACATGCCAAGTGTAAATAAAACATGTGTATAGCCAGCACTGGATGGCAGTTGATAACACAAATCGTTCAAATTTCACATTTTTAAAAAAGTTACAGGCTGCGATTGAAGTATCAAAGTTAGATGAACCCTCGCGCACGTGATACATGAAAGCCGGGGCTGTTAGGCCGAAGTGTATATGTTTCACGTGTGCGATGGTTGATATACAAGATCGGCACTCGTGAGTTTTAAATGGTACATATATTAGAAGATAGTCATATCATTGACAGAATGAAACAAATGTTCCGTATAAGTATCATCTTAAAGGAGCACTCCGGCAATTTTTTTACCCTTTTCACTCTTAACTGTTCTGAAACGTTAACAAAATACATTACCTATTGGTTAACAAATTTTCAAAAATAAAAAAAATAATTTTAAGTTATATTTGAAAACCGTTTTTTTGGGTGAAGTTTAGTGGTACGCAGTAACAATAAGACGTGACGTGACTTCCGATACTCGCATGTAATACGACAACATGGTGGATCATGGAGGTCGGATTATGGCCACTCAAGCGACTGAAAAACCTTTAATGGTAAGTGGACGTCAGATTGTTTTCAATGGGTACATAAAGCGTAGATAGTGGCTGGTCGCCAAGTGAATGTGCATTGAACATTTCAGATATGTCATCATGTGTTTAGAATATTTATATTTGTAATAATAATTCAAGTGCGAAGTTCGGTCATCGTAGTTCACAGTTCGGCGCATTACGAATCGCAATCACTGAATCAGCTGGTGATGCGTTGAACAATGAAGAAGACAATACTGTTTTGAGTTTATGTGAGACATCGGTACGGTAAAATTGTACCATCAAACTACGAGTACAAAGATTTCATTGTGTAATATGAATGCAAAATTTATTATGGATCTTTGAGTAGTTTCATCTACGAAGTCTCCTCCACTTCGGAATGACCGTCCTTCAAATTGGTCCTACGGCAACGTGGAAATATTCGTGTCTTCGATGGTTGCTTGCTGTATCTTTATTAATAGGATTGTCGATTGTCTGAAGATGGGAACCCGTCGGACCGTCGTCGGTGCTTTCGCTACATGTTTGTTTACTGCACTGTAAGGAGTTTGGTTGAAGTGGTGTACACACGAGTCAATCATTTCCGTTTTAGCCGCCATATTTATGGAAACGTTTCCATAATTAAGATGACAGATTTTAGTGGTGATTTTCTCGAAAACTCCTCGACAACTTTTTGCTATTTTTCGTGGAAGGGCCTAGATTATATAAATGAACAAACCAATGTTAGACAATTGCAGGAAAACCTTCTAGTTTAAAAGTGGAAAATATGCTAGACTGCACCTTTAAACATTAATTGACAGTATTCATGTAGTTGTAACATGACTGTACACACACATTTATTATTTAAACCCCTTGCAACCCCAAGTAAAGATCAGTGTACACCCTTGTCTGAACACTATGAAGAATAAACAAATGGTGAACACACAGTAACAATTTATCAAAATACAATTGTGGAACAGTTGCTAACTTTCTCAACAATTTCCTGCTTTTCTATCGATTTTAACTTGACAATGAAGCATTGTAAAACATCTCATTAGCAGGATACTATCCAGTCAATCTCCATGGGGGCACATCTGGATTTGAATTAATTCTCCTCTAAATTCCATTTAATGCAGCATTAGCACTTGGATTTTGTAAGGAATATTCCAGCATCAACGTACTTGGTGAACATTTCAGGAGTACAGAAAATATAACACATGCGTGCCTTTTTCTTCAAATATGGATACATTTTCACAAAACTTATTTTTATCCTGTGAGAAATAAACCTGTAAAGGTGCACGTATTACTATTGAAGGATGCTGTAAAGCTCTGTCATAACGTTTTTATTAATTATCTATTTTAGAAGAAATTTTCAGCAGACCGTTTTTAGTGGCAGGTAACGGATCTGTCATCATTACGCAATGAAAAGATTGTGTGAAATTGTCCATGTCAGACCCTTCCCTTTAAGTACCGATTTATTACAGGGTAAAGAGAAGAAGAAACCTCTAGTTCAGGTTTAATCGCATAATGTAAGGCTTCACAATCAGTCATATTTTGCACTCATACAGATCCTTTAATATTTTAATTCGTAAAATGTAATTCTGTTTCTTGGTATTTTTCAACATTTCAATTTCTAATATGTTATTAATTCACATGTTACATTCAACTTCAAATATAACACCTGTCAAGTTTGATCATAACTGTCTCATAACTGTCGGTTCGTTTCATTCTATTAATTTTGAAAAATACATTTAACATTGTCTGACGGAGTGTTACATCGTATCTCAAGAGAACTGTTTCCTTTTGGCGTTTTGATATAAGGTATCGCTGATTTTCCTATATAACCTATATAACATATAAATGAGGTGAGACACAAAATTAACTTGTGTAATTAACAAATGTTTTGTCTTTGTGACAAAATGCCATATCTCTAAATTAATAAAGGAATACACTTGATTACACATTCATCAGAGAAGAAGAAGCTACAGTGACCAGACGCATTGATGACTATTTGAGTGTCCATTACTGCATACGTCCAGTTGATGAAGTGCCAATCTCATATTATCATCTAAGGAGCGTTTGATAACATTGCTTGTACAGCAAATTACAAAATGAAATACACGTACATCTCAGTTGTCTTGTGTTATGTAAAAATCCATGTGAAATATCTGTACAGTATTCGAAACAAGTCATGCGATGTTTGTGCATTTGGTGTCAGTCTGTCAAATGTCATTTTCATTCGTTTTCGTCTGGTGACTTTTAATATAATACACTCTCCATATTAACAGTGTTATCATTTCTCGTTAGTTGTTTGCTACCATGACAAATTCATTCCACTTTTAATCGTTTATCTCTCTTGTTCTTCAAATGATTGATAACGAAAAGCATTTTACATATTCATGGTAAGTGAATGAGAGACATAGAACTGACACAGAAATGATTCCTTCCCCAAATGCAAATCTCATGAATGTTACACAATGTGAACGATTTGAAATGAGTGTTCCTGAAGGTTGATATATTAAACATCCTTTTCAAAACACGTGAGTTGTTTTAACATGACATGAGTTTTTTCCAAAGTGATTTTCTGTTACGTTTCTATCAGGTTACTTAAAATAAGGCAGTGTGAAGGTAGACGTCTCATGTAACTCGTATCGATCATGTACCATAGAAATAAACGCAATTTTAGAATTGCTTATACGAAACCACTTTTTCAATATTCTTTTATATCTTAGGGAATGCTAAAATTAAACTACTCTTCATCAATAAAGGGCAACACAAGGGAAGGAACTCTGTAAGGATTTGTCCTTAACTTCCTGTTAAACTTGGAGACAATGCCAGTGCACCAGTGAGATGTTTGCACCAGAGATGTTGGCAGAAAATATGGTGTTGACGACTTTGATGCTAGGATAAGATGCTCTGATGCTTGCATGAGCGCTTGCAGGTAGGATTTCAAAGACTGGAGTTTTTTCAGCTATAAACTAAAACAGTTTACATTTAACAACCTCGTTAAATTGATTCTTTATTTACCAAACAATATATAAACCGCTTCAGTTAATTGAAAGCATAAACATTAGAGGAGATGTTTGTCATTTACCGAGAGTCGGTCATTGTTAGTATGCTGTTAATTATCCAGATACGTCGTGATTGTCTTATTTTTTACTGTCATTGTTATTTACATTGAAACTTTATCTTATAAAGTTTGATTAAAAGAAAGATGAAGTTTCATCTAAGAGGCATGTTGGTTTAAATGCAAGATCCATTTTAAGAAAACAAAAAAAACTTGTAAGACGACCACCATGAGAGACATGTAATCAAACCAAACAACATGCCTGTGAGTGACAACTACATGATCAATAGGCTCTCTGGTTTCTTTTTGACGCCAACATCAAGATGTTATTCAGATCCTCAATGGCATGCAATGATTTTTATATGAAAGAACACGGAACAGCAATTATCAACGCAGTATTGAAGACATATTCCTCTGTGTAGTGTTGGGGGAGAATGTAAGGTCATGACGTCTTGGCTTTCATGGTTAAAGACAGATTCAATTGTATTATATTCCATTAAAAGTTTTGATGAATCGAATGAATGTACCCAGCATCGTAATCATCAGAGATGTGATGAGGTCATGACGTCTTGGCTGTCATGGTTAAAGGCAGATTCAGTTGTATTATATTCCATTAAAAGTATTGATGAATCGAACGAATGTACCCAGTGTCGTAACCATCAAAGATGTGATAACACCACATGACAGTAAGCAGGTATGTCATACAGGAAGCAATTGCCAATCAGAACTACTACTTTTATAGTATGTATGAAAGCTGTCACCTTGCTCTAGAAGTAGTTCATTCACGTAAAACATATATCTCCAAATGGTCATACTGCAGTACAGATACAATACTTATACCATGCACCACCATTGATGTCCGTAGATCTAGGAACTTGGGCCACATGGCCAAGAGTACCATCATTTATACCAAAAGTTTGCTGCTAGACAGGTGTAAATTATTCCCCTCACACAGGTTACGTTTCAGAAATATCCGTTTGTTACATATTATCATAGGGAAAGACAACACATTGACACAAATTCACTCGAAATGTAAAACTGGGAAAATGATGTAATACTCAAATTTTTATATCTTCTAATGTGAAGATGTTGTTAAACACTCAGTTTGTGTGGCTCATTTCAAAAGAGATCATTGTCCAATTAAAAAACATATTTAAAAACACCAACAACTGCTTGTAAAGTTGAGTGCTGTCATAGTGCCAACACCGAAACATATTCTGTGACTTTTCCATTAATGATTCTCATTCAATGTAAGTATAAATCAATATGATTTTCCAATACGACATGTTGAAATATAAAACTGAAGTAAATTCACTGAGGAAAAAAGTTTTCGTACATGAATTAATAAGCATTTTAGATGTCGTTACCATGATATAGACATCGTTCTTGTTTACTTCTGAATATGCAATTCCATTTCATTAAGGTGGCTTCAGACGTGAAGATAAGTTTTATGACATTTGACGCGGCAAAGACAGTATTTTGTCTTTTCACATATACCAGTTTTTCTTTTTGTATAACGAAGAAAATATATGATTAAAAGCGTAAAATGTTTCGTAGATTGTTAGCAGTGCTAACGTTGATATAACAAGCAAAAAAGTGAGCGTGGCTCACTAATACCCCCGACTGTTTAAGTTTGACATTTTTATTTTACTTAAAGAGAAAGGTGTCTGCACACCTAAGGATTGATAAGCTACGAAATGTAATTGCTTAGATTAAACTGTTTGTGAAAATGGTAGGACAAGTCTCGATCTTCATGTAAAAAAGGTGGTTTAAGTCAATATAGGAATAACAGTAACTTGAAAAGGTATCGGTAACATAATACACTACTGCTATTACGACTGATTTTAACTTTATTTTGGAAATTAATCCATCATAATGATTCATTCGTGTGACTTTAAACAACAGGTACATGGAAGCACATCCCTGAAGGCACAGTGAGAGATATACAGCAGTTTATGGCTGAAAGGAAAGAAAATTTAACTTTTCCCAAAATATAACCAGGGATATGTACACATCTGCTCCAATAGAAAATATTTTACTTACCAACACCAAAGTCAATATTTAAGAGGAGGGGGGTTACGTTCTGTTCCTTCCTAAGTCTGTCAGATATAAGGTAATCAAATCAGGGCGAATAGTATGTATGCCCCTGTCCGTCAAATAGAAAAACCTTAATTGCATTCACTAGCCACAAGATTGTCTACATTGTCTCATGATTACAGTTGAACACCACATGTTACATGCAGGATGAAGAACCCGTATTTATTAAATTGGTGTTCAACTTGAGCCAGCATGGGAACACTGCCACCAAAATTAGAAAATAATTAGTATCCTTTTCACATTTCCTCATTAGTCAAATGTGCTTTCAAAATATTTAGATTTTGTAATCATCTCCATAAGGATCTTTGGTAGATGTCATTTTCGCTGGTGCGTTGATATTGATAAAAAATATCACATTACATAATTTCTCCATAAGCATCTGGTTCGTCGCCGTTACCGCATTTGAGTTCACTTTAACAATACGTTTCATTGATGGATCATATCTCCACTGCATTTAATACAAAAGCCTTCAGGGGAGAAACGTTGCCAGGTTTCCTTTCCTCGGGGGAAAAGTTATCTCCCTTGGGTGTGGTTTCTATTTTTTGTGCTTTCTTAACTTCAGACAGTAAATTTCCTTAGGGATAACATCTAATAGTGTGTTTCGCGAGGCATTCCCCTTGCTTGACAAGCATTACTATTATGTTTTTATTTCGGTTTAAAATCCATAAAAAATGTTATCAAAGTATTTAAAGTTTGGAGCAATGCAACTTTGATAATGATGGTATTATAGTTTGTAGCCATATCAGCATACACATTTAATGGCATTGACATCAGCGATTATATACTTTCCTAAATAATATTGGATTAGAAAAAGCTGTTTGTCCATATCAGTTCACTGAGCATAAACACTTTATCTGCAACTTATATAGGTACCACAGGTCCAAGGACAATTCTACTATGACATTTTAAAATCCTTGTTTTTGATTGGTTTATTTTCGAAAACGATTTGTGTGAAAGGCGATTTACCGCGTTTGGAAAAATGATGACGTAATATTCTAGGCTAAACTACGTTATCTTTGCTTTGTGGTTTCCATCATGTTGTCCTCCTTCTACATGTACTCAATTTAACCTTTGTATCTGTTTGGGAAATAATTATAATTTGGACCGGTATTTTAAACAGTGAAACTACGGTAGCCGATCATGACAGGAGTCAACGTGGTCTCGAGACGGTGTGTTTTTCGGGGTCGCTTCAAACAGTTAGGCCTACACACGACCAGATCCTCAAACTCTAATAGGCTACTTGATTCGGCGTGCTTTTATTACACTCTTGTACTTACTAAAGTGAATTGATCGCATCCTTATAACGCTAGTTTCTGTCAAAGAAAAAAAACAGATTTCAAGCGGCACACTATCTATAAACTGCCTGACCACGTTCGAACACAATGACGTCATAAACTCAATCAGTTATGACCACACAGAAAGTTTAAAACACAATAGGTTTATCCGTGTATTACATGTAGGTTATATAGTTAGAATCAAATAGTGACGAGCGTTTTCCCAATAAAAGTTGTTGGGTATTCTTTTTAAACCAAATAGAGATCCCTAAATTGGTTTGAAAGTTGGAAAAGTATATAAAACTATAGAAATGAAACATAAAGACCAAAGAATCAGAACTATGGATGATCTATGACAGACAGGGATTGAGTCTCATTTGTGATGCACTCTCACGTCGTTATAACTATATATATACATATATTCAATACTATGCGTTCGTTAGATATGACAGAAGGGGATTGGGTCTCATTTGTTATGCACACTCACGGCTTTTTGCACATAAAATTTATATTCACGACTATGATTACATTAGAGACATGTTTCACTTAGGCAAACATTTCTCTACTAATCTAATCATATGTGTGGGGTTCACATTATTCAAATGGCCTGGGTCATTTATTCTGCCCATGAGATAATTTCATAAATATTTCAATAGCTTGAGAAAATATCGTTAATAAAATGCTCGAATGGTCGCATCACATCCCTTTTAATATACATTATGTACATTCAGCGAATGATGAACTCATTAACATACATGATAATTAATGAGCAAACTCTAATATAATGATTGCTCTAATATCAACTCAAACTGCTAAAATACGCTTGAGCATGTTGATATGTATGCGTTTTAGAAATGTACGATTATTAAACGAGTTGAACTGTGAAAACATATTATATTATATTGCGCTGCCTTGCAATAACTATATAGGAGAATCACTGCAAGCGTCAACTGTCAATCGATGAAGTTACGCATTGCATGATGAAACACATGTATAACCAGATTATATTGGAAGTCGAGTGACAACACATGCATGTACATGAATATTTCATGACTATGGGGGTATGGTTATATGGATTCAATCCTGTTGACAACAAATGTTCGAAAACATGTTATACATTTGGAGATGCAAAAGTAATCCTGATATAGTAATATTCAACAGTATATCATGCAATACAGAGGTATAACATAGAACCACTGAGTTTGGCGGGGAAAAGTATCGTTATCTACTCAAATGACCCAGACACGAGTTTATGTGAAGTGTCTTGTGATCTTAAGATGTCTGCAATAAAAGTCTGCTCAGGGATTTGATGAGGAAATTGAAAGCAATGAAGTACCTTTACTAATGACACAAAATTAACTTGCATAATTAACAAAGGTTTTGTCTTTGTGACAAAATGCCATATCTCTAAATTGATAAATGAATGCAATTAATTACACATTCATCCCAAAAGAAGAAGCTACTGTGTCCAGACAGATTGATTACTGTATGAGTGTCCATTACTTCGTACTTCCAGTTGATGAAGTACCAATTTCAAATAATCATCTAAGGAGCGTTTGATGACATTGCTTGTACAGCAAATTACAAAATGAAATACGTATACCCTTCAATTGTCTTTTGTTATGTTGAAATCCATGTGAAATGTATGTGGAATATTAGATACAAGTCATGCGATTTTGTTGTTGTTGTTTTTTTTACAGAGATATTGTTTTATCCTCTTAGCTATTTGGCTGTTAATATGAACGTTATTCAAAGTTGGCATGTACCAGATGTATGCACCATATGAAAGATACTAGATCGACTTATACACTTATAAGTCATGCGATGTTGGTGCATTTGTGTCAGTCTGTCAAATGTCATTTTCATTCGTTTTCGTCTGGTGACTTTAATATATACACTCTATCTATATAGGAACAGTGTTATCATTTCTTGTTTCTTGTTTGCCACCATGACACTACAATAGATTAAAATGAAACTTGATTCCACTTTAATTCGTTTAGCTATCTTGTCGTTCAAAGGCATCATATACCTTCATGTCTACACTGTCGGCCAAAAGAAACTTGATTTTCCTTAAAATTAAAGATGAAATAATTTCTGAAATATTATTAATGGTGGACCCGAAGTTATGCTGAAACGATAATTAATATGAAATCGTCCATTGAAATCGTAGACAAACTGTGATTCGAGTCAATAAGATTCATGAAAACCACGCCCAATGAAGACGGCTATTTCCGGTTGATTAACTTGCGCACCGAATCCTCGTACATCTGTAGCGTCATCCCCATTTTAATGTGAATGCGTGACTGTATGGTTGCTCGTGGTTTTTTTAAACTCTGTTTCTAATGTTTTTTTCTGATCAAGCACTGACTAAAAACTGCAAAATCTATGCTCATGTCAACAATCGCAATTCTTTTTTTACATGACAACTTCTGAACTAAATGTATTATGCAGAATTGGTACAACTTAATAATGCTATAATATTGCTAAACTGTTCATTATAGTTTTTTCTACGAAATCTGATAAGATATCTGGAAGGCGTATATATATATATTTCTCATTGTAATTATTTCGTGGTGAGTATTATATAAGTTGTGGGCATAACGACGTCAGATTTGGATGAGGAACTTATGATATTATTAGAAACATCTTGTCATGCCGTGTACAGTTTTGACGATGTAAACAAGTAAAACTTAAAATCGAGTTTGGCTTTCAAATCATTGTTCCTTATTGTTGAAGTTTTGGTGAAATGATGAAATTGATGCATTGCTTATATATTGCAAGATAAATCCATTGTGTTTCATAACATTGTATTTGGCTGAAATACGTGCCAACATACGATATGTGCTGATTTCAGTTCAAAACAATTCACTTAACTTGCATATTCACCCCCAGTAGCCAATTATATCATAAATACTAGGTTTTAATTAAAATTGAGCAACATCATTATACATGTACAGAAACTTAAACTACACGTCCAATTTACATGCATAGTAGTTATAAGACATATTAAACACTATCAACCGAAAGTTATCTGTTTGTATGGTGAAAATAATATTCCAAAATTACGTTTGACCAATTGACACGCGCCACACGCAGGGCATTGTCTGGTTTTCGATCAAACATCGACACTTTTACCTTTATATCGTCCATATACTAAATTGAGTGTCGTCAAAATGGCAATTTTCGTTAACAGTCAGTACTTCTCGGAAGATTAACATCATTTATAACGTTTGGCATATGTGACCCACAACAAAATGGATGTACCTTTACACCTTGTAAAGAAATGTATGCTCGTTATATTTGATTTTTGACTGAAGCATTCATTACTGGGCAGTATTCAAAAAATCTTATTCCCCCTCAACATAAATACTCCTGCAGGCAATGGAACAAACAAGATATTTGATCTATATAGATCCCAACACCATCTAGAGAATTCCATGAAAATTGTTAAATCAAATACCATTTTCGATTTGTTAATGTCAATGATTTAGAATTCCAACTGTAGTGAAATGTTACGTGAATTTATGAACTAACAACTCAAATCGATTAATAGAATTGAAATAAATAATCGCAATTTTAGAATGCGATATAGGGTACCTCTTTTTCAGTATTCTCTTATATTCATCTTGAAAAATCGTCGGGAATGTTGTTGCTAAAATAAAACTACTCTTCAGTACTAAGGGGCGCAACAAGGGAGGGAACTCTATTAAGATTTGTCCCTCACTTCCTATTAAACTTGACAACATTTGCAGATCCTGACAGGTCGTCTCTTTTAATGAGGCTCGGAGTTTTGTGCTGGATGTGAATAGGTTGACAGAATACTTTATAGAGTGATGCAATGCGTAGTTGCACACCAGTTTTGGCACCAGAAAAGTTGCCACTAGAGATAGTGTTGGCAACAGAGATAGTGTTGGAACCAGAGATGTTGGAACCAGAGATAGAGTTGGAACCAGAGATGTTGCCACAAGAGATAGTGTTGGCACCAGAGATGTAGGCACCAGAGATAGCTTTGGAACCAGAGATGTTTGCATCAGAGATAGTGTTGGAACCAGAGATGTTGGCACCAGCGATAGCGTTGGCACCAGATATGTTGGAACCAGAGATGTTGGCACCAGAGATGTAGGCACCAGAGATAGCTTTGGAACCAGAGATGGTAGCACCAGAGATAGTGTTGGAACCAGAGATAGTGTTGGCACCAGAGATAGTGTTGACACCAGAGATGTTGGCACCAGAGATAGTTTTGGCACCAGAGATAGTGTTGGCACCAGAGATGTTGCCATTAGATGTTGGCACCAGAGATGTTGCCACTAGAGATAGTGTTGGCACCAGAGATGTTGCCACTAGAGATAGTGTTGGCACCAGAGATGTTGGCTCCAGAGATGTTGGCACCAGAGATAGGGTTGACGGCTTAGAGGCTAGGATAAGATGAGTGCTTGCAGGGATGATTTCAAAGACTGCTTTTTTTTTCATCTAAAAACTAAATCATTTACAATAGACATCATCGGTTAATACTTTATACTTTATTGACCAAACTACTTCAGTTAATTGAAAGCATTAACATTAGAGGATATGATTGTCATTTACTGAGATATGGTAATGAGTATTATGCTGTTAAGTATCCCACCAAAATGTCCTGAAGGTTTTACTTTTTAACTGTCGGTGTTATTTACATTGACATTTTAACTTATAAAAGAAGATATATATTGGAAGAAAGCTGAAGATTCATCTAAGAGGGCTGTCAGATCATTAATTTTACGAAAACAAAACATGAGTGAGACGCCAACCATTAGACACATGTAATCCAACCAAACAACAAGCCTATGAGTGACAACTACATCATCAACAGGGGCTCTCAGTTTTTTTCACGGCAACATCAAGATGTTATTCAGATCCTCAATGGATTGCAATGATTTTTTATAGGAAAGAACACAGAATAGCAATTAGCAGCGCAGCATTGAAGATATTTTTCTTTGTGTAGTGTTGAGGTAGAATGTAGGGTAATGACGTCTTGGCTGCCATGGTTAAAGGCACTGTATCACGTTTTTTGAATATTATGTTTTCTCAAATTAACAGTTAAAACAACTCATAGCACGACCCGACAAATTGTATCCAAAGAAAAAAGTTATCTGTATTCGAAGTAACTGGTGTGACGTATAAAACGACAGCGGTGTGGAAATATTCAATGTGAGAGGTAGATGTGTAGGTCTCATGAGAATTTAAGAGTTCAGACAGCAAGATGGTTGACCATTCCACCATTGGTTGGATGGATGGACGGACCGACGCCGGACACCATGCCATGTGATAAGCCCATCGTGCCTTTCAGACCTGATGAGCTAAAAATAAATGAAGTAATGATTAAATAAGCCACTAGCTGACGGAGGAAGTTGATTCTCAGTAATTTGAGATTGAAAAAGGAATAATGATGAGCATGTCTCTTAGTGGTGATGAGTTTAGCCGGTATAAGGATCGGATCATCATGATTATCATTAATGAAGATCTCATAACATATTTTGAACCATTGTAGTTGCAGCTTGACCTCCGATCTGACAACACCTCTCTCCAGCGCTGCAGAGCTCCAGCAGTCTACAGCCTCACCAGTCTCCTACAAATCCCCTAAGGAAAGGTATTTCCTTCCTCTAACTTTAAACTTAGGTTAGGTTATTTCCTAAACCAAACATAGTACCAACATCAACATGTCTAATTCACTACTTAACTGCACCGCTTCTGCATTAGAAATAGTAACACAACTCTCTACCTCCATATAGCAACAGAAACAAAACGCCAGGTATGCTAGCTCAAACTCAACTTCTCCTTCCCAAACCATTTCGGAAATGCTTTCTTCTTCCAAATCCAACATGGATCAAAATTCTCCATTCACAGCCCCTTTGGACGTAAATTTAAAGAACCATTTGGACACTCACAGAGTCCGTACGTTGTCAGTACTTACAACGTACGGCTACCACTATTTTACCCACGTTTTTGGACGTAGACAGCACGCACTTGCAAGTACGTCGGGTTGTGACCGCCGCTTTAGACAAGTGCAACGGACAGGATGAAAATCCTGTCTGCACCAAATGTTGCAAAATAACACTATTTTATGTCATACCTGCCCCCACAAACAACACCTGAAAAAAACAAAAATCCAACACTCTTCTCAAACTATAATCCTAAAACTAGGCAAAATAAATCGACCCCGCTCACCCCCTCATACCCCGCCCCACTCCTCTGTCCCACCTCCACACCCCGTTCCCACCACCCAGCACGCCATGCCCTTGCTTCCCCCACCCTAGTCCAACATCAGGACTCTGTTTGGGCCCTTCCCGCCTCACCCCTCCAAGCCCCCTAAGTATTTCACCTACAACCCACTACCCGCTCCCTCCGCAGAGTCCATGGACGCTGACCACTCAATCCAGCCCAACCAGCCTGTCCCAACCCCAAAGCACACCCAGTGCACCAAATTTCGTATTGCGATTTATTTGAAATAATGTATATATTTTCATTACGTTGATCTATGCTTTGGATTTATCCTAGGTAGTGGCGTCAGTTAGTCAGTCAGGCATGGTTTGGTCGCCATGTTTTTAGTTGCTAGTCAAAGTCGTTTACTAGGAGTGCTCTGGTTGGAGGGGAGTCTGATTCTGCAGGCCAATGCAGGCCAACTCCTTACATTTATAATCCGGGTATTTCCCAGTAGTTGTGTATTTAAGCGTTGTACCAACAACACAAACAGGCATCACAAAACATTCCTAAACAACCCGCACACAACCACATCATCAACCAACCATTCACCATGCAGGAGCTTCAATATGTATTAATAATAGGAAAAAAGCTACAGCTCCAGGTCAGGACCTAACCTCCTACCAGTTAATTAAGAAACTCCTTCCCAACACAACAAACATACTCTTAAAATTATACAACCTCATTTGGCAAATAGGAAAGCTTCCCATGGAAGGAAGCTCTAGTTATACCTATTCCTAAACCAAATAAGCCCCCGGGGATCCAAATTCATTTAGGCCTATATCCTAACTACAAATCTGTGCAAGGTAATGGAGGCGATAGTAAAAAATCGTCTCCAAAATCATCTTAAGCTTAATCCTCTTAACCAAGACCAGAGTGGCTTCACTACTGGTCGCTCTACATTAAATAACCTTGCTCGACTAGAGCAAGAAATTAAAACAGGGCAATTATATAAACAATATTCTTTGGCTATTTTCCTGGATTTTTCCAAAGCTTTCGGCATGATTTGGCACAATGGCCTCATCCAAAAATTACTGAAAAGGGGCCTATCAGGCAACATAATTAACTTCATCCAGGATTTTCTTAGCAAAAGGCAAATAACTGTCGGGGTGGACAACCAGCAATCCGATTACTTCCTCCACAAAGCATCATATAAAGCCCCACATTATTCAACATTGTGGTAGATGACCTTTTTGAAGGTATCTCCACTAAAGTTAGCACATCAAAATGCATGTAGTGGGTCCGTTGTAATAACATTAAAACAGCTACTAAATTACTCCAATCCGCACTAAATAAGGTCGACCAATGGGCTGACAAATGGGGCTTCAAATTAAATGCGGAAAATACTACAGGGGTAATATTCAAACAAAAAACAATGTGCCCAATCTCACCAAACCTATTTCTTAAAAATAATAAAATCAAATTTCAAAATCATACCAAATTTCTCGGCTTAATCTTTGACGAACACCTCACTTGGGGAGCCCACGTCAAAGACTGAATTGGTAGGTGCAGCAAGGACCTTAATGTCCTGTGTGTTGCGTGCAGTCTCCGGCACAGGCTGGGAAGCTAACAAACAAACCCTAATACAAATATATATTTCTCTAATTTGATTATGGCGCACCAATATGCAACACATTAAAGCAAACCTTAGCTAAACAAATCAACTCCATACAATACCAGGTATTAAAACTCGCAACACGTACACAACAAGCCACATCCCTTGAAGTTATGTAGGCCCTAACTGGTGAAATTCCCCTCAATCTGAGACGGGACCAACTCACCCTAAACTTCTGGGCCGCATCTTCAGAGGATCCCCTCATCACACAGCTCCTACAACAACAAAATATCTCAAAAACGCAAAATTCGCATTAGCTAACAAACACCCACTTACTTCCCCTATGTCACTCCGAATACACAACCTAATCAAACAGGCAAATCTAAACAACATCACACTTCCAACCAAATCCACCATACAACACTTCATACCGCAGCTACCTATCCCACGCATCAACAAACAACATCCACTACATGCAAAAACACAACGCTACAATACATACAAGACAACTGGCACGACTGGTGTCACATATACACAGACTCAACAGGATCACAGGATCAACTCCTGCAAGCCACACAGGCATACCGACTACCAAATAACCAATCTGTCTTTACAGCGGAACTCATGGCCATTTTGGTAGCACTAAAACAGCCAATCATACAAAAATACAACAAAAAAATCATACTTTCTTACTCATTCAGTGGGCTTGAGGCACTCAAACTCGGATCCACAAAAACCCGCGCAGGCATCATCTCACATATACTTCAAACCATCCAACAACTCAACCTACAGGGCAAATCCGTAAAACTTCTCTGGGCACCTGCCCACGTCGGCGTCTTCGGCAACGAAAGGGCCGACCAAGCAGCTAAACTAACATTAAAACTCAATAATATAACATTACCCATCTTCCACTCTAAATAAGAGGCCAAAAGCCTCGCTAAAAAGCATATCAAAACCATTTGGCAACAACAATACACCAATTCCAAAACTGCTCTCCACACTAAAACCTTACCAAAGCCTTAACAAAGTTCAAAACATACCACACAAACAAATATATAAATAGGGCAATCACCAAACTCCAATCGGGACACACAAAACTCAACACTCACCTCCACAAAATCTAACGCAACTCCACACCAACATGCCCGCACTACAACCACTCTGGAACAATTACACACATTCTCACAGAATGCACCCATTACACAACACAGCGCAAACAACAACACACAACACTCCTACAACAAAACATTAAAACTGGCAACATACAACAACTACTAAACCCCCAAAAGAACTCTACAATTTTCAATGCACTAGGCACATATATAAGGATTCGGGGCTCCTGGCCAGAATCTAACAATCCATCAATTCAAAACATCATGCAAACATACCCATTCCTTCTCCCTTTCTTAAATTAGCTTAATTTATTCCAAATTTCAAAATTCTCCCCCCTCAATTTCGAATTGCCGTACAAAAAACAAAGCTGACGTTAAACAAGTGTTTTAACACACATCACCATTAGTTGTCCATTTTGTACGTTTAACATCGAATCGGAAATGAGAGTTCCCTCGCACCGTTAAGCTCTGCATCAGAATAACACGTTCTGTATAAGAACGATACCCCATCCTATTTGTGAGCGTTAGGAGTACTAATATTATGTTGTATAAATACGTAAAGAGAGTTTGTAGGTAGGTAAGCCTAGACGGGATGGATAAATTCGGGGACTGTCGACACTTTGGGTCTATGCACCCTGTATTATTTCTAGAAAGGCTAATCGTTAGGAATAGATAGTTAGGGTGGGATTAAATACGTTACTTAGAGTTGTAAGATTTAAGGATTAATTTATAATTACAGTTGTATAAGATTACGATAGCATCTTGTGAGATGTGACCAGTGTCTCAGGGATTAATTGTAGTAAACCATATCTCCTGCAAGGTACAGGTCAATTGTGTCAGATTACGGTAGCATCTTGTGTGATGTGAACCGTTTAATGACGTTTTATAGTTCATAATTGTGTTATACCATTTTTAATGCAAGGTCAGTTGTGTCATCTTACGGTAGCATAATGTGTGAGGTGATTTGAACTTTGATTGTATTTATAATTGAAGTGAATTATATTTACTGCAAGATCAAGGTGAGACGTTGTATTCTAGGGTAGCTCTTGGTGTAGCCTTTCCGTTGTTTTGAAATCTTGCATTTATTGATTGTTGATAAGTGCTACGTTGAGAATTTGAGCATTTATATCTTGATTTTTGCACTTGTGAGACGTATCTAAAGTGTTATTCCGATAATTGAGATGTTTCTATTTTCTATTTATTTGTGAGTAGTTTACACTTGTACGGCAACTGTTTGCCACTTAAGGGTCTGACATTATTGACATTTTGAGTACTTTTGTGTGCTGAGCCGGTGCTACATTTTAGAAGGTTTTCCATCTTATTTATCTAAATTCTTCACCACATTAACTCGTTTTACATTAACTTATATTTTGGGTGAAAGTGAAGCATTGTTGGAATGAGAGAAGTATTGTGTCTGCTGATTATGAATAAATCTCTTGTTTACCTGACTCACCTTGTGTGTGCTACATCCTGCTTCATGAGTGAAATAATACGGGTTAATAGAACGAGTTTGGCCGCTAATGTCCTATAACATCTCCCTAAAAAAACTACACAGCACAAAGTTTCAAAGTGCCTCATGACCTACATGAAATAGTCAGACTCGTTCTATTACAAATGAAATGTGCGGATTCAGATCGAACATAAATGAATATGAGAGAAAATCAAGAAAATCAAGAAAATCAAGAAAATCAAAGGTTAATGTCTAATATTTCATTTTGATAACACACCTCACGTCCAGAGGAAGAGATTAACATTTCATCATTCAGTTGCATCGTTTTTTAAAACATTAGGAACTAGCTTATGTTATATATGTAAATCTTATTTAACAATCTGACATGTGAATGACATGTGTATAGTTTAAAATTCAATTGAGCGAAATCAAATTACATTGTATCGATGTATGGGGAAACCACCTCCCCCAACCCCTCACACACACACACCCTTTTGCATGTAAATTGACTGTGCGTTATATCTAAATACTTGTTACGCAAAGTGATCACGTGACCACCCCAATACCACGCAGCGCATCTATTGCGAGATCTGAGAGGGCTCAGCAAAGTGGCTGTATGCAATTCTGTTTACGCAAGTTGTTTTCATTTTCCAAATATACGTGATCTTTGACAGAGGTAAGTGTGCAAGGTAGTTTCATATTCACGTTCGGTACAATATTATCAGAGAAGTTTCCGAAATCCGGGAACACTTAATTCAGATTATAAACATATTACCAGCGATGACGCCTGCGCTAACTCGACCTGCATGTTTCATAAAGTAGGCCAGTTGATATTCAATTCAATTCAATATATAATAAAAGCCTTTAAAAAGGCAAGCTTGGGGGGGGGGGGGGGGGGGGGGGGGGCAACTGAGTAGATCTAGTGAATGGAACATGAAGTAGTGATTTTATGTGAAATGGCTGCTCGATGTACAGGCGGGTGGACAGTGTATGATCATGATGAGGGTCTTTCCTTGGTGTTTGCTGGTCTAGTGGGAGTCTTAAGTTTAAGAAATGACTCTCAGTACTGTTTTATAATTAGGCCTACCATTATAATAAAACCCATGAATGATTACTTGTATAACTCGATAACATGAAAACATGTTGTTTAACCTTGTTTAATTTCATATTTAACCGATGCGAATCAAATCCAAACAGAGTAACCTACGCCTGACCTAATGTACCTGAATGTGCAAGCTTTCTTCATCCGGTAAAATCTCTTATACTCCACTTCCGGTCTCGTTGCTTTGGTTTCTTTTGTTACAAGTGTAGGTGTATTAGCCGATAAACCTAAACTTTTTCTGATATACGTATCCTTTTCTGATATACCCACACTTTTTTTCTGATATAATGAAAAATATGTACAATACCTGACAGAATCGTACACTGGGGTACACTAGAACCTAACGCTCCAGCTTTTATATTCTGGAGTCCTGGTGGCAGATTTATCCTTTCCAGAGGCGATGTCCTGGAGTTATCCAGTAAGTTTGCGATGCGTCTGAGTAAAATAGTTAAGCCAGGAGATGTAGTATGCATCACTCTGCCCAACAGTCCAGAGAGAATCATTGCTGAGTTCGGGGTTCATCTAGCAGGTTGTGTCTCAATGGGTGGTCAAGTTATTCGTGCTGATGGTAAAGATTTGTCCGAGTCTTTGTCCAGAGCAAATTGTAAGGCTCTTATCTTGGACCAAGAGCAACAAAATGGTGCATGGCAAGTTCTGAAGCAATACTTCAATATATTGATATCCGAGCAGTGATTCCTCAAGGTGAAATCAGAGAGCATGCCGAGCGTCGCCGTCATCAGTACAGTTAGCATCAACAGAAAAAACAATGACTTCATCAACGGTTTGAGATCCGAAAATTTGTATTCGTACAAATTGAGAAAGCCGTCTGACCTCGCCGTCATTTTCACGACGTCAGGAAGCACTGGGTATTCGAAATTGGTGATGCATTCCCATAGAAATATCCTGTTATGCGGTGAAAGATTTAACTGTATGCTTGGCATTTCTTATCCAGACAAACTGTACATGCCAGCGCCCTTAGGATGGTTGGGCGGATATCCAGCGAACTACCTGTATTGTGGTGGTCCAAGAGTACTTCTAGATGCAACACCCATTGCTCCTTCTGATCTCCCTGCATACGTTTGGAAGATTTTATGTGAAGAGAACATAACATCTGCTTGTCTTCTACCTGTACAAGTAGACGTGGTTTTCGGATATGCACAAGATAAGTGTGAAGAAAGGAAATTTGAAAGCATATTAACCGGAGGTCAAACAGTTAAAAAGGACTTGTTTAAAGGTCTTTGGAGATTTACAGATTCCGTGAAGATTGGTTATGGTGTCACAGAGTTAGGATACATTGCGATGATAAAGGTTACGAGGGAAAATATAACTTCATTTCAAAAATTTTCAGTTGGCCTCCCTCACAGTAGAATTGAAATAAAAGTGGTCACAGATGACAAAGCTGTTGATACAAGAGGAGAAATCTACGTCAAATCAGACGCAATGTGCATGGGATATATTGATGGGAAAGTTGCAAACGAAGCTTTTGTTGATGATGGTTGGTTTCGAACAGGGGACGTCGGCTACATGAATGATGACGGATCGTTGATTCTAGAAGGCAGGAGCAGTGATGTTATCATGCACGGGGCCTACATCCTATATCCGGGCTGGCTGGAGGAGAAGCTGATGGATTGCCCTGGAGTGAAGCAGTTGGTTATAGTTCCTGTTCCTGATCCAGTGATGCACCATGAGATCTGTGCCTGTATTATCCGGGAGAAAGACCAGGGGGTCATTTCGGACGATTTTCTCAGTTTCAGTCGTCAGCAGATAGTAATAGATGAAACTTCACAGTTGAATGTTTTACCTAAGTTTGTTCTCTTCTTTGAGAAGTTTCCCCTCACTTCCACGTCAAAATTAGACCGCCGTACACTTATTGTCGAAGCAACAAGGTCATTGGGTCTGGGCAGTTGATTTATTAATCAGTGACTAATCTAGTCATTTTACCTGTACAGCCTGTCCCAGGTCCTGATCTTCTGTTAGGTTATAAATTTACTTCATACCTAATAAACTTGCTCGCTTATCATTAGAGTTGTATTCCAAATAGATGAATGTTATCAAGATTGAATGTCGAAAACGGAATTTCCGGATAGACGTCATAATGATAGAAAAATATTCAGAACATGACGTTATTTATCATCAATATCACTGTCAATTGCATGATATTACTATTTAAGCAATTTATGTTTCAACGTAGATAATCAACTCTATCACTATTCAACTTTAGAATATATATAGAATGTTTATAGACAACTGCTGTTTTTTTGTTCCTGACATTTCCGTTGTCCCTCTGGTGTTCTATGGTGTTCCTGCCTCGTTGAAATCTTGATATAAACATTGTCATTACATACAATAAGAGAATTGAGAAATTAAAGAAGACCCGACAACGAGTCAAAACGAGTCAAACTGACGCTTGTTATAACGTGTGCTTATCGTGATACTAATGTTGTGCTTGAAGAATGGAAGAGATCCTACAGTGATCTTCTAAACAGCAACGCGCCAATAGAGCCCCTACCTGTAATCACTGAAAGCGAAGAGGAACGACCTGGAAATTTAAATTCTTCTATTACTCTAGACGAAGTAAAGGAACCATAAACAAGGCTAAGAGAGGCAAATCCCCCGGCCCCGATGATATTCCAACAGAAGTTCTGAGAAATCCAGTCTGCATTGACTTTCTATATAAACTCTTTAATAGGTGTTTTAAGACTGGAATCCTGCCTTCCAGCTGGAGCAGAGGAATTATCTCCCCTATCCCTAAACCAGGGGGCGACCCGAGAGACCCACTGGCGTACCGAGGCATCACTCTCACAAGCTGTGTCTACAAACTCTACTGTGGAATATTGAACAGTAGGTTAACGAAACATGTGGAAGATAATGACTTACTACACGATTCACAGAATGGTTTCAGGAAAGGGCGATCAACCGTGGAGCACATATCTAGTCTAACATCTATCATCGAAACCCGTAAATCACAACGAAGATCAACGTTTACTGCTTTTATAGACTTTCGTAAAGCTTATGACAACCTTGACAGACGCCGACTATGGGAAAAAGTGATCGAGGCAGACATCAACGGTAAAATGTATCAAGCCCTAGTTTCACTTTATAACAACGTTCAGTGCTGCGTGAAATAAATGGACTTTACACACCCTGGTTTGATGTGCATTGTGGTCTAAAACAAGGATGTCTTCTATCACCGTTACTTTTTAACATGTATGTTAATGATTTACTAGTTACTATTAATGACCTGTCCATTGGTGTGAATGTTGGTGATAATAATATTTCTATTTTAGCATATGCTGATGATGTCGTGCTTTTAGCTGAAAATGAAAATGATTTAAATTTTATGTTAGATTTACTACATTTATGGTGTGAAAGAAACAAGATGTCTGTTAATACATCTAAATCGAAAGTCATACACTTTCGACCCCCCTCCACAGCAAAGTGTGAATGCGTATTCAAATGTGGTGATGATGAATTAGAAATTGTTGAATGTTATAATTATCTTGGTTTGCTCTTTACTGAGCATCTTAACTATAAGCGTATGGCTAGAGCTGCAGCGTCGTCTGCTAGTAGAGCGCTAGGTTTACTTATTGTTAAATACAAACAATTGGGAGGTATGAATTATAGCACTTTTACTAAGTTATATAATACTATGGTATGGTCCACTCTTGACTATGGTTCATGTATATGGGGTGTGTATGAATTATCATGTGTGAATGCGGTGCAGAATAGAGCGATGCGTTACTTTTTAGGCTTACGTAAATATGCACCAAATAATGCTGTAATTGGTGACATGGGTTGGACGCCTTCTTTTATCATGCAATGGTGCAGTGTTGTTAGATTTTATAGACGTTTATGTAATGTGGACCCCGATCGATTAACATCAAAAATATTTGTTTGGAGTTATAACAGAGCATGTGCTAACAAAAGAAATTGGACGTTTAGAGTAAATAAGAAGTTATCCGATCTTGGTCTTAATCATTTTAGTACTATTACCAATATGTATTGTCTTAAGCATGTTGTGTCATCTGTGAAGAAAGTAATGTTTGATGATTTTTGTACAAAATGGAGTGAGAATGTGTGTCGACCTTCAAGCACTAATGGCACAGGAGGTAATAAACTTAGGCTATATTGTAATTTTAAGCACTTTCCCGATAGTGAATTTTATGTGACATGTTTCTTGCCTCGTTCTTACAGACGAGCGCTGGCAAATTTTAGATGTGGTACGGCCCCTTTACGGATTGAAACGGGACGCTATGATAGCACAGTGTTGAATGAAAGATTATGTTTACATTGTTCTGATTTTATAGAAGATGAATGTCATGTTTTACTGAACTGTCCTCTGTACAAGGATGAAAGATCTTTACTTTTAAATGTATGTCGCACAGAATGTTTTAATTTTGATTTTTTATCAGATTTGGAAAAGGTGTGTTTTATATTGTCCAGCCATGAAATGTGCTTTTTATCTGCCAAAACCTGCCACTTAATTTTACTGAAAAGACGGTCTCATTTTTTTGGTAATTAAGAATATGTTATATATGTACATAAACTGTGATATATTTTGTAAATATCATATTTTTATAGTCTCTCATAACTCCGCACGGAGTGT
Organism: Gibbula magus; assembly: GCA_936450465.1. Lineage (NCBI taxonomy): Eukaryota > Metazoa > Mollusca > Gastropoda > Trochida > Trochidae > Gibbula > Gibbula magus. The sequence goes on along the minus strand of OW388296.1, from coordinate 51,887,453 downwards.
CTCAATTTTAACCAAGATGTTGTATTTTACTTTGTAATTATGAGGTGAGACTGAAATAAAATATCTGTCTGTCTGTCTGTCTGTAACCTCTTTGTGAATTGAACCGATACGACACCAGACAGTGACGCCAACCTGACTGCAGGCTTAAAATACATGTGTTTACATGTGTTTTGTGATTGTTTATTCACGCGTGGTCTCTTAAGAAAAAGATATAAAATTATGTCGTGCGTTCGGTCTTGAGATATGATCAAGGTGTCGGTCCGGTAAAGCGTAAATTAAATTTGAGGTAGTACCGGGACTGTTTGTTGTAGTATGGCCGGGAGAGCGTAAATCATATCGCTGCTATAAAAAACCTCGGATTACCGTTATTGAGTTAAGCGCGCCTTTCTCTCTGATGACAAATTAAACAATTTAAAACAAATGAAAACACAAACGATAATTCATAACTGTCTGATTCAATTCAATAATTTATTGTTTTCAAGGCCTTTTGACTCACAATCAGTGATACAATATTCATGAAAATAAACACATGAGTATCAGAGGATTTCTCTCCGTATACGAAAAATGTTGTATAATAATTTTATATGAACAGATACTCATTTGAATTCAGTAATCATTCAGTAAACCGTTGATATTTCTGCTGTTATTGAACATTAGTGGTACATCACAACGAAGAGTTTGATACAATTGATAATCATGTATTATTTGGATTTCATCTTCGGTTACTTTACATAAAGAAGAGTTAGTGCGTTTCTATAGCATGTAACGACATGTAAAGGGTAACGGTGTATATATAGTATTGTACATCTCTTCCGGTATAAATAAGTCATTAGTTTACTCATAGATTCAAAGCAGTCTGATTAAAATCGTCGGTTTTCCGTGGAATAAAAATTGCAAAATAGTGCATCTACCGGGATACGAACTCATATCGGTCGTAGGTTCCACGCCAAACCGTCTGATAACAGCCCGTAGACTCGCGTGTTCGAGCGCAATTCAAGTAGCCAATAAAAAGACGCCCAACAAATGCTTTTGGTGCGAGAAGCTAGGGGCAGATAACTCCAAACAGCTATCCTTTGGTCTGTTCCGAATGCTTTCAAAACAGTGACCGTTTAAAAACTACGTTGTGATTGGTCAGTTATTTGACTAGGCTTTGGCTGTGCTAAACTGGTTCGGAACATGCGCCTATAGCTATATACGGGGTGTTCTCAGACCTTGTGGAGAGGAATCTACAGAACTTGTTCGTATCCCGGTAGATGCATAATTTTGCAAATTTCATCCTCAGAACAAGGTCGATTTTAATCAGACTGAGATTCAAAGAGTTCCTTGAGAAATATGGAAAACAGCAAGGGACGAAGTGCAGGCCATCACTTTCAATATGTAATTCTCAAATTAGTTATGGTTGTAAACAGTTTGCCAATAGTTATGAAAGTTATGAAATGCCCCTATAAATGCTATAAACATGGTTTTATCTATTTTACTTCAAATATAAATTAAAACTTGACATTTCGGCAGTATCAAAATGGCAAACGCACGGGTTCGAGTTACTTTCATTGAGATGGTCAGAGGTGGTCAGCACTTGTTCTACACTGGACACAAGTACATTTTTTTATAAATGGGGTACATGTATCTGCATGGCTAACTCTTTTGTTTAAATAGGTTGAAGGCAGCACCGGTAAAGCACCAGTCTGTAATCACCGAACCTTGACTTGTACCGGGACTGCAAATTTATATTTCATCCCAGTTTTGTAATTTACGTTTTCCCGGGCCATTACCATGATCAAAACTCCAAAACTCCTAAATCATATTATCAATATCATCGACATATGCAAGGGTTGCCTCGTATTAACAGTCGGGTTTATATGACTAAATGAGCCATTGAACATGTAGGTCAGTTGAGACATAGACGTGCATAAAGATATTAGGTTTACCGTTTATATATGTATCAAATAAGTTTAACGACTGAGCTTCTAGTTCATTCATGTGAGTAGAAATTCATTTCCGGATTGTGTAACTCTTGTTAGTTGAGGCAAGTATAACCGAATTTACCAAGAAGCATTACTATTTGCAGTTACAGACACCGGGGCGATTTGAGGACAGAGTGTGATAAACCTAATTTTGATTCGTCTCGCATTCTTCACCTGGTAGAGGTACGCTATGCTGTATATGTTCATTGTTACGCTTAGACACGAAAGAAATGAAATCTTACTTAATACATTCATATTAAAATATTTGTTCGCCGCTAATGGCTGCAATACTGCCGAAGCGGCGTTAAACAATAACTCACTCACTCACTCACTTAAAATATTTGATGTGGTAAGAGGAATTTGTTCATGTCAATGTATTGTGAGAATTATCACACTGTTCATTTAGAGATGTCAATGCGCGGTTTTGGAAGAAAAAATCATTTCTACAGCGCTGTAGCACGTTTTTTTTTGCATGTTATATTTTCTCAAATTTGTCGTTTATTATTATTTATGCAATATATTGTTATATGTACATTAGAGGGTTGAAATCTCATTGCACGACCCGATAAACCGTTTACATAGAAAACGGTTATCGGTATTGGTAGAAAATGGAACAACGTATAAAGCGACACTTTTGTGGAACGCGCCAGTATGAGAGGTAGATTTGTAGGCCATATGCAATTTGAGAATTCAGACAGCAAGATGGTTGACCATTCCATCATTGTACCATATTTAAAACTCTACCTGGGTGTTTCGGTATCGCTACATCAGTCAGATTACATGAACTATTTTCGAGTGGCCATTTTAATTTGAACACATTAAAATGACCGCTCGATGGGAAATGGACTCGCATGGCTAAACCGAACAATGTACATTCGTTTTAAAACTCTTTTTATTAGTTCAGGAGATTTATTTAGTGAATGGTAAGACTTATTTGCCGTATTTAGAGCATTTAGAACGTGCTACAGTGCCTTTAACTGAAATAAATGCTGTCGAGCATGTTTACTCAAAATGAATGAAGAATGACATTATCTGATGAAAAATTTCTCGCCAAGGCTCGCGAAATACAAAGTTTGACCATCCTATAACAGTCAATTTCAAACGTCTAAGGTAGTAATTAGGTCGAAGACCCGCGTTAGTGAACAGTTATATTGTTTATTAATTTTTCATGTCATAAGGTTTTCCGAATCAGTAATTGGCACACAAAGCCAACACAATACATTAATTATGTAATAATGTTTAGCTGTCTATGCTAGATACTAGGGCCAAAATAATGAGTAATTTGTTTTGGTGCGTTGTATTCTGATGGTAAAGAAGATTAACGTATACATCAGATGAGTAATATTCTTCTTGCGAATAACATGAAAATGAAATGTGGTATTTTGTGGAAACGAAACACGATAGGATATTCTTCTTTACATATACTATTAGTACATAATTAAAACGCAGTTCGAAATATATTAACGAAGGTAATATACTGATGACTTTATATTTCCCCAATGATAAAGACAAGGCACATTTGCTTAAAAATTAACTGAGAACTGAGGCCATTCAACAGGGAAAACGTAACAGTTTTAAAGTGTTTTTATTAAATAAGTTCAACAAACCAATATATAGTATGCAAGCAAAGTGTCACATTAGCACATTAGCACAACTAGGGTTCACAAACAATATTTGTGATTGTTGTTGCATTTGGGAGTTTGCATCTTCAGCAGTTGCTACCGCCGTAGCATCTTATTTCTTAGTTAAGGGAAGGGGATGGATGTTTCTTAAGGTGGGTGATTGTGTGGTTTCTGCATCTCTGGATCTTGTATGTCTAAAGTTTTACTTTGACTGGCACGGTAATCCGACTTTGCACGCTTGCTATATTTCCACCAAATCTTGTTTTTCTTTTGCTGGCAACAGTGTACATGTGACCTTCATAACACACCTTCTTTCCACCTCTGTTACTTTCTATCACTTCCATGTTGAAGATGTAATAAACCCTAACATGTTCTGGCTCTTTATATATCATACATAACGAATTCAGTTAAAACAACATTGTTAAGAAACACCGAAGTAGTCTTTTTGATGAAAAGGTGTTGATTATGCCGTACTCTTATTGTTTTTTTTTATATAAACACTGTTCCTTTTTTACGTTACTTTTTTCCTGTTACTTTTTTTGCTGTTACTTTTTTCCCTAAATTCGATATCTATCATCATTTAGGGTTTTAAAACTGTATTACTATTTGCATAAAAGCTGTATTCTCGGTGAGGTAAATTGACATATTTTCTACTCAGTGTAATGGCGCTTACAATTATATGGTGTTATCGTTAATGTCCTGTGTTAAAAACATAACGTCAGGTATTGTTTTACCAATGAATGCAATCTGGAATAGAGAAATCTAAAGGATAATCAAATCAGACAAATAAACCATTTTTCATAATAATTCTAATTTTTCGAGTTCCTAATTTGGGTAGATTTGGAAATATCGGAGTAACACGTTGACAGCAAATGGTAGAGAAAATGTTATGAATTTGAAGATACAGAAGTAATCCCCATTATATTCAACAGTATCGTAACCAACTCAGATCACAGTGTAGGAGCGGTGTACTTGCAATTTTCAGTACTTATGCACGTGTACTCAAATTGGCAGTGTTAGTGCGGTGCAGCTTTTACCAAAACACGAGACGTGCTCTCGGATTTGAGTAAATATGTATTTATATTCAAACCACAGGGCCATGGAAATGGTATAATTTAGCTCTCAAGTGTTCCCAGCATCTACATGTCAAGTTTCAGAATCCAAAATTGTCAAATAAGAAAACTCTGGCGAGGTGAAAGTGACTGATGTTATTTTTTTTATGTTTCTTTCCCATTATCATGTTTTCTCATTTATACACTTTCATGAGATTGAGACACTTTCCACATTCTCTGAAAAAAACACTTTGATTCATGCTGTAGTTAAGCAATTGTACACAAAAATAGAAAATACTCAAACATTCAGTACTTATGTGCGCGTACACAGTTCGAATGTGCAGGTGTACTCAGTTCTAATGTGTCGTTACATGATGCTTTCAATGAAAAGGTACATAGATTTGTGACCAAAATTTGACAGTCAATACCAAATTATTATTCCAGGTACTTTGTGGACAAATAAACTCTTTTGAGACCTTTGTGGTTATTAAATATTATTTCATTTGAATATACCTGTCAGTGTTTTAATAGTTTGAGCCAATGCAGTGCTGTCATTGTTGAATGGAATTTCTTTTTTATTATACAACAGTGATTACAACCTGACATTTGCAAGATATTTGTAAAACATATGTATGTGAGCAACATGAATGACTAGAGAATATGATCTGATACGTGGTGTGGTATTTCAAGGAATAGTACAGCTAGGGTATAGATCTCAATACATAAAGTACTAAAATGCCAATAATATCCATTGTGATCAAGCAAATACAAGCAAAATGTTATCAAAATAATTTTTATTTGCATATTGTCATAATGAAGGATAAATGAAGTTAACTGTAACATAATCGCATCTTACACTCGCATATTTATTCAAGTAAAAACAATGTAGATGAAAAGGTCTCCCTTTTAAAAAATAATCAATGCCGATAATTAAGGCCAAAAAACCCATATTATACTGTTATGTTTGAACTACAAACTATGATGTGACAAGCCATCACATGAGGTTTTTAAAAACAACTAACAAGATAAAGATTATTATATATGTAATTCTGTCTGTGTGAAAATCTCACGTTTTAAAATATGAAACTGAACATAAAATATTCACTGACCCAAAAGCATTAAAATAATATTTCGGGGACATTAAACATCTATAAGTACATTGACAAGTACTTTTACATGTTGTAAAGCTATCAGTTTGTCAATAAAAGGAAAGTTCAAAGCCTCTAATTCAAGAAAATGTAACTCTATTTGATGTACAACATATGAATTCGTGTGCCTTCAACTTGCAAATGCACATGTCTTTGTATGTTAAAGGCGTGATGATCGCCATCTGAACTGCTTTCCACAAACACAGCGGTACATAATTCCTGTGTGAACACCATTAGTGTGTGTTTTGAGACTTGAGGCATTGGAAAATGATTGACCACACACTTTACACACGCAGGATCGAATACATTGATTTGATACATTGCCCTTACATATTTTAGCATGTTGCTTAAGGTTTCTTTTGAAGTGAAATTCATTTTTGCAGTCTTTGCATTTGAGGACTTTTATCCCAGTGTGACGTAAAACATGGCCATTGTTTAAATCTTCATGGTTACAAGTCTTGTCACAGATCGGGCAACAGAAACGTCCAGTTTTCTGGTGTTTTAGTTGGATGTGCGACTTATGTCCAGCATGGCTCTTAAACATTTTCCCACAATACTCACAACCCATCTTAAATGATTGATGGCAAAACTTCATATGTTCTTCTAGCAGAGACCGCGACAGGTAAGAGTGGAAACAGCCATGGCATTTAAATTTATCATCAACATTGTGGGTAAGCAAATGCCGCTTCATACTAGAAAGTCTTACAGTTTTGTAAGTACATCTTCCACACATATGATAAGGTTTCTTGAATGTACTAACAACCTTTGCATTAGTAGTAAGTGGTGGAATTTCTACTGGGACAGGAGTTCACGTTTCTGTTGATGGACAAGCCTTGGTTTCGACTTCTTCAGTGCTGGCAATGTTTAAAAACGAGAGGTCTAAAGCTTCAATCTCCGACATTTCTGAAAACTAAAAGCAATCTTAAGGGCCTGTAGCACGTTTGTTGAAAAATGTATTTCTTCAAATTTCCCATTTATAATGATAGTTTATGTCATTTAAATTTACTTTAGAGGTTAAAACATCTTATAACAGAAACCAATTATCCGTAGTTGTAATGAAGATGTTGCTATTAAGCAAAAACTGCATGGTGGCCATTAAATTTTATTATTTCAAATTACAAAAACGAGGGATGTTTAACTATTGGTAACATTATTTTCAAATACATTTCATTGTCTTATATGAGCGAAAAAAAACGTGCTACTGACATTTTAAGGTATTGGTGTATTTCATTTCTTTGAGGATATTTCTCATATAAACTTAGGTCTAACGGGGATGAATTGTGCAATCGGACTCATAAGTATTAATCATTTAGTAAGAAAAATGTACTTGCCAAGTTAGTAACAAGCACCAGTTTCACACAAACACTGCATACACTTGCACATAAGAACTGAGTACACTAAACATTACACGCAAATTAGAACAGTGTTGGCGCACATAAGTACTGAATGGTTGAGTATTTTCTAATTTTGTGAACAATTGCTTAAACTACAGCATGAATCAAAGTGTTTTTTTTCAGAGAATGTGGAAAGTGTCATCTAGTACGTTGTGTCTAAATCTCATGAAAGTGTATAAATGAGAAAACATCTAATGGGAAAGAAACATAAAAAAAATAACATCAGTCACTTTCACCTCGCCAGAGTTTTCTTATTTGACAGTTTTGGATTCTGAAACTTGACATGTAGATGCTGGGAACACTTGAGAGCTAAATTATACCATTTCCATGGCCCTGTGGTTTGAATATAAATACATATTTACTCAAATCCGAGAGCACGTCTCGTGTTTTGGTAAAAGCTGCACCGCACTAACACTACCAATTTGAGTACTCGTGCATAAGTACTGAAAATAGCAAGTACACCGCTCCTACACTGTGACCCAGACACGACCCAGGGATTTTATTAGGAAATTGGAAGTACTGAAGTACCTGTATTAATGACCATTATCTAAAGTAGTCCCTGATGAGTTTGTGCGATAAACATTTAATTACGTATTATTAACCTTTAATTGTTTGAAACTTACGTCTAGATGAATGACAACCTGGGTGTTTTGAAATCTAATTCAGTTAAAGTCAGTTAAGTTCGTGTTGCAAATTGATCGAATCAATGACTTATGTGATATTTTTGATCAGTTGAAGGCTTATCTAGCTTCATGGATACGATTCATAAATGTGGACATAATGTAACAATTCATCGTAATACTCACCAAATATGGATGCTACTTGAATACTTTACCGTTCGCATTGAAACATTGTATTAAATATTCCAGTACATACCTTTCTGGGCACATCATTCCTCAATAGGACTGAACGCTAACAAACGAATGGCACGTTCGCATGTTCTGGTTCTGTCTTCTTCATATTTTCAGTAATAAAATAAATGTGTGTGGAATCTACAAGATATTGAAACCTCAAAGCCCTTTCTGTTTCATTTGTCACATGTCAAACTCTGTGTTAGATAACGGATCTGTCATCATTACACGCTGAATAGATTGTGTGAAATTGTCCATGTCAGACCCCTCCGATTCACTACAGATTCATTACAGGGTAAAGGAAAAAGGAAGTGTCTGATTCAGGTTAAAGGACGCAATGTACAGCTTCATCATCTTTACATACAATCACCTTTTGTACTCATACAAATAACTCACAGTTTTAATCAATTAATAAAGTAATTCTGAATTAGTCTTTATTCAAATTTTATAAACATTATGTAGCATCGTTTTCTTTTACAATTCACATCAAAATAATAACTCCCAATGAGATTTTAAATAATCATCATTGACATACTGGTTTTGTCAATTGCTCTATTACGTTATTTTCGCAATATACACCAAGTCAAATCAACTGTGTAGAGAGTACTAGCCTCGGTGTCTGACAGAGTGTTAACTTTCATCAACAGGGAGTGTTTTAGTTATTTTCCTTTGACATTTGAAATAGAAAATAACCCCATGGGTAAATAAAAAAAAGTAATAGTTAAAGGAATGAAATAAGATTGCCGTGACTTATTACATGCAACAAGAGGTTCTGCCGTGATAAAAATCGCTATGACAGAAAATCTTACTCGTGGTTCATTGTTCGGAGGTGATGATCAAAGTAGATTCTCACTATGGATTTTGATGTTGACATGTGCATTGGCTAACCTAACGTACTTACAAATATTAAGATTAATAGCAATTTAAGTTCAAGAAGTATTGACTTTTACCAATCCCCCTAATCATATTGATTTATGAGTCTGTGCTCTTTGTGTTCAACTCCACAGAGAATTACGAAGTTCATTTTCTGGTAAGATAATTGCTTCAGTCCACGTTTTAAATCCCTTCAGATCAACATTTCTTTTCTTTGATTTATTTTTCTATATTAAACTATACCTCTCTTTGGCAGAAGCCACAGTCAAGGATATTAATGTTTGAAGGAATGAAATCAGATTTGCAAAACTTATAACTTCAACTATATTTTATATGCCTTGATAAAAACATGGATATTAATTTCACTGTTATATTTATTGTTCAAGTATATTAGTGCTGTATGGATTTTGCTATCGCGTTTTAGGGATAGTTGATATGTAAACATTTGCAAGTTTTCGAGATATGTATCAATCAAGATGTGTGACAATTCAAATTTTGTGTTTTGCAACGATAACTCAAGTGGGAAAAGTTCTGGATAAATTCTTATTCCGCAAGCTAGGGGATGTTTTTTAAGTTATATATGTTCCATGCAATCTAGGAGTCATCACAATCTGCAGATTGTGAAGGGTTATGATATTTAATTTACCAACTACAGTGGTCTATACTCAGATTGTGAAGGGTTATGATATTTCATCTAACGACTACAGGGGTCGATTCCTAAATTGTGAAGGCTTCTCAAATAGTTTTTCTATCTTATCTACATACTATAGGGGTCGATTCCTAGATTGTGAAGGCTTCTCAAATAGTTTTTGTATCGTATCTACATACTACAGGGGTCGATTCTTAGATTGTGAAGGGTTATGATATTTCATCTAACGACTACAGGGGTCGATTTCTAAATTGTGAAGGCTTCTCAAATATTTGTTCTATCTTATCTACACACTATAGGGGTCGATTCCTAGATTGTGAAGGCTTCTCAAATAGTTTTTCTATCTTATCTACATACTATAGGGATCGATTCCTAGATTGTGATGGCTTCTCAAATAGTATTTCTATCGTATCTACATACTACAGGGGTCGATTCTTAGATTGTGAAGGGTTATGATATTTCAGCTACCGACTACAGGGGTGGATTCCTAGATTGTGAAGGCTTCTCAAATAGTTTTTCTATCTTATCTACATACTATAGGGGTCGATTCCTAGATTGTGAAGGCTTCTTAAATAGTTTTTCTATCTTATCTACATACTATAGGGGTGGATTCCTAGATTGTGAAGGCTTCTCAAATAGTTTTTCCATCTTATCTACATACTATAGGGGTCGATTCATAGATTGTGAAGGCTTCTTAAATAGTTTTTCTATCTTATCTACATACTATAGGGGTCGATTCATAGATTGTGAAGGCTTTTCAATAGTTTTTCTATCTTATCTAAATACTATAGTGGTTGATTCCTAGATTGTGAGGAGCTTTAAACTCGTTTCTCTATCTTATCTACAAACTATACAGGGGTCGATTCCTAGATTGTGAAGGGTTATGATATTTCATCTACCGACTATAGGGGTCGATTCCTAGATTGTGATGGCTTCTCAAATAGTATTTCTATCGTATCTACATACTACAGGGGTCGATTCTTAGATTGTGAAGGGTTATGATATTTCATCTACCGACTACAGGGGTGGATTCCTAGATTGTGAAGGCTTCTCAAATATTTTTTCTATCTTATCTACATACTATAGGGGTCGATTCATAGATTGTGAAGGCTTCTTAAATAGTTTTTCCATCTTATCTACAGACTATAGGGGTCGATTTCTAGATTCTGAAGGCTTTTCAATAGTTTTTCTATCTTATCTAAATACTATAGTGGTTGATTCCTAGATTGTGAGGAGCTTTAAACTCGTTTCTCTATCTTATCTACAAACTATACAGGGGTCGATTCCTAGATTGTGAAGGGTTATGGTATTTAAACTACCAACTACAGTGGTCGATTCTTAGATTGTGAAGGGTTATGACATTTCGTCAAACGACTACAGGGGTCGATTCCTAAATTGTGAAGGCTTCTCAAATAGTTTTTCTATCTTATCTACATAATATAGGGGTCGATTCCTAGATTGTGAAGGCTTCTCAAATAGTTTTTCTATCTTATCTACATGTACATACTATAGGGGTCGATTCCTAGATTCTCAGATAGTTTTTATATCTTATCCACCGACTATAGTGTCGATTTCAAGATTTTGATGGGTTCTAAAATAGTTTCTCTATCTTATCAACATACAACATGGGTTGAGTCCTAGATTGTGAAGAGTTAGAAGGTTTCATTTAACGACTGCAGGGGTCGATTCTAGATTATGAAGGGTTCTCACATAGTTTTGCTATCTTATCAACAGACAATATGGGTCGATTCCTAGATTGTGAACGGTTATGATATTTTATCTAACGACTTCAGGAATCGATTCCTATAGATTGTGAAGGGTTATGATATTTCATCTAAAGACTACAGGGATCGATTCCTAGATTGTGATGGGTTCTCAGATAGTTTTTCTATCTGTTCATTTTGTATTAGCTCATCAGGCCTGAAAGTTGTGTGCAGACTCCTTAGCCAATGGGGATTCTAAATTGTAGATCTCGTGATCACCGGGGTCACATCCTTAAAAACCTATTTTCATCTTCTTCTCCAGTTCCAAAAGGTCTAGAGAGCTGAAAAGTTGTGTACATACTCCTTAGCCAATGGGGATTCCAATTGTAGATTTCGTGACCCCATGACCCCAAATGGGGTCACCGGGGTCATATCCTCAAAAACCTATTTTCATCTTCTTCTCCAGTTCCAAAAGGTCTAGCGAGCTGAAAAGTTGTGTATAGACTCCTTAGCCAATGGGGATTTTAAATTGTAGATTTTGTGATCCCATGATCCCAAATGGGGTCACAGGGGTCACATCTTTAAAAACCTATTGTCATCTTTTTCTCCAGTTCCAAAAGGTTTAGCGAGCTGAACAGTTGTATATAGACTCCTTAGCCAATGGGGATTCGAAATTGTAGATTTTGTGATCACATCCTTAAAAACCTATTTTCATCTTCCATTCCAGTTCCAAAAGGACTAGAGAGCTGAAAAGTTGTGTGCAGAGTCCTTAGCCAATGGGGATTCGAAATAGATTTCGTGACCCTGGGGCCCCAAATAAAGGCCTCACAGGCAATGACTTAAAACTATTTTTTCTTCTTCTCCTCCAAAACAAAGAGACAAGGCTGTAATATTGTGTGCATACTCTTTAGCCAATGGATATTCTAAATTGTAGATGTGATGACCCTGTGGTGCCTCAAATTAGGGCCTCAAAACATGACCTAAAAATGTATTTCAGTCTTCATCATTAAACAATATAAACCCTGATGAGCTACAGAGCCCATGGCTCTTTATTCATTTTCATCATTTCTGTTTACAGGAAAATATTTAGTTAATTAATGCCTTGGATAGTATGTAGAAGTTGTCTTAATTGCTTCCTTAACATGTCAAATATCTTATTTCTAACAATTTCCTTGTCATAACTTGATTTAAACATAGGTACCTATTTTATCATACCAATGTTAACAGTAATCATTTGTGACCAAGAAAAGTGAGGGGTCATAAGAGTAAACTGCAAATTTTTAGAATTCATATTATTACGGCAAGACGATTATTAAGAGTAACTACTCATAGAATAAACACTTTTTATATTATTTAATTATATATTGAATAAACACAATGTTAAAAGTAATAGCAATACAGTTTTCCAATAAAACACAACAGGGTCACATGTGCAATGATAGCTACAATGTTTACAGTCGTAAATTGTTTGTTGTAAAGATTAAAGGCTGTAACTGTTTTTTGGAAATCATAAGAACATGAATCAAAGCACTATTTCCCAGAGACCAACAGTAAAGAACATTAGTGTGTCAACATGAGGTTTTCTACCAACAATCTATGGTCAAGTTATTCTATATTTGAAAGACAATAGTTATGTGACATTTATTGTCAAGTCGCCAAACTGTTTGTAGGTTAGGCTATCTTTCATGAAGTTGAGGTTGATTAAATACCACACTGCTAACAAAGTTTTTGCAATAGTTACGGTTCAATGGAATTGAAACGTTTCAAAGCCATAACCCTATGCACACTCATACACACATATACACACACACATTTAACGTTCCTTTAACGTTATAGGGGAAATGTGGGAGACTTTGATTTTTATATAATTTGAATGATAGTGCATAAATTCTACAACAGTCACGGAAAATAATGACTATAAGAAGCATCGTTTTCATATTGATCTTATTATGACAAAATCTAGTACAGTTTTGCAGCAGAGGGATTTATTTTAAAAAAACAGGGATGGGAATGCTTGCTTTAAATGGCTTTAGGCAAGAACGTTTATTTAGTCTGGGTGGAACCCAACTCGTTACGAGGCAGCCATGTTATCATCCCTTGAAAACTGAACTGTACGCTTCTTCTTAGATATTTCCTTTGATTTATCAACCTCATACTTCATAAAACTTCTCGTCAAAAGAAACCATCACCACTTTTTGTCGCTCATTAAAAAAGCAATAAGACAGATGTGATAAGTATTATTATCAATTTAATGATACGAATCATGTTTCAACCACTGCATAAAGTTACCGTTACTCTATCAATAGTACATTTATTCTAAGTTGAACAAAAGTGACATGGGGTAAAAAGAACAATTTACAAAATTACAGACATTGTTTACACAAATATTGTTTTTACAATCCATTTATTTTGTGAACAAATGTTACATTGTTATATGTAGGACCGCAATCTCTGCAATAGAACAAATTGTACTTTTTCGAGAAGAATTCGAACCCACACCCAAAGAATGAGGCGCTAATCCTAAGCATTGACTGTCCCAGGTTATACCTTCTGACAATGACAGACAAAGACTATAACCCCCAATACAATACTATACCCGATACTAAACATATACTGCAGACATACAGACAGACAGACATATTTATTCAGTAAGTTACCTTTCGAAATCCAGTAACCATAGAAATGCAGATACAATATGCATTCGTATCTTGTGATCTTTACGTTGTACATTATTTAAAAATTTGGCATAGCTGGTCTTTGAGAAGAAAACAGATTTGCAAACAGCATTCATTTGATATTTTCTGTTACCTACATAAACGTCATTCAAAACATTAAAACGATGAACGCTACCTCTCATTAAAAAAAATCATTGATTATTGTATATATTGTAACTCTACCTTATAATATAATCAAACTGAAATGTTTTTTATTGGGATCTTCTTATAGAAGTTATTTAAATCATTGTATGAACAATTCACTGTGCAACTACAACAATTTATCCTTCCTTTCTTTCAGTGACACACTGGACTTTGTCAACATAATTATTGTCAATGAACAATCTTAAGACTAGGCACTCTCGGAGATGGAGCCTTTTCAATAGCTTAACGCAATTTTGTTATGCTATTCTTGATATTAATGTAGGTTGAGATCTGTGGTGCTGGTGATGAGACGTTGTGTCATCCTGCAGCATGTCCGATTAAATCGATGTTTTAAGAATATTTGGTGAAGGGAAAGGGTTTCTGAATGATTTTTGCTGTGGTGAATTTTACAAATTAAAGTTTGAGGTAGCAAAATCTAGTGACTTTTTTTTGTTATACACTATTTAAAAACTTAATTTTCTTTGAAGTTATGATATCTGATAGTTTACCAATGAACCTTACACGTTGGAATTTTAAAAGCTGTAAATTTGACTTAGTTGGTATTTGAAACGAAACCAGTTTTGCAAACTATTTTTCTATTTCTATTCTATTATTTCACACTATCTGTTAGTTCTGTAAAAACAGATAAGGGTGTGCACTACCTGTCATTAAATATAATCACTAGTCATTTAATATATTGCAACTCATCCTTATAACATAACGAAATAATTTGACGTTATGACATTATTGATGTCATGGTAAAAGCCATATCATAATCAGTATTTCATATTTTTGATGAATCCAATGAAAACACTTAAAGTCTCCATCATGCAAGTTTATGTATGTCGAATAAGTAAAATGTATATGTTTATTGATAAGAAATGAAGGTCTGGTTATGGATTGCATTGTCTTAAGAACGTTTCACTTTCAAATAACCTTATTTTACTCTATTTCCATGACAACAAGCTGGTACTTTCTTTTCTTTATCAAGTCTTCCAGGTAAAAGTTAGTCAAATCAGGGCGAATAGTATGTATATCCCTGTTCCTCTAACAGAGTCAAACAGAGGACCGGTATTGTATGCAGTAGCCACACGGTAGTCCACACTGTCATTTGATTACAGTTAGCACCACATGTCATATGCACAATAGAGTACCCGCTTTGATTAGTTTGAGTTTGCTGTTTAATTGCAACCAACAGGGAAACATTGACACCAAAATCAGAAAAGAATATTTCTCATATTTCTTCATTAATCAAATATGCGTCCAAAGTGTTTCAATTTAGTAATTATTCTTTTATTATTATTTAATATTAATTATGATATTTTCGCTGGTACATGAAGCATTGATACAAATATGACATAACATAATATCCCCATAAGCACCAGGTTCGTTCCCATTAACATATTTGGGACTTTAACAATAAGCTTGATTGATGGATCATATCTCCACTGCATTTAATATGTCAGCCTTCAGAGCAGAAGAAGTATCAGGTGCCATTCCCCTAAGACAATAGTTATCTCCCTTGAGTGCGATTTTTATTTCATTGTTTTCTTTTCGTATTATCTTCAGGCAGTAACTTTCATTATTGATAAAATCTCATACTGTGTTTAGCGAACCATTCCACTTGCTCGTCAAGTATTATTATTACGTTTTTAAAATCGATATAAAATAGTTTAAACTTTAGATCAATCCAGCTTGGATAACGAAGGTGTTATGGTTTGGATTCATACATGTCGCCACATCAGCATACACGAATACATACATATTGGCATTGGCATCAATGATTGTACATCTTCTATTAATAACTGTTACGACAAACCTATACTCATTCTTGTATTTATAACGTACACTGAGCATGGAAACTTTATCTACAATGTATAAGTGTTCTTCATAATGATGATGAGGTCCAAGGAAAATTAACATATCCAAAATTGAGCTATGAACACTAATAACTAAGACGAGAATAGGTGATAGGGTCCTAATCAAATTGTGATGCAGTCTCATGTATTTAAAAAAAAACATATATTCAAGACTTTAATTTCTTTAGGTATAGCAGACAGGAATTTGTGATGCACACTCAGGGCTTTTTTCACATAACATTTATATTTACAAGTATGATTACATTAGATGCATGTTCCACTTACGCAAAAATTTCGCTTCAAATCTAATCATATGTGTGGGGTACAAATTATTCATATGGCCTGCGTCATTGATTCTGCCAGTTGGAAAGTTTCATGAATAGTTCAATATCTTGAAAAAATATCGTTCATAGAATAGCCAAATGTTAGCATCACATTCCTTTTAATATCCATATATTTGATTTGTGGTGAACTCCATGAACTCACTTATTCAAGCTATATTCAATATGCAAGACTACAAATTCGTTAATAATCAATGAGGCACTTCTTGGCTTATATAAATGTATTATATACATACATGTACATGTACATAGATAGTCAAACATGACATTACTTCTAATACTGGAGAGTTTCATGATTATTTCAGAAGTTTCGAACTTATTGATGTCACATTTTATTGAAAGTATGTAAATTGACTCAATATACATTGTATTTATTTCCTTTTATGGTATGGAAAATGTATGTACGATTTACATAAAAGTTGTATTATATCATCAATTGTATATGTTTTACAAATGCACTGTTAGTATGCGAGTTGAACTGTGAGCAAACGCTATAATCAATATTGCACTCCCTTGCAATAAATATAGTGATGATTCACTGCAAAGTGTCATCTGTCAATTGACGACTTAATGCATTGCATAAGGAAAAACATGTATAATCCGATTTTCTTGGAAGTAAAGTAAAATAACACATGCATTTTTATCATGAATATTTCATGAATATATGGATATGGAAATATGGATTCGAATTAATTAAATGTATCAGCTTTTTCTCTATGATTCCAATACTTTGGGAAGATTTTGGAAATATCAGAGTAACATGATTGCCATCAGCTTTCTCTCAATAATACTGGACTCATAGGTACTTAGGAAACTGAGATAGCTGTAAGCCAGTGTTAGTGTATAGTACTTATGATTATCGTATTGCTAAGAGAATTTCGACAATCTTGGTGCTGTTTGTAAAGAAAAATAGCGCTCCTTTGCAATAAATATAGTGAAGACTCACTGCAACGTTTAAAGGGGCTTTAGCATTTTTTTGCAAATTTCATTCTTTCAAATTTCCCATTTATAATGATAGTTTAAGTCATTTATATGAAATTTAGAGAGGAAAACATCTCATTACACAAAACAATTTTCCGTAGTGGTAATAACGGTGTTGCTTATTAAGCAAAAGCTGCATGACAGCCATTTTTAATGTTAACACCTTTTATTATTTTCGAATTACGATGGCTTTACTGAACCATGTACACTCATTTTTGTTAGCTTGAGATTTCGCAGAAAGAAGGATGTTTTACTATTGTTGACATTATTTGTAAACTACACGTCGTCAACTTACTTGAGGGAAAAACGTCCTTCTGCCCTGTCAATCGGCTGTGTTGTGCAGTACATAATGAAATACATGTATAACCAGATAACCAAAAGTCAAGCAACCTCACAATTATCGTTATCATGTATAATTCATGAATATATCGTTGTGGAAATATGAATTTAATTGCATTACATAATGAAATACTGTGAGTAAACGCTATAATCAATATTACGGTCCCTTGCAATAAATATAGTGATCATTCACTGCATGTGTCATCTGTCAATTGACGATTTAATGCATTGCATAAGGAAAAACATGTATAACCAGATTTTCTTGGAAGTAAAGTAAATAACACATGCATTTTTATCATGAATATTTCATGAGTATATGGATATGGAAATATGGATTCGAATTTATTAAATGTATCAGCTTTTTCTCCATAATTCAAAAGTTCATACTTTGGGGAGCTTTTGGACATATCAGAGTTTCAGCCGTCAGCTTTCTCAATAAAACTGGACCCGTATTTCGAAAGCTTCCCTAACAAACTAAGATAGCTGTAAGCCTGTGTTAATGTATGGTACTTATGCTTATCATATCTCTAAGAGAGATTCGAAAATCTGGGTGCTGGATGGTAAAGTATCATAGCAATCCATTGCAATGAATATAGTGAAGATTCACTGCAACATTTTAACTGTCATTCGGCTATGTTATTCCGTGCATACTGAAATGAATGTATATCCAGATAACCAGAAGTCAAGTAACCTCACAATTATCGTTATCATAAATATTTCATGAATATATCGTTGTAGAAATATGAATTTAAATTAATGAAGTATATCAGTTTTATCTCAATAATTCTCATTTTTCAGGATTTGGGGAGATTTGGAAATATCAGAGCGACATGTTGGCATTACCTTTCTCAATAATACTGGTTGGTAAAGTTGATAGTAAGGTCCAGCAAATGTTGTTAATTTGGAGAAGCAAATGTATTCCTGGCCCCCTTATATTCAGCAGCATGTATTGTGCAATATAACATAGAAGGACATCGATTGGCAGAGCAAAAGTATCGACATCAACTAAAATGACCCAGACACGAGTTTATGTGAAGTGTCTTGTGATCTTCAGATCTCTGCAATAAAAGTCTGCTCAGGGATTTGATGAGGAAATTGAAAGGTTCTGAAGTACCTGTATTAATGACAATTCACAACTAGTCACAGATGAATTTGCATTATATACATTTATTTTGAGTGGATAAACTGAAACCTTTAAGTGTTTGAACCTTACCTCCTCCATGAATGAAAGCTTTTCCTCTTCCGACCAATTTTGTTGCCCCTTTCCCATCTGATTTGGTTGTCATGACTCAATAAACAGTGATGAGGCGAGCCGAAGTGACGGACACTAGCTGCCGCTTACAACATGGACAAAAAAACTCATCGGTGAGATCTCAAATTAAAACTCAGTTGAGTTTGAGATTGTTTTGAGAAACGGGATTTTGGAGAAAACTCAGTTGAGTTAAAAACTGGAACTCGGTTTTGAATTTGAGTAAAAACTTAAGTTTGTTCGAGAAATCGGGCCTCATAAAATAAATGCGTGTGAAATCTACAGGATATTGAAACCTCAAAGCCCTTTCTGTAAAAGCAATCTGGGTGTTTGAAAATATAATTGAGTGAAAATCAGTTAAAGTATTTTAAGCAGATTGATAGAATCAATATGAATCTTTGACTTATGTGATGTCATTATCAGTTGAAGATTGGTTTCTCTAGTTGCATGGACATGGTTCATAAATGTAAATGTATTATTAATTGAGTTTGATCACACAATAACAACCGAACAGCTTCAAATGCTTCAATGTTTTGTGAAGCCTAACCAACCAATGTTTTCTGATAAAAGTGGATATTGGATTTGAAATATAAGAGTATGATACTGCATCAGTGTTTGCCAAGTTGAGATGGAATGAATATTGGCAGTTCAGGTATTTGCGATTTGTTCAATATTGCATTGTTTATGAAAATATTTATGTTTAACCTCTATGTTGTGATTTCTCATCCTGTTGCCAATGTGATTGACTGTTTTCCAATCTTTAGAACAGCCATTCTGCAATGCGAATAAAAAAAACAACCAATCAATATAAAATAAAACTATAGATGGTTTAAATACAACTGGTGTGTCGATGCATATTTGTATTCTAAAATAAAATAAACCAATGATAGCTTAAATAGCCATCAAGGATGTTAGTGTTTCAATTTTTTGGAAAATATACTTATAACGTCATTCGCCAGAGAAATCTTTTATCTACAACATGGCATATGTTAAATAATGTTCATATCACGACAATGTATTGCAATTTGGTTTCAAAGAGAAGTACTACTTCGACTAGCGTGCGCTAAGGGTATCTGACGTCATATAAACAGAATCCCCTTTTTTGCGTAATATGTACTACACAAACAGTTAGCTTTTCCGAACGTGAAGGCTCGTTTCTAGCGCAAGTCGCCACAACAACCCATGTGCTGCACGTGTCTCTCTTGCAAGTTACCCTTGTCACACATTACTGAATGTGACGATTACTTTACAAACAATGTTTCTAAATGTCCTGAGAATATACAAATTATTGCCCGTTTAATGCACTTTTTATTGAGATAAGACCAGCAAATTATGCGATGCCCGACCACGTGGTATCGCAATAATATTGTAAAACCGTGGTACCTCTTTGTAATAAAGGATTTTGGAGAAGAAAAAAAAGAAGAAAAAACATTCTGAATTATGATTTTGATGTATGATCTCCAAAACTAAACACGAGTTGCTATTTCCAAAATAGTCATATAATTGTCTAGTTAAAGCATGGCATAGAAAAAAAAAAAAAAGAAAAAAAAAGACCACCAAATTATGAAAAAATTGTACTCTCATTAATTATAAAATTCAGGAAAAATACCTAGTTGGGTAAAACAATTATTCCAATATCTGTAGCAAATACATAATTAAATGAAATGGTAAATAAATAACCGCCAAACAAATATATATTTCGATTTCTTTCATTGCTCATATTTTTTGTTATTCTTTCGTGTCTTTGTTTACTGTGTGTGAGCTAGACCATAATGTTTTGCGCTTGAAAATAATAGACTGGATCTATATTTAGACTTGAAAACACCTTTACTAATTAATGCAATTTTTCGGCTTATTTTAAGTTGAAAAAATTTGGGAAAAATTAAGTGTATTTATTTCACGGAGATAGATTTTTGGAAAATGTTTGATATGTTCATCAACATCCTTGATGGCTCTTTAACATTGTTGATAAGCTAATTTCACAATTCTAATATTTTACACAAATAATATTATTTCATATTGAACCAAATCCGTCGCTTCTATACATATACCGAAAGATGAACAGATTGACATGCTCTCTTAAGGTCATAAATGATATGAAGTTGTCTCTCTTGAAAACAAAACGAAACACGAACCTTGCTTCTGAGTTTTCCAACATTGTTTCTCCTCTTCTTCTTCACCACCATGCGTGCACGATTGCGACATTGAGAATTTTTTTACATAGACATAATAAATAAATTATAATAATAATGAGGATATTTGTAACGCGCAATACTCCATACCACAAAGGGGTATGCTCAATGCGCATACAGAGATATAAACTGAAACATATCAAAAGTCACATGATTAAAAATGATGAGAATAGGAGAGTCAATTTTTGTAGCGGCTGAAGAGATGAGTTTTGAGGTTGCGCTTGAAGGCTTGAAGAGAGGGAGCTGTACGGAGGTGAAGTGGAAGAGAGTTCCAAAGAGATGATGCAACTGAAGCAAAGGAGCAGGCACCGAATGTCTTGAGTCTGAATGTTGGGAGGATCCAGTAGGTGTTGGTTACTGGATCTGAGAGCACGAGCAGGAGTGTATGGTGTAAGTAAATCACATAGGTAGGAAGGAGCTGTGGAGTTTACACACTGGTAGGCGAGAGTGAGTACTTTGAAGTCGATTCTCTCCTGGATCCTCAACCAGTGCAAGGAGTCTAGAACAAGATAGATGTCACAGGATCGCTTGGTCACAAGACGAGCAGCTTTATTTTGGAGAGATTGTAATCGCTTTATCTGGGTTTTGGAGGCACGTGTGAGTAGACTGTTACAGTAATCTAATCTTGATAGGATAAGGGAGCGGACAAGCAGAGCAGTGGTGTCTTGGGTCAGTTGATGGCGGATGCTGGATATGTTACGGAGGTGGTAGTTGATAGTCTTGCATAGACACATAGACATAGACAGTTTGATATTTATTGAATTAATCTGGTTAATGTTCTCGAAAAGTTACAACCAATCCGTCTGAAATTTCCTTTGAAATATAGTATGCACTACGAAATATATAAAAAAAAAAACAGTCAATAGGAAACGAGACTAGATTTTGAAGCTGATGAAAAACGTGGAATTGGGAATTCATCATTAAAGTCTCACGACGCTACCTGATGGACACATTAAGATGGAGATTCTGTCCTTCAGGAGCAATCACGCTAACAACAGATGTTGATTATTCAGGCAGTATTAGCGATGATGTTCACCGATGAAGGACGTGAGGAAAAGAGTTTAAGTGCGAACTTCATGTTTTTCAGTGTTTGCCACATGATATATTACTTTATTTACTTGGAGTGTTATAAGTGTATAACTGATATTTCACTTCAGCATTTCTGAAATCCATGAAATGCTACGTAACCATATTTTTAAAACACATTTCAATGATAATGAAGTGACAAGTTCATATTAAAAATAATCCGAATTACTCTATTAAATCTAATATGACACCAGGTTTTGGTTAACACATACACCATATCATGTCATACTGAGAGTAACTATCACTCGCTAAATTTCTTTTTTGGAAGATTTGGTGGCATGTCAGAAAAGATATAAAGTGAATATTCTCATTCAAGAAAGTAGTGATAACGTCGACCATGACCTCCTTATATATCATTAATTAACAATACATTTATTTTGTAGTCCAATATACTCTATTAATTACAATATTAAAAACCTAGACACTGATGTAGTTGCAAAATCAGGAATGGTAGAATGCATGGTTCATAATTGTGTATAATACAAGCGAGATTTGTTTCAACAATTTTGGAATTGTGGACACAGCGTAACAATTCATCGTAATACTCAACCAATGTGGAATATTAGACAATTCGCATTGAAACATTGTATTAAATAATCCAGTACATATCACTCTGGGCACAGCATTTCACGAGGTCTGAACGCTAAAAGGCGATTGGTAAGTTTTCCCAAACATTGGAATGGTCTGGTTGTGTCTCCTTCATATTTTCAGTAATAAAATAAATGTGTGTGTAATCTACAAGATATTGAAACCTCAAAGTCCTTTTTGTTTCATTTGTCACTTGTCAAATTCTATGTCAGATAACGGATCTGTCATCATTACACGCTGAATAAATTGTGTGAAATTGTCGATGTCAGACCCTTCCGATTCACTACAGATTCATTACAGGACAAAGGAAAAAGGAAGCGTATAATTCAGGTCAAAGGACGCAATATACAACTACATCATCTTCACATACAGTCACCGTTTGTACAAATTACTGAAAGTTTATATTAATTAATCAAGTAATTCTGATTATGGTTTTACTCATGTATCACAAAATAACTCTCAAATGCAATTCACTTCAATGTAACCACTCTCAATGCGAGTCTAATTATCATCATTTACTTCCTTGTTTTGCTCTATTACATTATTTTCCAGGTCAAATCAACTGTGTAGAGAGTACTAGCCTCAGTGTCTGACAGAGTGTTAAGCTTCATCTACAGGGAGTGTTTGAGTTATTTTCTTTTGACATTTTAAAATGGGTATGCAGTCCGCAAGAAGAGTAATAGTTACAGTAACTTAATAAATCATGCCATGATAAATATTGCTGTGACAAAAATTCTGACGAGTTCATTGTTCAGTGGTTTAAGAGAAAAGTGAATTCTTTTTATGAATTTTGCTGTCGACCCTTAATGTACCCCTTGTGCTTCGATAACCATAATGCATTTATAAATATTACGGCTAATGTATAATCTTATCATCTAACTGAGCAATTAAAGTTCATCAGTCACCCAAATCATACTGATAAATGTGCCTCTGCTCTTTGGTTTTACATTCAACAAAGACACTATCCCTTCTTACAATATTTTATAACCTCATTTTCTGGTAGGCTGTTCTGCTTCAGTTCCCAATTTTCAATCATTTCAGATCAACGGTTTTCTTCCTTGTTTTTTTATTGCTTTATTAAACAATATCTCAACACACTAGTGGAGTAATGTATAAAGGAATGAAATCATATTACCAAGACTCATAACCTGAACTATAGAGAAACATTGATATTAATTACACTGTTATATCAATTGTTAAAGAATATAATTACAGTTAAGGGATTTTTGCTATCGTTTTTCAGGAATATTTGACATGTAAATTATTCAAATGTTAATTAATATATTCAAGTTTTAAATATCTTTATTAATCAAAATGTGAAAATTCAAAGGCGGTTTGTTTTCAATGATAAATCAAACGAGAAGTTAGCGATAAATACCTATTCAGCATGTAAGCAAGTAAATGCATGTATGTAGACATTATTGTATTAATTCAAAATTGTTTGACCATTTTAAAGTTTTTTTTAGCCTTTTAACAGAATCAGTAATTTTAATAGTTGGCCTAGATGAAATCGCTCATTCATCTATAAACAAAAATGATATACAATATTCGAGACATGCTCTTACATTCTCACTTAGCAATGGCACGCGAAATAGTTCGAATGACCTATAGAACATTAACTGAAGCCTCTCTCAAGGCATATTCTAATGCAAGGACCTGTAATCAACTAATTGATACAGGTGCCCCTGAGTGATGAGATACCGACAACAAGTCAATGATAATCCACTAATTAGGATATTGCATCATGAATTGAAAGTATAGTGATTATTTCTAAGACAGATGAGGTCTCATTAAAAGCTGATTTCTTTCTCGAACGAGTGTTTGCTTCTCGATCTTGAACTGTTCTATGTCTCTAAGTGCATTTATAAATAAGGAGATTGTGACAGCTAATTTTAGTTAACTATTAATGATTGAAATAGTTTCTCTCGCCATAAGAGAAATATTATTGATGTCCATTTCATTAATGTTCATCAATTCTGTTTACAGGAACATGTTAAAGTTGATGAATTTTTTGGATAGCATGCATAAGGATTTTAAATTGCTTTCTTAACATGCCAAATATTTTACAATCTATACAATCAAAAATTTTCTTAACAATTTCTTAATTATACTTGATTGAAAGAGAACATAAACCAAAGTTTGTGTTAGTTTGTGCATGATTCCCAGAGACCAACAGTGAAGAACCTTAGTTTGTCAACACTAACAGTCCAACCTATGGTTAATTTTTTTTATATTTGAAACTGTCTGTAGGTTAGGCTATCTTTCATGAAGTTGAGGTTGATTAAATACCACACAGCTAACACATTAAGCAAAGTTTTTTTTTTTAAATTACGATTTAATGGAATTGAAACATTTCAAAGCCATAACCCTAACACGCACACTCATCCACAGACAAGTTATAAGAAAAATGTGGGAATTTTTATTTTTATATACTTTGACTGATACTAAGTGTATATATTCTACAACAGTCATGCAAAATGCTGCATATCAGAAGGATCGTTTTCATATTGATTTTTCTATAATGGCAAAAACTAGTATTTCCATCATTTTAAGCTGATTTCATTCCCTAATCCACTGGAGTGTGGCTTTTCAGAGGGTTTTATTTCAAAAACAGGACTGGGAATTCTTGCTTTAAATGGCTTTAGGCAAACACGTTCATTAGCCTGGGATGGAATCAATCTCTCTACCAGGCATCAATGTTATCATCCCTTGAAAACTTAACTAATGTAAGCTTCTTCGTAGATATTTCCTTTAATTTATCAACCTCATACTTTATAAAACTCGTCATCAACAAAGAAACGTATCACCACCTTTTGTCATTAAAAAAAGCAATAAGACAGTATGATAAGTATTATTATCAATTTAATGACACAAACCATTTTCTAACCACTGAATAAAACCACCATTACTCTATCAATAATACATTAATTTTAAGTTTGAACAAAAGTGACATGGGGTCAAAATATAAATTTTTTTACAAAAGTACAGACATTATTTACAAAAAGGCCGCAAATTGTACAAATGGTCAAATATTCTCAATAGCACGTGTGACCACTCACTGCATCAATGCAGCTAGTACACGTCTCTGCAGGGATGTCGTTAGTCGCCAAATGACGTCAGCAAGACGTCTTCACAACAAATCAAACAAGACCCGTTCAAGCTGCTGTATAGGTCCTCAGTAGGCGACCTTCTCCTTAGTCGACCCGATGTTGGACGGCCTTGTGTCTGGCCTGTCTGCTGAAAACAATTCAACAAGTTGCTGATGGTTGCTTGGCTGCAGTTGACAGGTCTTGCAATGTGACGTTGTGTGATCTCCATTTCTGCCATACAAATGGCTTATTTTTCAAATTCCAATTTAAAATTGATATTGCATGAGAAATATAATAATGCCTGTGTTGTATAAAAACCAAGCACATATGTTTTCATGTAAAATTGTTACTGTGTGTGAAATATAGTAATGCATTACTGCATCAGCGTTTGTGAAATTATGATGGAAGGAATATTGACAGTGCATGCATTTGAGATCAATGCATGATTTCAAGCCTTGGTTTCAATTTTATAAACTGCTGCGAAATTGGTCCTTTTTAAAATGGTCATTTATAATCTTCGTCACACGATTGCTATCAATATTTTAAATTGTTCCAATGTGACTGCCTGCTGCGAAATGAGCCTAGTCGTTATACTGAAGCAAATTCAGAATTTAAACATATCAAACATGTTATTCTTTGGAGAGGCATGGCTATTAGATAGTAAACAAATGTAAGATTGTTATACAAGCATTGAATGTCCCAGGTTATATTTTCTGGAAAAGACAAGCAGACACTATTACCCCAATACTACAAACCATGGGGATACTAAACGTGTACATGCGTTCTTCAAGAATCAATAATTATTAAATTATTGTGTTGCACTAAATTGTGATTGAACGCAGGTTTTCGAAAACCAGTAACCATATGAATGCAGATACAATATGCATTTACATCTTGTGATTTTCCAATCATTTATGTTTTACATTATTTGGCATATCTCGTTTTTAAAAAAAAACAGTTATGCAAACTATTGTTTTTATTCCTGTTCTTTCATTTCATATTTACTGTTATTTACAAAAACATCATTCAAAACATAAAAATATGAACACTCTCTGTCATTAAATAAAATTTTATAATACTTAAATAATTTGATTGTGGATGTTTTTATGGTTTATCTCCCTAGCATTTATTTAAATCATGAAGAAGTCATTGTGCAAAGGCAACAATTCATCCTTTCTTTCTTTCAGTAAGACACTGGGCATTGTCAACATATTGTCAATGAAGAATCTTGAGACCAGGCACTCTCAAGGAGGTGCTGGTGATGAGACGTTGTGTTATCCTGCAACATGTCCGATTAAACAGATGTCTTGAGAATATTGGGTGATGGGAAAGGATTCTGAATTATGTTTGTTATGGTGAATTTTACAAATTAAAGTTTCAGGAACCACAATGTTGTGACGTTCCAATTTTCTTTTTTTGTGTGTTTTACACTATTTTAAAACTTAGATTTTCTTTGAAGTCAAGATATCTGATAATTTACCAATGAAGATTTTGGCATAGTTGGCATAGTTGGTATTTTAAACAAAACCAGTTTTGCAAAGTTGTTTCTATTTCTATTCTAGTATTTCATATCATCTGTTAATTCCATAAAACGCTTTCAAAACAGATGAACACTACCCGTCACGAAATTTATCAAGTCTTCCAGGTAAAAGTTAGTCAAATCAGGGCGAATAGTATGTATATCCCTGTTCGTCTAACAGAGTCAAACAGAGGACCGGTATTGTATCTAGTAGCCACATGGTAGTCCACATTGGCATATAGTTACAGTTAGCGCCACATGTCATATGCAGAAAAGAGTACCCGCTTTGATAAGTTTGAGGTCGCTATTCAACTGTAACCTATAGTGAAACATTGACACAAACATCAGAAAAGAATTAGGATCTTTCTCATATTTCCTCATTAATCAAATATGCTTCTTAAGTGTTTTAATTTAGTAATTATTCTCAAAACGATATTTGGTTGATGAAGCATTGATACGAAAATAACATATCATAAGTTCTCCATCAGCACCAGTTCGTTATCCTTAACACATTTGGGTTCACTTTAACAATATGCTTTATTGATGGAACATATCTCCACTGCATTTAATATGTCAGGCTTCAGAGCAGAAGAGGTATCAGGTGTCTTTCCCTATGGACAAAAGTTATCTCCCTTGAGTGCGATTTTTATTTCATTGTAAACTTTTCGTATTATCTTCAGGCAGTAACTTTCATTAGGGATACAATCTCATACTGTATTTAGCGAAGCATTCCACTTGCTAGTCAAGCATTATCATTACGTTTTGGGTTTTTTAAATCGATATAGAAAGAGTTTAAACTAAAATGATGATGTCCACGGAAAATTAACATATACAAAATGGAGCTATGAACACGAATAACTAAAACGAGAATAGATGATATTATAGGGTTTTATCAAATTGTATTGCAGTCTCGCATATCTATAAAACATATATTCAAGACTAAAATTTCATCAAATATGGCACATAGGAATTTAGTCTCATTTGTGATGCACATTCATGGCATTGTTTTACATAATTGTTTTATTTGTTTCATTTGTCTTGCCAGTGGGAAAGTTTCATGAATAGTTCAATAAAATATTGTTCATAAAATGGCGGAATGTTAACATCACATTCCTTTTAATATACATATATTCGGTGTATGGTATAACTCACATATACACGCTATGTTCAAGATGCAAGACTACACATTCGTTAATAATCAATTAGGCAAAACTTTACTTGTAAACAATTATAAATGTCATATATACATACACGTACATGTACATACATAATCAAATTACGACATCATATCGAAAACCAGAGGTGTTTCAATATTTCAAAAGTTTGGAACGATAGCCTATTGACATCACGTGTTATTGAATAGTATGTAAATTGAACTCAATATACATTGTAGCCATTTCCTTATATGTTATATAAACTTTATGTATGATTTGCATAAACGTTGTATCATATCATCAATTGTATATGTTTTACAAATGCACTGTTATTATGCGAGTTGATCTGTGAGCAAACGTATAATCAATATTGCACTCCCTTGCAATAAATATAGTGATGATTGACTGCAAAATGTCATCTGTCAATCGAATATTCTATGCATTGCATAAGGAAATACATGTGCGAGCGTATAACCAGTTTTTCGTGGAAGTCAAGACATATCATGAATATTTCATGAGTATATGGATAAGGAAATATGGATTCGAATTAATTAAATGTATCTGCTGTTTCTCAATAATTCAAAAGTTCATACTGGGGAGATGTTGGACATCAGGGTAACATGATTGCCGTTAGCTTTCTTAATAATACTTGACCCGTATTTCGAAAGCTTCCTTAACAAACTAAGGTAGCTGTAAGCCTGTGTTAATGTATAATACTTATGATTATCTTATTGTTAGAGAGTTTCGAAAATCTGGGTGCTGGTTGGCAAAGTATCATAGCGCTCCCTTGAAATGAATATAAGATTCACCTCAACGTTTTAACTGTCAATCGGCTATGTTATGCCATGCATAATGAAATGCATGTATAACCAGATAACCAGAAGCCAAACGCACAATTATCTTAATCATTAATATTTCATGAATATATTGTTGTGGAAATATGAACTTAAATCAATGAAATATATCGGTTTAACCTCAATAATTCTCATTTTTCGAGATTTGTAAATATCAGAATTATGTGGGTATTCGCTTTCTCATTAATACTGGTTATAAAGAAGAAAGTAAGGTCCAGCAAATGTTGTAAATTTTGGGAAAGCAAATGTAAACCTGGCCCCCTTATATTCAACAGCATGCATTGTGCAATGCAGACATATACATATAGCATAGAATGACATCGATTGGCAGAGCAAGAGTATCGATATCAACCCAACTGACCCAGACATGATTTTATGTGAAGTGTCCAATAACATGTTTACATGTACATGAACATGTACATGTATCACCATATTATATTATACTGGAAGTCGAGTGACAACACATGCATGTACATGAATATTTCATGACTATGTGGATATGATTATATGTATTCAAACCTGTTGACAACAAATGTTCGAGAAACTGTTATACATTTGGAGATGCAAATGCAATCTTGATATTGTTATGTTAAACAGTATACCAAGTAAGACAGAGGTCAACTCAGATGACCCAGACACGACTTTATGTGAAATGTCTTGTGATCTTCAGATCTCTGCAATAAAAGTCCTCTCAGGGATTTGAAGTACCTGTATTATTGACAATTCACTTAAGTAGTCACAGATGAATATACATTTATTTTGAGTGGATAAAATGTAACCTGTAAGTGTTTGAACTTTACCTCCTAAATGAATGAAAGCTTTTCTTCTTCCGACCAATTTGGTCGCCTCTTTCCCATCTGATTTGCTTGCCATGACTCAATAAACAGTGATGAGGCGAGTAGACGATGTTGTTGTCATTAGAAACGGAAGTTACACTAGCTGCTGCTTACTACTATCAAAACTTATCGGCAAGATCTCAAATTAAAACTCAGTCGAGTTTGAGATGAGATTATTTTGAGAAACGGGAATTTTGAGAAAAATCAGTTGAGTTAATATTATCATCATAAATGTAAAGGCATTATTAATCGAGAATAATTGTGTGGAAAATCGAGGCATTGAGTCATTTTACATGGACATACATGTAAACGTAGACAGTATGATATTGATTGGTTTTATCTGTTTAAGTTACAACCAATCCATCTGAATTTTCTCTGGAATATAGTATGCACTACGCAGTAAAAACAAGCAGTCAATAGAAATAAGACTAAATTTTGAAGCTGATGAAAAACGTGGAATTGGGGATTCATATTAAATTTCACTACATCCTTTCTGGAATCATAATTACGATAGTAGTTCAATATCTAAAAATAAATATCTTGATTATAAAATATTTGAGATATACCCTTACATTCTCATTCAGCAATTGCATGCAAAAACAGACTTAAAAGGGCCGACAAAGAATTAATTGAAGCCCTCTCAAAGCATGTAATGATGCAAAGCCTGTAATCAACTAATTGATGCAACTGCCCCTTAGTGATAAGATACAGCTTGGACAACAAAGTCAATGATATTCCACAAATTAGGATATTGCATCATTAATTGAGAAGTATAATGATTATTTCTAAGAGAGATTAGGCCCAATTAAAAACCGATATTTGTTTTTGGGAATGGGTCTTTGGTTCCAAATCTGGAACAGTTCCTTGAGCCTCAATGCACTTACAAATACATGATAATGAAGTAACAATAATGTGAATTGCTCTTTATTGCTTTAGAATCTAATATAACATCAGAATTTTGTAAAAATACAAACCATATCCTGTAAAACTGGGAGCAACTGTCAATTGAAAGTTACTTTTTTTGGAAGATTTGTCGGCATGTAAGTTAGGATATAAAAGTGAAGCATTGAAGAACAAAATGATTACGTTGACAACATGACATCCCCATTAACTTACAATATATTTATTTTGTAGTCCACTATACTGTCACAACGACAAAATTGAAAACCTAGACACTGTAAATGGTTGCAAAATCATGAATGGTGGAATGTATGGTTCATACTTTTGTAATAATACAAGCGTGATTTGTTACAACAATTGTGACCACAGTGTAACAATTTATGTTAATACTTAACAAATGTGGATGCTACTTGAATATTAGACCATTCGCATTGAAACATTGTATTAAATATTCCAGTACATAACTCTCTTGGCACAAAATTTGCAATGGGACTGAACGCTATCAAAGACTGACACGTTTTCCCAATTTTCTAACATGTTCTGGGTTTTTTTTCATATTTTCAGTAATAAAATAAATGTGTGTGAAATCTACAAGATATTGAAACCTCAAAGCCCTTTCTGTTTCATTTGTCACATGTCGAACTTTGTGTCAGATAACGGATCTGTCATCATTACACACTGAATAAATTCTGTGAAATTGTCCATGTCAGACCCTTCCGATTCACTACAGATTCATTACAGGGTAAAGGAAAAAGGAAGCATCTGATTCAGGTTAAAGGACGCAATGTACAACTACATCATCTTCATATACAGTCACCTTTTGTACTCATACAAATTACTCAAAGTTTTATTCGTTTAATAAAGTAATTCTGATAGTGTTTTTATTCATCTATCACAAAATAATATATAGTATTGATTCATATTTACAATCCACATCAAATGTAATAACTAGCAACGGGATTCTAAATTATCGTCATTGGTTTACTGGCTTGAATTGCTCTATTACGTTATTTTCGCAATACAGACCAAATCAGCTGTGTGTAAAGAGTACTAGCCTCGGTGTCTGACACAGTGTTAAGCTTCATCTCGAGGGAGTGTTTTAGTTATTTTCCTTTGACATTTTAAATAGAAAATAATCCCATGGGTAAATAGACCGCAAGAAGAGTAATAGTTAAAGAAATGAAATAAGATTGCCGTGACTTATCACTTAATAACAGATATCCTGCCATGATAAAAATCGCTATGGCAAAAACTGACCCCCTCAGATATTATGATCAAAGTTGATTATTTCTTTGGATTTTGCTGGTGACCCTCGATCTACTTATTAGGAATTGTTAATCCCTATTGTAGGTATTAACAATATCTTATCATCTTACTTTGCAAATCAAGTACAAAATGCATATTATTTTTGACCAATGATCATTACGTCATTGACTAATGTATATGTGTATATTTTCCATTCTTCAAAGCAATAACAAACACTTCATTACCAAGAATACGAGTTTCATTTTCTGGAAGGTTGTTACGCTTCAGTCCACATGCTTCGAATCCCTTCAGACTAACAATTTCTCTTCAATGGTTATTTTGTCTATATCAAACTATAACGCTCTATTGGAAAAGGACTGAGAGTAATGTTAAAAGGACTGACATAAGATTACCATAACTTATAACATGAAGTGTATTTGATATGCCGTGATTAATACATGGATATTAATTGCACTCTTATAGTAACTATTCAACAGAATTAGGATTCTGGCATTTTAAGGATGTTTCTCTTGTAGGTGATTTTCCATGTGTGCAAGCTTTCAAGATCCCTATTACTCAAGGTGAAAGAAAATTCAAATGCCGTCTGCTTCCGAGGATAAATGGAACAAATAAATTCCTATTTTGCAAGCTGGGGAATTATATTGGGTTTTAAGTACATGTGTTCATTATCTGAATGACATGTATTTCTAAAGTATAAAGTAATTGTATTAAACTAAAACGAATGCTTAACAGTATCATGAAATGTTTACTCTCTTACAAAACTCTGAAGTTATGGAACAAGATGGAATCATTCATTACGATAGCAGTTCGATATCTAATAACAAATACTATGATCATCAAATATTCGAGATTTGCTCTTACAGTCTCACTCAGCTATTGCATGCAGAAATAGATTTAAATAACCAAAAGAGCATTAACATGAAACCCCTCTCAAGGCATGTTACAATGCAAGAACCTGTAATCGACTAATTGATGCAAGTACCCCTTAGTGATGAGTGAAGACAACAAAGTCAATGACAATCCACTTATTAGGATATTGCATCATTAATTGGAAGGATAGTGATTATTTCTAAGACAGATGAGGTCCCATTAAAAGCATATTTCTTTCCGGAACCGGTACTTGACTCTCAATTAGGAGCTGTTCTTTGACTCTCGGTGCATTTATAGAAGAAGAAGAATATTGTGACAGCTGTTTTAGTTATCTCTCAATGATAAATATAGTTTCTGCTGTCACTAGATAAATATCATCGATGTTCAAGCCTAGTTTGATTTGGAGTGTTCAGTCGCTATGTTTGAATTATTCCACTTTGTTGCAAATTTTCAGAAAGGCATGAGTCTATGGTTAATTCTATTCTATAAGTTTTGAGTTGAATTCTCATAACAATAGTATCAATGTGATACATTTATATGACAGTGGCTGAACGTGTACGTTAACATAAATGCTCACTAATGTGACCAGTCTTAATTAGTCAAGACATATATAACATGTTGTCATTGATATCATATTTGGAATGCATTATCTACCATACTGCTCCAAATCAAGCAAATGGTTTGTTTTAGTTACTCTTCAATGCAATTAAAAAATTTCAAAACCAAAACCTATATACATGTATCCTATATATAAAGTCTTTTCAAATAATTGGAAGAAATAATAGTCTAAATTAAAACGTTTCAAACCCAAAACCAATATTCATTTACCTTATATATATATATATATATATATATATATTCCTTTCAAATAATTGGAAGAAATAACAGAGTCGTGGGAAAATCTGAATATGATATATGCTTTAATTTTCAGATCATCTGACTAAGCATTCAAAATTCATATATTCTCCAACATTCTAAGAAACCACTAAATATCAGAGAGATTTTTATCATGACAAAACCTAGTACAGGGTATTCTTATTGCATTCCTCAATTATTACTCTTCTGTCGCGCTGTTTCCCCGAGGGGCTTTAAAAAATAGGAAAAATAACTTTTGCTCTAAATGGTTTTAGGCAAGCACGTTCATTTAGCTTGGGATCGAACCTGACACTCTACCAGACATCCGTGTTATTATCCCTTTGAAACTGTAATCATGTAAGGTAATTCGTTAGATATTTCCGGGATTTTTCATAGTTCTTGCATTAAAATTAAGTTGTACGAATGTCTCTTAATTTCATGTCATTTAACGTTTAGTTCCATTGTGCCATACATAGGATCAGCTGATTGATTTAGTCAGGGATGCCAAGTGCTATTTTACAATATAAATTGATATTGCATGAGGAATATAATAATGCTGATGTTATAAAGAAACCCAACACATGTTTTTCTCATGTAAAATTGATACTGCGTGCGAAATAGAATTATACATTACTGCATCCGCGTTTGCCAAATTATGATGGAATGACGATTGACAGTGCTGGCATTTAAGATTTGTTCAATAATGCATCTTTCGGGAAAATAATTATGTTTAACAATTCTGAAATGTTTTCTAGCGGTGTTTCCAATTTGATTAACTGTTACGAATTGGGTCCTTCTTAGAGCATTCATTTATAATCTGTCACATCATAATTATCAATAATTTATATATTTTTTTAATTTGATTGTCTGTTGTGAAATGAGCCTAGTTGTTATACTGGAGCAGAGACAGAAATCTTAAAACATCAAGCATGTTCTTGTTGGGATGTCAGCACACTATCTGCAGCAGTACACGTTTTCTATTCTTTCGAGACGTGTCCTTTGCAAGATTTCAACCCATACTCCCAGAGTGAGGCAGCAAAATAATCATTGACTTCCTAGCTTATTCATTCGACCACTGATACCTCAATTTTACATACTCTTTTTTGATCAGGACAGACTGACAAACAGACAATATTATTCACAATATTACAAATCATTGAGATATTAAACTATTAAAATATTAGACAAGGGGTATTGTCAACACATTGTCAATGAATCTGAGTGGTTGGGGATTTTCAATGGCTAATCGGAATTTTGTTAGGCTAATCATGATTTTGATTTAGATTGATGCCTGTGGTGTTGATGATGAGACCTTGTATACTATAGCAGCAGTTCTGATTCAACAGATGTCTTAACAACATTAACGAGAAATTGTATGAGGGGAAAGGATTTGTTTATGATGTTTCATGTTGGATTTGACGAAGAGAAGTTTGAGGTAAAAACATTTATTTCATCGAAATGTTGATGAGTTCATTAACATATTCAAATATTTGAACAGAAGTCGATCTGATGTTTTTAGTTTGAAATCATTACATAAATAATTAGAGATTAAAAGACATGTTATTCAGTGAAACTAACATAAAACGCTAAAGTGCTTTGAAGGGCATTACGATTCATCTCCGAAAGGGTTTCTTCATTCAATTCATCAAACACAAGAAAGAGGCTGACTTTAAAATATCGTCTTAGAACTCCGTTTGTAGTCGAGCCTCAATGACCTAACATGCTTGTCTCAGGAAATTCCTGCGTCAACGGTGTCCAGAGAAAGGTTACAGTGTTCCTTTAATTCAGTGTTGGTAATTACTACTCTGTGTCTTTTCATGAGAACACATTATATATCATCAAAGATGAGCACAACATCCTAAAATTGAGGTAACACTGATGTCACTCAGAAAGCTGTGCATTAGCCTCTAGTCTCGTTTTCAACCACACTAACATATATACATCTTTATTGCATTGCTGGATTTCAACAGCTTTTCAACAAGTTTGGTTTGTTGTCTTCAGATGAAACTTACTTTCAATTTCTTGACCATATTACGCATGGTTAGTTATCTTCTGTATCAACTGAGGTCGATTTCATAAATCAAACTATCGCATCAACAAAGTCGTACATTTTAATTAGTAAATACTATAACTGTCACGACATACCTGTGGGATGATTAACAACATTAAAACACTCATCACATCGCAGGGCTATCAATCAAATTAAAAAACATTTCCTCTAATGTGAAGTTCTTAATCAAATGAAACGCTTTGGAGTTCAAGTTCATGTTGTCACTCTAACGCCGTATATTGGTTTAGGTTACCTAATAATCTCACTATCAAGTGGACAGTGAAAGTGAGAGCCTCTAAAATCAACACTGCACTCAACCATGTAGTCTCAAGATTGCATCACCGAGTCTCGGAGCCAATAACACTAGATCTGATATCGGCAGTGGTCTGCATCAATATATTCAATAACATGTCAACTTCTTAACACTCAGCATAAACCTCTCATTAGAAGACACGAACTGTCATGGTCTGCTCATGGTGTAATTACACTCAGCCTCGTTTTCATGTTTAACCGGAAGTGAGGGACAGATCCTGACAGAATACTTAACCTATTTGATTTTTTAAACTGTGGTCTGGAAGCAAGACTCGTCTGTGTTGCTTTATAAGAGTTTTTAAGATGATGCGAAGCTCCAGCATGGCAATTCAGTAAATAGGTCAAGTCTGTTCCAGTGTTGTCGCTGCTATACGTGTTCAGATGTCTCCAAAAGTGTTTTCCGTGAAGATATACGACATGATGTGGAGGTGTTTTACTTGAACTTATTGATTTTGATCGTAGTTTTTTGGTCAAATGCTCCAAGATAAGGGATTTAACACTTTATAATATACGATTAAGCATTCACGGAATTTAGAAATGGAATAGAATATAAAACCAGAATTCTTAGAAAAAATTAAGCACCTCAAATATGGTGATATAATATTTTGCATTAAAGCAGGTATACATGTATGTACAGACATACAGATAAGGAAACAGAAATGTGAGCACCCTTCCGCTCTTAAACATGAGCTTTCAGTATCTCTTGTGGGAAATAGGACAATGGTTTAAGTTGACATTCATCAACATAGGTTTTGGTAATATAGGTCTGAACGGGAATGAACAAGATTTTTTTAAGACGGAAAAGTGATTGTTATATTTGAAAGTGTTCGAAATACACTTAAAATGTGACTGTATGAAAATATATCTTGTCTGGAGCACATTTCAACTATACATGCTAGCATTATCAAACTACATGCCAGTCATGATCTGTTAGATGATAGTTATTGAGAGTGTTGAAAGTAACAATGAATATTTTTTTAAATTCGACAGTGATTCACGTTCACATTGAATGACGTTCAGCACCAGAGATTGTCAATTTTAAGACAAAAGAAAACGCGGATAAAAGAGTTGATGAAAAAGTCATTCGCATTGTATTGTCATTCATAACAAAGCAAACGAGTCACAGGAATCATCCGCGTGTGATTAAACTATCACTTCAAAGTGTGGAGTTATTGAAGTTTTGCAAATGAATGCCACCGTTTTTTCGAAATAACTGACAATGTGTGAAGTTTTGAATCGTTTTAAAAATGACTTTTCTAACAGTTACAAACATATTTTTTATATTTCCCAGTATGAAATCCTCTCATGACCAAACAAAAACGACATCGTTGCTTAAACGAAAAATTAAAAATGTAGAAAAGAAGGATCGATTTAAGAGGACAAAACTTGCAACTAAATATCATACATAAAGTAACATAACTGATGCTTAATAGTGTTAATGAAAACAGTTGCCTTTTTAAGGATAATGTGAACTAATAATTAATTCATGATACCGATTGTGGTTAGTTCTTCATTCATTCATTCTTCAACAGTGTTTAATTCAAATCCAATTATTTCAAAGGCACTACAGGAATTATGACATTAGCATATTCGATGACATCATTTAATTCAAATATCCTACAACAGGCATAGCAAAAATCAACTGCGCACTTTGAACAATATTACAGAGAGATGTTAACATATATTTGGATGAAGGCAGTCATATATACTCCCTTGTCCACTTGCTTCCAGTCCCAACATCTCCATCTTTTTAGACAATGTATATGAGTGTCTTCAATTTTACAATTAGAGACTGGACGTTTGGACAAAGGTTTAGATTGTCTGTAGTTATAGTCAATGTTTATGTTATATCTCCATTTGAATGGTATTAACAATGACAATGAAATGGTTTCTTCATTCTGAACATTGTCGAATTCTAATTTCATCATTTCAAAATGCCAAAAGTAAGACTTAAACAACACAACAACCAAAACAAAGTGTTCAGGACGGTGAAAAATACATATTTATCTCCATGATATTTGATTCTAAACATTATATTTCATAGTATTATATATTGATATGTATATATTCATTCAACTTTCATACATACTTCGAAAGCAAAAGCAAACATCAAGTGCAAACTTTGGATGATAAATATGACAGATAATTCTATATTGATCATTGTATGAAGGCAACAATATCTAGTGCGAGTTATAAGTCATGTTAATCTGATTTCATTCCTTCAAGCATTACTCTCCATGCGTGTGGACTCTCCCAAGGGGTTTTATTCTATTTTGAAAACGTCATAAGAAAACAGCGAAAAAACATTCTACAGACCCGGGTCCCTGGAGATGAAACCTACAATTATTTCAGACATTGAGGCTGGCATTCTCTACACAGTTGGTGTGATCTAGTAAACAATAATTCTTCACATTGAACATAATCAATTTGATAAGTGATGTGACGTCATCCAATTGTTCTCGTGCTCCATTATTTTTTACAACAATTTCATGAATTGAATTTCAAGTGACTTGGTTACATTAGCAGTAATTTTACTTTAATATAAGTAGGTTAATATCTCGTAACACTCCTTTCTTGGAAAAAAATGTTTCCCTGTGCACTTCGGATCTTTGTAGCACTGACTTTTAGGAACAATCTACAAAGGCATTTTAAACATTTATAACAACTACGTACAAGAAAGCTGCTTCAGTTCATATGAAATAGAGGTAGAGGTGTAAATCCTTTTCAGAGTGAATGAATGAGTAGAAATCTCTTTTTTTTTGTTATTATTTTTGTGAACATTTTTATTATTTTATAAGACATGTATTCTCTAACGTTTTAGATGAAGGAGTTAGAATAACACTAGAACAATTGTTGACAGGAAAGGTCTATTGATCTTTCCCAGGAAAATACTATTTTACTTTTTAATAGGTCCAGGATTTTATTAATAAAAATAATGATGCTCTTTTCAGCCATTCTAAATTATGAAGTCAGTTTACATGATCTTTTCTCTTTAATACTACTCGTAGCATACACCGACTGCTGTAAATGGACAATTATTGCTTACTTTAACTTATTTCTAAGGTCGATTCAACTGTACAAACTCTACGCATTCCTAATAATTGTTTGTTATGTATACTATGAGATATATAATTTAAAAGTGTGCATTGTTCATACATGTACATGTATATGATAAAGGTTTGTAAAGATTTATTATATTTTTAATAGTGAAATACGGCTTTTATCGGTGAAAATAAAATCCGTATTTTCACTGAGTGAAATACAATGTTATTCTGATCAATGAAATAACATGTTATTGTACTCAGTGAAATAACATTTTCAATTGTGTGACGTCATGATGACCGCGATGAAGCAAAGTAATCATGGATTCTTCGTTCATAAAATGACCGGAAGTTACGAAATATCTATAATTTGTTTAATCTTATATAAAAAGAACACTTGACATTTCTCGTCGAATACATAGAGGATATTTGACGTTTCTCGTCGAATACCATGTATGTCTCATCGAGTGAAGTGAAAAAGCATATTTTCACGAGTGGCCTAAATATACTAGTTCTACTTCACTATCTCATCTATTGAAGTAGACATTATATAATTACGCTCGTTGCTGTTCCACTCGTGAA
Organism: Gibbula magus; assembly: GCA_936450465.1. NCBI lineage: Eukaryota > Metazoa > Mollusca > Gastropoda > Trochida > Trochidae > Gibbula > Gibbula magus. The sequence continues at coordinate 51,847,376 of OW388296.1, read as the reverse complement.
AATATAATGTTCTACTTCACTCGATGAGATACACATGGTATTAGAAAAGAAATATCAAAAAGCCTGTATGTATTATTTATATTTGCTGAATTGTTTATATTCAGACAATAATTATTTGTATAAAGGATAAGGAATAGTAAGTGTTTCCCTTGTGTCTAAACTGTTTGATCCTTCTAATAGTAAATTATGTTTAAACCACAAATGCCGTTTGTTATGAAGATCAGGTATTTGAACTTTACAACATTGATCCTAGACTAGAAACGTTCATTCACTCACTAAAGGCCGAACCACATCGTTCTGTTACACCGATTGCTACAGCTGGTGGGAGATGTGATTATGGAAACAGAAGAGGGTCTGATTTGCCAATATCTTCAATTTCATATGAAATTGGAGAGGTTGCTGTATGGAGAATGTTAGATGTTGATGTAATGAAACTAACAAAGAGTCCTACCTTTCATAATGAAATAGCCTACACGAGGAACCACGTTTTAAAGGGGCAGTAGCACGTTTTTTCGGTGAAATAAGTCGATGAAATGTATTTGAAAAATAATGTCACTAATACTAAACCACCCTTCCCTCTTCGGAAAACCAAGTTTAAAAAATGAGTGTACATGGTTCCATGGGAATCGGTTTTTGTCATTCGAAATAATAAAATGTGTTCACAATGAAATGGCCGCCATGCAATTTTTGCTTTATACACAACACCGTTTCTACTACTACGGAAAATTGGTTAGTGTAATAAGATGTTTTACCCTCTAAAGTAAATATAAATGACATAAACTCATAAAAACATATAAGTGGGAAATTTGAAAAAATTAAATTTGCAAAATAATGTGCTGCTGCCCCTTTAAAGATAGATTTTATAGAATCATTTCATTATCATACATGTATTACCAATTGTTTTACAGTTTAACAGTGCAATAACAGAAAATGAAATCTGAAAATATTTGACTAAATGGCACACGTGTGATAAAAGGTCAGTGCTCCTTGAAAGTTTTCTCCAGGAAGACTCATCCGCAATATTCATTACGCAGTCACAATGCTCATCACGTACATGTAGTAATTTGAGTTGTGGAGAAGAATTCATTCACATCCCGATGTGACTCCGTAAAGATTGACTTGATTGGTATCCCAAATTTTTTTTTTAAGCATATTTGTTTTTAATTTTGTCGCTAAAGGAAGACGGAAGAGAAAAATACATCTGCATTTGTCACTTAATAGATATGCATTGTGGTTATATGCTACGCTAATTGAGTTTCATCAACAATTCCAGAGTGTTTTTCACATTTTTTTCTGATCAATTAATTAATTACCAAAGTCTAATTTGTTAGACTTTTTAAGTTTAAAGGGGCAGTAGCACGTTTTTGGCAAATTTTATTTTTTCAAATTTCCCATTTATAATGATAGTTTATGTCATTTATATCTACTTTAGAGGGTAAAACATCTTATTAAACAAACCAATTATCCGTAGTGGTAATAACGTTGTTGCGTATAAAACAAAAATAGCATGGCGGCCATTTTATTGTGAACACATTTTAATATTTCGAAGTACAAAAAACGATTCTCACGGTTTTACAAAACCATGTACACTCATTTTAACTTGATTTTCTGAAGAGAGAAGGGTGTTTTGCAATTGGTGACATTATTTTTCAAATTCATTTCATCGACTTATTTGAGCGATTAAACGTGCTACTGCCCCTTTAAGATAATTATGTTGGTGCCAAAAATTATTATTCACGCAATAAGTGTTTGGAATTGTGAATTGTTCTCCATTCAGTTGTATTTGATAAGTTTAGCATTAGGCCTTTAGAATGCGTTGAATAACTTTACAACATTTTGTGTCATGGGTGTTATAGATGCAGACGGTAATGGTCGACAATGGTACATGATTAGCGAAAATCTCAGTTTCAGTAATTTCGCTTGAAGTAATAACTAGAATACTAAACCCGCTTCCATATAATACCAACTTTAAAAAAACCAGTAAATGATTTGGTATCAAACTCGCTTTCGCTAGTTTAATACAAAATCATTAACTCGTTTGATACAAATGGTATTAAATGGGAGTTCGTTTAGTATCCTCCAATTAAGACAGAGATATTCTTTTCTTCAAGGTCTTTCGGTCACATGTTGACATTTTGTTGCCGTAACGAATGACATGTGTGAACATTATCGTTATAATTGCCTCTTTCATGAACATCTGTTGTTGAAGTTTTTGCTCCTGAGGGACAAAATCTCCATGTTGATATCCCTTGGGGTAACTTCATCAGACCTTATTGGTGAATCATCATATCAAGTTTTACATTAGCTTCAAGGTCTCAGGTGTTGGATTTCATCAGCCATGAAACATCAGCTGTATCTAAACCCTCTTGAGTGCCATTTTGTAACGTCTGTGTTCTTTTTTTTTGTCTTCTCTATGCAGAATATTAATCCCAAAGATAATTCAAAGCTTTGACGTTAGCTTCTTGATACAACTTTCTTTCCTGATTACCATACGCATCTCTAATAGCTCTTTGCCACAACAAACTGTCAAGCAAATAATAGTTTGTCTTTTAAAGTCTTTTGTCTTTTAAAGTCTTATGTCTTTGTCGACTGACACGTTTTTACTTTTATTTTAAAGTTTGAAGAGCACGTGATAAGAAACCGATTCGTTGAATTGAAAAATAAACAAAGCAGTTTTAACACGCTCCATTATTCCTAATCTATTATGGAATGGTAACGTTTTATATTATAGGTATAAGAGAGTGAACAAATGTAACATTCAATTTCTGATATTTGTCATCAATAGTACACATTCTTGTAAAACAAAATTGCGGGATTCGAACCTACATCCTCAGAGTCAGACTCCAATTGCCAGCACTGATTGTACGAATAGCTTATCCATTGTGCCACCGAGACACTCGGGACCAAGGGACGTTGCAAACGAATTGTGGACACATCACAGCATTAAAGGTTTGAACTTCTCAGTGATATAGTTGTCTAATTAGCGGAACAAGTCACTTTTTTTTATTAGGAATGAGACAACCAGCGAATTGTTCATTCTTCAAAATCACATTTTATTGTTCAATTAGTTACTGAATTATAAGTCCGTAACTAAATGAATGACTATCACATGACGAAGAAAATAACCAAAGAAACATGCAACTTAAAATGCACGTTGCAGTTACTATGATGACAGACTATAGCATCTAATGGATATGTAGGTGGCAATAATGATAAAAGATTCTATGTAAAATTTGAAGGAGTTGTTTTTCCATGTTGAAACCATATCTGACTGGTAATGGTCGAAATCAAATTTAAAACTGGGCTAGAAATCATCACATAAACATGATAATTTCTCCTCCGATACATTAATGAACAAATCTTCGCTGTCAATATTCATTTCATCACAATCTGGCAAAAGTTGATGAAGAAGTGAAATATCATATTTCATTTGCAATATCAAGTTTATGTCAGAAAACATGTGCTATGATTCTACACACCATTTCTCACGCAATATCAATTACGTTGAACCATTGCGTCTGGCATCGGTGAGTAAATCACTTAGCTGATCGAATATATGACACTAAGGGGACGGGATGATTTGATAGCATTAATACTTGCAATATGATTTGCACAACCATTCTATGAAAATACAACCCATGGAATTACATTGTAAAATACCGTCTTTACTTTCAGAGGGTGTTTATTTCATTTTCCATATAACAAAATACTACACTAATTAATCTACTGATTTTATTTATATTATTTATCATAACACATTTATAACTGAGGGACCATACATCATAGTTGTTTAATTCAATTTCCAGATTCAGCTAAATAGAGAATAGTAAAGGGGACTACATTCTCGAACTTGAAATGTCCATCTTGAAATCACAACAGATGATCATAAATGTAGACACCTCACCGTTTTCAATTTGCAGAATATTGCTACGTAACTTTTACAACTGATCGATATAATATTTGAAAACATTCAGGTTGCCATGAATCTGGACTTTCTGTCAAAGGAAGATACATGTATTAGGCCCGAATCACTCGTTATTACATTAGTGCATGGCCACCTTTAGTACTTTAGTACATCCAATTTCCTTATCACATCCGTGAGTAGATTTTCATTGCAGTGTTTTGATGAACAAGGGACATTTCCCATAAAATCGTTTCTGGGTCAGTAAAGTTGATGCTACAACCCTTTCTCTGACAATCTTTGTATTTCGAAAAAATCATTCCCCTGGAAGTAAGTAATGCTGAAAATAAAACTGCCAAGAAGGCATTTGCTATACTGATTTATATCACTTACTTGACCTTACTGTGAACTTTGGCCCTTTTGAAAAACCTATATATCCAAAATGACCTGTACGTAAAATGATGATTGTTTATTTAAAATGAATGAATTTTCTTATGTAAAAATGATACATTTAAAGTCAAATACGTAGTATAGTCAATTAGGAGATAGACATACTGTGATTTTAAGTTTTTGTGGGTCTACCGTAGATACGATACTGGTTTTTATCATTCGGAGCTGAACGCGTCATCGTGTATCCAAACGCGGTAAATCGCCTTTCACAAAAATCGTGTTCGAACCTCCGTTCGATGATAAAATAAACTAATCAAAAATAAGGATTTTAAAATGTCATGGTAGAATTTCTGTTCAAACTATTTGTCAGAAACAAATCATTATAAAACTTCAAATGTGAAAGGATCACAGACCAGAGTTCAAACCAATTGGTAACCTGTCGGTGGCGCCCATCATTCCCGAGGAGAAGACAACCGGTCTCCTGTCACGCGTTCATGGTTCAAATACAGACTACCATCGTATCATTGCAACAACAGTTGATGTTTTTGTATTTCTGATGAATAACAAACGCCACTCGTATTACATTGAAAAACCCCAATGACTCAAAACCATCAAACGTTAATCATGGAAAATATTTGGACATCGAATTTAACAATAAACCTTTTTAAAATGCATGACAGCTGTGATGGAATTCCTCCAAAAACCTACTGAGCACGCTTCAGTCTCAAATCTTCAAGGAAATCCACTGTCTGGGGATAATCTGAAAGAAAACAACAGAAACAACATCACTCAAGGGAGATAACTTTCTGTCCAAGAGAAGGAAACCTGACATTTCTTCATCTCTGGTTTATTAACACAGTATAGAGAGATGATCCACCAGTAACATGCCTGTCAAAAGGAAATCAAATGAGTTAATGATATCTTGTTATGTGATACCCTCATCAGTGCTTCTGGGAACTGCAAAATAGCATCTGTACAACATCGTTATGGGGAGGATCAAAATTCATTTGTGGTTAAATTTGATTGATGAAGAAATGTGACAACTCTCCTAATTCTTCAATTCTAAATTCTTAATTTTTTTCTCAACGTTGTCGTGTTCGTTCGAGTCAAAGAAGGCTAAAGTAACAATTGCATATAATGTGTGTGTTTTTAAAAGTGAAACTATGCTTATGATTATTGTGTACTTATCTAATATTTAGTTGTACGCTGTTGTTATATGTGTTACAGGAAACGCCAATACAATAATAGTGTTAATAGAATAACACTATCGACGGTTTGACGACACAAGTAAATGCAAAGGGAACTCTATAGTGAATAATGTAAATCGGCTGGAGGTCACATGCATAGGAACATCAAAAAGTATGCTCATGACTGAACTACCATGATGTAACTGAATTGTAAATTGAGACTCATATATAATTTGTTCAACGAGTTGACACGCATTTCTTGTCATTCAAAAGATTCAGAATGTTGAAATATTTAAAAGCATTGTAGCACAGAAATTTAACTGCACTGCACTTTCATTTGATTGTAGCTAGTTAACATTATGATAATACTCAAAAGCAATGGATATATATAAACGAGTCTGATGATTGAGTGATGAGGATCGTATACATGAGGCATAAGGAGAGATTGTACCCACAATTCGACTCACTTACGATAACACTTGGCGACAACAATAATATTGATAGTGTATTCAATAACAATTATAATTTACACTGTCAAACACTTGAATTGGTCGAAATACATGTAGGTATGAAGTTAGGACTTTCGTTTGAGTAGGTAAAGTGACAGCATTATTATTATTAATCATCTCTTTAAATTGGTCAATTTTTAGACCTGAGACATATACAAACTTGCTATTTCGAAAAAATAAATGAATTTTAAACAAATTATTTTTATAAAAAAAATGTAATTACATGCTTACCAAAAGCTAATAGGCCAAAACAGTTTCTCAAATCGTGCCGTCCCATAACTTTATTGAATACTTTATATAAACTTGCATCTGCTGTGATGCCAATAGAATTAAACCCGTACTACCAACAGTCATCGATGAGAATCAAAAGGGCTTTGTACCAGGAAGATATATTGGAGAGGTAACTAGACTTATCTATGATATTATGAATTACACTGAAGCATTCCAAATACCTATCCCGCCAGGGGCACGGCAACTTTGTCTGCAGTAGAGAACTGTTCTACACGCAGTAAGGTTTGGGTGCAATGCTACACTGAATTTCAGGGTAGTACCACCCATGGTTCGCTAGTTCCAGCCGCTGCTCGCAGGTTTCACCGCAGTGCATAGCCACATGGCGTTGCGGGCTTTCTCCCTGCCATAATACTAGCAGCCGCGATATAAGTGAAATACTCTTGAAAGCGGCGTTAAACCCCAACTCACTCACTCCAAATACCTGGCCTGCTGCTGTTGATTGATTTGGAGAAGGCTTTTGACTCTGTCGATAGAAACTTTATTATAAATGTACTAACTTTCTTCAATTTTGGACGAAGTTTACAAAAGTGGATTTCAATCCTTTTACATGACAAAGAATCATGTGTGCTTGTAAATGATTTTGAGAGTTCTTTCTTCAAGATAACTAGAGGCTACAGACAAGGGGATCCGATTTCACCATATATTTTTATTTTGTGTGTAGAAATCTTAGCGCTTATGATTAGAAAAGATAAAAGAATAAAGGGTATTAAAATAGGTAATATTGAAAGTATTCTGGCTCAATTTGCCGATGATACTTCATTAACTTTAGATGGTAATGAAAAATTCTCTAAGCAGTGCTGAATGTCTTATCCTTTTTTGCAAGGTTTTCTGGACTTAAAGTTAATACAGAGAAAACTAGATTAATATGGAAAGGATCCCAAAAAATATCTAGGCATAAGTTATGTAAAGAGTATAACCTTGACTGGACACAATCATAATTTAATTTATTGGATATCAATTTTGATGTTGACCTAGATTCAATGGCAAACACTAACTACTCTGAAAAGTTTTGGAGAATAGAAAGAGAAATGAAACTTTGGGAAGCAAGATTGTAACACCTATGGGTAGAAATGTAGTTCTGAAATCCCTATTGCTCTCAAAACTTAACCATCTTTTTTCATCCTTACCAAGTCCATCAGATAATGTAATTCAATCATTTCAGAAAAGGTGCTTTGAATTCATTTGGAAGGGTAAAAAGGATAAAGTTAAAAGAAAATGTGTTACATCCATTGCTAAATATGGAGGATTCAATGTACCAATAATAAAAAATACTATCAAATACCAAACAATAACATGGATTAACAGACTGTTATATGATAATTCTATAGGGGTAAAAAAATGCCTTTATATATATACCAAATATCCACAGACTATGGCTGGTTGACGGCATTTATAATAGGACAAATATGCTACCCACTATTTCAAATAAGTTTTGGAAGGATGTTGTGAATGCATGGTTTGATTATGTTACAATATGTTATCAGGATAAGTTTCTAAGTACTGAGGTTTTGGATCAATCTATTTGGTATAATAGCAATATTTTGGTAGGTGGCAAAACAGTTTTTTTTTATAAAAATTGGGAAGAAAAGGGAATAACATACTTGAGAAATATTATGAAAGATGACGGATATATGATGTCTTTGGAAGAATTGAATGGTAAATATGATATTTGTATAGATTTTCTTACCTTTCAAGGTTTTAAGAGAACAGTGTCTGAATATCTCAGAAAGAGAAAGAGTTACTTAAGTGATGTACATGGATGAGTGGGTCGTTACACAATGCAAAAGGAGAAGCAAGATAGTATTAGGATGAGTAAAAGATGGATATACTATCCTAGATTGTGATTAGTGGAGGGTAACGATGATTTGATTGATTCCGAAACAATTCCTCTAAAACAAATAAGAAAAAACATTGTTACATGTATATGAATACCAAATAATTTTTCTTTTCTAAACGTTAGATGTATCTAGGCAAACATAATAACCAATTTTCCGAATATACAGTATTGCGTGACACAACTCATCAGACCGGTTCTGTGTTAAAAGTGCTGCCCCTAACACCGGTGTTATCATGAGACAAGTACCAACTATTCATTAGAAACAACATTGTCTGCGAAAATCCATCTATATGCTATGATGATGTGAATCTGAGAACATGGTAATATTAATAAGACCAGATAATACATCCTTCTCATTTCTAAAAATTGCTTATTTGTTTAATTTCAAAGCATAAATATGTCATAGCTTTAAGAGCATTGAACAAGCTGAGAAGCCATATTTGTGGTTCTTTGTCAGCCAGGGTACACACTATTGTCATAACACAGCTCTTTCTATGATTGTAATCCCCTTATCAGCAGACACGCTGTATGTATATGAAATTATCATCTAACAACGCTCTTACACGCAACAAGGAAGTATTTACCTGATTAGCGTGACATGAGGTAAATTGGATCTGACGTGATTCTCGCCCTAAGATATAGAAATTAGGTTACATAATACAAATTTGAAATAGAATATGAGGCAAGGTAATTTTACGTCAAATGAATCAGTTTTGTATAATACACCAGTTGAAATAGATGTTCAATAGATGTTAAAATAACTACTCCAGTCGGTGTTGAATAGTTAATTATTTTTTTTTTTAAATTTTGTCCCTTTGCCAAACACATTATGAATTACATGTTTCCCAAGAGTTTCCTTAAATATGAACTGATGATGAGGTATTGATATCCGATGTTGAGCCACTTTACTCAACGGAGATTATAAATTAAATTGTAGACTTGGTGACTGTAAATTAAAGGTGCAGTAGTTGTGCAGTTTTGGGGGAATTTTATTTTTTCAAATTTCTATTGATAGTTTATGTCATTTATAATAACTTAAGAGAGTAAAACATCTTATTACACAAACCAATTATCCGTAGTGTTAATAACGGTGTTGCGTATAAAGCAAAAAGTGAATGGCGGCCATTTTATTGTGAACACATTTTATTATTTCGAATGACAAAAAACGGTTTCCATGTCTTTACGGAACCATGTACACTCATTTTGTAACTTGATTTTCAGAAGAAGAGAGCAGGGTGTTTTACTATTGGTGACATTATTTTTCAAATACTTTTCATCGACTTATTTAAGCCAAAAAAACGTGCTACTGTCCCTTTAAGGGACATGACACGCATTAATCACTTATTTGTGTCGTATTGTAGAGAACGTACAGCCATTGAAAGCGGAAATCGACGGCGTTAGTCACTGTGGATTTTTAATAGTAAATTTGGTGATTCTTCAGTCTCTGTGACCCCGATAATGGGTGACTGTGAGCCCGAAATTGCTGACACCGTGTGTGTTACTTACTTCAACAGTGTGGGTTATTAATTGTATATTGTACAACTTCGTATTTTTTTATATTCATATGAGCTTGTATCATGGAACATATAATGGTCTTACATAAAACGTTTGTTATAGCTTTTACTACCACAAGAGCAACTTAACATGAATCACTAATGATTTGACTGATTGTTACTTACATCCAATAGTGTTAACGTTTAACATCTCATTTCATCTAGCCAAACTAGTTTACTTCATTACATGTTTGATCGCAGTCTCTTAGGTATTGATTTGTTATTACTTCAACGCAGTAACAGTTGGCAGACATTGGCAGATGAAATGGGATGATATTACATCCCCAAGGTAACATCATATGAACTGTTCATTTTGATTTTTTACCGAATTTAATGTTTAAAAGGTTTTACGTTATTTGATCAATAATTGGTTTATTTCAATATGATTTGTAGTGTTTACAAGACAATAAACAGGAGAGTTTACTGTCCTGTCTTGTTCACGTTATCTTGAAAATGGTTCTATCGAACGAAGGTTAATTCTTGTTTCCGCGATACTGACAGGAAGCAACAATGGGGAGGGAACATTGTCAAGACTTGTTCGTCACTTCCGGTTAAATATGAAAAGGGCGCCAAGTGTAGTTACACAATGAGCAGATCCTTACAGGTCGTGTCTTCTAATGAGAGGTTTGTGCTGGGCGATAAGAGGTTGGCAGATTATCGAACAGAGAGTTTGAATGTGTAGTTGCACATGAATGTTGGCGCTGGAGATAATGTTGGCGGTTTAGAGATCGTTTATTCGACTTTGAGTCAGAGTTTTATGATGTGTGTTAACAGGTTGACACATTCTCCAGCTGAGGGATACTGTCCTTGGCTGCACACAAATAATTGTCTCTAGATCTGGTGTTAGCGACCATTAGGCTAGTTTAAGAGGTGATTTGGTGTTTATCTTGATTGATTTGACAATTTTTTTTAATTTTAAATACTTTACTACCATCATGCATCAATAAAGTGACAATTAATTCACTGAATGAAATGTGTTAGTCTTGTAACTTGTAACATTGCAATGTCATTTGCCGATATTTCAAATTCTGAATTTCATTCAAAGGATTTTGTATTATTTCCGACTTCAGGTCTTGTTTCTTCATCGCTTCCTCTTCAGCAACAAATCGGATCTACCTCCTCATTGCATGAGGAGTCATGCATGGTTCAGAACCGAAATTGAAAACTATTCACTGTATCATTCTCTACGTTTAGATATTCTTTATGTAAACATTTTGTTCAAAGTAAAATCATCTAATGTATTTAAGGGAGGTTCATCAAAATAGTGTGGAACGTCTGTCTAAAAGCAGAGCGAGCAGATTAGTGTATCACTTTATTTCTTCAAAGAGAGTGTGTAAGAGCCACGTGGTTCTATAATAATGGTATGTGTCTTATATCAATTTTACTGGACACTGCTGATGGCGAGGGATGTAGCGATGCCCAGTGGTGATGAAATGACTCCTCAAATGAGAACACAAGACAGTAGTTCTCTATCCATTATTGTATGCATAGACTCGGACATAGAGATATCGCTTAAAGGTACATCCATTGTGTTGTTGGGGTCACATATGCGAAACGTCAAAAATGGTATTATTTTATCGAGAAGTACTGACTGTTACCGAGGGTTACCATTTTGATGATATGGACTCTGCATACCGACGATATAAAGGTAAAAGTATCGATTTCTGATCGAAAACCGGACAATGCACCGCGTGTGACGCGCGTCAATTAGTCAAAGATAATTTTGGAAACTTCTTTAGAACAGACAAAAAGCCAACTTTGAGCTGATAACTAATGTCTTATAACTAATGTGCATGTAAATGGGATTTGAAGTTTCGGTTTCTGCACATATATATAGATTGATGTTACTTTTTTTAACTGAAATCATCACATATCGTATGTTGGCAATTATCAAAGCCAAATAAAATTTTATGAAACACAATGGATGTATCTTTAACAGGTAGCGACGGCCTCTTGATCATACAGAGCCCCGCTTACGAGTGTGTTTTGCGGGTCGATCGCCCTAGTATATATTATTCTAAGTAACATTGGTATGTGAGTCAAATGATGTCATTGGTTACCTATTTCTGAGATTCAACAGGAGCTCTGTTTATGGTAATGGACCTGTTTCGAAGTATCATCCAGCAACCACTGACTAACAGACAAGCTATGTGAGCTATGCTGACGTCAGTACTGTGGAATAGAGATTTTGTATCTATGCCAAAGAAACAATATTCACCAAAAATGATTATATAATAAAATAACATTGAAATCACACACAATATATGTTTCAATAATGTTTACAATATGTTTCGTAAATCAATACATTAATATTCATATACCATATAATGTTCATTACTGTCTTTTTATGTAATTTCACTGCTGGCAATACCTATATTGATCACCCACGTCCTGAATGACAATGTCAAATTTAAATGTTTAAAGTAGGGTTTACAATAGAATAAACATGGAATTGGTTTTATATAAATGTATACATATTTTGTATTGATTAATTTTAATAATTAAAAAATATTTAAGAATCGATATGACAAACATGTAGTGACTTAAGACACATGAGTCACCAATGACAAAACTTTCGAACAATGTCTGAAGGAAATACTTAAATTCAGCTAATTTGAAAGACGATACTGATGGAAAAGTTTTCAAAAGACGAACTGTTTGGTCGCATGTAACACTGTAAATAAGGTACAGAAAGAAAACATCCTGGTCTCACTCAACTCGCTCCTTAAGGGATCTCAACAGCCCAAACTAGACTCCTTCACAGTTCGAAAAACTCACATGCAAGGCTCACGTTATTGAATTAGTAATTTGATTCTCATTACAACGCTTCTGTTGCAAACTTGTTGTAATATTGATCACCTACAGTCTGCTGGACTATATTTGAGGAAAAAGTAAAACGTTTGTTATTCACTTCCAAAAAATAGAATTTCAACATCAACGAATATTGTTGATTCATACATAGTTTGTGTCAGTGAAGTTGATGTATTATACACTTGATATAAACCATGTGAAATTGATTTTTCTTTTCTTATGAACTTATAGATCAAGTGTTTTTGTTAAAGGAGAAAGGCATGGTCACTAACGCATATCAATGTTTTTATTTCACGTATGTTCCGTCAAAGTCAAACCTTTTTATTTGAAATGTTAATTAATGAACTACTACAAATGGTTCATACAGATTTTTTTAGCTTTGAAATGTTTGTGAAATTGTGAATATTTAAGTAAATATATTGAACTAACTTTCATTGTACATGCCGTTTTCCAATTTTTCTATATGTCTCTGTATATTGTATCACAGGAAATGTGGAATAACGATATCATTTTATTTACCATATCAATTCGACTTTGTATTTGTAAAAACTGTGTACACGTTTAGTTGCATTGTTAAATATCATTGTCTTCACAGAAAAGGTGTAAAGTTTCCCAAACTAATGTAGAACAGTGATGTTCGCTTTAGGAATCGTTAGAATACAATATAACATATTGTAATGCGTCATCCACTGATGTGTGTACAATGTATCTAGTTCACAATTGGTGGATGGCTGCAACGACTAATCACTGAATCTTGAAGGAGAAACTTTACATCCTCTATCAACATATACGAGGTGGAAACTAAATAGTGAAGATGTCTAATTAGGAGAAAATGCAAATCACTATTTACACCGGAATCTACTGGAAAGCAAAAAAAACACTATTATAATTCCTATAAAAACTGCGTAATCAAATAATGTTTAAGAATGGCCAATGGGGCCAGGCAAGCGTTTCTCGGTTCGATATACACTCTCTCAAAAAAGGAAACGCAACCTCTGAATTTAGAAAGTGTTTATATCAATTTTACCTTGTTATTACACATGTATTATTAAAGATAACGCAATGAAATTTTGCATGGAGAAACTTATGTCTCTGTGATATAAGGTCACAATCTTATAGGTCTCTAGCAACCACTTGTTTCAAACTAGGGGGCGTTTTCTTCAGCACCTTGTATGAGCCCCACGAGGTGTAATCACAGCATTGCAAATGCCATTAAAAATGCCAGTATAAAATACCTTCAGAATTATCAAAAGACGACAATTTTTCTTAAACGAATATTATTAACAAGGAAAAGAAGCAACTTAAAAGTTGTAGTACAAAACTTGCAACCAAATATCAACCATCAACTTAATATTAATAATGGAAACACTGGTATCCAGTCACAACACCTTTGCCTTTTTAAGGATAATGTATTTTTATTCACAGAACAGGAAGATTTTCTGGTCAACTTCTTTAATGTGAAACATCTCTACCTGATGAATGAGTAAGTATATCCTCCGAAACGTCGTGTGTTTACATATAAAGAAGTTATTATCAAGAAAATATTTCTGTTCTTAAAGATGTCACTTGCTCTTTAATGACTATAATGTCATCAGCTGGTCATCTATGCATGATACCGATTGTGTATGGCTAAAACATGTTCAGTGACGATCATTTAAATTTCCAATATCCGATAACAACCATACCCACTATTTACTGTACCCTTTGAACAGTAAATATTACATAAACATTTCTCACATTCATTTTTGAGGGCAGCTATATCTATTACCTTAACCATTTGTGTCCAGACCTAACTCCTGCATCTGCATCAGAGTGTCTTCAATTGGATTGGGCGTTTCGGAAAGGCTAAGATAGTGTAGTTATAGTCACTGTCGATGTTACATATCCATTTTAATGTCATCATCAATGCATGATCGATGAATGGGATTGGTTTCTTTGTTCAAAACATTGTTGAATTCTAATTCAACATTTCAAGGCACTCCCACAAGTATTTATGAAGGATAATGACCTAAACAACACAACGGGAAAGGTTCCTAAATATATGACAACCAGAACGAAGTGTTCAGGGCAATCAATAATACATAAGTTCATTTAAATTTCAAAATTCCTTCAAAATCCAAAGCAAAACTCTTCTTCTAACTTTTAAAGATACATATAACAGAGATATTTTTATATTTATTATTTAGTGAAAGCAGTAACATCTAGTGTGAACTATAAGTCACGTCAATCTGATTTCATTCCTTCAATCAGTATTCTCCTTGCGTGTGGCTTCTCCCAAGAGGCTATATTCTTTCTTCTTTTTCTTATTTTAAAAAAGCGAAAAACATTATGCAAACCCAGATCCTGAAATGAAACCTACAATTATGTCAGACACTGAGCCTGGCATTCTCTACACAGTTGGTTTGATCTAGTAAGAAGAAGTTATTTTTCTCCACAGATAACATAACCAATTTAATTACTGTTGTGACGTCATCAAATTCTTCTCTTGCTCAAATTTTCCAAATTGTAAGTGATTTGGTGATAAAAGCAATAGTTTTAGTTTATTATTGGTAGGTAAATATCTTAACTTACAGATATTGGGCCTCAATCCTGTGGAACTTTGAAGCATTGATTTTTAGAAAACAATCTACTGCAGAGCATTTATAACTACTACTTCATGTATGGTCATGTAGAGGTTTCTGTACAGTACTTTATAACATATATCCTGGACTTGAAACGTTTTGTCTCATTTAACCCTTTAATGATTCTGTATCCAACGACAAAGGCAGAGTCAAATTGTCCTGTTATGTGGACTGCTACCGATGGTGGGAGAAGTGATTATGGACAAAAGAGTTCTCAAAATCATACATTTTATATGAAATTGGAGAGATTACTTATGAAGAACTTTATAAAAGAGAGAAAATTCAATCATCACCAATCAAGTCACTTTCTTTTTTTTTAATGAGAACGACTAACAAACAATCTTCAAAATCACGTTTTCAAGTTATTGTTCAATTATTTGAATGATTAAAAAGAAAAAACAAGGCTGTTACTACATGGAAGAATATAATATGAGGAAGAACTGTAAATAAACAAATTGATGTCATTGCTATTTGAAATTGATGTAGTAGTTCCTGTAAGAATATGAATATGCAACTGCCTATAATGATCAAATATTCTGCTGAAAGTTGAAAGCGTTTAAGGGTTTTCCATCTTGAAATCATATCTGACTGGTAAAGATTTAGCCATTGGTCCAAAGCTTGAGGCATTCACATCAGTCATCCAAATTTAAAACAGAGCTGGAAATCACCAGAAATGCTAAGCATGATAATTTCTCATCCAATACATTATGGAACAAATCTGCACTGTCAATATTCATTTCATCATAATCTGGCAAAAGTTGATGCCGTAGTTCATTATCGTATTTCATGTGCAATATCAATTTAATGTCAGAAAACATGTGCTTGGGTTCATTTCTCACGCAATATCAATTACGTTGAAACATTGCGTCTTGCATCAATGAATTAACCGCTAACTTATCTGAGGGGAAGGGAGTGCTTTGATAACATTAATATTTGCAATATGATTTGATCATGAACAACCATGAAAAATACAACCTATAAGCTATTGGAAAGTAAAATACCTTGTTTAGCCTCACAGGTTGTTTATTTCATGTCCCATATTGCAAAATAAGATATTGCTTTGTGAATATCCATAAATCAGCTTTTGATTATAATATCAAAAACGTAGAATGTCATTAACATATTTAGCTAAATAGAGAGGAGTATAGACGGTAAATTTTGTCTACTATAGAGATGTTCATCATCAAATCATCACTTTAATAAATGATCATAAACACCTCAATGCTTTCAATATGCAGAACAGTGCTACGTGAACTTTATAACTCACAGTGAGCTCTACAACTGACCGACATTAGTTCGAAAACACTCTGTTACCATTAATCTGAACTGTCTGTCAAAAGAACAATAAACGTGTATAGCCCGAATAACTTAGTCACGACACCAGTATATGTTCATCAATACAGGTACTTTAGTACACTCAATTCCCTGACCAACTCTCTGAGTAGATTTTTATTGCAGTGTTTTGATGATCAAAGGACCTTTCACACAATATCATCTCTGGGTTAATTGAGTTGATGTTCCTTCACTTTCTCTGTACTTCGAAATCATTCATCTGGAATGCACAATAAGTAATGCGGAAAATAAAATTGCCAGGAAGGCAATTGCTTCACCAAATTTATTTCACATACTTAACCTTACTGTTAACTTTGCCCTTTGTAAAAACTATTTGACACATAGATCCAAAATGATTTGTACTACAATGATGTAGGTTCTCTAAATGAACGGTTTCTTCTCATGTAATGAAGATATAAATAAGGTCAATTCCATTTCATAGTCAATTTATGTTAACAATTGATGAGAAACAACTCCTTTTGAACTAATAATGTGAATTAATTGCATGTCAGATTGAACTGGACCCTTAATGTTTAATACAATAGGATAAACATGAAAAAGGTTTGATGTAAACTTGTTCATATTTTCGGGGGAACTAGATTGAATACTGTTAGTGTATTGATTAATTTGAATATATCAACTCTTCTTTATTTAAAACTCAATAATAAATGCATATGGTAACTAAAAGATACATGACTCACCAATGTAAAAACATGTTCACACTGTCTGAAGGAAATACTCTAATTCCGCTAATTTGAAAGTTGATGCTCGTTGAAGAGTATTGGAAAGCTGGAATGTCTGGACGCGTGGTAACACTGTAAATAAGATGCACAAAGACAACCTCCTTGCCTCACTCAACTTGCTCCTTCAGGGATCTCAACAACTCTAAGTAAACTTCTTCACAGTTTGAATGTCGCATGCAAAGGCTTGCATTATTGAACTGGTAATTTGATTCTCACTGCAACGCTACTGTTGCAAACTTGTTGTAATATTGATCACCTACAGTCGGCTGGACTGTGTTTGAGTAAACAGTAAAACGTTTGTTATTCACTTCCAAAAAACAGAATTTCAACATCAACGAATATTGTTGAATCATACGTAGTTTACATAGTGTCAGTGAAGTTATGTTAAGCCCTATTTGATGTAACCCATGTGAATTGATTCTTTCTATGTGTTAGATCACTGTGTTTTTGTTAAAAAGAGATCTAGATTGACATGGAGATGGTCATTCATACGTATCAATATTTGTTATCACACATATATTCGTTCAGAGTCAACTCTATTCATCAAATATTTAAAATGTTTAGTTTAGTTTTAAATCAGAAGTGTAATAGTAAAAACTTCAAATAGCTTGTTTTGATTTTCATGAAGCTTTAAAACGTTTATTAAAATGGTGAATATCTAGGTTGATGTATTGAACTTGTATCACATGTATACATGTTTTCCAATTGTTTAGATAAAAAAAAATTTAAATTAAAATTAAAATTAGTATCTGCGTGTCATATATACACTGTAAATCCACTTGCATAGAAACCAGGTGATATGCAATATTACATGAAATAGTTTTGGATATCGTCGCCTGCAGAAAACATGAAAAATACTTGATATTTTAGATTTTAACAGTATCTGAAAATTTAATTCATCATAAACATATGGTCAATTTCTCAACAACCAAGCAAATTTTACAAAAACGGCGATGTGTCGAAGGGCTAAGGAGTTTGAAAAATAATTCATACGTTCTTAATGGGTGTTTTGAAGATGATGAGACCAATTACACAGCAGTCAATCAAATTAAACACTGAGCTTAAAATCACCATATGATGCATAATATTTTCTCTCAACAATGCATTATTGAACACATTTCAAATGTCTGCACTGTAGAAATAGGCGACGATTCAAACTGTTTATAAGCCCTTTATGAAATCTAGTTCTTCTCAATTCAAAGTTTGCAATTTTGAGAGATTTTTAAATCCCTAAAGTACATTAAATTTTTTAGAACGATGTTAGATCAACTATTAAGCTCATATGTAAACAAGTAAACTGATAGTTCGTGTGAGTAATGTGTAAAATGCAGTTCATAGATACAGATTATTAAAGTATTGTATTTTAAACCAAACTATCATCAAGATGTCTAACCTTAGCAAATGACAAATAAGAAAACATGATATCATGGTACCAAACCTGTTCCATAATAGCAATAAAGTTCCGATGATTATTTTGTTTAAATCTCAACAAATGGGGATTATCAATTTACCATTCGCATGACCTTGTTTAGTCCATTCAGGACGGGTCAAATCAAAATCCCATAGGTCAGAATTTATTCTATCATAATTTGGCAAAGGCTGATGTAGTATTGCACTATTATATATCACGTTCTATTTAAGAAAACCCGTGTTAGACGTCATCAATACATTGTCAATTTATTCTGAGATATTGTATTTGGCATCACTGACTAAATCAATTAACTGAAAACACAATTATTTGCTAATATCTCTCAAAGAACGAAATGACACAAGCCGTATCGCGTATTCCACACAATTCCTACCAGTTTGTCAGACCTTCTGCAACCTCACAAAGAACACTTCGCCCAGAGTCCCGGCTTCTGTTTTCAGTTAACCGTGGACGTGGACTAAGAACATGTTCATATGCTACTTCCACTCATATACTTTCATATTACATATTATTTCCACCTTTAGTAATGTTCTCAATACATTCCCTATTGGCTACGTACGTTAACCATTCCTTTCAGTGCGCTTTGAGCTGTAATGCTGATTTACAATGTAAAAACTGCTGCAATAATTTTTTCACCAACATATTTTCCCATATTATAGTAGTACCGTTCATACTATTACTGATAATGTCAAATACTTTTTAATTTTCAAAACAACTTCACAAATCTTTCATCTTGACTGTCCTTTACTAATAATGCTTATCATAGTGGCTTTGTTATTTAAGCTCTTTAGTTTTACATTCTTCTCATGTAAGATTCTGAAGTATAAATTCCAATAGAGTTATGTTAAATACGCTTACTTCAATGTATGAAAGGAAGGGTGTTTAGCTGGATCTCTATGTCCATACCTAAGGTGCAGGAGCCATTTACATTTTCTTTTTGCATTTTTATATGTTCAATTTTTGACATTTATGATACATGTTTATGCAGTTATTCTTTCCTTAAGAAAAACAGTCCATTGCAAGACCTCATTATCCGAAGTCGTACAAAACTGCGTGTTGTAATTTTAGTGTGAACACCTTTTATTGATTCGAGTTTGGGCATTGAATCAGCGTTGCTTAAACGGACCATAACTATTCGTTTTAGAACTTAAGTTTAACCATTGCAAACATTTATTTTCCATTTTGTAAGATCTCTTTATAACCAGTCCCTTTAAAAGAGAAACATTTCTCTTTGCTGTATTGTTTTGAATTTTCATCAATATCCTTCACCATATCCCTTAGGGGAAATAACACCATATAACAGAGTGGAGACGGAGGAACGAAATAAGATTACTTCGACTTTTATAAGCAAATCAATAAAACGTCACTTTGATATTCAGTGTTGATCCAGACGGTATTTGAATATTTGAATATGGAACTGTGGAATATATGAACATTTAAGTGAACACTTTATATTAAGCATTAATATATTTTGCAAATTCTTGAATAATGTATCCCTGTTGACACTTATTCAATAAAATGTAACTCTGTCTGTATAAATCATGGCACTGGCCCTGACTGTTGTATATGCTTATAAATCCCCTGATAGAAATCTTTAATGTTGCTATCATCAATCAACCCGTAAACTGTTTGTTCCATGTTTCATATTCGTCAACCGAAGATTTAGAAAAACCTTTTTCACCAAAAATAAAAAGACTTCAACAAGAACCAAGCGACAGCATGATCATAATGTTAAGACATTTAAGATGCAATTCTAGTTACATTCCTTTGGTAATTGCATGCAGCATTTGTCATCGAAGGCGATACAAGGACAGACGCGGAAGGTTCGCGACATATGCTATCTGTCTATTCTATATTCTGTCTAAAGTATGATTTGTTTTCTAAACAGGTATTACATTTTTTAGAATAACCTTCAATTTGAATTTCACATTGTTGTGAGAATATGAAAAAGAAACTGCCTGTAATGCTGTGTGAGATAACAGCCATTTGGTAAAAAGTGCCGGATTTCTACAAACATAGCGGCAAACGTGAATAGCTGATAATAGCGTTAATGCCCAGGCAATGGCGTAGTGCCTAGGCAATATCATTATTGCCTAAAGTTGGCAGACATTAGTGTTATTGCCTGAAAAATAAATGCTTCCCGGGATTACAAATCGCTAATCATGATGTAAACATGAAGTCAGTGTAATGGATTAATGTGTCTTCTAAGCATATAGACGACACAGTGTATGTCAACAGAATTTGACCGTGGAAAGGTTGACATGATGAATAGTGCTGTAGAAAACAGTTTTGTTATTGCGACTAGGCATGGTATACTCGATGGTTCCCATCAAATCAACCGGTTTGGTGTTTCCAGACGTGGATTGCATTTCTGAGAAAGATACCAAGTGACCGTGTCATATCATAGAGAGAGGCTGTCAGTGAGAATCACTCTTGAGATCTAGGAATGTTGAAATGCAAATATACATCAAGCAGTAAATGCATTACAGACAGATGCATCAGTCGTTGTCATAACTCAGAAACGTGTGCAAATAAATAACACGTGGTGCCAAATGATAATATATTGTATGGCATGATATACATGTATGTGACATGATTATATTGCATGATTTATGTTATGTATAACTGCCATATTTCTATATTGAATAACCTTTGAATGATAGCTTGATTGTCTGACGGAATACATTGTTTATCTTTTTTAAATCGCCATATGTGGGGTTTTTTTTCAGATACCGGTATATGGTAATCTGGCAATAGCGTCAATGTCAACTCTATATTCTAGGCATTAGCAGTCATATTATTGGCAATAAGGCTTATGACTACTTTAAAATAATAATAATGATAATAGTAATAATAATAATAATATTGGATATTTGTTATGCACCATTCCATACACTAATGCATGATATACAATAGGAATAAATATATGAATATAATATATACATTGAGGGATTAGAGAATGCTTAAAAAAAATACACAGCTGTACATGGAAACTAAGGGAAAACTGAGTTGAATAGATAGGTCATGAGATTTAAATATTTTAGGGAGGTAGCCAGTTTGATTTCTGTGGGGAGTGGATTCCACAGGTGAGCAGCTGCAAATTCGAATGATCTTCTCCCCTGTGATGCTAGTCTAAAGCGAGGTACTGTCAGCAGATGCTGGGACTGTGATCGAAGGGCACGAGGAGGAGTGTAGACAGACAGAAGGGTGGATAGATAGTCTGGAGCAAGTCCATTTAAACATTTGTAGACTATACACAATATTAACAGGGAGCCAATGTAGTGATTTAAGAGTTGGTGAAATGTGGTCAAATTTGGACTTGAGGCATATAATACGGACAGAACAGTTTTGGAGTGTTTGGAGTTTCGTGAGATGTTTAAGTTTTAGACCAAAAAGAACACTATTGCAATAATCAATCCGTGATATCACCAGTGCCTGGACGAGCCTGTGTCCACACTCCATTGTGATGTATTTGTGAAGACTGCCAATGACCCTACGGTGGAGAAAGCAGGTCTTACACATAGCATGTACTTGTGCGTCTAAAGACAGCTCATTGTCTATGAAAATCCCAAGATGCTTCACACAAGCAGAATAACAGCTGATCCAACACACTCATATCCAACAGCAGCCTCCCTGATCTGTTTTCTACTACCACATATGGTTATCTCAGTCTTATCGTCATTCAACTTCAACATTCTAGCTGTCATCCACTGTTTCGCATCAGTGACACAAGTGTCAACTGTCTGCAGATCAGTGGGTAGTGTAGAAGGAGATGTAGGGTTTATGATTTGAATGTTGTCTGCATAGGAGATTGGGTCTTCTCCAAAGGTCCTTATAACCGAAGGAAGTTGCTTGACGTATATAAGGAACAACTGTGGCCCCAAGACTGAACCTTGAGGAACACCGCATGTCAAATAGCATTCTCATTATTGCCCAGGCCTTAGTCATTGCCTGGACAATAACGAGGAAGCCGGATTTTCACTATTGACGCTAACATATATATTTCAAGGAAAGTAATCTTTCCCAAACAAAATCTTAAACACCATAAACTAACACCAAAAGTCCAAGCAAACCCCCACATTGACTCTTGCACAACTTCGGAGTCACATCAAACAAGTACCATTGTCTGTTTAATACCGTTCACTATGTTGATAGCCACACTAAACGGAACAGAAAGTGTCCATGTTTATATATTGCTATACAAATGAACGTTTGTTTTGTTTGTTAAATTTGTTTAGTTGACATCTGAATAAGCAATTATATTGTTGTTTACATTCCAAATCCAGTGTGACATACATGTACATGTAATTATCAAAATAGCATGATTCACCATCGAGAGAACATTGTACACTGTCGGCCAAAAGAAACACCTACTAGATATCTTATCAGATATCGTAAAAACTATAATGAACAGACTAGCAATATTATAGCATGGTGAAGTTGCCCCATTTCTGCATAATATATTTGAATTTCAGAAGTTCATGCCATGACAGAATGGCGATTGTTGAAATGAGAAAACAATAATTGTTCAGTTTTCAATCAGTGCTTGATCAGAAAAACTTTTTAAACAAATTTTCAGTCAATAACGAGCAACAATACAGGCACACATTCGCATTAAAGTGGTGATGATGCTACAGATGTACGTGGTTACGGTGCGCAAGTGAATCAACCGGAAACAGCAGTCTTCATTGGGTGTGGTTTTCATGAATATTATAGACTCGAATCACAGTTTTCCAAGATTTCAATGGACGTTCATATTAGTTATAACTTCAGCATAACTTGGAGACCACCATTAATTATTGCATCTTTCATTTGAAGGAAAATCAAGTCGGCGTTTCTTTTTCTTTTGGGGAATCATTCCAGTCAACTTCTTTGAAGAACAGCTTCAAAAGAAGAATTGTCTGGACACGTGATCACATCGACAGGAACAGAAAGTTTCAATGTTTATTGACTGCTATACAAATGAATCTTTTGTTTTGTTTAATAGTTTAGTTAACATCTGGATAATCAATAAAAAAAATTGTTTGTATTCCATATCAGTTGTGGCACACACGTAACGACTGAAATAACAAGAGTCGCCATTAAAAAAAACACTGCATTGCTGTCTGCGTGGAACCATTTCATTCAGCTTATTTGAAGGTTTCACCTCAACTGAAGAATTGGCTTGACACGTGACAACAATCTAAATAAACAGGACAAAGAAAACACCATTGCTTCACCCCATTCTTACTGAGGAATCTCAACAACTCAAACCAGACTTCTCCACAACCCAGCCAAGTCACATCAACGGGTTGCATCTTTGAATTGGCATTGCAACGATTGTTATTGCAATATTTGTGTTAGTTATCTTGATATTCTTCTAATATCGATCACCTACGGTTTGCATGACTATATCTGATCAACTATTAGGATAAGGATTTGGTACTTTCCTCTAAGTTATCTTATGATGATATAATGCTACTGAAATTGCTGATAAACCTTTGGTACTAGATATGTGCATCTATTGTGATGAGACCTTTCGGATGAGGTCATACAAGTTGACCTAATGATACACTAAATCTTGGCCAAAAAGTTTCAAAAGTAAGATAGTTACACTTAAATACTTAGCCTTACCATTCACATATAGCAGTGGTGGTGGTAGTTGTACAAGTAGTAGTAGAAGTAGTCGTCCCCGTCATCGACGTAGTAGTAGTCGTAGTAGTGATAGTAGTAGTAGTAGTATCAGTAGCAGTAGTATCAGTAGCAGTAGTAGCAGCAGCAACAGCAGTATCAGTAGCAGTAGTATCAGTATCAGTAGTAGCAGCAGCAACAGCATGGGTAGTAGTATAAGTTGTTGTAGCTGTTGTTGTTGTAGTAGTAGTAGTAGTAGTAGTAGTGATAGTATTAGTAGTAGTAGTATCAGTAGCAGTAGTAGCAGCAGCAACAGCAGTATCAGTAGCAGTAGTATCAGTAGCAGTAGTAGCAGCAGCAACAGCAGGTAGTAGTAGAAGTTGTTGTAGTTGTAGTAGTAGTAGTAGTAGTAGTAGTAGTAGTAGTGGTAGTAGTAGTAGTAGTAGTAGTAGTAGTAGTAGTAGTAGTAGTAGTAGTAGTAGTAGTAGTAGTAGTAGTAGTTGTTGTTTGTTGTTGTTGTTGTTGTTGTTGTTAACCTTAACAACGTTCTGATATTTTAATCGAAACTATGGTATCCGGGGCCATCAGAGTTTAACAAACAGATCTTGTCAGAAATTAAGTTTACACATTATTATGGTGACGTCATCCTCATCGATATATTTTTGCATACAATCTCTTTATATATATATGATGTTTGTAAGGACACTAATGATGAAAATATGAATCTGATTATCACCACTAGCACTATTTTCAACATATTTAATGATAATTAAAATATCATGATATTATTGTTGCTTTTTCGCCACCACAGTGTGGTATAAACAAAGGCATTGTTACAAAACAGAACCAAAATGTATTTTTAAATGATTTATAATTTCAGTTTAAAACTTAATCATCAGTGACAACCTGTTAAGAGCAAATTTCACCACACAAATGCAAAACAGTCACATTCAATTCAGGAGTCGCCAACGTTAAGAATAGAAGACATAAAGTAACGCCTTAAATTGTCGCAACTCTGATTCCGGAAACTAGTTGAACAATTGATGTGAACGTTGCAATAATTAATCACCCAGAACAGTTTAAGTTTGATGGACAAGCCTACTTAACACAATGGACTTCAAAGGCTGAAAGAATATAGCGAAAATGCCCAATTAGTGGAAAATTCAAGTCAATATCTCTAACAGTATCCTTCTCGTCTAAAAAAACACCATCGCAATTCCTATTAGAATTGCACTATGAATATGGAATATGGATGTTCTCAACAGAGGTCAACGTTAGTTCAAGTTCGATCTCGTGACACAGAAAGCAGTTTCATCATGCTTCGTCTAATTTAAAGCATTAATCATTTTCAGAATTTGATTTAATTTTCATCTCAATTTTTTATCTTAAAAGATGATACATGTATGTTATACATGCATAAAGAATTATGGATTTGTAAAAATAATTTACTGTCATTAAAAACATTTGGACCTTCATTCACAACAATGAAGCAAATGAAAAATCTAAATTATAGTGTTATGTCCTAGAGAATGCAAAAGGTTTGAGATGTAATGAAGAATATTTCAAGTGTTTTTGTTTTTTTTAATGATTTTTTCGACGACGATTTCATCATTTTCACAGCAGTCAATCAAATTTAGAACAGAGTTAAAATCCACACTAATGGTTTAAAAACACGATTTCCCCAAAAGAATGTATAATTGCATAAATCTAAAATGCTTCCACTCTCCCTTTTCTATAATTTGCAAACGATGGATGCAGTAATGCATTATTATATGCACATGCTTTATCATTTTTATGTCAGAAAACATGTGTTAGACGTTGACGCAACATTGACATAATTATATTTCACATGCAATATCAATTTATTCAGAGACATTGCGTTTGGCATTATTGACTAAATAATTTAGCAGAGTTTGATTACACGAGGCGAACAGAATGATTTGATATTATCATCTCCCAAACAATGAAACAAGTAATTAGATAATCGATTCAGGATTATTGCATCAAAAGACTGAGTTCGTCACAACCTAAATGCATGAAATGTAAATTTTACATGATACTTTACCATTCTAGTACTGTTTGTTCCTTAAAAGTAAAAATGGTTTGAAGGAAGTGACTCGCATATTGTGACTCAATGTCACTAACCCTCATAACCTTACTCTCAAATTTCATATCTTGTGAAAATGCCTTCTAAAAGCGAAAACAAACCTGGAATAGGTGCGAACCGAATGTACTTTGATACCAGGTACCTTCCGACAAAATGTCAGCTTTGCAGATTCGGCAGTTCTTGGGGCGGAAACTGATCATGTGAAAATTTGTAGATGAGCTAGATGTGATTAAATAAGTGTAATCAAAGAATTGTGGGAATTACGTATTGTTTGTCCCAAGGTCATTCTTTTGAAAATGTCTGAGGTTTAGTGGATATGTTGACACAATAATTCACGAGAAACAGATTTGTCGTACATCCAAAGACCCTGATTATCATGTTACCCGAAATAATTGTTATGCATAGAAACCGACACATTCCTATGCAAGGCATAAGTTCTGCCAGTCTCCATTACTGACTGATTTAAATTATTTACTGAGAATTTAGGAAAATTTAGATCACCTACGGTAAATATAGTTTGCAAGATCTAAATAAAATGGCTTGATGTCATTTATTTAACGGGAGGTAACGTGACGCACGTATACGCTTTCAATAATGCCTGATAAAACTATTACGTTGGTGTGACAGAGACTATTCAAATGGTTTGATGCTGAAAATATTATTCTCAAAACCTTCGTACTTCTACGAACTTTTTAAAGCGCAGTATTAACGCATTATCTATGTTTTCAAAGTTTTATTAAGGCTACGGACCTTTCAAGAATAAGGACCACATGACTTGGTGTGAATTACAGTTACATGATGACAATTAAAGACTCAAGAATCGCATATAGCTCATTATAAAACAGGTGAGGCGACCGGACACGTTAATGGTTCTTTAAATAAAGTTTTCATTACTGAACACTTTCAACCACTGACACGTTAATCTGTTACGTTGATCTTACGAGTTCTTGATTACAGTTTAATGTGTGAGGTTTTCTCTTCCGTACGGTCTTTTCACCGCTGTTTGCACAACGAATTACGAATTAATTCTGAAGCTTTCTCGTTTTTGGTATGGTAGGAAGTCATGATTAGGAAATAATTAGAAAAAAAGCATTTGATATTCAAAAAATGATTAGAAATCAATCTACAAGTACTCAGTTTAATTCGTATGCATGAGTTACGTTTTTGATGAAGGACTATTGCTAAAAGGAAATCCTCATTATTACGTGTTTGCACACTGTGGCACTAAAAGAGACTTAAATGGAAAACTGTTTCTCTTTAACTTTCCTTTCATAACACGCTTATTTTGTTTTCAGCATAGTTTAGATCCCCATCCCCCAAAAATCATTTTGATTAAGTGTCATTAATGAACAATATGTTTGTGTAGATCTCATTTGTTACTACGTAATGGGGAAAACAAATATAAATCATAAATGTACAATTCTAAAACTCCACATTTTTGTACTTTCAAATTCTGTAGACGATGTTAGTGAAAATATTGCTAAATTGATAACATAAAATGATATATCTTTCCCAATGTCTATGAAATACATACATGTACATCTCAATGATACCAGTGATCAGGTTATTTTTGTTTGAACTGGTCATTAAATGCTGACAGTGTACAGTTTTCGTTATTCAAGTAATCATTGGACAAGTATCACCCACTCGCCAGACACGCCCATGTCTGTGAAACTATCATGAAATTACCATCGTACACGCATCAAGGACGTATTTACATGATTGAATTTACCATGGGGTAAAGTTGGTCTGGCCTGAATAATTCACTCAACGTTTTGTATTTTGGATATCTTATACCTCGGTTTGAAAAATATCACAAGTGCTAAGCCACAGAAATTTGACAAAGTTTGACGAAATAAACAAAGGCAAACCATCTTTATGTCAAATGATTATATTTTATACAAAATGTTCCTAGAATATATTTTTTCAAATATCAATATACCTATTAGTATTCCTTTTTGCAGTCATCAAAATATCATCACACATAATGATGTCACCGTAGCAAGATTTCCTGTGAATATCGATTGATGATAGATTTAGGAATAATCATAACATGTTTGTATCATTGTGAAAGATAAAACAAATTTTTTTAAAACATTGTGCTTATGCTTTCGAGTCGGAGGTCTGCCTGAACGTCTGTCTCTGTCTGTCGTTTGTCAAACAGACTTTAACCTTGGCCATAACTTTTGACTGGTTAGTGATAGGCATTGATATGTACATTCCTGGTGATGAGTGCTTACAGCTGCTTGTGAGCTGTTGCAGAAGACTTGATTTATCTGTTACTTTTGATACATTGATTATAGCAAAATAATTAACCTTAACAAATTATATTAGTATTAGTATCAGTAGTAGTAAACATTGGTTTAAAAAACACATCTTGTTTATGACAGTTTTTATTGAGACATAATTTGTTTTATGGATATAAAACTAAAAATAGCTTGTTTGCATAGATGCACACATATTCTTTTCTAATCCATAAGGTGGTGAATCTGCAATAAAGTAAAGAGTTAGACCTCGTTTAACCGGATCCTGTTTATTCGGAAACTCGCCCATCCGCACGGTAGCATTTAAAATCTTCCCTATGCATTTCTTTGCAAATGCTGATTCGCTTAACCGCGCGACTTGCTTTCCCGACGATTTCAACTGTAACCCATTCTCTTCCCACAGAGGTTACTCCCTTCAGATTTTCGATCCTAACCTCTGTTGTTTTACGCTTGAAATTGAGGGCAGGATCAGTGACGCCGTGCAATCAGTGACGCCGTTGTAAAAGT
This sequence comes from Gibbula magus, assembly GCA_936450465.1. Lineage (NCBI taxonomy): Eukaryota > Metazoa > Mollusca > Gastropoda > Trochida > Trochidae > Gibbula > Gibbula magus. The sequence continues at coordinate 51,818,284 of OW388296.1, read as the reverse complement.
GACATTTGCCAATGACACGTCATAATGATAGTAAAGTAATACAAACGTTTTCTCGTTTAATGTGCTTTCCTCGAAATATGCTATTTGATTTTGTGAAAAGTATTGGTCTTAAACATGCTCATAAATAATGACATAATGAGCAAGACCCTTAAGAGTAAACTGCATAGATCTTTGAAGTCACTCGGTCGACCTGGCCACTGAAAGATGAGTTTTCATTGGTTAAGAAGTAAGGATACAGTATGATATTCCGCTTTCTTCTGCTAGGGAACTTAGCCTCTGTTCTCGATTTCAAGCGATATAGCACCGAGGTTAGGATCTGAATTCTGAAGGGAGTGCTCTCTTTTGGGAGAGAATGACTGTAACCAAGTTGTGCGGATTAACGGTGTCTGACTGTAGTCTAAAGAAAATATCACAATCACGATCTAAACATAGTTATTTGTACCCAGGAGTTCATTCGTTCACCTGTTATATCATATTTCATGTTGTAATCTAAATAACCAACTCCATTACACAATTATTAATGTTTTCTATCATCAAAGATGGAAGTCTCTTTGGTGTCAAATTGTTATTACCAGAACTCAACAACAGGTTGCAGAAGAAATGGGATTAGATTAAATGTTCAAGACAACATCAAATGAACTGTAAATGCATCGTTTGATGCGACTTTGACAGCTATTATTGTTGATATTTAAAATTAATGTTGTTACGTGATCCAAAAGGTGCGAATCGCATGAAATATTAAAAGTGTATGCTCAAATGTTAATCATTAATCACCAAAGATTATTTCATACGATTATTTCAAGTTGATCGGTGTTGATAAATGCATTTTTAATGCCGTTTGATATTCGTAAAGATGAAGTTAATGACAAGATTTTACGTTGAAGTAATTTTTTGCTTTTCAGTTTGTTGTAATGGTTCATACAACCAATACTATCTAATTGAATCTCAATTTCCGGACGGAATCTGTTTTCTGTCTAAAATCTCATCTCGTAAAACCATCTTGAAAACTCTTGAAAAATGTGTAGCCAACACGGAACAATAGGGTCATCAAAAGGAGGGCCTCAAGGGAGAGAACTCTGCCATGAGATGTCCGTCCCTTCCGGTTCAACGTGAAGACGAGGCTTAATACAATTGCAGTTGTTGCAGAACCTGACAGGTCTGTCTTCTAATAAGGGTCGAAGTTTCGTGCTGGACGTGAAGAGGTTGTCAGAGTACTGAACATCGTGTAGGGATTATACCGCTGCTGGACTCGGACACTGCTGTAAGCAAGTCGCAGGCTAGTTGGAACATACAGTGCGTTTCCAGGAGCAGCTGTAAACTTGACTGAATTCTTCTGTGGGTTACTAATGAGACTTATGCTCTTGTCTGTCAAATTTTTTAAATGTTATGGACATTGGCATCTGAAATCTTTAATTTTTAAATCTGAACTTTACACTTCATTATAATTAGCCAATCATATCTAGCTATCATCAACTATAACTATATAACTATATCATCTAGCTCATCTGGTCATGCTCATTTTATCATTGTTCAAATTTAGAATTAAAGAGACACTAATGAAATTAGAATTCCTTTCTTTAAGAGGAAACGACAGCCAAAATAGCAAGAGCAAATGCAAACCTATGATATTTAGAATAAAAGAAACGCTAATTAAATTAGTATTCCTTTCTTTAAGAGGAAACGACAGCCAAAATAGCAAGAGCAAATGCAAACCTATGTCATCCTTGACGTCATCGTCAACACACTCAACTGAATGTGATTCATCCGCATCAAAGAATATAGAGCAGCCATTATCTGAATGCGCTGTCATTTTCTCTAGGCGGTCGAGGGGAATTTTCTTTTTGACAATCATGTCACTGCCTCACACTTTGAAGGGTACTAGGGGTACCTTAAAACTATAGAAATCAAAACGCCGTTTTGCATTTACAATTGTTGATTGTTATAATACCAAATGGAAAAGTGTGCTATGTTTCATTTTATAACAGTCAAAGTTAGTCATTAGATTATGGTAGCCCTTAAAACGTTTCAGTTTTCTCATTATGTGTTTATTTTTTATGGTTTCAAGTCACTAATTTGATTGTCTATGCAGTACATGTCGAACTGTTCAATATATCATATTATATATACACGTATCGACCTGATGCTTATTTATTTGTCATTTTTCAGATTCCTTTTTAGTCACATTTCGATAAACACATTATGGTTCGTTCAGGTGAAACTAACCGTAAGGGCATCCATAATGGTTTATTCTAATATATCATATATTATTATTGTTTATTGCTATCACATGCTTTGTTTTAGCTCATACATTAAAATGGGAGATATTTATGAGTCATGTAGTAAAATAACCAAATCTTAACGTAAGAGTGACACTGATTTCATGGTGTCTTAAACTCTTAAATGTCAGGATTTAGGATAACAAAGTAAGTAGATTGCACAAAGGAACGCATCCTTGCCTTACTTGACATTTCCACAACATAAAGAACTGTTCGAATGTCTCATCCAACTAGTTGCATTATCGAATTATTAAATGTTTTTTCTTTGCTGTTTGTTGACTAAAAACCAGCCGATGCCTGCGTGATTCAAAGAAAATCGATGAAAACTGCAAAAAGTTTGGATAGGGCTAATGAAGTTTTAGAAAATTGTTTTTAAATACGTCTGTATAGAATATGAACCTGGTGTGAAAAGTTGTGTGTACCCAAGTCGACGTTAACGTATATTGATTTCATTTTCTTAATTTAGATTGCTTTCCAATGCTACAGATCAAACATTTTAATTTCCAATTTAAGTGCATGGCAATACTTAATAGTTTTACTTTACAAACAGTTTTGTTTATTTTACCTTCAGTGTTGAAATACTTTATGTATCGGTGACAATAAAATCTGTATTTTCACTGAGGGAAATTATATGTTTTTCTTGTCAGTTAAATAATATTTCCAATCGTGTGATGTCATTGTAGCATAAAGATGACATCATAACATGACCTTGCTAAAATAAAGATATATTGGATGCTCCTTTTTAGGGCCAACAAATTCTGGTCCACAATCACTTCTTTTGAATAATACGTTTATGTTTTCTACCTTGAATACTTTTTTGCAATATCAAATGGCAAGGGATATTTGAAAATTGAAAAAAGGTTGCAATTTTCTAACATTTCAAGCTTCATTTCAGGCATACAAAATGACTCACCAAATATGTCAAAACAATTTGTTTTCAAATGAGATCTTTTGAAACATTTTCCTAAATAGTGATGTCAACATACACAAATCAAAGTGTCTTGAAACATCACTTCATGAGCTACGTGAGTGTCAGGGAACACTCAGTCCTGCCTCAGTGATGTATACGCTTCTAAAGAGGTTACAAGATCCATTACATGACTTCGTCTTTAAGAGTCACAGCCTTCCACCGTATCAAACACCAGGAATCAAATCAGTGTAATTGATTCAAACCAACATCAGAGGAGATTTTTAAAGTGGGACCAAACCCGTTACGTTCACTCAAACCTCTGTGTGATTAGACTTCCCTTCATCTGTCAGCAGCAACCAAAAGGTTAATTGATTGTCTGGAACCATGTAAAGAACAGGCTAAATAACATTGACCCTTTTATTGGAAAACTGGATATGACGACATTATGTAATAGAGAAATGAATTTCATTACCGATGGAAACTTGTTAAGCCAAGAAGATATGTAGGTGTTATCTTTGAAACTCATTCACTGATTTCAGTGTGAATAATGATTTTAAAAACTCATAATATATAAGTCGACCATCTAAGTTGTTATATGACGCCAAGACTTAAACACATTATGCCTCAGAAATGTTTTATCACAGGTAATTAAGGGAAGACGCCTTTGGAGTGACGAAAATGTTTTTTTTCAATAATTACCAGGTCACACCTAATTGTTTAAATTGAGTAATCACCTTGAAGTTCTAATGACGTGTATTTCCGGTATTAAGCGGAAATGTGACAGTTGTAATCTCCTTCATCAACTGGCCCTAAGTTATAGATGAAGACAGAGTAAGAAAATGAATTAAAACGAGTTACGCCTGTCAAGATCCTACTAAATATATATTAAAAAAATATTTTTTAATCTAAAATTTAAACACAGCTTTGATAAAGATCAGTCAATAACTATATCAAATATAGATTATGATGATCCATTTGGTTTACTCTTTTTCACGTTGAAATACTTCTTCAACTTCAGTAAAATAAATAAATAAAGTATATATACTGTCAATGGATTATACCATGCTTTCATAAGTGAAATTGTCTATTAGTCATATACAGCAGTGTGATTCTATTCACCTAGTTCACGTTTTCAATATATTGACCGTTTATTGGTTATGATCGCTTTACAACATCAGGCAGCAGGTGGTGATGGGAGTATCTGCCTCCTAAACACTTTAGTGACCTTCTGTTACATTCTACACCTTAACACACCTGCACGAATCCGCCTTAGTCAAGGCGATTACATTGAGTACTGATACACATCAAACGTAATAATTTTGACATCATACGTCCACTGAATATTCAGAACTACGTACGTAAATAGTAAAAGTTACCTCAGATCCTGTACGTGACCTGTTTATCGTTTATCGTTTTTACAATCGCCTTTGTAATACCAAAACAAGCATTTACTATAATGATAATTCAGAAAGAGTTCATAATTTCAGAAATTAATGTTAAAAATATGTTACTTTTACGTCAAGATAAAAACAAATTAGACGCACGTAAAGAGTTTTTGACAGATGTTAACAAAAACTAAGAAGGGCAACTTTACAATAAATACGCTTTAATTGAATTATTGTCGCTTAAAACATGCATTGTTATGTTAATCACTTCAATTCAATTACATTCGTGACAAGTTTGGTCAATGCTTTTCGTAGTTTGAGAAAAGTGACATATTTTCTTAAACTTTTTGTTAATACTGTAGTCCATATGTCCTTACAAACAACAATAAAAATCTCAGATTTGAGTGCGTTGTTCCTCACATTGACGTAATTCATAACACAGTTTAGCATATCCAAGTCAAACCTATCTCAAGACGTTTGTTCATATACATGAACATGCAAGATGGTTTTATTACGTATTCAAATCAATACAAATGATAAAGAAGGATAACATTAACATTTTAAACCTTTTTATTTAGATCACACGTAGACAAAACGTCGACCAAACACGTGTACCTCTGATGGATTTATAAGACAGTGTTTGTCTACAATATTAAGTCAATATTAAATCCTTCGGAGTTCAGAGTAAATTTCTGTTCCTGAACGACAAGGCCACCTTTAACGACTAAAACAGAATAATCTCCCTTGAAGCCACGGATACGAGTAGTTCCGGTTGTTACCGGAAGTGTCACATCTGTCCTCCATTCTTGCTTCACCAACTTGTGCCATCTCAACCCAGCAGCATTCGGCTAAGGTAAATAAAATAAAACCAAGAATACTTGAATTTGTGTTGTTAGTGCAAACTTAAATACAGAAACTATGAAGAGAAGTTTTTAATCGAACGTAGATTATACTACAACGTAATATTTATACGGCAATATTAAATTAGTGTAATACCATTCTTGGGTAAGTTTAGGTAATTTCAAGAATATTAAAATGTCATTCCATTTGTTTATCCTACGGATAGAATTCTCATTGGTAATTGCTCTGAGATGCAAATGTATTCGGCACTTAATAGACGTACAAGAAGAAAACAATTTCTGATCACTTTCCGCAACGGATGAGATAGAATAAGCTATATAGAGGATTTAAAGCAGAGTATTATTTCTATCAAGGCCTTGGTATAATCGGGGTATTTCTAAAACTACATTCAAAGGAATACTGCATGTGGATCGAAGCTGCAAACTATCACCAACAAAAAAGGTTAACCATTATTAAAATTGACTCTCTTTTAATACATCAACATTGCACATGTTACCTTGGACTTTGTTTTTCACAATACAATTCCCGATGGTACAGTCACATAAAAACGTACCTTGGCCCTTAGACTATGGGTGAGGGAAGCATTAGGTGCTGATGAACCGATGTCTGAGACACTGCAGTAAATAACTCCCTCAACTGCTTGGTGGCTGAAGAATATTCTCATGACGTCATCCAATATGGCCGCCTGTTGGTCAATCTCGCCTGTGTCCACGCACAACTCGGTTATCCAGAGAGGCAGTCCGATAGAAGCTAATTCATTAAGACGATTCTACAAAGTTGATCAAATGTGTTAAAGTATCACGTTGAATCGACGGATATGATATACAATTTGTGTCGTAAAACTATTTATTTAAATTATTGAAATCACAAACATGGGTCTGAAAAGCATTGATGATTTTCTACATTAACACATTATATAAAATATTAAATTTATATCAAATGTCACAATTATTAGAAAACAATCAACTGAAACTACTGATCGATATACATCATCATTTATTCAAAAATGAAAATATATGTTTGTTTTAGTAGGTAAGAATCAACCATGTTGATATAGTCATAACTCTTTATTCCAAGTTAAAATAATTAATTAACTAGATGGGCGTTTGCGGGACACCGCAAAAGCAGAGCAGCCCCGAAACTTTGGGTCTCGCCTTTACCTGTTCCGCCTTCTCGTCAGCATGAATAAAATGGGAATCTTTTTTGATAAAAAATTGTTCATTATTCAAGTCATTCTAACAAGTTGAATTATCACTGGGGTCACTTTTCAGAAGTTTGTTCTTAAAACCTATTTCTGATTTAAAAATTGGATCAAAGGATTAACATGGCCTTAACCGATATCTCATGACCTTGACCTTTGACCTTCAAGGTCACACCATCAATGATTACTTTTCATTGCGTATAACATTTATGCAATAACTCAAAGTGTTCATAGTTAACATAAGGCATATTCACAATAGCATGCTTAAGTTGTGACCTCACTGTGACCTTGACCTTTGACAGATTTTAGCGAAAACGTTTTCAAATCTTGGTCTTTCTCCATAGTTTATATATACTCCAAGTAAGGGCCTGATAGCACAAAGTTTTTGAAGGATTTTTGTAGAACTCATGACCTTGACCTTTGACCTTGAATGTAAGCATGTCAAAATAATTCCCCAGGTGTATAAGAAAGAAGTTATGTATATGAGGTGTTGATACCTCATTGGAAAAAAATTATTTAGTGATTTCAGAACTGGTGACCATGACCCTATCTGGTGACCTTGACCTTTAAAATTCAAGGTCACACAATCAGTGATCACTTTTCATTGTGTATCACAATCATGAAATGATTCAAAGTGTTAATAGTTGAAATAAGACATTTTCGCAAAAGAATGCTTAAGTTGTGACCTCGCTATGACCTTGACCTTTGACGGATGTTAGCGAAACCCTTTTCAAATATTGGCCTTTCTCCATAGTTGATCTACACCAAATAAGAGCCTGATAGCAGAAATATGTTTCAAGTTATCGTCTTTACAAGGATTTTTTAGCGATTTCAAAACTCGTGACCTTGACCTTTGACCTTGAATATGAACATGTCAAAAAAATTCCCCAAGGGCATAAGTAAGAAGTTTTGTATATGAGTTCTCAAAACCTTCTAGGAAAAAAGTTATAGCCAATACAAAACGCGCCGGCAGCGGCGATGAAAAATTGCGCAAAAACTGATAGCAGCCCCGACTAAGTCGGAGCTGCTAATTAATACAGAGCAATCGCTTTAGTTACAATCAAATGAAGTATCATCATAAAAGCAGTGTCGAATATCGTCAAATCCATTGAACAAACATTCTCTTCCTAAAGATAACTCACTTTATATTTTCGACCGAAGCCTCTGTTCTGTTACGGCCATATTTTCCGTTTTTAGCAAAATACCCGAGCGGCGAGAAAAGGTATACAAATATCAAATCCTTGCTTTTATCAAATGACATCTCATCTTACATCGACCACATCGATCGAGCTCGAGTTACTTCAAAGATATTTGCCTTTGACTATAAATGTTCTGTCTAATAAGCATATGTCCTTCGATTATGTATGACATAAATACTACACATAAATCATTCTCCGTTTTTGTCTCTGATTTGTTCTTGTTCATATATAAGCATGTTTGTATTCAAATATTTTCACAAATTCAAATCCACATACATCGGGAAACACATACAACAGGAATACGTTTATCCTAGGTTTCTGTTTCCAAAATTAACATTATGACTTGTCATTGGCAAATGTCACCTTTACAACGGCGTCGCCGGTTGGATAACTATTTTTCCAATACAACCAATGAGGATTCTCCATTTCTAACAGAGGTTGTAACCCTTATAGAACAAAGGTTACAAGCGGAAATCTGAAGAGAGTAACTTCTTAGGAAAGAGAAGGTTGAATAAAAAGCTTTCATCAAAACCTGACGGCATACATGTATGTTATGTTATTCATGATTTATAGCAAAAATAAAGTAGTTGCGGATTTTCAACTTCTTTTTTCACTAAGAGCGACGTTTAATCGTATTCACGTATGTAAACAATCTAAACGTTGACATGTTGTGTGGCTTCTGGTTTAAGCAATGTATGGATAAATATTGGTATGCAACTTCTTTGTTCACTAAGAGCGTTTAACCGTAATCATGCATTTATGGTTCTTTACTGTATAAATGTGCATTAACACTACAACTGTCAGAATGAACAGCTGAACTATTTGAGAGACATTCTAGAGCCAAGATATATTGATATTTATTGATATACAATGATGTTTATGGATGGTCAACTTCTTCATTTAACAATGGCAAATTATGTCTTACAGATCTAATTCATGTTATCACCATTTCACGTGTTGCAACCTTTCCTGGCATTGTTATCTCATAATGATGCCAACATGTATCGTTATATAAATTGCTGTTTCATCATATGTTCCCATATGACTGATATCGCCATTGTTAAATAAAGAGGTTGATGATCCATAAACGTTTAAACGGTGATTATAAGTAATATGAAATAAGAAATAATAGTAAACTGTGTAACCTTGATAAGCGTAAGGTCGACTGGCGGAATAAGATGCACTTTTATACCCAGACCATAGATGGAAACGGAGGGTGTGTCCTTATACAGTTGCCCTTGACTACGGTATGCCTGTTAACATCGATTTATTGAATCAATGCAATTAAACATTTATACAGTAGCAAAGATTTAGTCATTGAATTAAACATATTTGACTAGTTAGGTCGTGAAAGTAAAATATGAGGATAAAGTAACAAAGAATTATTAGTATTATTAGTTAACAGTTAACAGTGTTGTTTCATCATAAATCATAAAGAAAGTATTTATATTGCGTATTACGCTTCACTCACATTACAGCCCTGGTGTAAGGATCAGTACGTTTTTAGTCATTCACTCCCAGGGAATGTGGGGCCCTTCCTCGGTATGCGATCTTGTACGTATATATAATCTCTGGGACTCATCTTTTCATATTAAATAACAATTGGGAAGGGTCTATAGTTATGTCTTTTTACCATTATTACCGAGCGAAACAAGTCCCTATGGTTTCGTATATACTCATTACATTAGCATCTTGCTCCATCAGGATGTTTGCATTGTTGAGCAGATCACATAAACAACTTCTTCAAATGAATAATATATAGCCAGCCAATAAAACGATCTAGTTAAACCTAGCTGTGATGACTGACTTAGGGGACGTATAACATCTAGCTTTAACTAGATTGCCAATAAAATGACTTTAAAGGGGCAGAGGCACGTGTTTTCGCTGAAATAAGTCGATGAAATGTATTTGAAAAATAATGTCGCCAATAGTAAAACACCATTCTCTCTTCGGAAAATCAAGTTAAAAAATGAGTGTACATGGTTCCGTCAAGTCATGGAAATCGTTTTTTGTCATTCGAAATAATAAATTGTGTTCACAATAAAATGTCCGCCATGCAATTTTTGCTTAATACGCAACACGTTTATTACAACTGTTTGTGTAATAAGATGTTTTACCCTCTAAAGTAAATATAAATAACATAAACTATCAATATAAATGGGAAATCTGAAAAAATAAATTTGGGAAAAAAACGTGCTACTGTCCCTTTAAATCGAGAAGAAGTTACTGTTCCCGGATGAGCATACCGACCGTTGAATTTAAAATTTTGCTGACAAAATACCTGCTATATACGAGAAAGAAGATGCTCATGGTATCAGGGTATTGTAGTTAGAAACAAGCAAAATATTGAGCGTGGCTCACTAATACCCCCGACTGTTAGAGTTTGACATATTTATTTTACTTATAGAGAGAGGTGTCTGTATAAGCTGCGAAATGTAATTGCTAATATCAAAGTGTTTGTGAAAAGGGTAGGACAAATCTCTTCATGTTTTGGAAAAGTAGGAGTAAAAATAACTTGAAAAGGTAGTACTAGACATACGAGGGGCGTTCAATAAGTGTTGCAACTTCAATATAAAACCAACTCGCGTAGTCAATTTTTTACTTTTATTTTTCAATATAGTTACCCTTCACCTCAATACACTTATTCCATTTCTCTTTAAGACTTTTGATGCCGCTTTTGTAGAAGTCTTCCGTTTGCCCCCCTAACCACGCCTCTGTGGCAGCTTTGACGTCTTCGTCATCCCGGAAGTGCTTTCCACGTAGGGCGGATTTCAGGTTTCTGAACAGGAAGTAGTCACTTGGGGCTAGGTCTGGGCTGTAGGGTGGGTGGTTAAGCTGTTCGAATCCACAATCACGTATAGCGGCCTGTGCAACTCTTGACTTGTGGACTGGAGCGTTGTCATGCAAAATCAGAACACCACGTGTCAACATTCCACGGCGTTTCTGTCGAATTGTCTTTCGCAATTCTTGCATTAGGTTGGCATAATATTGACCATTCATTGTAGTTTTGGTTGGCAAGTAATCAATTAATAATATGCCTTTTGCATCCCAAAAGATTGTCGCCATAACCTTGCCAGCTGATGGTTGAGTGCGAAACTTCAGGGGAGGCGGTGAACTCGGGTGCTTCCATTGCTTGGATTCCAGTTTAGTTTCCGGGTCCCAGTGGTGGATCCAGGTTTCGTCACCTGTCACCAGACGAGACAAAAACCTGGCTTCATCCGCATTAAACCGATCCAGGAGCTCCATGCAACTTTCGGTTCTTTTCTGGCGATCTTGTGCTATGAGGTTTCTGGGTACCCATCTTGCAGATACCTTGGACATACCAAGATGGTCATGAATTATTTGTTCAACACTTCCAACTGATATCTGGAATTCCAAAGACAGTTCAGAAACTTTAACACGGCGGTCAGCTAAAATTCGTCTTTCGATAGCGGCAATAACTTCCGGTCGGGTGACTTCAGATGGCCTGCCTGACCGTGGGTCATCGTCTAAGGACTCCCTGCCCCGCTTGAACTGAAGAGACCAGCGACAAACTGTTGAAAAGTTTGGAGCATCCTTACCCATCACATTACACATGCGATTATGTATTTCTGTAGCTTTGCATCCCTCTTTAGTAAGGAACTTGATCACAGCGCGTTGTTCATGTTTGAGAGAATCCATGATTATGGAGACCCCTAGGTCAGCGCAGCTATTATATCTAAATAATTGTTATGTCTAGAAATTGTTTTGACATGTGTCAATGTTATGTTTTGACTATAGTGACACCTGCTATAAGCTGACACTGTTTATGTAAACACCAATGCCCCGCTTGCAACACTTATTGAACGCCCCTCGTAATACTCTACTGCCATTACCACCGATTTAAACTTTTATTTTGGAAATTAATTCATCATAATGATTCATTTGAGTGACTTGAAACAACAGGTACACACCCCTGTAAGCACAGTGAGGGATGTACAGCAGTTTATGGCTGAAAGGAAAGAAAATTTAACTTTTTCCAAAATATAACCAGTGTAAATATAAAATAGTAAAATCAACAAGAACACAGAAGGAGCTTTTGATGAAAGTTACATGAAAAAGAAAATGATAGAGTCAACAAATCACAATACAGAAGTAGCTTCATATTTGCTCCGAATATAAAAAATATAAAAAATTCGCCAAAAAGTCACCAAATCGTGTTACATTTCGCACTGTACCTCAGCTAGTGGTGAAGAAGATATGTGCCAAATTTGAAAAGGATGAAATGATAGTTATACACTGTAATCGATTCGGACAAAAATTTGAAAAGGATGAGATGAATAGTTTTTTCTGTAATCGATAGGACAAAAATGCTCAGAATATGACTAAGTTAAAACAAAATTCAAAAAATCACCAATTCGCGAATAGCGAATAAGACATGTGCCCAATTTGAAAAGGATGAGATGAATAGTTTCACTGTAATCGATCGGACAAAACTTTTCTTCGGACGGACGGACGAACGGACGGAATCGTTGGTATTACTATATACCCCAACCTTTGGTCAGGATGTCTAGTAGTTATTGTAGGTCAAAGGTTACACCTGCGTCATATGTCCACTGCTGATAACATCATAGTCGTTCAGGAAGAGCTTCAGGTGAGGGTTTTGCACTGATGCCCATCTGAATATATCCATAGTCAGATTCACCTTGTTGGTCTTCTGTTCCAATAGGTCTGAGTGCAGGTTTTCATTGTTGACACCCCAGTGGTCAATTCTTAAATTCCCAAGATCAACAAATCTTCATTCAATCAGATTTGCCATGCATTTCAGTTTTATGATAGGTCGTTTTGAATAATATAATAATATAATAATAACTGTTTGATGGACGTTCATAAAAGTGTAACGTTTTGAAATTGTAATTATTTATTAATAATCAACTTGTTAAAAATGTAAACAACTTGGTGTTAAGAATGCATGGTATGTATTTTCAGCCTCGTAACGATTCCTAAACTTTCAGGATCAAAGTTACAATTGTAATATGCATTTTGATCAACTATTCTTTGAATTAGATTGATTTCTTTAAAGTTGAAAGCGAAATCTCAAATTTACTTGATAACGTAAGAACATTACAGATGATCAGTATTTGAAAATACCAGTCTGTCCATATCACATAACTCTAAATATCAAAATAAATGACCAGTTTAAATCATTTATATTTAAATCAGTCACATACCTATCACCTGTCATTGCCAAGACGTCGTCTACACGTTTCTTCATCACATCGATCAAAGATTCTTTTCGTAAATGCTTCACCCAGGATGGCAACCTGTTCTTATCTCCACAAAACAGACTTTGCCCCCAGACTTTCACGCTGAAGCAAAAATTGAAAGGCACTAACTCGAAGAAGATTTCTTTAGTCTTGTTTCCATTGTAATATCCTTGGTACTGTTCCACTTAACAGATCTTACCCCAAAAATCAATCTTAGCCATTGATAATATATGGGTTTACGGTTGGGCTACATCATACGGCTAAGATCGATTAGTGAAACGGTCCCCAGGACATAAAATGTATTACTTGTTTTGAAATACAGTACATCACACCATTTATCATTGTTAAACATAAAAAATATGCCTTAGTTCATAATATTACTCACCCATTTTCTTTTAGCTGATCTAGAATCTCTCTGGCTTTGTCGTAATGCAGATTTCCCTGGAGGTGAATGAACATATCATCAAAACTTAAAATAGGATTGATAACAACAGTGATGTAATGTTCATTGCTTAAGATGAATTTTTGAAGTTGGCAAAGTAAAGGACAAGCTTCATACATTCTCCTCTGTGTAATGATATAACAACTTTAAATACTAGCGCACTGTATTCCCAGTATCCTACCATATAAGGATACGCGTAGGAATACATTGTAGTGAACGTAGTTTAGCTGAGCAGTATGGCCGACGAAGGCTCCCGTGTATGTCCTCAAAGAATAATTGTGTGATTTAACCAAACACGACTTTGTTACAGTATGAGCCAGGAGCTCGCGAACGTGATAAAACATACTTTCCCTAATAGTAAATAAACAAATGGTTAATCATTAGCAATGATATATTGCAATCGGGACGATGACATGTCGGTACTTTATCCAGATATTTTTCACATATGTGTATTGCTATTATGTAATTGATAGTTTGTCTTCAATGTAGATATATCACTAGATCTCTACCTTTTACTCCATGTTGGAACATCATCTTTCTGGCAGAAACAGTAAATAAGAGTTTATACATCATTATTACGTCATGCAAAACTGCAACATTTCACACAGATCTCCTTTTGCAAGTTTAACGAGAAAATATCATAGCAGCTAATATCGTATGCCATCTCCAATGGTCAGTTGATGGCTATAATAACAATAAAACGTGCACGTCAACATGAATCCCCGTCTTCTGAAGACCGAATGACACTCACGTGTTTTGGCTCATTTTTCATCCATTGCAGATCGCTTACCAACGTCGCCCATTCGAAGTTCTCGTAGAAGAAATCTTGGTATGCATTATACTTGCTGTTCAATATCATGTCCGAGGCTGTTGCTCCTCCAAACGCAAACTGACTTGTTTCTTGACGAATCTAGACATTTTACAAGAGTCCTCGGGGAATCAATTGATCTCAGGGGTTAAAGATAACTCAATTTAGTGTAAGTTTATCTAGGTAATATTCCTATAAAAAAAACTGCACCAGGCGACACTCCAACCTAATACTTAAACGGGCAGATCTTTACAGTGATTGTCTCATGTTGGCAAGGTAATTATTTATGTGCCAGGCATATATTTCTTCACATACAAATCAACGTTTGCAATATATTTCATAATCTTTTATGTTGCATAAACCCGCTTCTCAATAACAGGTTTGACCCTACCTGTGCAACTTTCTTTTGTTTAAGGATAAACAAGACATAGACAGTGCGGAGATAATGCTATATTTGTGAATAGTATGTAAATGATGACAATATTTACCTTTACTGAACATCCTTTTGGGTCCCCAGAAGCTACCCTGCAAAGTAAATGTATGTAAAACTCAAATACTTAGACGACCATTTCTGACCTGTGCCTAAGCTTCATGTTTATTGAATGTTTACAGCAAATATTTAACGTTATACTTTTATATGGACATGACGTGTTGGTGTATTGTACCTTGAAGGGAAAATAATGGTCAATATTCTGCATTAGAAATAAACATTGTATTTTGCGAAACTTGGCGAGTATAATTGGAGTATAGGAGATTTATCAATAATGGAAAGGATATGGATATGTTTATATATATGTAACGTTTATATCACTGCCATAATTGAAGTGTCTCAAATTAAAGATTCGGGTGGTTAAATAATTAGTGAAGTTCGATTTAATGGTGGATGAAAATCATAGTTTTAATTCGTTTTAGTATATCTAATTCAAAAAATTCTACTGGTTTACTGTTATAAACAGTTTATCTCTGGAACCCCCCTGAAACAAAGTCAAATTCATGTCACTAAAACCAATTGGATTAAATCTCATTCCACCAAACGACCAAACATATTACGACCAAAACATTGCTAAATAACATAATGAGTTTACCTATACCATACATTAATGGCATGAGATTACATAACTATTCACTCGCATCTTGTTTCCAAAAAACCTGACCGTAATGTTCCTATGGAAATATTTTACTTGATATGTATGTCAGCCTTCCGGATCCGGTCGATCTCCCTGTTCGCTTCCTGTGCCCAGTTCCAGAGGAGAGGGGTCAGTTCTCTCAGGTCAGTTGTGTCCAGCAAGTAGTTGACCTCTCGGCGATCCACTAGGATGTACACTCGGATGACGTCATATCCTGTAGAATGGGAGAATAACGGATACATTACCCTTTTCTTGACTACTATAAATAGAAATGACATCAGTCCAAACGTCCGGGATTTAATGGGAAATTGTTTATCATATTTTCATGAAAATGTATGTACATGTATGTATCCATTATGCTGTGGCCTTTCGATTTTTAAAGCTTTAATTTTTTATTTAGTCGTTTCCATAGAATCATAAGTGAAAAATTTTTATCGGACCAGAAATTAAAATATTTGGGACAATATGTGAAACAATCAGCAAATGTGGCTTCATGGTTTATCAACTACTGTAATTTTTGGCATCTTAAATTTTGTTTCCAGAGCAAAAATCAAAATGCTGATTTTTAGATTTGCCTTTTGTGTTGTTTTTTTTTTATTTGTTAGCTGTGTTCCTGGAAACAAAACCTACAAATTCGCTTCCAGAACAGAACTTAAAAACCGTAAGACAAGGTTCAATATATCAATACAACTTTGGAAGTAGAACAACATCAGTGTTCAAAGTTAAACCATGTCAAATGATTTGTACATCTTGTAATAATAATGACACACAGGTGCCAGTGAATAAAGATTGGTTAAAGACTAATCTTTCATTATCATTGTTCGATAAAGTTCGCACTTCTCCCACTGAGTGGGGGTGTAGCTGACTCTGAATTTCGGTAGCTATTGTTATGTCGTGGTAAGGAATCAAACCCTGCTTCTGAGGAACTGGGTACCTCACCTGATGGGACTGTGAAATCCGCTCCTATTCTCTGCCATATATGTGGCTGCATAAAGCGGGTTGTGCCGTTTTTGGTATATTTCAATTGACCTTAGACAAAAACATTAATATTTTAACTTTACTCTGAGAAGACAATTTGAAAGTAATCAATGTGCATTATTTCGTTTGATATGTTACAATATTGTTTATAAAAACTAAAGTATGTAATTTTATTGATTGATAATTAAATCAGCATAGGTAATGCATGTCTTGCATGAGTGACATATTGTCTAGTGTTAATGAATACATTTTGTTCTATACCTTGATAAACGTGCAAGAAGGAAATGAAATATTTGCGATCATGTGACGTTCTGTATACAATAATATAATCCACGATGGGTCACCAAAGCTTGGATTTAATCTTGTTACTTTGAATGAACTACAAAGTTTTACATAGTCAAAAAGTGGAAGACAAAAATACTTCAGGGAAGTCACTTCAGTCCTACAGGGTAAACTTTGATGTAACCTAAATAAAAGTCGCTCTTTTTGGCAGAGGTATAGGTTAAACATCGTGATAAAACCACGGATTTACATCGATATAATTTGTTGATAAACTAACCATTGTTTGTGTTCTGACATTTCAGCATGACGTTCACTCCAGCCGTTGATTTACCACGGGGTGTGTTCAGAAGCTTGATGTATGCAGAGAACACGTAATTCTTCCCCGCCTCAAGCACTACATCCTGACCAAGTCCGGACCAAGTGTTCTTTCTAATCAAAACCATTGGTTTATTATTGAGTAATCAAGATATACAGCGTATTCACTCTTTACCAACATGTGTTTTTGAGGGATGTCGAAATATAAAGGATTTATTCATAATGAAAAAAAGGCTGGTTGGATATGTTGATAAAAGGATGAAGGAAGGAGGAGTTTTAGGGGGAAGCATCTTGAATGTAATATTCACTGATTGATTTTTGAGCACATGTACCTACTCAACCAATATTCTTGTATTACAAATAAGTATTATTGACTTGGCCACATATTCACACATATACGTTTAGATTTATCAAACCCGTTTTATGTTGGATCGCAATGTTTTATGTATTTTCATGTTTGTATAATTTATAATTACACAGGAAGGGTTGCAACAAATATGCATGTACATATATTACGGCAATAATCAGGGATATATCTCATATCGTACTTACCTGTGAGTCACATGGGCGCTATAGTTTCCAGTGTGGGAGTCTGTAGAGAGCGAAACCCTCGAGTCTGAAGTGTGAAGATCCCACTTGTTCCATCCCTTTGGCTTTGTGAAAGTGTCTTCTTCCAAATCGCTGTTACTGAGCAATTCGCCAAGGCAGTTACATTTAACTTGGCCAATCGGCAGCAGCAGGAATATTAGCAGGAACATTCTGAAACAAAGCATGTCAAATCTAAACCCTCGATCCATAGAGTTTCAACAAATAATCTGAATTCATAAACATGAAAATAATGGAATATATGATTCTTTGCTACTTACCTACAGATGTAAATTTCTATCATTGCGTATAATGGTATGGAAAAAGAAGATTCAAATTGGTGACAGACGCTCAGAAAAGTTCGTAAATTATTGACAATTCCCTTTCAACACTACATCTCTGCGTCATTATTTCACCATTAATACTCTTACGTTGCCTTATTCTTATTCCTTAACACACAGTCGAACATATGTATCCTTCAGTAGGTTGTTGAATTTCAGAATGCAATATTAAACTTAAATGAAAATAGGTTTACTTCTGTCGATTCAAATGCGTTATAATTGAATTGGAAATAATCAGAATTGAATTTTGTTTGAGCTTATGTTTTTTTTACAATTGCGAAAATGGTAATGGTTCAAGATTTTGAATAATATGTATTTGACCTACGCCGAATTGAAAAGTATTGACAGATATCCTTCTCGTTCGCACGAACCAACAGTGATCAATATACGGACTCCACGAACATGTTAGACACATAATGCAGATAAACGTTATGTCCGTAATGCAAGAATAATATATACAACAATTAATTGTTGTAGGTAAAAATCTAATATAATGTTAAGTGTAAAGTATAGATGCAGAAACGAACATACCTTACCATCAGCTACAGAAACTTTGAAAGCACGACCCTTAAAATAGCAGTTGCTACATGACCTTAAATTGTGTGAAAACGACCCGCTACTTTATTGATGTGGGAAATGTTTTTACCAAGGTGCAAAATGTTCATTGAATATCAATATATCGATTACCAAAAGACATTGACTTCGGAAACAAGAGTCTTAGTCATAATTTGAAAGTTTGCCCCTTAAAACTCTTGAACAAAGAAGATGTAATATTATTTTAACTCAAATAGCGGATTATTCAAATTACTAATTTTTGCCCAATATGATATTGTCACAAACCGTTATTTGTTGTTTCTAAATACCATACGTGATATTTGACGTAATATAATGAATCTGTATGATTAATATTTGTTTGACATTGTTCGTCCCAGACAATAAATACATCTTCACCAGTTAAAACTTACTCTCTGCTGTTTTCTGTCGGCATTGTGTTGCTTTGCTTTGTTGGTTTAGTTTAAACACATGTATTTACAAATAATACATTGAAACACACATACATGTATTATACCTTAATGATAGTGCAATACAATTATTGGGAAGTACATGTCTGATTTTAACATTCATACGTTTAGGTGAGGTGAGTTGGGGTTAACGCCGCTTTCAAGAGTATTTCACTTATATCACGGTTGCTAGTATTATTGCAGGGAGAAAAAACCTTGTGGCTATGCATTGCGGTGAAACCTGCGAGCAGCGGCTGGAACTAGCGAACCATGGGTGTGTAGCATTGCACCCAAACCTTACTGCGTGTAGAACAGTTCTCTACTGCAGACAAAGTTGCCGTGTCCTTGGCGGGATTCGACCAACGGACCTCTTGATCCGAAGCCGAACGCGCTAACCACTGCGCTATCCCGCCCCCTATCATACGTTGAAACAAACGCGCTATTTGTTATAGAGAATGACGTCATAAAACAATTGTTCTGGACGGCATATAGCAGGCTATCTTAAGAGAGGCGGGCCGTTTTCTGGGTACTTTTATTGAACTAAAATGGGTAATAAAACACTTTATAGTCAAATGTCGAAATAATGTCGGGTAAGGCGACAATTCATAAAATATCTGGCAAACCTGTTCGGGTTACAAACCATGTCCAATCATACGATATGACTTTGTTATGGAGTGAGTTTATGTTTACGTCACCAATGTACTAATGTCGTTGGCAATATGGAAAAACAAAGCTCCACTAGCGTTAATGCCTGAAAATAGAGGCGATAATGGTATTGCCTAGGCACTACGTTACTGCCTGGGCATTAACGCTGTTTTAACTATTGCCGCTAACATATATACGACGGCAGGTGAGCACCCGCATAGACAATAGCAAATTAATGCACACATGTGTTAAACATACCATCAGACAAACATAAACTTAAAGAACAAATACATTCCTGAAATTATCATAAGAGATTTAAAAAATAATTAACCTTCAAAACAATATGATTAATTCATCATAATTTTTTCATTCAAGTTCACAACTGCCATGCATGACATGTCTTAAAGTTTCGAGTGGTTATATAATTAATGCTGTCCACGTAAAACAAGAACAATGACTTAATGATAGATGGAAATCGTAGTTTGATTTGGTTTTAGTATATCTAATACAACATTTCAAACAATTCTACTGGTGAACTGCTTTAAACAGTTTATCTCTAGAATCCCCCTAAATCAGAATGATGCCATTATCGATCAAGGCCATGATGCCAAATGACAATGCCATGATTGTCATATGACCAAGTGTTCTCTCACTTGACAAAGCTTTATTTCGCAGTGTTGAAGAAATCAATGAATAATCGTGATTATATAGTTCTAAAATGTCAATTGATACTTTTGTGCGATAATACAACATTCTGTCTCATATTTAATTCAAAATTCATGATCTTTCAATCTAAAATCAAAATGATTTTACAAAGTACCACTTTCTTTTATTTGTACGCGGAATTGCAATTTCATTTCAACATTTGTTCAACCCAGGAAGCAATCCTCGAACGGAATCAGAGCATTTCCATTTTAGCCAAACTTTGGGATTTATTATAGCAACATCATTTCCTATGGGTGATGTCGAGTTATCGAGTTTTCTCAGTTTAATCTGTTCGGTGATAAGGTTGAATTTCCCTGAATACTCTTCCCATGTTATGATCATTTTACATCGCTTAGGAGATTAAAATTGAAATTAAATGTTTGAAATGATTCCCTAGGTACATCACATGAAGCTGGTGATTGCATGTCATAAGTTATGAGTTGTTGCACGTCAGTAGAGTTGTTGCCGTCAGTAGAGTTGTTGCACGTCAGTAGAGTTGTTGCACGTCAGTAAAGTTGTTGCACGTCAGTAGAGTTGTTGCATAGCGTGGTTTCATTTCATAACAGCTGCAACAACCACATTATCTAAAACAGGGTCATTGTCTTCACAAAAATACCTAACTTTAATTTCCCAGAATACATCACTTTATATTGATATTGAATGACCTGAGTTGATTAAAGGATTCAGGTGAGTTTGGGTTTAACCCCACTTTCAATTTGTATTTCACTTTTATCGCGGCTGCCAGTATTATTGCAGGGAGAAAGCCAGAAACACTATTGTGGTTATGCATTGCGGTGAAACCTGCTGGAGCTAGTGAACCATGGGTGGTACTGCGCTGAAATTCAGTGTACCATTGCACCCAAACCTTACTGCGTGTAGAACAGTTCCCTACTGCGTATTCCAGGTTTGTGATACAGAACATACACAACATTATCTGCATTGTCTTAATTTTCCCGTCAAATATTTTCACTGTTAATGGACATTGCAAATGCCTTCCTTGGTATGCGATCCTGTGCGATGGTTGGACGCCTGTCTGGATTGGCAAGTTTTAAATCTTAACCAAAGCATGTCCTGATTCGTACATGCTTGCAAAGTTAGCGAATTGATTTTTTAAAAATCAAATTCAACTCAATTCAACATCAGGGAGACACATCTGGACTAGAAATAATCATCCTCGGCAGTTCCAATTAATGCTGCATTAGCATAATTAGTGGATTGTCATTGCTCGAGAGAGTCTTGCTTGAGATTTGCCGGTTCTTAGCGTTCGATATCTTTGGCATTCCCTTACACAGCACGCGCTTCATTACTTCAACATGCCATGAGAGTTTTTTTCGATTATGCTATAATTGTTCATTTTGTTAAACTAATTTTGCGTGCAATCGTTCATTTTTATGACTCACGATTCAAAACTTGTATATTTCGTCCATACATATATTCTCTTGAACAAGAAAAGATCGTTATTTTAATACTTAGGTGATTAGCTTTTTATCTTGTGAGTTTTTAATTGTGACAAACATTAAATCGAAGAGGAAGAGACAGACAGACAAACAGGCAGACTCGACAACAATGGTGCATGTGATGAGTTCTATGTATCAGTTGATACATTCGTATACAGTTATTTCTCAATATGTTACAATCCATTTTGAGAACTAACTTTTCAGTGTTGCGCAATATCTTTGATAATAAAATTATTTCTTTGATCTGAAGAAGCATGCTGCTATTGTCTGGCCTTGCGTTAACTTAATAAGAACAGAAACTAATAGCTAATATTACCCATACGGGTGAGAAGACACAGGTGATTATTTTTGTGATATTTGCACATGTGCTTTCAAGTGATTCTCAACGTTGACTGGTCGGTTACCCGGAGGAAGAATGACTATGACGTCATAAAACAATGGTCTAACGCGACGAATTATCTTATGACGTCACAATGTTACTGTGGCGACGGGTCTTTCACAGCGGCCGGCCAACATGAAAATGTAATAACCAAGCGTAATTTGGTCAATTTAATTGCATAATGGGTAATATATAGAATAACCAACTCGGTACGAGTGATTACGGGAAATATCCACTCATCTAAATAATGTTCAGAGCCACTCGCTAAAGCTCGTGGCTGAACATTATTTAGACTCATGGATATTTCCCGTAATCATTCGTACCTCGTGGGTTATTCTCTAAGTATAACCCCATTATTACAGTTTACGATGAGCTTATTTGTCCTTAAGAGATTAGGGACGTTAATGTTTGCATACGGGTACTCGTGCTTGAATGTTACTGTGAGAGTGAGATTGTATCAGGGACAGAGGAAGAAAATAGGGACATGTATGAATGATCAATTTCGTTATTTAACAATTGCGACGTTTCGGTATAGATCGTTATACTGTAATCAATCATAGCGGAAAATGTGATACTACAGTTATGTATATACAAGATACATGTTGTTATAATAATGCGATAACAAAGATAACACGATATTTGGACAGATAAACAAATATATTTATTGCAGTAATGTAGAGAACAAACGATTTTTTTAATTTTAAAGTGTACTTTACTTTAATTTATCAGGCACGTTTTGACATCTTCTTAGTGTGTTGTTTCGTGAATAACTAATCAATTGGCAAATGACGTATTGATAACAGTAACTAACTTCTCACGTTTCTAAATCAATGTGGCCCAAACAAAAAATATTCCAGCGTATACAACAAAGCATGAATCAAAGTATCTACATTATTAATAAGACTCGTCTCCAGTAAATATAAAGAACAATTGGAGTGTGTGTGATATTACCAAATAAAAAATGTCTTGAAATCGACTGAACCGTCTTGAAATCGACTGAACCGTCTTGTTAGGATTGAGCTCAGTGGCTGGAGTGTTGCGCTTTAGAATATTTTTTTTTACTTTATTTCATGAAGTCATAGAAGAAGAACGTCATTGTGGAAGTCTCAATCATTCCTCCCTCTGAAGTGATAGTTTTAATTACATGCGCAAAGCTGAGGGTGGTAGTTCTTCCTCCTTTGATCAGTGACAATACAAGCGGAATCATTCTTAGATAAATCCTTTTAACCGTCACATCGTTTCATCTTTAAAAAGACATCAATGTTTAAACGTGTGTAGCAAAATATTAGTTCTAAGTCGTCCCTGTCAGTTGACAACGCTTTGTTCTTCCAAGATGTTTTAAACTTCCAGATGTCTGAATAAAGTCAGCCATTGCTAGCATTCATTTGATTATAAGAATAACTAAAACCTCATTTTTGTCACCCTGGATGATTAAACATTGAATGAGCAAATAATGAAACAACATAAACGTGACCCTCCAGATAACACAATTATGATTAAACAAATTCATACTTTGTTTAAGCCAACAACCGAAACTGTTTTCGTTTTATAAAGGTATACCATTACACTGTATCAAAGTCGAAGAAAAGAAAATAATTGACAAAATTTCCTAAAAAAATAAATTCACTTTCTCCGGTGTTTATTAAACTTTTCAAAGGCGCTGTAGCACATTCTTTCTGAAATGAAGTGAAGAATAGCTGTTACCTTTAGCTAAATAATACTCCTGAAACAATACAAAAACGTTTTGAAACGAATATACCTGTTTCGGTTATATAACATGCGTATCCATTCCCTTCGAGAGGCCATTTTAATGTGTCCACATTAAAAAAGCCGCTCAAAGTTGGTTCAAGTAATCTGACCACTACAGCTATACACCTACATGTATACTCAGAGTGGAGTTTTGAATATTGCACCATGCTAGAATGGTCAACCATCTTGCTGTCTGAACTCTCAAAGTCTACCTCTCACACTGAAGAGTTAAAAAAGTGTTGCTTTATACGTCGCTCCATGTTTTACCCAAACGGGTGACCGTTTTCTATAGATACGTCTTATCAAGGTCGTGTATGGGATGTTTGACCCTCTTCTTAACAATATATCGTATACATTGTAATACTAAATGACAAATTTGAGAAAATATGATACGCACAAAACGTGCTACAGCTCCTTTAAAATTTTGTTTAACAATTTTGAACCGCTTGCCACTTTTTCGAAATTTAAGTTATCAACATTTTGAGCAGGTAGTAGAATTTGGAGTACTATAAATCCTCAGTGAATACTTATCAAATACGGTAGATACATTATCAGACTAAACAAATTTGTTATATCCTTTCATGTTATTAAAGTATCTGTAAATCACCACCCCATTTCCGGCTAGACATTTAGGCTATCAAGCTTATTAACAGTTTCATTTTGGAATATGAAAGCGTTATTACCTTATCTAACTGCAATATTCCCCTTCATAGCTTCTAATAAGGCACAACGAACTAATTCCTGAAGTTAAACACAATCGTGATTGAACACTTAATTCTAATAACGAACTGAATGGAAGTTCCATCAGAAAATCATTAAGGCATGAATTTGAAGAATAATTCTAGTTAACGTTATGATTTGTAATAATAGTTTTCCTCAGACCATTTAACACATAATTCCAGATAATTATGTTTGCTTAAAGAGGCTGTTATTTTCTCTGTCGAGGAAATTGGAAAGCATGTAATGGTTCGACGGCAACAAATTGAAGTTCTTTGTTATCTAACGTACAAAGGCCTGTCTGTCAGATCCCATGATTTTGTATATTTACCAGTCTTTTAGTGTCATTCATCATTTAGACTGACAGGCAACGGTATTTCGAACTATCATTGTGGTGATTTCTATATTTCCTATCATTTGAACAAAAATATCAATTAATTAGACGTATCATTAAAATATTGTTCATTAGATTATATTCAATATGAGTTAATATTAATCCATATACATAACGGGGAAAATGTTTCATTGATACAAGCTGTATTGTTTTACATACTTTTTTACAATTAAAATAAGTATGCTTCCTTGCTAAAACATATTTTCAAAACAACCCAATTCAATCATGATCGAGTGCATTTAATGCGTTAAAGGGGCAGTAGCACGTTCTTTCGCTCAAATAGGTTGATGAAAATTATTTGAAAAATAATGTCACCAAAAGTAAAACACCCTTCTCTCTTTGAGTGTACATGGCTCAGTAAAGTCATTATCATTAGAAACAATAAAATGTGTTCACAATAAAATGGCCGCTCTGCTGTTTTTTGCTTTATACGCAACACCGTCATTACTACTACGGATAATTGTTTTGAGTAATAAGATGTTTTACCCTCTCACGTATGACACAAATGACACAAACTATCAATCACAGCCCCTTTAAAGGGACAGTAGCATGTTTTTTCGCTCAAATAAGTCGATGAAATGTATTTGAAAAATAATGTCACCAATAGGAAAAGACACTTCTCTCTTCGGAAAATCAAGTTTAAAATGATTGTACATGGTTCGATGATGCCATGGGAATCGTTTTTGTAATGCGAAATGATTAAATTGTGTTCACAATAAAATGGCCGCCATGCAATTTTTGCTTTATACGCAACACAGTTATTACCACTACGGACAATTGGTTTGTGTAATAAGATGTTTTACTCTCTAAAGTTAATATAAATGACATAAACTATCAATATGAATGGGAAATTTGAAAAAATAAAATTTGATAAAAAACGTGCTACTGCCCCTTTAAACAACAAAGACAGTGTAGTGTAGTGTGTTTAGGTGGGACCGTCCACTTTAGCAACGGTGGCAATGTTGGATATTGAATGACATGAAGCAAGTTTTATTTTATATGTTTATTCCCCATGGGTTGTGACTACGTCCAGACTTATAGACAGATATTGGGACAATTCCTCATTTCGTTATGCACCTAACACACAGTTACATCTTTACTGAAATGATTTCTTGCTGAGGTAGAATATATTCCATAATTCCTGAATATGATTTGAATTCAACAATTTGATTATCAACTTACAATGTTATTAACTACAATATTAACTTGCATGATTCATTGTACCCAAACAATAATTAAAACATCGTCAATTTCAATATTACTTCCTCTCGAAAAGAAGCTATTTTCATTATTTTAACGCATAAAACCCTCATATAATTTCTTTGAAAATCCATAAAGTTGACAAAGAAATATGTAAGTCATGACGGTCACCTTTCAATATCATAAAATGTATCTATTTTTCTATTATTTGGATAACTTGTAACAAATCAAAGGATTGTGTTCTTCTCTACAAGGAGTGTGTTGTTTGAATCTTATTCTTCACTGTTAACAATAACCATTGTCTCAAACAAAGAGCGTGACGCGTATCCTTTTGAAATAGCGTCAGAAAGACCTGTATCCTTCTTTTATACAGTAATAGTTTAGAGTCTTAGACATACAGGTCTTTCTAACGCATAAAGGTCTTAAAGGAGCAGTAGCACGTTTTTTCGCTGAAAGAAGTCAATGAAATGTATTTGAAAAATAGTAAAACATTAAAAAAATGAGTGTACATTGTTCCGTAAAGCCATGGGAATCGTTGTTATCATTCGAAATAATAAACTGTGTTCACAATAAAATGGCCGCCATGCAAGTGTTGCTTTATACGCAACACCGTTATTACAACTAGGGATGATTGGTTTGTGCAATAAAATATTTTACCCTCTATAATACATATAAATGACTTAAACTGTCATTATAAATGGGAAATTAGAACAAATAAAATTTGCCAAAAAAGTGCTACTGCCCCTTTAATGCACGAGTAACGTTATGCATAGCATTGCCTCAATATGATTTTATTTTCTTGATATGATACACTTATACCTGTAACAGGATATTGAATTTAATTTTAATAAGTTTTTAAGTTTTTAGCGAAAAAAAACCTAATCTTAACTTTATCATTTCAGTTGAAAGTCTTACTTTTTCAACAAAATAATCAATACTCAAACCTTTTTCGGTTCCTGACATTCAATTAGCCATTTTGGATTTTCTGCTGACAGAGGAGGTTGAAATTAATCATCCACGAGTTTTGGGGAGAATGTAACGGAATTCGGTTCTTATTTGATCTCATTCCTTCCCTCTCACAAGAACCTTCAGAATTTGAAGCCTTAATTACGCTGACTGAATTTCTGATGTTTGATAAGGTGGAAGATTTTGACTCCAAAGGAACAAGTATGGCATGTAATGTATCCTGTTATCTCTTTAAGTGGCATACAAGTCGCTGAGGCAAGGCTGTGTTCTCTTTCCACCACTTATAGAGGTATAGAAGACTATTGACATGGCTTTTTAAATGACTCCTATGTTCCGTCTGGAAACTAATGATGTGCTCTGGGAGTGTCTTGCCACTTCAGCTGGTTCTTTATGTGCAGGGCCTTTCAAACATGTTCAACAAGATTTGTTTCAATTGAAAGAAAGTGAGTTTGGCTGTGGTGACTCACATGACATTCATGGTGACATTTTTATGTTTAAATAAACTAAAAACTGGCTTACATCATAGAATAGTTTTATTGTTTACCTGATATGCACATAATAAACAAACTTTATCAATTATCGTGATGTTTATAGCTGAAATTAGTTCTATACAACGGTGATTTTCTGGTACTATAATGTCAACCTTAAATATTACATCACATTACATACCTACTTCAAAACACTTATTATTTCAAATCATGTTTTTTTTCATCGTTCCTGTCATGACAATGTTTCGTATATGTATGTATGTACTTTGGAGCGGTCTTTACATAAGCTCAACTGAGCTTGTTGACTAATCTGATCCATGTATTTCACGAATAAATATGTTTAAACCACCTACTTCATTGAAACTAATTTTCAAAATCACTTCATTTAATACCATTAGTGAAGACAATGCAAATATCATTACGTATCCTTTTAGCAGCCAAAACATCTTCACCTACCTCTCAATAAGAAAATATGAACATTGCTTTGTAAACTGACTGATAGGTCATTGTCCTTAGGCATTGCGATTCAATGAACTGATTATCTTGTGTGATTATCAATGAGTATCTAGCTCACTGTGCAAGAGAAGATTATCACGTTTAGCTCATCAGGCCTGAAAGGCCCAATGGGCTTACGGCATGGCATGGTGTCCGGCGTCCGTCCGTCCGTCAATCCGTCTGTAAACAATACAGATCCTGATGAGCTACAGAGCCCATCTCTATTTTCTTTAATATCTTTGCAGGAACTGTGATACTTGGACAACCAATTTTGTCAAACTTGAGTGCCTCGTCATGTTTTTTTTGTTTGAGATTATTCAGGGCTAGGGATTATGAATGATGTTTAGTCTAACACTTGGACTCTGAAAACACTATCTCTCCCCCTCCCTGTCCCCCCTCCCTAGTATGCAGAGGGGTGGGAAGGGTCTCAAAGTTAAAATCTCACATAAAAAGCAATTAAATTGTGCTTAGCTACATTTAAAATTGACATTGCAAATACAGTACAGTACTTGGATGTTAAAGATCCACAAACCCCGACCATATCACTTTTCGGTTTTTATTCAAGCATATTCCAAGATGACGAGGATTTCACTTGATATTTGTCAATTCAACCAATAAACACCTTTTATAACGCCTTTTTAGAACGCCGCTCAATTACGCCTCATAAAACTTTAGCCGAGAGCGAATTCCGCTTGCTTGGCCTTGTGACGTAATACACAGGAGTCGTTTGGCGTCTAATGACAGAATCCACTAGATTTAGCCTTACATAACTGCCTAAATAACATATTTACCTTTGTCCTTATACAACAAAATTACATATATTCACGCCCCGTAAAACGTACTACAAATGGCAGCAGATGTCAACACTGTTTAGTACTGGATGTGACCATTGCGGGACCCGTAATTCTGCAATGTGTTTTGGAACAATTCTTATCGTTGCCCAATATGGCGGCGGCCCGCATGTCAGATGATGAAGATGTTCAAACGTCACAGATCTATTACACATTTCATACGGATTATAACTGTGTTAACACGCCTCATATGTTGAATAAAAAAATATTCACATTCGTCCTTATGCAAAATAACAAAATATATTTCAGTATTTTTGGTTATCAATGTAGCGATATGTAATAAGTGATGTAGTTGCGTTATTGACACTCTAACTAAGATAAATATTAAATAAGAGGGGAAATCTACACGACTGAACTATAGCCGGGGTAATATTTTTTTTAAATTGAGAACCAAACAACACATGTACACACGGTCATGGTAGGTTGATCAAAGTTCTATAGTTCCAATACTTTCATTTGAAATTTGGAAAGATAAATTTTCCATATTTTTATCCGAAGTGATTTAAACATTATTTTATTTCCACAAACATATGAATTGATCATCAACAACTACATGTAATATAAAATGCAAGGCCTTTTATATAACATGCTAGGAAATGGTAGTGGTATTACACTGAATCTAAGTAATTGTAAATGTACACGACTATAGATTTAAAGATAGCCCGAATATGTTCTTCTAAAAACTGTAAACCAGTAACATTGATGAAAATTATAGGATTTTCTTAGTTGTAATGAAACTATTCTATTAGCAAAATAAAGTGACCATGAGAAATATTGACGCAGTAGATTTCAAGCTATAGACACTCTTCAAACACAAAATCAAGCACATCAAAAAATTAACTAATAATGACGTTTATGATATTAACAAAATTGCATGATCTTTTTTTATTTTTGAATTGTCAGTTATTCATTTCAAAACATAGTGTAGCTTATAAGATAACATAACACTCCACTCGATTGGGAAAAGAACAAATCTAAAATCAGCGGTTGAATATCGAAAAATGCTCCTAAAACTCCGAAATTACTCCCTACGGACGCACAAATACCCATTCTATCGGAAACTTGTAATGTCAAAACGTTCTTATTATGTTTTAAACGAATTATCAACGAAAATCGACAAATCGCCTAAGGATTTCATTAAGCAACTCCTGTGTATGACGTCACATCGCTAACGAAGGTTATGCTACACTGAGGGGCCGCGGAAACCTGTTTCAAGAATGAGATAATGAGGAGGCAAAATTTACTCACTTTGAAGGGCTATATCTTGATAAGTAGGTGACGCTTCGAAATAATCGTTTGTGTTTTGCTTACTTGAAAGTATTGTCTATATGAATAAACGAATTAACCTCGAAAAAACAAAGAGATGATATTATCTTTAACCATTTGTGAGCATGACTAAATATGTTATTGGTCTAAGAGACTCAAATTCAGATGAGAGAACTCGTTAACTCTCTCTCTCTCTCTCTCTCTCTCTCTCTCTCTCTCTCTCTCTCTCTCTCTCTCTCTCTCTCTCTCTCTCTCTCTCTCTCTCTCTCTCTCTCTCTCTCTCTCTCTCTCTCTCTCTCTCTCTCTCTCTCTACAAATATAAAATCAAAATCCGTTTTCAAATGATTTTGGTAGTTTTAAGTTAACAAATGAATAAATGTTACATAATACCAACTTAAAACTGTTAGATATGTAGCTGTTGCATGATTTTGTTATTTAAGGTTGAGGACCTGAGGTTGAGGATATTAGGTTAATACTATGCATTGAATCTTCACTAAACATGCAATTACAATATGATGGTCGAGGCATGTCTATACTAGTTAATAGTCACATACGCTCATATGTGCAGCCAAACGCATTTCTGAATGGTAAACATAATAAAAGCAACTGACAACATGGAAAAATATAAATGTTTGAAGGTATATGACCCCTGCAGTACAAATATTTTAGGGAGATCAAGAACAATTTAACATACTTGTCACTGTAACACATATTTTATTCCTATGTCACTTGGTTTCTGCGAAAAGGTCTTGTAATGGTTTTAGGAATAATGCCTGTCACGCCCATAAAGAGGTCGCAGCGGGTCTGGAAGAGAGGCCGAAACAAAATTAAAAATCATTGACCACGGGCCACGCCCCAGTGAGGACGACCCATGTAATAAGCCAACCTGGGCTAAATTGTAACCACATTGTCATGGAGTCTGCATTGGGTAAGTGAGATGCCCCTTGGAGCGCGTGGCGTGTAACAAGGATGTTTTTTCTGTGCTCTTTTTTACTGTTTTACCAAGACGTTCAATGTTTTCCGAAAAATATATTCTCAGCATCAGTTTTTAAAAACGCAGAATTCGAATATTTTGAAAGGAAAGTGCAGAGTGTATTTGCTCTTATGATTCTAAGGCAAATTTGTTTGAGGAAACATGCCTGTACATATTGTGTCTTGATTCAACAAATATTGATAGCTTTTCATCTCGAATTATTTTTTGTAATGTCAATGTCTCGTTTAACAAGTTCTTTCCGTAAATATTTTACATTAATTTTCTAAATTTTTATCATTAATTTATCATTAACAAGACGCTGCATTTATTAATTCATATTTTGCATTAACTAAAACTCACACTCCCGATTTATTCATGTGAATATTCGACAACTTCTGACATCATCAGGATTCGACGACCTCTGGCTTTAAAAGCCCATCCTGTCACTTTTCAAAGTCCCTGGACAGTTGAGGCGCCATGTCCTAACATGATTGTATCCAGGAAATTCCTCCCCTAACACTGTGCAGAAGAAGATGACAGCACATCTTTAATTCAGAGTTGATAATTGCTGCTCTGTGTTCTTTTATGAGAACAAATTGCATGTCATTTGGGGTATGCATAACATCTCCATATTGACGCCAAAAAGGAAATTTGTGTTAGCCTCTTGTGATATTGTGGTTGTCTCTCACAGGATTAGCTTTTTTTTATTTCATTACTTGTCTCTTTCATGTTGGTTTAAGAACATATGGTGGTTTGTTTGGTCATTTTTCGAGGCATTTTGTTTTCAAGCCCTCAACTGTTGTAAAATCCATTCGATTGTAAATATTTCTTCTACAAAAAAATGAAATGCTGACAGTTCAGACAGGCATACATTAGGTGTTTAAGACATATCGGAAAACAATCATCACACTTGTCTCTGTCAGTGCTTATGATCACTCCAATTAAATAAAGAGTTTTTATGTTGTCACTTTAATAAGGCAAATTATTTTATATTTAACAAAAAATGAAACAATGGAGTTGATGGGCAATCTCTCGAATAACCCACACAGACACATATTCAAGATTCCAGCTTCTCATTGAGATCAAACTCCTTTAAAACTATTCTCGGAGTGGCTTACACACAAGCTCTGTCGATGAGTTGTATTCAGCTCACACTGCATCACTGTGTTCGATAATCTGTCAACCTCTTCACGCCAAGCACAAACCTCTCATTAGAAGACACGACCTGTCAGGATCTGCTCACGCTGCAATTACACTCAGCCTCATCTTCACGGTTCCCCGGAAGTGAGGGACACCTCCTGGCAGAGTTGCCTCCCTTATGGCGCCCCCTGGGGTTGACTTTTATTCTGACCTGGAAACTCAAATTGCTGGCTAATAGTTTTTTTTTCAAATTTCAAGTTGATGTTACATTACAGAGAGAACATGACAGCAAAGAGGTCGTACACAATGTGTTGTACCAGTTGTTATGGACAATGAACTGCTTCATCGAATGGAATCATGTATTACAAGTAAACTTTTCTGGTTTTTAATGAATTACACTCCCTTATTAAATTTGTGTGTTTCTTTTTATGTTTCTGTGTAATTATGAATATTATGATAGATTTTAACTGTTTGGGAGGAATTCTAGATATTCGTATCATAGAGAAGAGGAAGCATTATATGAATTATCAACTTGATGATGACAGTTAGGTATAGATCCACATACTGTTTTAATACTAGTATGTCATCAAGTTATTATGATATATATTACGTTCCCAATTCAAATGGCAGTCTTTTAAAATATGATCGATATAAATTGAAAGAATGGAATCGTTACCTGACAAACCAAATGCTTTTTAATAAACACGGAGTTAAATAGAAATAAAACATATCATTTATAGACAAAATGTAACATACATGTATGTATATGTTACTGAATTTACTGAATTTACTGAATAATACATCAAATGTACTACACGTATATTATATCAATTATAGTACATGCATAATTTGCTAAATATATTCCATGCATATTTTAGTAAATATAATGCATGCAAACTTTACTGAATATACCATATGCATACGAATCTTCATATACATGTACATGTACATAGTTGACAGACGGGAATGACAGAATGCATCAATTCAAACGAAAATCCTGGACCCTCCCCTGATTGTGTTTAATTTAATTTTTGTCTGGAAACTTCATAGTGTGAGAGATGCTGAAGAATGGACAATGCGCATTGTCAACACTGTCAGTGAACAGGTTTGGGACAATGCAATCTCAGAGTTTGGCGGTTTCGAGAGCTTAACAATTTTGTTATGCTGTTCTTGATATTTATTTAGGTTGATACCTGTGGTGCTGGTGATGAGAAATTGTGTAATCCTGCAGCATGTCTAATTAAACACATGTCTCACTCACAGTAATCTTTATAAAAAAAAACTAATGTCTCATGATGTAAATCCTTTGAGATAGCTCAATATTTGATGAATGTTTCAACAATATGGTTGCATATAACAAGTCATTTATTTTTATTTGTTAATGATTCTTAATCAATGGTTTTTTTGCCAGACGCAGAGAGATTCAACCTACCTATCTAAATACCTACCTACCTTTAATTTTGATGGCAATTTGCAATGCAAAACTGTTTCCGTTAATATGATGAAGGATAAGATATAAATATTACTAATTAATATCACGATCCTAATAAAGTTCTAACATAATTATCTGAACAAAAGTACACTAAACTAGATAAAATAAAATCAATACCAATTGAATAAATCAAATCAAATCAGATACTTACTTATAAAGGTATTTGTTAAATAGTCCTTTTCACAACATCCATTGACAGTAAACAAAGTTAAAGTACGACTATCTGATTCCTTGATTGGAGAGGAGAGCCAGAAAGGCCCAACGTCATTTGTTATGGAATGTGCAGATACAAATGTGTACATACTTATAGTATTGCTGTTATTTACTGTTAAAAAGTTTATAAAATCTAATGTATAGTTATATAGATTATGTGAGATAACAATAGGGTGGTGTCACAGGTGTGTTTTAACTATCTGTGTTAACCATCGATTTTCTTTGAATGGTGTCGACTTTTTTTAAGATCAAACTAACAAACAGAAAAGTTTCAGAGACAACAATTCGATAAGGCAACTAGTTGGATGTGACACGCTTGCAGTTGAGGAGTCTGCTTTACGTTTTTGGAATGTCACTAGGAGTGAGTGGCGTGAGTCAATGATGTTTTCTTTGTGCTATTTGTTTACAGTGTTCTCCTTTGTCTAGACATTTCAGGTTGTGTAGTACCTGATAATCAGCATCAAGTTCGCTGCAATGCAACAGACATAGTTATTGCATTGTGTATTTGTGTTAATTATCCGGGTAACATCATAACAAAATCTGTATGTGCATGTTGTGTTTCGAATGAAGGATAATGATAGTATACATTCGGATGTCAAAAGTTATGTTTTCTATCGAAAAATAGAATATGCCAAAAAATTTAAAATTACAATTTAAAAAACAAAAGCCATATACCTGTTGATATAGTTAAAGAAACTGTATAACGGCGTTAGAAAAGCGTTCTACACTGCATGTCGTTCTAACCTCATGACCTAAATACTGCACAACAATATGAAAACAAGATTTTTCAAAAAGTTATTCGTACCATTGTATCCACGACACAATTGTCCACATGTACATATTGATGCGACAAATTAACAAATAGCATACGCCATTTAGATGAAATGACCTCCTGCTTTAAAAGATTGTTCTGTCTCTGTTCAAGTCCCTTGACAGTTGAGGCGCTGTGTCCTAACATGATTATCTCAAGAAAATTTCTCCTTCAACAATGAGCAGAGAAAGATGGTGCAGCAGTGCATCTTTAATTCAGTGTTGATAATTGCAGTTCTGTGTTCTTTTATGAGAAGAAATACGAACCATTAAAGGTGTATACAGGGATACATGCATTAGTTTTTGGTGATCTTGTGTTTTGAATTTACATTTGTGGTGTGCAAGAATTTTGATATTGACGCCCCTTGGTATTATGGTTTTCTCTCACAGACAAGCTTTTGGTTTCATTCTTTCAAGGTGGTTGCAAAACACCTTGACATGTGTACGCATTCTCTCAACTTTCAAAGTTCATAAGTTCATTAGTTTTCTACAAAACAATACAAATTGACAGTATCTAAAATTATTAACGGGAAATAAATCAGACATGCATATAAGAAGATTTAATTTACACTTTAGGTGGTTTAATTACAACATCAGAAAAATTACATGACCCAAGGATGATCATGTGTAACAGATAACATAAATGTTCTGATGTTTCTATGTTTTCACATACATAAAACGAATTCAATAATGGTTAACAAATTTCGGCGATAAATAAGGAGCATTAGAAAAATTGCAAAGGTCTCTGTCTGATGGGTCAGATTAAATTAAGTGAACTTCATTTCTTTCATCAAATTAAACATCCATGTTTACATTAAACGAAGCATGTTGGTCGTGAAGTTTTATAAAATCATGAACAAATTAAATTGACTAAAAAGAGGTGCAGTCTCTCATTTAACCAACTGAGGCACTCATTCTGCTGAGATCTTATCTTTTTTAAGTCCTGGAACCGCTAACATCAGCCCTGGTTCCAACAGCAGTTTTACAGTCCAAGTCACTCTGATCGATAACTTGTCAACCTCTTCACACCCAGCACAAACCTCTTCACGATTAGCTATAATAACCGGAAGTGAGGGACAGCTCATGGCAGAGTAGTCTCCCCTTCTAGTGCTTCCGGGTTGTGACCTTAACTGTGACCTGGATACAATAATTGTTTTATGTTGGCTGATATATTTTGCAATGGTTTACCAGATCACATGAGGGCTTAAACTAGACCCGTTGGCCCCTGTTGTAGTCACTTGCGTTGTCTGTCTTGAGTTTTATATTTTAGGTAGTTTGCAATTGTTCTTATGCAGTGTTCATGGGATACTGTTGTGATGATATGTAGATAAAATATTATTAGAATGAAATAAAGTCAATAATAGGTGTTCATATATAAATTATACTTCTGTATGATCTGATTGACAAATCGGCGTGTCTAATATCTTTTCCTACCACTCAAGCTGTCAAAAACCATGTAAATTCAGCTATATAGAATCATTATCTCCATTAACTCCATTCAAAAGCTCTACAAATATCTCCCTATGTCAACTAATGTAGATAAGGAGTTGGACTAATGGACAAAAACATACATCAAAGCATGTCAAATTGATAGCTTTACGTTAACGGTGAATAAAAACACGTCAAGGCAAAAGACCTAAGCATATTTTTTTCAGGATGCAGGCTATCGGATCCATAAGATCTAACATGACAGCTAAACGTCAACTTCCAAACGCAAGGCATAACTCTTGCCAGTCTGCATTACTGGCTGATTAAACCCTTGCGGTATTTCCCTCGCTTTCTTGTGTCGAGGCAGTGAATCGCTGCTCTGGAAATGCATAGCGGGCCTGAATTTCTAAACACAGATTTCTTAAGGAAATACTGCAAGGCCTAAATGAGCCAGTAATGGAGACTGGCAAGAGTTATGCCTTGCATTGTGAAGTTGGCTAAACGTCTGTAAAGTCTATTTTATACAATTTCATCAGTTTATGCCAAATTGAATGGATCCTTTTGTTCAAAAGTAAT
Organism: Gibbula magus; assembly: GCA_936450465.1. Classification (NCBI taxonomy): domain Eukaryota; kingdom Metazoa; phylum Mollusca; class Gastropoda; order Trochida; family Trochidae; genus Gibbula; species Gibbula magus. Next base: position 51,781,404 of record OW388296.1, on the reverse strand, counting down.
ACTGTAGATCTGACAGGATAAATCTTTCTAGCCTTTCATCTTTAATTTAGTTCTGATCTGCCACAAAAAAAAAGAGAATTGATAATCGTGTACAGATTACTGTCTTTTTACATGTATAACTAGGCAACCTGGCAATCTTCACTGAAATATGGTTAAGGTTAGAGGTGATTAAGTATAATTCTTCTACTTTCGTATTTACATGGGCATTTCTTCTTAAACATCTAGACTACGGCTCTTCTGCAAAAATGCAACCTTTTGTGCTATTACAATAATATATAATATTTCAGAAGAAGATAAACTGTGTAACACTTGAATGTTGTAAAGGAATACACAGTTCAATAGTAATATATATACCAGTGACTGTTCTTGCGAAGGAACAACTACAGTTCTTGAATCGAATGTTCCTCCTTTCCTGAAAACTAATCTACGCTAAGAGTAAGCTTAATGGAGGTTGTAAGGTCAAGATGGAACGAAGTGGCTCGCAATAGATACGACACAATAACAGAGCAAGTCCATTAGATGAGAATGGTGCACAAAATAAGATCATTTGAAATTATCTAAGATAATGAAAACCAAATTTGCAACCATTTCCTTCAATCAAGTTGGTTTCTCTAGAGAACAACAGAGTAATTATAGTCGCACATGATAAGAAATAAACAGAGACTACATTTAGAACATGAAGTTTGATAAGACACTTGAAGTGCAATGTGTGCCTTGTAGTGCAATGTGGCGTGAAATTGAAAATTGAAAAAATAAGACTATGATATTCGCAATTTAATGAATCAGGATTTTTGGAGGCTAGTATGCAGACAAGAATCTCTCCAAAACACATATATGACATGATGTTTGGCATCTCATGACATGTGCAAGACGTAGATTTCAAATCGTAAGGCATGTGTATTAATATCAGGATCTGTTGTACCAAAAATACCCATGTGAGTTCGTATATATATATATATATATAATCTGAAAATTGTCAGTTTAAAAATGTTATCCAATTTGTTTGAGATAATTTGAAACTGATTAAAGTGTTAACACTTCGGGAGGCAATTTGTTTTAACTCCAAATGTTATCGAAATATAACTTTTAAAGTTTCCTTCCAAACTTAATCAAGCAAAGAGATAATGTGACCTCAAATTCAAATCCAAAAGTTTAGATTTTTTATTAAAAAGAGTTTAACTTCTATAAGAAGTATTGTTCAAACATACTCACTTTGTGGCAATTAAATATACATACCAAGTTGGGTAACGGATCTAGACCTCCATGGTTTGAATCCCATCATCAAAGTTGTTTCTATGTGCAGTACGTTTTGAAAGCAATGTTACTTTCAAATTCACTACATTACACTGTAAAAATGGTGTTTAGGATGTAAACATAATACTAAGCGCGTATCTTGTCCTGTTTTTTTTACACGTTTAGACCCCTAAACACGTTTAGCTACATGAATGTGTTTAGGAATGTGTTTAGCAACTAATCACGTTTAGCTACATAAACACGTTTAATAATGTGCTTAGCAACTAAACACATTCCTTAACACATTTAGGTAGCTAAACGTGTTTAGGGGTCTAAACGTGTAAAAAAAACAGGACAAGATACGCGCTTAGTATTATGTTTAGCTTTCAACCAAAACAAAACCATACAATCCAACACGCCTAAAAATGAAAGCATTGCAAATGTACAAAATCAATGAAGACCAATTGTATATCTTGTAAATTAAAATGCTAGATCAAATCACCAGTGGCTGTTGAAAACAGTTACAAGTTTCAATGTTACACAGTAATCGCCAAAACATTCTACTACTAATGTAGTACTACTACTAAAAAGTATATCAAACAAGACATAAATTTGGTCTGCATTAACCTCTTTTAAGAAAATAATGACTCAAAATAGGAATTCCTCGAAAAGGTTTATTAAAAATTGTGTATAAAATAACCATATACACCAAAAACACTCCTCCAAATTACCAAATATTGTATTTATAATTATTCTCATAATATACATGGATATAAGGTATCTAAAGATGAAATATATGCCTGGATAATGTTAACTTGGCAGTTAAACTTTCAGACACAAATATTTTAAAATTGGTTTTAGAATCAAGGCAATATAGCGACATTGTTTAACAAATGATTTCCTGTACATGAATTAATAACTAAATAAATCCTTTCAAATAGGTTGGGTGCTTTCTGGACTTTTTCCAACATAACATTTTCACAACAAGTTGTTTGTAGTTTACTCCCTTTAAAACATCTGTATTAAATCCAAAGATTTGGAAGGTATTTGAGATTCAGGAAGGTCGTTTGTAAACTGCATTTTATTTCCTTTGGCATCCTTCACCTGTAACATGAATGAAGAAACTTTTAGTTTACCGTCGTAATGCAACATGACAAAAAAATAACACATTTTATGAACTTATCGTGTCTTCTGTTTTATTTTTATAAAGGAAGAAAAGTGAAACATGTCATAGAGTAACTCATTTGGGTATATACAAATGGTTGTACAAAATTAACTGACATCAAATCCAGTGATGAAATCAGTTAAAAAAACTTTAATGTATTTTAGTGGGACTTCAACGTTTTGTAATAACTGATTCTGTCAGTTCTTGTTTCCTACAAAAAGGGCAAAAATTAGTATAAAAAAGTCAGAATAAAATAGCAGATACAAGCAAATCTTTTACCAATTTGAAGCATATTTATACAATAGTTGGTCTTTATAATGAACTGTAATAGTCTATATATTACTTAAATACAGTTCATTTGTGAAAGTCCTTACATAGAGGAATTTAGTTTAATATTTACTCACCACAACTGAGTGAATGCTTACAGTTTCTCCTATTTCTCCATCACAGCATCTTTCTTGTCAAGGCAGAATGTCATCAGGAAAACTTCTTCTCCAACTGCATAACATAGATACATCTAAATATACTGGTCTGGTCCTAAATGAGCTATATGAGCATCAACCAAGTATTTAATGAACATATTGGCATATGCTTCTTTCAGAACTTATTTAGTAAATACAATTGTTTAACGTCTATACCCTTATTACACATCTTAATTCAAGTAATTCAACACACCCAGTTACACTAATCAAACGTCACTACACTGGAATGTGATAGTAACATGTGGTTTATGGACATTACTTTATTTTAGATCTATAAACATTATCACAACCCTCATATATATCATTTATATAAATAACAAATATTACTTAAATATGTATGTTACTGTTGGTGCTAAGATATAATATACGTACGTTAAATGACTTGTTATACAAACTCCTTTGACAAATGAAAACAACATAGAAAGCAATCGGACGACGTTGTGAAATCTCAAATGAACCTACCTCAAAGTATTGGTTGGAACCATAATTGTGTCGTTCAGGGAACATAGAGACATATATTCGCAGTAGCATCAACTTTTGGCTTCATGTGCACTTCGAATGACCAGAAACGTGTGCATCATCAACGTGTAAATAGACAAGAGGATGCTGGCGAAATATGGCGGCCATAGGGATACACATCTGTTCTTAATTAACTCTCCCGCCCAAACTGACCGATGTAATCCGACCCATTGGGGAAATTCTCAAACATGTTTAGGAAAGTGTTTAGCCACTGGTGCAATGTCTGTCTAAACACGTTTAGAAATGTGTTTAAAAGCTATTCATGTTTTGATAACAGATGTAATATCGTTCTTGTGTTTCGCTATTAAGCACTATCCTAAACATGTATAGCATTAAACATGTAACTGTGGTGTTTAATTGCTAAACGCGATTTTTACAGTGTACTTCTCATGACTCGTTAACTTAAAATGATTTTCGCAGGATTCCTCTTAATGCATTTTCATTCATCCACATACTCTTTCAGACTATTCTCCATGACGGTCTGGACGCAGATTGTGCATGCCACTTAGCAGAACAAACATGTTTCGCCAATCAATTGTTTTAATAGTATATGTATCTTTAATGGATTTCTTATAATAACTCGAATAGTCATTCTGCGCAAATGTATATAATGCATATAACGTATACAATGTATATATTGTTTATATGGCTGGTTGACGTTGTCATACTACATTGGATGAACTGCAAATTTACCCTGATGTAATAGAGAATGAGAATCCCTGTAAGCAATACAGAATCCCGATTGGTTACATTGAAAGTTCGTTGTGCAATCAGTGACGTTTTTATAATCAAAGCATTCAGTATGTTACCGTAAAGACAACAATTACTTCCCCTGTGAACTAGTTATGTCAACCGTAGTCGGGGGCAATTTTCTTTTTCTTCAAGTTGTTCAATCAACACTTCCGCCACTGTATATAAAAAGGGAAAAAAATGTTATTGTATTTTTAAGATAATACTCTTGGATGCCATTAAAAGTGAACCAATTCTTAATTAAGTTCCAAAAGAATGAAGCAAATAAGAAATGCAAATGTTTAGTTGATGTTTAAAAAGAGGGTTCTATCGGGGTATTTTTTTGGAAACGAAATTCGAGAGGATTTTCCTGTTTACACATATACGTTGTTAATACATTCTCAAAACACAGTCAAATTGAAAGATAGTAATAAAGGTAATATTTTGATGAATTTATGTTTCACAACTTGTTAAACACAAGCGCACATTTGTTGAAAAACTAACTGAAGCCATTCATCGGCCCTGAGAATGGGGAAAACTTCGCTACAACATAACAGCAAAGTGTTTATTAGTTTTGTGACATGTTATCTTTTACTATGTATATAGTCTTTAGTTATTAAAAAGTTGCAAATAAGATATATATATATATATATATATAGTGTGTTTTCATTTTACATAGTGCATAAACAAATCCAGGATGGCGACAGAACTCTCCCTTTAAGGAGAAAGGACAAGGTTTTTAATTATTAATTCATTGCATTTCAGCCAATCTTGAAGCCATCGTTTTCTGAATTTTCAGCTTTTTGGCCTTTAATTATAGCTAATGGGCGGCAGTTTCACCAAAACAGACTTACATAAACGTTTGGAGTCCGAGATGATAATGATGTTTCCATCATGGGGAGAGAGTTTTACTTGATTTTATAATTGTTCATTCCATACATTAATGCCGTAATGATTAATTCGACATGTGTTTTAAACTGAACATAGCCTTGAGCTAGTTTACATTTTTGCAAATGACCTTTTATCTTCATGAAAACATGATTGTTTGGTTAACGATGTCTATATTGACACTTCTACATGATGCCTCAGATTATAGGATCTCTCACTTGGGTATCTACAACATATAGACGTTGTTTTCCGGACAATCTTGTTTTCATATGTATTTCACTTATATATATATCACTTTTATATATATATATATATATATATATATATATATATATATATATATGCATGTGCCTCAATACTTAAATTCAATAATGTGCTCATAATTTACTCCATTAGATGCCATGTTCAAGATGAAGCATGTCGTCCGTAAAGTTTTTTTTTTAATTCTGGTTTCTTTAAAATCCTTTAAAATTAAGATGAAGAGTGAGGGAAACAGTGTATCAAATAACCCACACAAATTCTCATTCATACCGTGATCTTTTCTATCTAGTCCTAGAGCCGCTTAAACCAGACTCAAAGTTAGGGACCGGTCATTTATTACAGGGGGGTGGGGGGGGGGGGGGGGGGGGGGGGGGGGGGGGGGGGGGGGTTGGCCGGGGGTTTTCAGGGGAGGGTCATGAAAAAATATACAGTCACAAGGGGAGGGTCATGAAAAGAATTACAAGGGGTTGGGGAGGGTCATGAAAAATTAGACAGTAATAAAACAATCTTTGTTACATACTTGAAAGAGGAATTGAAAAATGAAGCAGTTGATAAAAAAGCATAGACAGCTGGATATTCAAAACTGATTTAAGTATTAAACAAATCCCCATGAGTTCTCTCCTTTTTTCGCAGAAACAAAAGTAGAAAAGTAAAACTGATACTTTTTGTCCATGCAGGTAGTTTATTTTCAAGGCTTTTGTTTCCGTTTGATATATTTTGATAGATACATATTAAAAGTCACTATATAAGCTAATAAAGTCAGTCAAATTCATAATCTCAATGATGCAGTTATAAATATGATACGAATTAAATACGACACCTATTAAAACTCCTGAAACCTGAAAATTCCTTGATTTTTGCAAATATCTGACAACAGACACACATTTAAAATATATTAAACAGGTACTAGTATATATATGTTAATGAATTTCAATGTCGATATTTCTATGAGGAATATTTGCCGTATTTTGAGCATATGTATTTACGGAAAATTGTATGGACCATCGTCGAACATCCGTTCATATTTGGTATTTTTAACTTCTCCTCAAAAACCTTTGCACTCCAAAACTGAATTTCTGTTGGGAGATACCTTTTACTTCAAGGGATCATTTGGTCCTGACTATCAACTTTGTTGGATAGAGACTAAGATTTGTAAGTTTTTGTTGCCCTGTACCAATATCATTTGGTCACTATACCAATTGTCTGTAAAGATAAATAAAAAAAAATAATAATTATTTGGATGGCAGTTGTTCTTCAAAATCAGTTCTCAATATTGCAATCAATTTGGGAGTATTTGCTTCCTGTAATTTTGAGTAAGGAAAAAAAGGATTCAGGGTCAGCTTGAAAATTCATATCTGAATGTAAAATAACCCACCTTTTCTTCAAAATGGTATTGACTATTAGCTACCTAAAATATGTTCCTGCTTTTATTCATAGATAGAGGTATTTTTAGCAATCTAACTTTTTTTAGTGATCCTTGAAATTTTATTTGCTCTTAACAATGTGATTTACCTTTTTTTACTGCTATAAGATGTGCTATGTAGAAGTGTATATTGACTCATATTGGAGGGAAGGGGGGAGAAGGGGAAGGGGGGAAAAGGGTCATACCAGGCGGGCTGGAAAGTAGGGTTAACAATGGTTCAGGGAAGCAGTGATATATTTACCAAATACTCATAACATTTGGAAAGGACTCATAAGACTTGAAGCTGCAAGTCACCAGGACACAAGGTTTTTTGGGGTTGTATTTGCCTTATTATTGAGGGACTGACTTAAGTGACTTGTAATTGCTGGGATTTGTTACTTCTTCCTTAGAATGTAAAAGTCTATGGCAATTCAAATTGTGTGTTGACAGTGGGGATTATAAATTTGGTGACTCGGTAATGCCTTATCATTTAAGATGTTAATAGTTTTTACCTAAGAGAAATAATGTAATACCTATAATAATGTGTACCTGATGAGCTACATAGCCAATGAATCTGTTGTTCTACAGATACTTTTAACCCTAGATGTAACACATGTTAAACCCACAACTGGTATATATTCTATAACAGTTTTCTTTTCGAGAGAGAACCTTTCTTTAAAGTGTCAAAAGAAAAATATTTCCAATGTAGAACTGAATATATCTTCAGAAGTCCAATTTCAAGACGATTTATATGTTGGGGGAGGGTCGTGAAAGAAAATACACTAAAATGGGGAGGGCCATTAAACAAATTACGACAAGCCGGGGAGGGTCATATTTTTATGTACAAACCCAAGTAAACATATCCCCCGGCCCACCACCCCCCCCCCCCCCCTGTAATAAATGACCAGTCCCTTACTAATGTCAGCTCTGGTACCAACATTGGTTGCAACGTAACACTGCATAACTCGATACCATAATCTGACATCCTCTTCATGCAAGACACAAAACTAGAGTCTCATTAAAAGACAAGACTTGTCAAGATCTGCACATTCTATAACTACACTCAACCTCATCGTCACCGGAAGTGAGGAACAGCTCCAAGCAGAGTTCCTTCCCTTGTGGCGCCCTCCCGGTGATGACCTTTAGTTCGACCTAGAAGCAGGAATTGTTCTATATATAATAATTTTTCAAGAAATTACCTGAACGTATTGGCGTTTTGCCGGGACAGGACAGGAAAAAGGACTTGTCTGATCATGTTGTAGTTGATTCTATGTGTGATGCATTTCTTGATGATGAAATTGAAAAATAAGAAACATTATTGAAAATGAAAACTGATTGAAAACTAACTTTAAAAACGATGCATTGATTAAAACATGTCAAGGTAAGGTAAGACCTAAACAGACTTATTCAGGCTGCACGCTACTGGGTCCACAGAAACAATTATGACATAAAATTCAAAGCCTATTTTACACAGTTTCAACAGTCTCTGTAAAAATAAATGAATGTTTTTCTCAAAAGAAATATATCATGTTCGCCAAAACAAAACGCGAATTCAGATGAATTAGAAATGGTATTGTTGCGTTAATTTGCTGTTTGCACGACTGTTTGAGGAAACCTGCATGTACGTCTTCTCTTTTGAATGAACAACTTTCTTCGGACAGTTTTTTGTAAGGTCTAGATAAAATAAATTAATTTCTATCTGTAAACAATTTGATGTTAATTTTCATTGCATTGCATTAACGAAAACTCACACTGCCGATTTATTCATGTCAATAAATGATAACTTCCGACATCATTAAGATTCAAGGACCTCTAACTTTAAAAGAACATCCTGTCACTGTTCAAAGTCCCTGGACAGTCGATTCGGCATATCCTAACATGATTGTAACCTGAAAATTCCTCACTCAATACTGCCCAGAGGAAGATGACAGCACATCTTCAATTCAATGTTGATAATTGCTGTTTTATGTTCTTTTATGAGAACAAAATACTTTTAATTGGGGGTGTGCATAACATCCTCATATTGACGTCATAAAGGAATGGAGTGTTAGCCTTTAATAATATTGTGGTAGTCTCTCACAGACTAGATTTTTATTTCATTATTTGTCTCTTTCATGTTCATCTTTCCAACACAAAGTTGTTGTGAGATATATTCCACTGTAATTATTATTTTACAAAAACAAGAAGGGCTGACAATTCAAGCAGGCATATATTAGGGTTTTAAAGAGACATTGAGGAATAATGAAAATCATCAAAACAATCATCACACTTGCTTCTGTTGATGATTACGATCATTCCAATTAAATGAAGATCTCTCATGTCGTCACTTTAATGAGGCAAATTATTTTACTTTTCACGTAAAATAAAGCATTCAAGTTGATGGATGAGAAACATTCAAGCTTCTGATTGAGATCTTAATCCTTTAAACTATCCAGTGGCTAACACACAATATCTGATGCCGACGAGGTGCATTCAGCTCACACTGCATCACTCTGTTCGATAATCTGTCAACCTCTTCACGCCCAGCACAAACCTCTCATTAGAAGACACGGCCTGTCAGGATCTGCTCATGGTGTAACTACACTCGGCCTCATCTTCACGGTTCCCCGGAAGTGAGGGACAGCTCTTGCCAGTGTTCTCTCTCTCATGGCGCCCCCTGGGGTTGACTTTTATTCTGACCTGGATACTAAAATTCCTGGCTAATAATTTTCGTCAAGTTCCAAGATGATGTTACATGACAAGAAACAGTTCGTGCTCAATGTATATCAGTCGGTATGGACAATGCATTGTTTCGTTGAATGGGACCGTGTGTTACAAGTAATAACACTTGATAAAATACCTTCAGATTTACCGAAATTAAACTCTCCTGAGTAAAATTGTTTGTTTGTTTAAGAAATATATTAAATAAACGAAAAGAAAAGCATCGTTACCTGACAAATCAAATGTGTTTAAGAAACAAGTAGCCAGTAATAATTGAAAAATATTTTCACTTACTCCATTAAGTTCCGTGCTGAAGATTACTATTCAAGCCAAATGTGTTACCTTACAATGTAATGTACAGTTACCATACCTTATCACGTAATTCACAATTCCTTTCTTCAGGAATATATTTAACAATACATTACAATGATATTCAAAAAATCCCTTACCTTGTAATGCACCATACTTTATTAAAACAATTCACTATACCTTATATAATTCTTAACACCTTACCAAATAGTTCACCATTCCACACCGTAGTTTGTTCTTACCATGTAATTCACCATATCTTACCAAGTATTGTACTATCTCTTACCATGTATTTCTTGATACCTAATAATCAGCTATACTTTAAATAAAAATCAATCATCTATCCGCTTTGACAGAAAGGTATATGAAGATCTTTTTTTTTTTTAGATATATATTCATTATTAAAATACAAATACATTTTGGAAAATCATAAACGATTAATACAATTTTACATTTTCTGTGAACATCTGCTTGAAGTAGTATGTACTAAATAAGCTATACATCAGAAATACATGTATACTATGCTAAATACACTACATGTATACTACATTAGTAATATACCACGTTCTCAGACGAGAATGACGGAATGCACCCCTCCAAACTAAGTCCACCCCCCCCCCCCCCCTCCTCCCCCAACCTCCGATTGTATTTTATTTAAGGACTGTTTGGAGACTACATTGTGTGAGAGATGCTGAAGATACGACAATGGACATTGTCAGCACTGCTTTGGTGAACAGGTTTGAGATAATGTAATCTCAGAGTTTCGAGGGCTTCACAATTCTTTATATTAATTTAGGTTGATACCTGTGGTGTTGGTGATGAGACATTGTGTAATTCTACAGCATGTCTGATTAAACAGATGTCTCACTCACAGTAATCTTTATAAAAACCAAATGGCTCCTAACATAAATCGTTTTATATAGCCCGATGCGCAATGACATTCCACCTACAATCTACCTACCTACCTACCCACCTACCTACCTACCTTTACTTTTTGAAATTAAAGTCACTAATTAATATCAACCTCCTTATATATGTCTAGTAATATCATCTGTACACTATTCCACTACACTAGCTAAGATAAAATTAAATCAATACCATTTGAATATATCAACTCAAATAAGATATGTGTACCAATTGACAGCAATGGGAAAAAAAGAAAAAGTACGAATATCTGTCTATTACTCAAAGAGACGATAGGTATGTACAGATATCAAACTAAAAATAGGATGGTGTCACAGGTGTATTTTAACTATCTGTAGTAGCCATTGATTTCTTTTGAATCGTGTTGATTGTGAGTAAATTTTAGTTGGAGTGACAATAATTCAATAATGCAACTAGTTGAATGTGACAATCCTGCAGTTGAAGAGTCTGTTTAAGGTTGTTGAAATGTCTCTAGGAGCGAGTGGAGTGAGTCAAGCATGTTTTCTTTGTGCTCTATATTTACAGTGTTGTCCTTTGTGCAGACAGTTAAGGTTGTGTGACATCTGATAATCAGCATCAACTTTGAAATCCACTGTATTAGATTGTATTTAACAGACACAGGTATAGTGTAGTTGTGGTAATTATCCGGGTAATATCATTAGCACATGTGTTAATGTATTGTCTCTTGTAACCTTTTGGTGGCTTTTACATTTTTAATGTATGTATTATTGAAATATTTTTGAATGTAAGAGATGAGACAAAAATAAACAATTTCTCTCTCTCTCTCTGTGTTCATGAAATGGGCATCGAATGAAAGGCATTGATAGTCTTCATTCGGATGTCCAAATATAACTTTTAGATAGGAAAAAAGAAAATGCAAAAAAATAAGCAATTATCACAATTTAAAAAACAAGAGCCAAGGGTTTACATATCTTAAGAAAAAATATAACAATAATAAGTTCAGCTTTTTTAGTGTCTCCAATGTACATCGTTCAGGCCTAATGAGCTAAACACTGCACATATCTATGAAAGCATAACACTTTTCAAATAGCTATTGGTACCATTACATCTGTCACATTTATGTACATATTGATGCGTTAAGTCCATAAATATCATACATAATTAAGATGAAACGACCTCCAGCTTTATAGGATCGGTCTGTCACTATCCAAAGTCCCTGGATAATCGAGGCGCCATGTCCTAACATGATTATATCGAGGAAATTCCTCCCTCAACATTGTCCAGAGGACGATGATAGTGTATCTTTAATTAACTTGATGATAATTGCTGCTCTGTGTTCTTTTATGAGAACAAATTGCATGGCATTAACAGTATACAAAGGGATACGTGTATCTGTTTCTAGTGATCTTATGCTTTTCTATCAAAACATTACTTTATTTGTTTATGAGAACAAATTGCATGTCAGTAAAGGTATACACAACATCTTGATATCGACGTCCCCTGGTAATGATATGGTTTTCTCTCACAAACACGCTATTTGTTTCATTCTTTCAAAGTGGTTGCAAATTAAAATACATAGTCGTGTGTATTATTTTTCAGAATTTTATTTCCCAATCTTTCAACTTTCAAAGTTCTTTGTTTCTCTAGTGAATTGGTGATTTTTTTTACAAATAAACAAACTTGACAATATCCAAAATCATTAACGGTAGATAGATCAGACAGGCATATATGAATGTTTCATTTACATTTCACCTAGTTTCATTAAAACAGCATTAGAATCAAATGAGGGTCATGCATCAAATATATTTTCTGAAATTTCCACAAATAAATGCAACAAATTAAATCATGGTTTTATTTACAGTTCCCTGTATCATGGGCAAAAATAAAATACAATCCCTGAATTTTGCCTGATGGGGCACATCAAATTAAAAATTAAAATAAGAAACAAGTATTTATCACGAAGGTGACATTTAATACTTCAAAATTAAAAAATAATGTCATGATCAGCAAAATCGACTGGGCCCTGAATTTTCCCTAAACGAACCACCGGTGTGAGATAATGATGAGAATCCAATGAACAGTTCTTGTGATATCGATTTCCCTGACAAGCTTTAACATGTCGACAAACTCAAAGTTCTGCTGTGACCTTGATAATAATGCCAAGGTTAAACAATATATAATCAGCCCTTTGTCTTCACTGGGAGGTGCTCTGTGTAAGATATGATGGTGTATGTTCTTGAGATATCCAGTTGACAAGGGTAAAAAAGCCTCGTTGTGACCTTGAAATGAAGGTCAATGTCACAAATCTCTATAGGAACATTACTCTCCCTATGATGAACCCATATGCAAAATATGAAAAGAATCCAGTGAATAGTATTTGAGTTATTCCATTTCGTACACACGTACGGACGGACGCAGCCGAATACTATATCCCCCGCTTCGCGTTAACGCACGGTAGGGGATAATTATGAACAAATTATGTTAACAAATAGAAGAAGCAGTTTCTCATTCAACCAATTGCATTCATTCTGCTGAGATCTTTCATTTCTTCTCGAAGACGCTCACACCCTTCCTGGTGCCAACAGTGCTTTACAGTCCAAGTCACTCTGTTCGATGACTTGTTTACCTCTTCACACCCAACACAAACCTCTCATTAGAAGACACGACTTGTCAGGATCGGCTCATATTGTAATTATATTCAACCTCCTCTTCAAGACGGAAGTGTGGGACAGCTCCTGACAGAGTATTCATTCCGCTTGTATTGCCCCCTGGTGGTGACCTTAACTGTGACCTGGATACAAGAATTGTTTTTTTTATGTTGGCTAATCTTTTTATTCGTGGTCGCCAATACCCTCAGCAGGCAAGACAAGAGTTGACAGTTGCACTGAGGGACAAAAGTCAGCAACTGCAAAATGTGGTTTTCCAACGCTTCAGGTCATCGATGAGACCACGTGCCCGAGATAATATCGACGCTATTCGTGGACATACAAGCTAATGACATTGTCATCTTTCCTGGAATTAAGATTAGGGCCTTGTGTGCGCAATGTTTGTCAAAGGAATGTATTTTACATTTATCCGATGAATGTCAATATCATCTATAAGTTGTTGCAGTCATCGCATGATATTGCAACACATGGAAGCGCAAACTAATTTGCTACATATTACTTCTATTACATCCATCAAATCAATAGTTGTTTCTATTTTACTGATCTTCAAATTGCCCACGAGTTCATAAACTATCCTTTTGTATGACCTGATCGATGCAACATCCTTTCTTACCACTTAAGCTGTCAAAAGCATGTAAATTCAGCAACATACAATCGTTATCTTCTTTAACTTCTTTCAAAAGCTCTGCAAATATCTCCCTATGTCAACTAATGTAGATAAGGAGTTTGACTGATGGACAAAAACATACATCAAAGCATGTCAAGGTGATAGCTTCATGTTAACGGTGAATAAAACATGACAAGGTGAATGACCTAAACAGAATTCTTCAGAATGCACGCTATCAGGATCCAGCATGTCATCCAAACTTTAACCTAGAAAGTGTCTTCTTTATACAAGTTTTCTTTATCAGTTTATGCCAAATTGAATGGATCCCTTTCGTTCAAAATTAATATTTATTGATATTTTTAGATCTTATAGCATAACTTTTCTAGGCCTTTGCGTTTTTATTTAGTTTTGATGTGCACACAAAACATTGTGTATAGATAACCATCTGTTTCAATTTGCATTTGGTATCCTGCAATCGTCAGTTAAAGGATAGATGTATTGACATATATGGTCAAATTCGGATTCATTAAAATGGGATGTCAGTTTGATAATTGCTTGATTTTAAATTTCTGAAATCTGTCCATAAATTACTTATAAATGGCTTTTTTTTAAAAACCACCTAATTTAGCCCCGGCCAACAGAATGAAAATCTGTGGGGTGTGGTCCCTGTGACGTCACTGGAGTAATCTCATTATCGGCGATAGTCATAATTCAACATAATTTCGCAACATTTTGATTGTTAATTTTAATAACAAATCTTCAATAAAACAACTAAAATTTTCCATGTTTAGATATCCAACTAGGTAATTCCGCAGATGACAAGTACATAATTATTGCATAAAATTGTGCGAAATAACACACCTCATAAATTCATGTAGCGGCAGTGATAATTATCATTAATTAATTAATAAGACTCCACGTAGAGGGTCATATACGACCCCTTTGTCTGTGGTTAATTAGTCACGCCTCAATGATTCTTTTCTAAACGAATCGCAGCGGTAATCGCGTCATTGTTAAAATGGGTGACTTAAAATCCTCTTAATAATCAAGTGTATATTGTCTCGAGTTTATGCTTAATTGATTCCGATATATAATCTACGTAGAGGTAATAATATCAAATAGATAATCTGTCATTCTTGAGAAAAATGCATTTTACGGGATATTTAAATATGATTAGGCCAGAACAAGCAGCACATGGTTGGAAGGTTGAAGGAGATAATGTATAAGCTATCTAGATCCTTGTTGCCACCGATTTGACATCTTCCATACGAAGCTGAAAAAATTGTAACACTTAAATGCTGCAAAGGAATACACAGTTTTAAATATCATTTCTTCACCAGTGAGTGTTATTGGGAATGAACAACGTCAGTTCTTGAATCGACTCCATTTCCCGAAAAGTAATCTACACTTACAGTAATCTTAAAGGGGGTTGTAGGGTCAAGATGGAATGAAGTGGTTCTTCATAGATTCGACACAATATAAAAACAAGTTCTTTAGAGGCCACAGGGACTAAATGAGATCCTTTATAATTATCTCAGATAATAAAAACCAAATTGACCTTTTCCTTCGAACATTTGCTGTAAAGGAATACACCGTTTAAAATATTATTTCTACACCAGGGAGTGTTATTGGGAATGAACAACGCGAGTTCTTGAATCGAATTTGGCTCAATTTCCCGAAAACTAATATACGCTAACAGTAATATTGTGGGGTCAAGATGGAATGAAGTGGTTCGTAATAGATTCGACACAAAACAAGTTCTTATGGAGGACTAAATGAGGTCCTGTAAAATTATCTCAGATAATGAAAACAAAATTTACATTTTCCTTCAACCAATTTGGGTTCTCTAGAGAACAAGAGTAATTATAGGAACACGTGATAAGGAGAAAATTGAGAATAGATTTAAAACATGGAGTTTGATTAGAACAGTCAAATGAAGTGCAAGATGTGTGATATTAAGAATTGGTGAGATTTTTTTGGAGTCTGGATAGTTCACACATGCAGACCATATTCTTTCCAAAATCACATAAACGACACGTGATGTTTGGCATCAGATGTTGATTTCAAATCGTAAGCACGTTTGTTAAAAAGAGGTTTTGTTGTACCAAAAATACCCATATCCCTCAGCGAACACATTATTCCTATATGTATATTCTGTATATCCTGATTTAAATAAAGGTTAAAGTAATTCACAAGTGACTTAAAACATATTCTTACAAAGCACAATTATTGATTAGCTTAAACCAATTTCAATTCGTAACAAAAATACTTTGAAGTAGGAAAGGATAATGATTTACATAAAAAGGGTTTTTTTTCAAATTTACATTAGGCACAATGATGATCATAAAACTTATGCTAAGCTTAGATGTTGTTCCTGATATCAGATCTTTGGGTTAAAAAGCAATTTGAAACAACAGAACCATGTATCATTTTTAAACATAAATCAGTTTCTTCTCTTTAAACACTTCAACCAATCAAAAACATATTTACCACGTTGAATGAGAGGACTTACAGTCTAAACTTTTATCTGATTCTTTGAGATAATTTGAAACTGATTAAAATTTGGAAGGCAATTTGTTCGAACTCTAAATGTTTTTTCGAAGTAAAACTTTTAAAGTTTCCTTCGAAACTTAATCAAGCAAAGAGATAACATGGCCCCCAATTTACATCCAAAACTTTAAGGATTTTTTAATTACATGGGTTTTTTAATTACATGGATTAAATAATTTATTTCCACACAAAGTCAATTTGTAAATACTCTTAAACATTTCTATCAAATTGGGTGTCGGAATAAGACCTTCCGGGTTCGAATCTGACACGCACATTTTTCAAACTGTGCTACATGCAGTACTTTTTGAAAGCAAGGTTACTTTGTACAATACAATACAACTTTATATGACTGCTTAATTTTCAGTGACTTTCGCAGGTTTCCATTTGATGCATTGTCTTCACTCAACACAGTACATCCAACGTACCCTTTGTTTCAAATGGAGCACTTTCGTGACTAGCAATAGAATGTCTTGATTGGTTGCATTTGACGTTCGTTACACAATCGGTGACTTTGTTTTAAACTGAGCATTTGTCTGTTAACCTAACGAAAAAAGTTCCTTCACTGCGAATTCATGTAAGAGAGAAGTCAGCCGGAAATATAATGATGCTACACGTACCACATTTCCATATTACTGTTTGTTAAATCAAATAGAATGTTGATTTCGAAGTATGTATCAAGCGTAAAATTAATTAATAGATTCATCAATCAAACAAACCTTTATTAATGAATGAAATATGAATGATAATCCAATCCTTCAGGTTTTGTTGAAAAGAAAGAAATTAATATGTCATGAATAATAGATGGTTGTAAAAAAATGTCATAAATTAACAGTTTTTTGTAAATAAATAAATGTAAATACATATTCAATGCATTATTTTAGGACATGCTGCTCTTTACAATATGTAATATCAGTCTCCATACATTTAACCGTACATTCACAAAGAAAACTAGTCGCTCTTGTAGGTGCTTAACAAGATTAAAGTTTGATTTTAATGTCCTTCGTTAGATTAAGCTATGATTTTAAAAGAATATTTCGTTTTTGGAAATCTCAACCAGGTTAAACCTTTCTTTTTTGTTGTACGAACGATACCAAAATCATTTCATTTAATAAGTTAATATAATACAAACAAATGTATATATTAAAAGCATAATTGGTTAGCTCGTTACTGTCTCTAAACCGTAGTCGGAAGCAAATGTGTTCTGTTTTCTTCAAGTTTTTAAATAAACACCATCGTAAAGAAAAGAGAGCAATTGTTTGCTGGCGATGATAATCTTGGGATGCCATTAAGAGAGAACCAACCCTTAATTAAGTTCCAAAAGAATGAAGCAAATTACAAATGCAAATATTATTTAATGTTTAAGGAGAAATGACAACAATTCTAATTGTTAATTCATTAGGTTTCATGGAGAAAATTTTCGAAGTGGAAGTTCAAAAAAACTCAATTGTAGTTTCGGCCAATCAAAATTGTCGTTGACGATTTAATCTCAAAGCCAGTGTTTTCTGAATCCGATTACTAAGCAGTCAGTTTGGCCTGTAATTATTGCTAGAGGAAGAAATCTTATAACAGAACAGGCAGACTTTATTTAATGCAGTCTGGAAGGATAATGATGTTTTCCAATTAGCACCATTATGCCTAATAATAATAATAATAATAATAATAATAATAATAATATGCAAAATTTCTATAGCGCCCTTTATGGCTTAACAGAAAACCACTCTAAGGCGCTTCACAGTGGAGAGTCTATTGCCGAGTGTTGTAGGCTTTCTGGTAGAGATGGGCTCTGAAACTGGTAAATGATTCAGAGTCTCTGATCTGGTAGATTGTTGCTATTTTGTCGAAGCTATTTTGTAATCACTTACAGAGGCAGAGAGAGTTTTACATAATTTTATAATTATACATTCATACATTGCTGACGTAATGATTAATTTGGCATATGTTTTAAAGGGACACTGCGTCGAGGATAAAGATGAGATCACTTTTATCAACCTATGCTAGGCCTATATGTCAGCTAACGAGTTACGCTTCGCTTCACTGTCTACAGCGGCCTTGAACTTGCATGAGAAACTTTGCTTAAAACTTTGCAATTGACGCTTTACGTTTATGAATTAGCAGTAGTGGACAAGTAAACAAAATCTATAGTACGTGTGACCACATGATAGCGTTAGCACTACAGAAACCTCTAAATCTCAGCACTGGCAGATATATTTGAGAAAGTGATTAAAAGTGGTGATCAAGCGACACGGTATAATTGTTCCATTGCTATATTTAGCAGACACTTTGGCATACTTTTTTCGCCCTGTTTCCAAAGGTTTCTTGGGCATCTCATTCCACGCATCAACTTTTAAAAATCGTTGAATTAAATTACGCTCAGGAGACAATGTTACAGTCTATGTGTTGTAATGACTCGTGTTATATCATTACCGGCAATTCCATTATTCAGACCCAGGCACGGGATTTTTTGCCGTTTTTAAGCCCATAGGCTTTAATTTGGATTTAATTCTTGGTCTTGTCCGTTTCCATTCGCACGGTAGAGCAAGACGATTTCAAGCTTATAACTGTGGTTCTTTTCACTTAAATAAACCATGTTTGACACTCGTAGTGATTAATTGTTTTACCCAAAGCCAATTACCTAATCTAAGAGTTTTATTTATGTATAAAGTTATTTTGATTATATACTTTTATTTCTCTCAGAATATTAAAATCAATAATTTAAGCCTAAGCTTATCGGGGTTTTTTTTCTCTTCATTGACTTTCTGGGTAACACTGTATTAAGGATGAAACTCTCAAGCAAACGAATCATATTATTATTCATCGTTTATATTGTGATTTAGAAAATGCTGAAAGATTATGAATGTAAGTTTAGTAAATAGATAAATAGAAGTTTGTATACAAAAATATAATCGAAAAAGTTAAACTTTCAAGAACGTTGAGGCACGATGAACTAAACGCCGCATTATTTAACGGCAGAATATTCTTTTCAAATATTTATCCAGCAATTGGACTTTAAGACTCACACATTTCCCCAAATGGATTTATTCATGTGATAAATCAACAAACACCAATACATCGTTGAGATGCGACCTCTGTCTTTAATGGATCATTCTGTATTTGTTCGAAGTCTATGAACAGTGCAGGTGCCATGTCCTAACATGATTATCTCAAGGAAATTCCTCCCTCAACACTGTCCAGAGGAAGATGGTAGTGTATCTTTAATTCAGTGTTGATAATTGCTTCTCTGCGTTATATTATGAGAATAGATTGCACTGAACGTGTTCGCGGGGCAAAGATCACAGAGACAATTTTGGATTCTATTACCATTTTAAGATAAAATGAGTTTTCTATCTCTAAAAGCATATTTGTTTAGCTTGTAAATCGTTTTTACACAAAAATAAAAATGTTTTTACATTATCTAATATTATTCAAAGCAGATAATTAAGACAGGCGTACATGCAGTTTTATTTACCTGTCTATGGGTTTGATTAATTATTATATGATTTCTGTAATTTCGCATAATGGGTTCAATCAACTGAGTCCTATCTAATTCTGTCACCAAATCATATGTTCAAGTTGTCACCTTCACGAATCATTTTAGTCATAAAGGTTTTTTTTTAAATTCTTGGCAAACTAAGATGAAGGGTGAGGGAAACAGTGTCTCAAATAACCCACAAAGATACTCATTCATACAGTGATATTTTCTTTCCGGTCATAGAGTCTCTTAAACCAGACTCAAATTCTCTGACGCCAACAGCAGTTGCTGCCTAACACTGCATCACTCTGTTCGATAATCTGGCAACCTCTTCACACCAAACACAAACTCAAACTCTCATTAGAAGGCAGACCTGTCAAGATCTGCACATGCTGTAATTACACTCAGTCTCGTCTTCAACCGGAAGTGAGGGACAGCTCCTGACAGAGTTCTTCCTGTGTGGCGCCCCCTGGTGATAACATGTAGTGTGGCCTAGAAACAGGAATTGTTCTATATTGGCTAATCATTTTTCAAGAGTTTACAAGATCATGTTGGTGATTTGCTGAGACAGGACAGGAAACAGGCCCCGGCTGCTCTTGTTGTAGTCAATTTTATTTATGTTGAGTTTTAAACCTCGCCTACCCCTGTTTAATGAAATCAATTGTATTTGTGTTGATTCGTAAATCTGAAAGTGTTCTATTCGGCGAATATTTTGGTATGTCGTTTTTATATTGAAATTGGAAAATTAATTGAAAAAACTTCATAGAAAATGGGAGGGAGTCAATAAAAGTAGTTTGTTAATTGATTAAACTTTTGTAGGACATGTTTGACAAATCAGCTTATGCAATAAAAAATACCACTAAGCCTTTCTGATATGTAAAAATGACATAGATTCAATAATTACCTGTGTAAAATGACATAGATTCAATAATAACCTGTGATAAAAGCAATTGATTTAAACATGTCAAGGCTAGTGATATAAGCATATTTGTTTAAGCTGGGTCCACATATGCCAGCATGACATACATTCAAAATCTACTTTACAAATTGCCATCAGTTATGTGAAAAGATGAGATTTCTCGAAAGGAATATATCAAGAAAAGTTAAAATTTGATATGGTATAGCTTTCCAGTCGTTTACGCTTTAATTTAGTTTTGACGTGTACGGATTAAAACTTGAATGGATACTTGTATTGTTCCATTTACAATATCCAACCATCTTCTCTCAAATGTGTGTTCATTTACATCTTCAATAAAGCCTACAGGCCATTGTTTATCCACCACTCAAGTACTTACTTCCCTCATGTTTGTATTGCAAATCCTCATTGTATACCATTCTCATGCTTTACCCCTCTCATGGTTGTATTACAAATCCTCATTGTATACCATTCTCATGCTTTACCCCTCTCATGGTTGTATTACAAATCCTCATTGTATACCATTCTCATGCTTTACCCCTCTCGTGTTTGAATTATTAATCCCCAATGTATACCATTCTCGTGCATGTTAATCTCCCTGATTGAGTTTCCTCACCATTGTTTTGTTTGCTGTATAAATGTACCATATTTTGTTATTTCCTTACAATCCATCTGATGAAGGAGTGAGTATGTACTCCGAACCGTCGTGTATTTTCACATTAAAGAAGTTGTTATCCAGAAAAAATATTCCTGTTCTTGTGATTAGGAAAGTATAAACATTCTACAGTTGGTATGTGACGTGTTTGATTTCGTTGTCTAGACGTCTCCCGAGTGTATCAAACAAATCGGTTTACACGCAGGAGGTGTCCGGGCATCAGGTGGTTTGACCAACTAACCATCCTTCCAGGACACAATAGTTGCAGAGTTTCAAAGAAGTTTTGTTGGAAGTTTTACTTCATATATATTAGTTCAATAATAGGCACCTATCGGTTTCTCTATATGATTTTTCAAGTTTCTCATAGTATAAGATATCATTGATAAAACCTTCATCTATAACTCCTTCATGTAAATAAGATTCACATATAAATCATTATTTTAATAACGAACTCTTCTGGCAATATCAATTTATATACTTGCATGTATTTATAAACTTATGTATACATTATATTCATTAAATAGGCATTCATTTTGACAGCATTCAATTAAACAGATGTTGTTGATGTAGTATTGTTAGTCCATTTATATACCCATTTAGAAATATAAGAGTGTTTGTTCTCTAATCTAATCAATTGTCAGAGGACACTGTATTGCGAACGGCAACTCTTTTAGTTGAATTGATAAATTGCATATATTAAAAATATTAAATTTTCTATTTACATAATGACGCTGACGTTATTAATTTTGGTAACAATTTCAAGAGGCAATATATTTTCTTCATTAGTGTTTGACAGTTACCTTGCATGGTTGCTGTGCGGTCTGGCAGTGCTTATGATAAACATGCAAACAAATGGAGTAAACCTCTTACCTCGTATTCAGTGGCTTGTGTAAGTGTACTGTGTAATCATAAAGTGAATTTGGATTAGTCTGGTCATTTCTCCTGTGTTTTCAAAGTGGTTTATCAAGCTGTCAGTTACGATACATAAGAAAGAAAGTAGTTCATAGCTGATAATGAGTTTACAACGCTAAAATGTTGTAAATGAATGCATAATTTAAAATGTCATTTCTACACTAGTGGTTACTGTTTCGAATGACAGACAGACAGACATATTTATTCAGTAGTTTAGGCTTTTGGCCCATAATACATACATATGACAAAATAATTTATAAATATACATGCTGAGATAAGTTTACTGTTTTATCTGAATGTTTCTAATGCGGCGAACTTGTGTGAGGTATTTACTCAGGGATTTTAATATTGAGATATTGTCTGATGACATCAATCGAAGGTTGAGTCAGATAATTTGGAAAACAGCCATTTCTTTGTTGGGAATATTTATAACATATTAAAAGCACATGAAATTCGTCTTCAATGTAGTCCAGGCCAACATTTTGAATGTTTCGAATGAAGGACTCTGTTCTTGAATCAATTTAAACTCAGGTTCCGGAAACTAATCCAAAGAGATATCTTATAGAGGTTTGCAAAGTCAAGATGTAATTTAGAAGCTCTTAACATATGCGAGACAACATTAGAACAAGTTCAACGACAACTATCGAGATTGGTGGCCTAAGTGAATGCCATTGACATTCTCTGGGACAATAAGAACATAGTTTATACCATTTCCCTTAAACCAGTTTGTGTTCCCTAGAGAGCGGCAGAATAATTATAGCCCCGTGTGTTAATGAGAAAAAGAGTGAAAGATTTGTGAACATGGAGTTTTCCATTTGATTAGAACAGTCCCCTGTCATGCCAGCGACGATGAATGAAGAATTGGAGCGGATAATGAAAGGATTGAGTTTCGTAATTAACAAATCAGGAAATATCTTAATTACGCACATCCAGACGAGATTCTCTTCAAAGCACGTCAGTGACATTGATGTGTGACATTTCAAACCGTGTAAAAACTGTAGATGTCAAATCGCAAACACGTTTGTTAAAAGGAAGATCAGTTCTTTCAACAGTTATACCTTTAAATGTATATGATCATTCATTGAGTAATTACTTTATTATAAAGTTTATATATCCGTCTTGGATAAATTATTAGCAATAGTGAATACTCTTGATATTGGTGTTAAATTTCAAATAACAATATCATCTTTCGAAGAGGGGCCAAAATGGCAGATAGTGGAGAAGAAACATCTCCAAAGCACATGGTTATAAAGCGTTGTAAACACAAGGGCCATGTTCAAGAGAGGTTGAAAAGTAATCGCTCAATGAGCGATTACTTTTCAACCTCTCTTGAACGCGATTGCTCAATGTAGCGCCACGTAGCAAGGCGAGCAAACTTCGAGGAATTTGCACCGTGTCGTTCAAGAGAGAATGAGCGCTTGAGCGCTACATTGAGCAATCAATGAGCGATTATAAGCGCTCGCTGTTATGTAACGGAGCCCAGCATTGCTGAGTCTGTATCACATATATGTTAGCCCATAGTCATAAATGAACTGAAATCCCACTGTCGCCCCACAGAGCTTAATCAAGTCATTTCATGCTGACCATGCTAGGATTGTTTTCTTATGATATTGATTTTGTTTAAATACTAGTTATTAGCCAAACGTGACAAACAGAAGTAATGATTATCTGTAAACACACACCCTCTTTCATGTTTAACATATCAAGGACTTCCAATTGATTTTCAAAGATATTACCCACCTTAAAAGCGAAGGTGAACAGTGCAAAACGCTTTTTAATTTGTTTGAGGAAATGTGAATCTTACAAAGATTTTTTAAATGCAATTCCCTAGAACTTAAGTTGTAAACCAATAAAAACTATGATGTTTTCTCCAAAACCTAATAATCCTGAGAGATAACGTGAACACAGTGGATCTTTAAAAATATGGAAACAATTAACTATAATTTGAATAAATGGGTCTTTATTTTATATTATATTTTATATTTTAAGTATTTGTAACAATCAATCAAAATTTCTGTTTTGGATGTCGGATCGAGTTTTTCTGGTTCAAATCCATACAGCCTATTTCTGCTGTAGAGAACTATGGTACATGCAGTAAGTTTGAAAGCAATGTTACATTGAAATCAAGTACGATAATACCGATGGCTCATTAACTTACGGTTTCGCCCCAATATGCTGGTCACGTGATAGAGTGTCTCCAGAAATCCTGTGTAAAATTGTTAAGGAAGATTTATAGATCATTTACAAGAGTTGATTAAAAATTCCTTCATTAGTAAAGAATGATATGATCAGAATTAAATGAATGCTGTAATTTTCTTGATTTCCAACCGATTTTATGTTTGAAATCTAACCTAGTTAAACATTTTATTTTTGTTGCAGCGACAATGACGAAAATAATTAAATTCAATTAACTGATCTAATTTAGTTGAATTCATATAAAAAGCATAATTAAAGTAGTAATTATGTCTCCAAACCGTTGCCGGAAGCAATTTCTTTCTGTTTTTATCAAATTCTTCAAGTAATGCCAATGGAAAGAAATACTTCTGACCAAATTTGTTATTCTTCGGCTAAGATAATACCCTTGGGGTGCTTTTAAGAGTGAACAAACCCTTAATTAAGTTCCAGAAGAATGAAGCAAATTAGAAATGCAAATGTTAGTTGATGTTTAAGGAGAAAGGACAACATTTCTAATTGTTAATTCATTGGTTTTCTTGAAGAAAATTGTCGAACCGGAAGTTCCACAAACCCAATTGTAGTTTCAGTCAATTCAAATTGTCATTACGGATTTAATCTCGCAGTCGGTGTTTTCGAATCCGTTTATTAAGCAAACAATCAGCTGTTTGAGTACGCTCTGTAATTATTGCTAGAGGACAAACTCGTATAACAAAACAGGCTGAAGTTAACTTAATGACGTTTTCCAATTATCACCAACATGCCTAATCAGTTCCCGGGATGAAGAAGACTTTACCTGATTTCATAATTAGATGTTCTGCACATTATTGGCGTAAAGGTTAATGTTTATCTTAACCTGAAAATCTACAGCTGACTAGAAGGTTGGGTTTTTTTAATGTTATATCTGGGAACACGTCTTGTATAATTTGAGCAAAATGTTGGCCATTGACGTTTCCTCTTTTCACGAAGGCGTCAACATATTTTGGAAACATTCGAAGCCTCGCGACGTAGGCCTACACCCTGGTAACAAGGGTATTGATTTCCAG
Organism: Gibbula magus; assembly: GCA_936450465.1. Lineage (NCBI taxonomy): Eukaryota > Metazoa > Mollusca > Gastropoda > Trochida > Trochidae > Gibbula > Gibbula magus. The sequence goes on along the minus strand of OW388296.1, from coordinate 51,755,838 downwards.
CGATCAAATATAATGGTGTTGTGACTATTTCCAATGTAAAATGTCTCAACGCTACGAAACTTTAAAGATTCGCTATCTAACAATCTCGACATACGAATATAAGATTGTCCAAATGGTGAAAAAGCACAAAAATAGAAACACGATTTTTCTAGCTCTACAGATCGAGATAGCCTGTCATATTATTTTTTAAAAAGCCCAAACAAGTCTATAGTTAAACTTAACTACTTCACACATACCATCCGTCAGTGTAAAGACTTTCTTTAAAACGGACGTAAAATCTAAGAACAGGAAGGATAACACTTATTTAATGTGAAAATTCACATTGTTTCGAAGTAGTACATACTCATCTTCTACTCATATACGCAATCAGTTGGTGGAATAGGACGTAAATTATGTTTAAACACGTCATCAAGAAAGAATAGGCTACTAAATCTGAAAATGAAGACATTTCAGAAGCTCATTGTTATTAATAATTTTTTTCAAATTAAGAATTTTCCATCGAATTTTTTTATTACAGAAACAAAACGTTTGCCTACTCAACAGAACGACAGAATTTTCTGTGAATATTTTTCGCAGGAGATCGCTGTCGGAATGTCGTTATACATGTGCAAAAAATGAAAGTACACGTCCCGTTATATGTACAAACATTATCAACCCAAATTTGTCTTTTTGTCTGTTGTAAATTTCCAAAATTACGTTTGTTAAATTGACACGCGTCAATCGCGGTGCATTGTCCGGTTTCGATGAGAAATCACTACCTTTGCCTTTATATCGTCTCTATACGGAGTCGACTATCATCAACATGGTAACTTTCGATAACAGTCAGTCCTTCTCTATACAATAACACCGTTTATAACGTTTGGCACATGTGACCCCAAACAACAACATGGATACACATTTAAATTGGGGAATGTTTACAAAGTTTATTCAAATATTTGACTATTTCACTTATCTTGTCATAACTCACATGAATGTTCATGCATATGATTACGAACAGTACATATATGTTTAATCTCTAATGAAAATATGATGTGCGTCATGGGTGCGTATGTAAGGTGGTCCTCCTTATACACTAACATAACATTGGATCTTTGGGGAAACGACGATTCTTGCAAAAAAATACAACACAATGCTGTAGTATGAATTATAGAATCGATCATTTCAGATTCATTTAATCGTGAACTTTTAATTATAATCAAACCTTTTTATGTACATAATTGGAATATTGATTTTATAATTCTTGTCAAGCACACTAATACAATTATTTGAACTGGAGATATCATCATTTGACGTACACAAAAAACACAGGAACTCGATATCGTAAGTAATTATGTTATATAGGGATATGTTTGTTTTACCTATGTTTTACCTACATTTTACTTACGATATCGAGTTCCTGTGACAAAAAAATCGGCAGATACAAAGCATGTAGTAGAAATGGAAAAATCTTAGACAAAATGAGCATTTTACGAACGCTTCTATGAATTTTCGCAACAGCCAAGAGTATGACAAAGAGCACAATATATTCAGTTAAACTAGCTTTGTGATGTCAGGTTCAAAGAAAAGTTTACGTTTATTACTCACCCGTTGAAGATATCGCAGTTGTATAAATCTACCCTGTTATTACACTTAGTGTAATAACATTGCATGCTGCCGATTGACGTGACGTAAACAATATGACGTCTAAATGTCAGCGCCGCGGTCCAATGGATAGTGTCCCATTTATTGACGAGTTTGTGGAATTAAGTGGTATTTAAATCAGTGAGTAAAAAACTCGTTTCCCTCTAATAACATATTTATGAAACTCGTGAGATGGTATTTGTATTTAACTCGCTTTCACTCGTTAAATACAAACCACTCACTCGTTTCATAAATATGTCATTAAACGGAACGTTGTTTAGGCTGCGTTTCCACCAAGTTTCACGTGACACGTGACATGTCACGTGTCACGTGACACGAAATAGAAACATATGATTTTGGTAGGAACCGTTTCCATCAATGTCACGTATCACGTTTCACGTTTCACGCGTGAAATGACACGTTTTCAAAGAATGAACATGTTCATTCTTTTTACCCGTGTCATGTCACGTGACACGTGACATGTGATACGTGACGCATGAAACTTGGTGGAACCGCAGCCTTAGTATACACGGTATCACGGTTCCACGTTACTCCAATGCTTAAGCGAAAGTCCCGCCAGAGTTACCTCCCTTCGCTTTGCGAGTAAGCGACTTCCGGTTTCCATAGCCTTTACATTACGTGATTTATGTTTTGGTCAAAATATGTAATAAAAACGTCTAAATAAAAAATTTGCTACGAAAATGTCTTTGTGACCTCGTTGATGTCCAGTTTGTGCAGTTGTACTGCTTCTGGGTGCTCTAAATTTTAGTGATTACGAACTGCAAAAGTGCGTTGACAATCGAACTACAAGTTACAACTGTCACTGTTGGATGAAAACACCTATTAAAATTAGAATTTTCCAAAAATATCAAAATTATTAGTCGGACTCACTTCATATGGCGGTATATTAACCTATTAAAAAATAAAATTTAACGATAATATGCTGCAGTAAACATGTAATCAAGATATAAGTAGGAGATGATAGCCTACCGTTATTTGACATTTAAAAATATTTTTCAACCGAGTGTCTTAAATTGTGTCAACTCATGGTAACTTCATGTAAACTATAGATAACTTGCACTATCACAGCTTGAAATTATTTCAATATAATATTAAATAATTAACAGACTCGTAGGCCTACCCGTTATAGAAGTTATAGAAGTTCTAAATTGATCAATGTAAAACTTTTAGCTTGATTTGAAATCATCTGCACTTGAAGTGCATACTTTTTAAGAATTAATTTTTCTGGGGACAATTTAACTTATGTCGTCCGATTTACCTACATGTGTACATTAAATACAAATATTTCCCATATCAATCGCCATGTTTTCACAACTATATGTAGGCCTATATATTTATATAGGCCTACGTTGATCAAATTACTGTCATTTCCTAGATAAACAATAGAGAATTAAATATCATGCGACTGTAACCAATATTATTCCTGACAAATTTGATAAATGTGAATAGGATCAGAATTGTTTAAAGAAAATGTATTTATTATATAAGTGTCGCCGTTTTCCAATAAGATCCCATGTTATTTTAGTGCAGCATAAACATTTTCATGTAATTCAATTTGTAATCTATAACATCTTATTATTATGTTTATAAATTTCGATTTAATTGTTAGCATGGTTTTGAAAAACGGCAAAATAATGACTGGGTATTTTTACAGTAACGTCACTTCCCCATTGCCACCATTCAATATGTAAGCAGACGTATAGGGTTGAAAATGGACATATCTCAGTAATCGTTTAGTTCAGTAACGTTCTATCCAAAATCAGAAATTTGGTACGTGTTGCGGAGTAGATACTAGATTTCCTGTTTCCATGTCAATTATCAGTAAAATATTTTGAAAATTGAGATAATTAAAATTATCCATGTAAATAACATGGGATCTTATGGAAAACGGCGATTCTTGCAACACTTTTGGCACATTGCTGGCACGAGTTTGTATATTGATTTGCTTCTTACAAGACCGAAACTTACTTGTCTGTCGCTCGAAAGTTCAGTGCCGCACAGAGGAAGCGAGCCACAGTTACCTGGTCAATATTGTTTTAAATTTTTAATTTGATTCCAAATTTGATGGGCCTATATTCCAAGTTTTCATACTAAAATTAAGCAGCCCCTGACTTTATTCAAGTGTCATGGTTACGTTTTCGATGAACGTCTGCAACGGATTATTTTAAAATCTGCATTGATATTACGGACAAAATAATTTTTTTGAAGATTGTTCTTTATTCAAGTTTCAACCATTATGCTCAAGTGTTGATCATTTATTCTTTGTGAAAGTAACATTTATTATCGTACTTAGTTGAAATTAATAAACTCACAGACACAAACCCGTAATCGAGACTATTATTTAGCGAATATAGAAATTGGAATAGTTATTGGTTATTATTAATCCTTGGAAGATATTTCTTATATCATAAAACGGAAATTCAGGTCCAACAATAACGGTAATATGTTTTAATAAGTTTGTTAGCACAGACGAAACAGAAAGTATACAAACGTGTATTGCCGTAATATCTACGATAGCACAGGAAAATAAATAAAAAAAACATGGATGCACAATTAAAAAAAATATCATTTACTGGTTCTAAAATCTTATAAATGTTATTGAATCATATATATAATTTTAAATAAAAATGGATATTCAGCCGGAATCAGTCCACAGTGCTCTTTCTTGAAGTTTTTGCAGTGGAGCTTTTATTCGACACACAATTTATGACATGTGGTTGTGCAGTCAATATTTTAGTTTCTTGATTCTGGACTTTACCTGTGTTTTTGGAAGCGATACTCAAACTGAGTGAATTATATAGTCCAGACTAAAGATATAGTCAATAAATAAAGTAAATAAATGATGCAAACAGTATTCGGACGGTGACGTTATTTCCATAGACTTGCATGTTAATTTAGTCTTGGATAAATAATTTTCATGAAATAAATTCTGGTTGCATCAGTCACATTTTCCCGCTTGATTGAAAAACATCTCAGCTTGAAGTACATAATATTTATTAAATTTTCAGACAATTTAGATTAAAATCGACGGTTTTCCGAAGAATAACAATTGCAAAATAGTGACACTACATGAATACAAAATCATATTGTTCGGAGGTTTCCTCGCAAAACCGTCTGATAACAGCGCGTAGACTCCCATGTTCTGATGCACTTCAGTTAACCAATCACATGACCTCCAACAAAAGCTTTCGATGTGGAAGCTAGAGGCAGATAACTCCAAACAGCTATCATTACGTCTGTTCTGAATGCTTTCAAAACGGCGACCGTTCAAAAACTATGATGTGATTGGTCAGCTATTTAACTGGGCTTTGGCTGTGCTAAACTTGTACTGAACACGCACCTATACGGGGTGTCCTCAGACCTTGTGGCGAGGAATCTACAGAACCTGTTCGTATTCCGGTAGATGCATTATTTTGCAAATTTTATTCCTCAGAACAAGGTCGATTTTATCGCCACTCGTGTGACGTCATCAGGACAGTGTTATGATGACATATTGTCAGCTTGCAAAGGCTGTTTGTTTACCGTTGAAATCACTCTACTTCACAGAAATAATGATATAAGAAATAGAAATAGAATATCTGTTTTTCCGTGACAAATACCATGTTAATCTCATCTCGTGAAGAAGAAAAGTTTCTCCACTCGTGAAATATGTACTTTTCTACCTCACTCGATGATGTACATGGTATTTGTCAAGAAAAGACAGATACCCTCTATATATCACTTTATATTGATCGGTAAAACATAAAAAACACTGTTTCTTAAAAACAATATAAAATTTATTCAGAAGCAGATAGATTATCTATGTAGCGTATGATTTGAAGACACACACGCTTTTAGCATATACTGCAGTGTTATTACAAAAGGTAACTTTGAAGGTGAGGCACACACCAATTAATACAGCTCTTGAAGATCTTTGGCAATACTCTAAGCCCTGAAACTTCCATGTTGTCAACCTACTTGTTTTAGGCTTTAATATATAACAGTCTGATTAAAATCGACGGTTTTCCGAAGAATAACAATTGCAAAATAGTGACACTACATGAATACAAAATCATATTGTTCGGAGGTTTCCTCGCAAAACCGTCTGATAACAGCGCGTAGACTCCCATGTTCTGATGCACTTCAGTTAACCAATCACATGACCTCCAACAAAAGCTTTCGATGTGGAAGCTAGAGGCAGATAACTCCAAACAGCTATCATTACGTCTGTTCTGAATGCTTTCAAAACGGCGACCGTTCAAAAACTATGATGTGATTGGTCAGCTATTTAACTGGGCTTTGGCTGTGCTAAACTTGTACTGAACACGCACCTATACGGGGTGTCCTCAGACCTTGTGGCGAGGAATCTACAGAACCTGTTCGTATTCCGGTAGATGCATTATTTTGCAAATTTTATTCCTCAGAACAAGGTCGATTTTATCGCCACTCGTGTGACGTCATCAGGACAGTGTTATGATGACATATTGTCAGCTTGCAAAGGCTGTTTGTTTACCGTTGAAATCACTCTACTTCACAGAAATAATGATATAAGAAATAGAAATAGAATATCTGTTTTTCCGTGACAAATACCATGTTAATCTCATCTCGTGAAGAAGAAAAGTTTCTCCACTCGTGAAATATGTACTTTTCTACCTCACTCGATGATGTACATGGTATTTGTCAAGAAAAGACAGATACCCTCTATATATCACTTTATATTGATCGGTAAAACATAAAAACACTGTTTCTTAAAAACAATATAAAATTTATTCAGAAGCAGATAGATTATTGGAACAATTCATTAGAAATTCAGTCTTTTTTGTACAACAAATATCTACATAGATACTATATATATTCTCAACAAAAACTCAAAGAGCCACCCTAATAATCCATGTCATGGTGGAAAATTGTGGTGTTCCTAACTCAATATTCCATTAGGCAACATCCTCAACAACATCCTCAACAACATCCTTAACAACATCCTCAACAACATTCCCAACAACATTCCCAACAACTCAAGGATTTGCATTCCACTCTACATTACCCCTGAAACATTTCTTCCTTCTATATTTTGAATCATATTAATTTGAAATTTTAAACTCTGGATTTGTTAAATTATCCAGTCTAATGTATAATCTGTGTTATACCCTGTATACAATAGGGTAGATAGTGGGCACTATTATATTACATACTGGTAGGGTAAGATTTTTCGGGACTTTCACTTTTGAGATTTTATTCAAATTTACTTACATGTAGTCTTTCTCAACAGTTTTTGATTTAATCATCCTTTTTCAAATTGTTTCAACTGTATATTTCCTTTAAAATTTTTGATTATTATACATGATTTAAAAAATATAGTTTTCACTATAATTGAAAGACAAGAAACATCCTGTAAATATTTCAGAGGCATTTGAAATTGAAATGATGAAAATTATATCTATTATGATGTACAGATATTTGGGCACTATCATTAGAGCAAACAAAAACTTCACAACCATGAATATACTAGATAAACATTTATATACAGTATATTGACAACAAACAACTTCAAACAATTTTATGATAAAACAACAAATTTGATAACGACATGCATTATTTGTTAATATATGGAAAAGGAAATATACATGTACATTAATATACAAGATGTATGCAAATTAGTATGTGTGTAGAAACTGTATTACATCCTTGGAATTTGTAACAGAGCTCTCTATGTTGTTTTCTTTCTGACTGAATAAATATTTGGATTTCACACAAGGGTTACTTGCAAGGCAAAATTTCAATATTTCAGAAAGAAATAATTGTATCCAAAGACACTAAAAAAAACAAACCTTTGGCTCTGTAGCTCATCTGGTATTACATTATTCATTATCTCTAAGGTAAAGACTTAAAGTATCAAGTAATAAAGCATTGCCCAGTTACCAAATTTCAATTTATAATCCACATTGGTCAAGGAATGTTTAATTATGATAGATCACTGCATTCTAAGGAGAAGATTTTAAACGTCTTACCTCTCAGTCTGATTAAAATCGACCTTGTTCTGAGGAATAAAATTTGCAAAATAATATATCTACCGGGATACGAACAGGTTCTGTAGATTCCTCGCCACAAGGTCTGAAAACATCCCGTATAGTCGTGTGTTCCGAACCAGTTTAGGGCAGCCAAAGCCCAGTCAAATTGCTGACCAATCACATCATAGTTTTTAAACGGTCACTGTTTTGAAAGCATTCGGAACAGACAAAAGGTTAGCTGTTTGGAGTTATCTGCCCCTAGCTTCTCGCACCGAAAGCTTTTGTTGGGCGTCTTGTGATTGGTTTACTGAATTGCGTCAGAACATGGGAGTCAACGGGCTGTTTCCAGACGGTTGGGCGTGGAAACCTCCGAACGATATGAGTTCGTATCCCGCTAGATGCACTATTTTGCAATTTTTTTCCGCGGAATACCGTCGGTTTTAATCAGACTGTCTTACCTCTCTTAGTTTTATTCTATTAGAGTAGTTCACTCAAAGGACCAGACTCACAGGGCAGAAAAGCTTGAATTATTACTCTTTTGTGTAAGATACAGCAGTGTAATATTAATACGGCAGTGTAATATTAATACGGCAATATGAAACTACCGGTAGTGTAATACCGCCGCACATATGACGTCACAATAATTTGCTGTTATGACATCACAATGCAAGTAACGTCAGCAAAATGGATTCGGTCTAATGGGTATTATAATTTTAGAGCCATGTTGGCTATTTCCCTGTACATCAAATTTCAATTCTACGATTGCTTCTCCCTACCGTAGACGTCTGTCTCTATACAAGCATTATTGTGAAATAGAAAGTGCCTTGATTGGTGCAGGCATTTTGAAAAATGTAGAAGCCTGGCTTCTAATTATGGATTTACGTTAAGGGAAAAATACATGAGAAGTGGCATATAAATCTCTATGAAAATAGTGCGACATATTTTGTATTTGAAAGTGTGAACTAGACTAGACAAGTACATTATAAGATATGATTATCCATTATTATTACAAATTTTATTACTATTATATATTACTCTCTAACATAAACTGAACATAAATAGTAGATTTAAACTGTGGACATAATTTTTATCATTAAAGTATTTATATAAACAAACCTACCGGGGAAGCGTAAAATATGCAAATATTTTGACAACCTGAAAGACCTGTTCTCATGGTATGATTTGTTGTTACAACTTAAGTATCATCCTGTCAACGGTGATTGAATTGATATGATCTGGGCACATTCTTGTTGAAACGGAATTTGAATGCAAAAAGTTACAAATTCTACTATGACAACTGGCCGTAACACCAGGATGTGTACAGATTTTATACATACATGTGAATATTTTGATCACATCATAATATAAGAAGGCTTGCTAAGTTAACAATGAAAAAATATTAATGATGATTACAGAAAATAAATACAGAAATTCAACAAAATATTTGAAATATGAAATGTTAAATGTCTATTTTAAGATGAATATTTACATAAAACATTATCTGTACTGTGAAAATATCCTATTTTCCAGACTCAGGCAAATTATAAAAATATAAAGTCGGACATTCATAAATTCAAATCCTTTTCATGTTTGTTTAAAGCTTGAATAAAAATTGCCATACATTCTTCTTACTTAAAATAAACATACTCAAAAAATATTATTTTACAATTTTCACTTAGTTCTTAAAGTTCTATTTCCTTTAAATTATCTGAACTTTCAAGCACTTTTAAAAATAGACAGAAATTATCTGTTACAAATAAAGAATTATGTTAATAAGATTACTTTGCAAACAAATCCGCAATGATAAGCTCATTTCCAGTTTTCAATGTCCTTGTATATATTTCCTTATCTTTTCCAGCTGGCCATATTCACAATCATAATATTCATGTTTGAAATATTGCAATCAAAATGAAAAATAGTACATGATTTTTCTACACAAAAATGTTTTATACATATTTGGATATTGTTAGGTAATTTTTGCTAATTCTATTACCTATGCAAATAGACATTGCTGAAAATGCTAGAAAATTGTTTTAAAGTATAATATCTTGTTGTTTGCTAAAGTAAACATCACAAGTCAGTTGTACATTTTTAGGGACAAAACAATTATTTCAATAACAAAATTAATGCTATTGGCTCTGTAGCTCAATAAAATATGCATGATTTATTATCTTTTTTACACCGCACAATGGCCCATGTGAGAAGCTCATCTGGCCTTTCAAGCCTGATAAGCTAAAAAATGTCATGACATGTCTAATTCAATCAAAACACACAAAATATCTACAAAGGAAACAAAACATGAAGATAACAGATTGACTTGCATTGCTCAACTATAACCTTACAAGCTACACACACCGGTATAATAAACCAACACTTTTATCAGTTCAACTATTGAGCTTTCATGTTGGTTTGAGAATATTCTGTTGAGTCGGCAGTTTTATTTTTCACCAATATATACTCATTGCTTTTTCAGGTGTTTTTCAATCATACAGTAATTGTTTACACATATAAAACTCAAAATTAAAAAAGTGAATGAAATGGATACAGATATTTTATTTCTTTGTCATCATTTTAATTTGATTTTTCTTTAAATTATGTAGATATATATCTTCTTTTATCTTTTATAAATGTTACTTTGTGAGGATTTAGTATTTTCATCATAAAGTATTAATCCCTATTAAAAGTCAATGAAGTACACACGCAAAATTTAATCAATTTCTAAAATCAAAAATTATTTTTCAAAAATATATTAAATGTTTTAGAAACTAAGAAGTAATGTGTAACTACATAAGAAACAAAGCCTGGATCAGTCTAATTGAAATCGACCTCGTTCCGAAGAATAAACTTTGCAAAATAATGCATCTCCAGGGATACGAGCAGGCTCTGTAGATTCCTCTCCACAAGGTCTGAGGACACCCTGTATAGGCACGTGTTCTGTACCAGTTCAGAAAAAAACCAAGGCACAAAGATGGCTCAATCATGTCATGGTTTTTAACAGTTACAGTTTTGAAATTATTCGGAATCATTCGTTAACACATTCCTTATGTTACAGAAACCGACGAAAGTATGGCAGTTGGGAGTTACTTGCCCCTAGCTTCTCGTACCTGAAAGGTTTTGTTGGATGTTCTGTGATTGGCTACCTTAATAGAATCAGGACATGCAAGCCTAAGGGCTGTTATCAGACAGTTTTGCGAGGAAACCTCCAAACGATATAAGAGTTCATATCCCACCATCTGACTGTATTACATCAGGAAAGAGTTGATTTCAATCAGACAGAGCCTGGATATTCAACTTTTCTAAGTACATAATTGTGAGATCTGATCGACATATGTTGTCTTCTAGTACCCTTTTAGAAATACATCATGAAAGAAAACCAAGCACTTGCTATCAAATATGTAGTATATTGAAACAGATAGAATTAGGAATACTCACACATTTAAAAAGCTACATTGTGCTTTTGCGTAGTTATAGGAATAAGATATTGCATGGTATTTCACGATATAATGTGAATACAAAACTGACTTCCTAGTATATGGTAGACACTCACAATACTAAACTCCTGTAAAACTGGACCCTACCACTTCTCATTATAACCCACAGCAAGGTATGGATCCTTATGTCTACAGCTTTCATAGTTTCACTGACAGCATTTCTCAAAATGTCCACCAAAGGCAAATACAGGAGAAGAAAAAAAATCCTCTGGAGAGAGGGGTTCCTCATACTAAAATGAAAAGTGGGGGGATGGTTCACCCAGGGGTCACATTTACATGCACAATTTTGCAAAACACCCCCTCTGTATCCGCCATTCCTTGCCATATTCAATTGTCCCAGCTATCTTCATCCAGGTTATTTCCTGATTGGACAGCCGAAAAAATATAAACACATGGGTGCATTTGGTCCAGATGTGATGCAGTCCTTTGGTAACCTTAGTGCAATGTCATAGCATCGGTCCAGGTTAATAACACAAGTCAGTTTGAGCAGTTATGTTACAGCAGACAACAAGCACAATAGTCCACCTGTTTTACAGGCAGATTATACCAAACATGTCCACTACCTGTCATCTCTCCCTTCAGCTCCCTGCACCTCAGAGATGCTGCTGCCACCACTGCTACCGGACGAACTCAATCCTCCAGGATTTACCGGGCCGGATCGTTCCTGGTAGGGCAGGAGGAGGCACTTGGGCGGAGCCTTGCCACTTTGGTGGCAGAGCTTGACGATGATATTCCTCTGGTGCGTGGTGATCTCCGGGACAATCTGAAGCGGAAGATTCCAGGTGGTTTCACCCCGAGAGCTCTGGTAGAACAAACATCCGAAAGTAGCTGGATCATGACTCTTGTGCAGAGTCCATCCTTGAGGCAGTTCAGAGTCACACAACGGCACACCACAGTCACAGATCTCCGCATCCCGGAGGATTTGCTTCAGCTCGTCTATTCGGTTCCGGTTTGTGTCTCTCGGGCGTGAATAATACAAATCTGTCTCCTTTGCTGGTGGAGCAGGGCACGGGGGACGATCACGTGGTGCAGATTCTTTTTCACTTGGCGTACGAGGAAGAGGTCGCACGGAACTACTTTTTCGGCGGATGAGCAGTGGTTCACCACCTGTTGGGCTTGGCAGATACTGTTCACCATTGTTCTGAGGAAGCATTTCCGGATCAGGCCATTGGCCATTGAGCTGTGATGCACTTGGAGTTTTTGGCATTTGAATTTCAGAGGGTCGTCGTGGAATGGGAATACCTGGAGACTCCATTTGGGGATGAACTCTTTCATATTCGGTAATGTCATCGAACCCTCGACTTATTGGACAAAGAAGCTTCACATTTTCAATCTGCTCCAGGTTGCATATTCGATGCTTAGTGTAATAGCGTTGAAGCTCAAGGAATGAATTGAACTTAACTTGCTGTACGATGAAATATTTCAGAGCGGGAGATCTTTCAATGACGACATTGACATGCCGGACTGATTTGTTCTCAATACTGAAAAACAGAAAACAATTTCATATATTGATAATAAAAAAAGCCATAATTAAACAAATTCTTAAGAAATAAAAACACAATGAAATGAGCAGTATTGACACATTTATATTTCATTGGACAACATAGTTTTTAAAAAATGCTTAGTAACCAACCAGTAAATATTACAGGGCACAAGCTATGGAAATAGTCAGGGGATTATATGCATACATACAAACTGAAGGAGCCGTAAGATTTCATAAAGAAAACTTGTGTCAGTGTTAGAAGAACCAACTTCACTCCGCAAGACACATCCTCGATAATCCAGCGCTATTGTTCCGATAAATCTACACACAAGCGCTGGAAAACAGTGAGGGTATTTATCATTAACCTAGTTACCTCCCTTCGCAATGACTCAGCGAAACGCTTGCTTTCTAACAACCAATGAGATCACTTGAAATCAAGGGTGAAATAACAAGCACTTTCGTGTCGGGATCTTGGCTTTCGGTGATGATTGGGAACGCCTGGTAGCACAGGGATTTTAATCATTTACCTCCACCCGTTTTGATAGACATGAATACACCCTTCTTCTCGCAAAGACTTCTTAAAACTTTCTTTTGAGTTTCTGTCAGGTTTTCTACGCTGAATTTGTTACAAACTTTATCGTAATCGAGTAAGTCGGCCGCCGCCATGTTTGTTTCTATAAACAACGGTAGTGATGCGTTTTGATTGGTCGAGTTGTTTACGCAGATAGTGTCTGCGTTTCGTTTCTGATTGGATAACATGGACCCAAGAGGAGGTAACTAGGTTAGGGATAAATACCCTCACTGTTTTCCAGCACTTGTGTGTAGATTTATCGGAACAATAGCGCTGGATTATCGAGGATGCGCAAGACATAACTCGTGGCAGTCTCCATTCATGGCCAAAAATTTGCAACATTTCCTTAACTCTTCTTTACTAGGATAGTGGCACGGTCTGCATGAACTTCATAGTGGGCTCTGCTTGCTAGCACAGAAAAGTCAAGCAAATGCAACAAGCCCTAAACTAGCCAGTGTATGAGATTGGTGCAAATTATGCTTTGTGGACGCAATTTGTTTGTACACAGGATTTTCTGTCATTCATCAGCCTAACACCAAGGAAAAACAAATATCATTGAATCATTTTCTGATTTAAACGTACATATATATATATATAATGAAAGTAGTATAAAGGACCTCAAGGAGATCTTGTTATATCTTTAAATAAACATTTTTATATTTTTCACAATATATTACAAATTAGAAAACGTATATTGCATTGTATCAGTATCTGTTAATGTAGCAATGATTTCACCAAGCTGTATTATTTACAACACACTTTACCTGACTGAGAGGGATAAGAAGTTATCTCCCTTTGAGCTGAGTCGCAGTAGAAAATACCCTGGACCTTTGGCATGTTCCTCGACATGTTTTGTTGCCTAGGAAATAGAAACAACAAAATCAATAATAAACACAAATTCAACTGACACATGCAATTTATTTTAAATTCTCAAAAATTGATCATGTATCTGTTCTCTCTCTTTACATATAAAAAAAACAATAAAAAATATGTTGAGTGTATAAATATTGCTTCATTTACATGTTCTACTTCCTGAGGAGAATACACCTCAATTTTCAATTGGAAAGTGACTTTGAGAATGTTGATAAAAACACAGGAAAATTGTCAAAAATCTATCTTATAGAAAAATATATACAGTAGATTTGTTTGACCCAAAATAATAAGCGGAGAAATCATTAATTAGAAATGATGTTTTCCAGGCTAAATATACATCAAATCTATTATTTTCAAGCGCAAAGATTTGTGATTAACTTGGTTCTTGAAAACTAACTTGGATGAGATTGTCATTTTCTGAAAATTATTCTCCTATGTCATGTTTCAGATGAAAGATATCTCTAGCGATTGATGTCATCTATGTGTGTTAGAAGAAAATAATTTGATATTAGAAATATTAAAATTCTCAATGGTTCTTTAAAAGGAGGGTTCTATCGGGATATTTGTTGTGGAAACCAATTCGAGAGGATATATCCCCGTTTACACAAATATGCTACTAACACAGTCAAATTAAAAGATATTAATAAAGGTAATATTTTGATGAATTTATATTTAACAACTTAATAAAGACAAGCGTACATTTGTTGAAAAATAAGAACAATGAGAACTGAAGCCATTCATCGGCCCTGAGAGTGGGGAAAACTTCGCTACAACATAACAGCAAAGTGTTTATTAGTTTTATGACATGTTATCTGTTACTATGTGAAGTTTCTATCAGTGTATATCTTTTATCATTAAAATGTTGTAAAATTAGGTAAAATATAGCGTGTTTTCATTTCAGGTAATGCACAAAATCCAATATGGCAGATTTTGCCGACAGAACGGCCCCTTTAAAGATTATCTTCTTCCTAAATCAAAGCTTCATAGCAAGTGTATGAATCGTAGTTGATACAAACAAATCACTGATGTATAGTGTTTCCCCGTTCATTGAAAAACCCTGCCCGGTATTGCTGAACATATTATGATTGAAATTAAACGTACTCAACACAAACATTTCAGAAATTGGTAACATCATAATGAAAAAAATTATAATTTTATGAAATGTATTTTTCAGTCATGAGTCATATCTCTTGCTGAAATTCAAAACAGAATGATATCCGTTATCACGATCAGGAAGTGATTCAAATCTCTGTACGGCTTTCAGGAAATAATTCTTGTAATATTGCTAATAACATACAAAACACTTCAATTGAATCTTCTGCTGCAATTAGTATCCAAAGTGCTCAGTTACAAAACACTCAAAAAGTTTTCAAATGGAGTCACTAATATTGTTTTCGAAGGGTGCGTTATTGAATTGAGTTTGAGATCTAGCGGTTGACGTGACTATGAGTATCATTGAAAGTGTTTAGTGTAATGAATAGCCTCTAGAACACTGAGTGAGTGGTTGGAACAAGGAACTAACTGTCTTCAGTGAAAAGTTATGTTGGATAAACACTTATATTTACTAGAGGTGACTATTGGCCCAAAAAGACTATCGCGATAGCGATAGTCCATTGCCACTTACTATTGCGATAGCGATAGACTATTGTAACTCACTATTGCAATAACTATTGCGATAATTTTTTTGGGTACAAATACGCAATAATCAGCTGGATTTTTTATTGGTTTTAGTAGAGATGTTTAATTGATGTAAGGACTATGGAACCAAAACCAGGAAAGAAATCATTAATGAAAAGACTTTTTGTCATTTTGCTATTTCCTATCTCTAGTTCTTCCCTCTTGACATTCTAAATTGAAAAATCTTGAATTAAATGCAGTGAGGCTTGTGTAAATCATTCATAATTAAGGGAAATGTAATAGTTTCGATGGTATCGATAGTTAACCTTACTATGCGATAGCGATAGTGTTTTTGTATATACTATCGATAGAGTACTATTGCCAAGCCAACTATTGCGATGCATCGATAGTTTGATGTATTGTTACACCCCTAAGATTTACTGGTACTGCTGTAGGTATTGAATAGGGAAAAATTCAAATTCCTATGCAAATCATAACTCATGCCAATCTCAATCGCCGGCTTATCAAGCCTTACGGCAATTTATTAATTTTCTAGCATAGTGTGCACTATGAATTTTAGGTGCAGCATGCTGCTATGCTACCACAGAAAATATAACAAAATGCAGCAAGTCTTAAATAAGCCAGAGATTGAGCATGAGTAATGACTCTGGAAGCTGGTGAACGCTTTAAATGATAAATCTATAAACAAAAATTAAAATTCATGAAAATCGCTTGCAATTTAGCAAGAAAATAATGCTTGACAATTGTTTAAGCATCTGCACCAAAAAGTCACGTTCCTACAAAAAGAAGTTGTAAATCCATAGAATCTCCCTCAAGAAATAGATTTCATATTTTAAAAACTGTCATAAATCATGAAGGTACCGACACTTTCAATAAGCATAGTCATAACATGTGTCAAATTCTCATAACATTTGAACAGAAATATGTTGTTTCTTTTTCATAATACAATATTAAAGATTTTACCAAATATCATTATATTTCCCACATGACAACTGATCAAAGAGAATGAGTCACTAACAGATAATGATACTGCATGACAAAATTCTAGAGTAAAGTATAATTACCGTCTTGCTGTCTGTGAACTTTGGGTAGAAGTAGGGGAGTCCCTTGATTTCTTCCGGGATGTTTCTCAGCAAGCTGGCCCGGATGTGATTTTCCGGGAGTTGTTGACCGGCCATTATGCTGTTCCTGGAACAGTCTTCCAGACCGTTGTCACTGGAAACCAAGTTAATAAATATGAGATATTATTACCTGTGAGAGTAAAAACATTGGGCTGATATTTTTTCAACAATGTCCAAGGGAACAATATCACTTTGATAATATAATTTTGGTACTTCTCTCATTAACATTAAAGTCACCATTCACATGTGAGAAGTGGAATAGAGTTATAAAAATAGAGCCATTTGCTCTGTAGCTCATCAGGATTTGCATGATTTATACTATAAAACACATAAAACACACCAAAGATATCAAGCTTACAATAACGAGTCTACAAAGACTCTCTTCCACTCAGCTCTGGCTTGGCCCTGATCACAGAAACCTGCACCTAGATGAGATACTTACTTAACAAAAATCTCTAGTAACAAGCCTGTGGTTTCACAACCAGTGTCTGATTGTTGTTTTGGTGTTTTCCACTTATCAATAGTGCTACAAGCTTTGAATTGGACTTGTTTGAAAGCTGATATGATTAAGACCAATAGGATTGTAATGGACATTTCATCATAAACATTAAAAGGGTGCACTCCTTTAAATTGTGCCCCCACTAAACCCTTATAGAACAAAGAACTTGACAATGTTATTTTCCATCCAATAAAGATGATATTATCAAAGTTTGAGTTTCCTGGCATTACTTGTTCCTTGAAAAACAGTTTGAGTGTGGACACCGTGCCACACTTAAATGTGATGGGGGATCAAGACCAAATGAACAAACTTCAGTCTTCATGTAACAAAAATGCCATTCTGAAAATTTCATCTTCTAGTGTTAACTGGTTTTCGAGGAAAATTTTTTTGAAGGTTTTAGTGAAAATGACTGCCAGGGCCATATTTAAAGGGATTAGGATCAAACTTTAATCCAGTGGAGGAGAAGTCAAAAATATGAAAGATGCCAGACAATGCCTGATGGTCAACAGATTGGTCAGCTTTGCTTTAGAGAATTTTTTATCATGAGGGGCTTGTGAAAGAAGAAGCTCAAGACACAGTTTTTCTTCTACAGCATTCATGTTACAAATTTGACAGATTACGTTATTTCTTGTAATGCCTATCTACCAGTTTCAACAAACAATTCATGGGACGAACAACGAAAGCAAGATAAAGCAATACGAAACTTTTTTACATCAACTTTTAAAGGAAATCTTTCTAGACATATTCAGATTTCCATTGTAAATATATACATTTAGTTCATAATGACATGGATTCTGACCAGGATTGCAAGTATATATCTTTCTTTCTTTGTGTTATTGAAATGATAAAATTGTAAATCTAAACTTTGGCTGTGCCAAATATGCCCATATCCTGTTTTGTTGAGAAACTCATTCACTCAATTTCTTTTACCATTTTTATCATAAAGTTTCAGAGCATATTCAGTAATCTTATCCAATTTCTAATAGATATTACAGATGATAATCCCTGGATCCACATATGGAGATCAAAGATTAGGACTGGAGTCCAGTGACGGTTCCAGGAATTTTGAAAGGGTGGCGTCCACATTTTGCCCATACCCACCCATGCTCGACCCCCCCCCCCCCCCCCCCCCCCCCCCCCTCCCCCCTCCCGGATCCACCACTGGAGTCTGTGTCCTTGTGCGGCAAAAACGGATAAACCTTGACATGATAAGTTGTTATTCATGCATGTTGAAAGGCTAGACAAAGATTATTTCAACAGCAGCAACAGGGTGTATTCAATGATGACAAGTAATCCATTCAGCAAAATAATTTATAAACCAAGTCAAAAATAAAAATATACCCATGGTTGATTACTTAATAAATACATAAATTAGAAATGATTCTACCTGCCCAGAGAATCCACACCAATCATGTTCAAGACCATGGTATCTCCAAATATCTCCTCTGGCAAAATAATATTCTGTGCAAATCAAATGTCAATATATCACTTAGGCAGCAATAATTTCTCGGGGAATTACATCTGAGCGGATACAACTTGTGGGCAACACCGCCTGCGGCCAAATTTCCTCAGGAAATTATTCATGAAACTTGTCACATCGACCGTGTCACATCTTTTCGCAGAATATTGATGATGAGGTTGACCACTTGTTACTGCCAACAACAATAAACGTTTGCAGTATAGATCTTGAATAGTATAAACAAACAAAATCCAGATGTAGCTTAAACTGCAGTGAAACCCTGCACTTGACGGCGCACTACAAGAACCACAAAGTGATGAGCACTGGGAGACGAACAGGAAGTATAATGACACTCGAGGTCAGTCGCTGAATTATATCAGTGTATAGAGAGATACTTGACAGTTGACAGGCCACTCATAATTCTTATTTGTTTATTTCCTCATTGTCCAGTCTCTCCAAAGGCTACTCACAGGCATTATGAGGAATGCCTGGGTAAGGGGGGCATGGGGGGGGGGGGTTCTCCCTACTGCATGGTTTCTCCCTACTCCCCCCCCCCCCCCCCCTCCCCGCTAGCAAATTAAAAATCTTGCCCACCCCACCTTTTCAAACTGTTCCAATGCTACTTGTAATTCTTATTTGTTTATTTTATCAGTGTTCAGTCTCTCAGTGTGTCACATTAAACAAATATATCAAGTACTCGTGTGTGACGTGAGGTTAGGTGATTTCCTTTCAAGAGTATTTCACTTATATCACTGTGGCTAGTGTTAATGCAGGAAGAAAGCCCACAACATATTTGTGGCTATGTAAAAAAAACTAGCAAAAAGTTAGGGTTACTGCACTGAAACTCAGTTTAGCATGGAACCAAATCTTACTGCTTATAGAACAGTACTCTGCAGCAAAGTTGCAAAGCCCTGAACCTTGGACGTCCTTAACCAAAGCAGAAAGACAGACAGATAGACAGACTTTCAACCTGGTTATTTTAAAGTAGAATCTCAGAGTAAAGCATTCATCAGGCCTCAATCATTAGCCAATTAGCCATCTCTGGCTGATTTAAGCCTTGCCGCATTTCCTTGGTGTATCTGTACTAGCAAATCAGAGCCAACTGTGCACTTCAGGTGCAGTGCTTTGCTATGGTAGCACAGGAAAAGTTATGGAAATGCTGCACAGGCTTAAATTAGCTAGTGATGGAGACTGGCTTGAGCTATGTCTTGCGTGTGGAAGTTGCAATAAATTGGGGTTGCTCCTAAATTCAGAGTTTTGAAATAATACAACCTCATATTTCACATTTGAGTTTCTACTTCCTTAAACAAGATATTGCTTTCTATCTATATATAGGTTCTACACTAATATCAGAAATAGTGCGTATTTTTATGCAAATGGCCACAACCTCCCAACTATGTTATATGAGTCAACGCCATGCAGTTAGCGGAGCATCGACAATAAAAATATACGGTAATTAAATCTTTACACAAATTCATATATAAATAAAAACGATTTGACAAAATGAATTAATGACATAATTGAAAGTACTGGAAGAGAGTTGTATTATTTAGAATGTACATTCTATGTAATGATAATTTTATTTTTTCTATTTTTGTTTCATGTCTAGTTCTTGTGACTTTATTTTCTTGTATTGTACTGATGCAGCATTTTAAATACAAAAGCAAGACTTTGCTTGTTTGCCAAACCAGATTCTTTATTGAATAAAAATATGTTTTAATCATATATATTGGATATTATTTTAGCTACATTATTCTTTGTGTGCTCCTTTTATTTTGTTCCTCAGGAATATAGTCTTTGGAATGATCGCTCCTTGGTAAATCTTTTACGTTGAGGTCTGTCCACGGTTTCATTGAATGTCTAAAAGCAGATGGTTTGAGGTGAGGTGAGGTGATTTGGGGTTTTTAACGCCGCTTTCAAGATTATTTCACTTATATCATGGCTGCTAGTCTTAGAGCAGGGAGAAAGCCGCAACCCCATGTGGCATTGCAGTGAAACCTGAGAGCATCGGCTGGAACTAGCAAACCATGGGTGGTACTGCACTGAATTTCAGCGTAGCAATTCACCTAAAGCTTACTGCACGTAGAACAGTTCTCCACAGCAGACGAAGTTGACAAGCTCTGGCAGGATTTGAACCCCGACCTCCCAAACCATTGCTCACCACTGCGCTATCCCGCCCCTTGAAAGCTGATGAGAAACAAAGAGCAGAATACTCATGGCCTTTAAATCTTAACCTTTCTGTCACATGAGTCAGAAAGGAAGTTGAAACCCCATCCTTACCAACCAGAAACCATTGCCGAATGATTACTTTGTTTCCGTATTCTGACCAAAGGCCAGCCATTGTAGGCAAGAGAACATGTCACGATTTCTGTCTTATTCATATCTTCACACTTCCCTTTAATAATCACAGGCTTGTGGTGAAATATGAGTACTGGAGTATTCAATATGGCTTCGTGGAAAACTGCATGAGTCAATGATGACTGCATATGCACCAGTTAATCTTTTGGAATCCATACAATGAATACTTTGATTTATGAACACGTCATAAATTATGTATTTTATCTAAATTATGTTTAACAGAAGTATATAAAATGATGTATGAAAGTATCTTTTTCTATTAAAGATAACATAGGTATTAAAAGTAACAAATGTAATTGTGAAAAATGAGATTCGAACACAGAACTTCTAGATAAGAGACTTATGCTGTACTCACTCACCTAAATGGTTAATTGCTACTAGCTGAAGTAGAAAAACTTTCATCTCGCCATAACACATACAAACAAATTTGTTTAAAGATATTCTCAAAATCTGAGGTTCCAGAATTCAAAGAAAATGTTAACCTTGGTTTCTCCATTAAAGTTTTAACAAGAATTGTCAGCCATGACTATATTCAAGGGTGATTGGGATGGGGATCTAAAGTACAAACTCTTGTAAGGTATCAATAGCAGTGAATTATGAGAAATCAAGAGGGTGTAAGCTGAACCATGGACAGGCATAAACAAGAAGCCATGTCATAATGACATAGGGCCTTATTGGTTGGATTAACTTTTAAAAGAATACAAAAACTTTCAAAATTGTTTTTTTTACATTTCTGGACATTTCTGGACATTTCTTGACTTGGCAAAATCATCCTTGATTTGAGGCTCTTTTATCTTTTGCTTTAGGTCTGGAAACTACAGCTAGTTTATTAACGTCAGCAAGTCTAGTTTTCTCACTTTCAGAAAGTGAAGAAAACATTGCTCTAATTTCTTCTATTTATGAAAATTTCAACATTTTTATGACAGTTGGTTAAGAAAATCTGCCTGTGACCTTTCAGACAAACTCAGTAGGACACCTTAGTTAAACCTTGCTACTTCCAGGTATTGTGGTGCTTTCCTACGGGTGACATTTTAAAGGTCACGAAGGGTTAAAGTTCACAATTACTGTCTACCTGTTTCATAGAATGAATGAGCACTTCTATTATATTGTCAATACCATATTTGGAAGTCAAGGACAATCTTTATTAGACAGCAGATCAGGTTACCAAACAACTGTCCATGTAGCAATATTTATCAAATGCATTAATATCCAACGGGCAAAAGTTTCATACCAAACTCACAAGTTTAATAAAAAAAGACATTACAAGGAAATGAATTTAGTATTCTGTTTATTACTTGCCGACATTAGTCAAGAGAAATGGCCGAGAGCAGTTTCAGAGGGGATCCCATCTCATTTTTACCTTGCCTTCAACCTTGGCAGAAGTGGTGAAACGCATCAGCGACACCTATTGTGATCACGAGTTACGTCCCTTACCATCTGCTAACATACAGTCAATGAAATCGCCATTTATTTTGGAACCAATTCAAAACAAGTGTTTGCCACTAACATGGCAATGTCCCCCGCCGGTGATATTGAGTTTAGTGAGACACATCATTGGAGCTACTTTATATATTCCATTACTGGTAAAAAGTGCCATGATGTTCAGCACTTTGGGTGCTTGGGTTCATGATATATCGTGTAAATACTAAAAGTGGTCAAAGTGGTCAAAGTGTTTTGGTGACCTTGAAAATAAGGTCAAGGTCACCAAAATCCCCTGGTGTCTGCGTCATCCCCCAGTGTAGACTGACACCAATTTTGAAAATATTTTGTCCAACCGGTCAATATATATCGCGTTAACAAGAGTTAGAATAGTGGTCAAAGTGTCGCAGTCACCTTGAAAATAAGGTCAAGGTCACCAAAATCAACTGGTGTCTGTGTCTTTCCCCAATGTAGGCTGACAACTAATTGGAACACTTTGGATGCAATGTTTCATGAGATATCGCCTTAACAAGAGTTTAAAGAGTGGTCAAAGGGCCGTGGTGACCTTGAAAATAAGGCCAAGGTCACCAAAATTGACTGGTGTCTACGTCTTCCCACAATGTAGGCAGACATCAAATTTGAAGACTTTGGATGCAACGCTTCATGAGGTATCGCGTAAACAAGAGTTAGAATAGTGGTCAAAGTGTCGCAGTCACCTTGAAAATATGGTCAAGGTCACCAAAATCAACTGGTGTCTGTGTCTTTCCCCAATGTAGGCTGACAACTAATTGGAACACTTTGGATGTAATGTTTCATGAGATATCGCCTTAACAAGAGTTTAAAGAGTGGTCAAAGGGTCGTGGTGACCTTGAAAATAAGACCAAGGTCACCAAAATTGACTGGTGTCTGCGTCTTCCCACAATGTAGGCAGACACCAAATTTGAAGACTTTTGATGCAACGCTTAATGAGATATCGCGTAAACAAGAGTTCAAAAATTGGTCAAAGTGTCGTAGTGACCTTGAAAATAAAGCCAAGGTCACCAAAATTGACTGGTGTCTGTGTCTTCCCACAATATAGGCAGACATCAAATTTGAAGACTTTGGATGCAACGCTTCATAAGATATCGCGTAAACAAGAAATGTGACGTACGGACGGACGGACGGACGCCGCTGAATACATAGTCCCCCGTTCCGCGTTGCGGCGGGGGACAATAAGTGACCATTGACAGAGTCACAGAGGCAATTCAACTGTCTTCTGATTGGCTTATCCGATTTGCCTGCAGTACGTTAAAATCTTAATTAGCACTGAAAATGCGATGGTTGAGGTCAAGGGCGGAAGGAGAAGATATGGAAATATTTTCGTTACGCCTGTGATGTTGTGAAAATGTGGACGCACATGTCAAATGTAAATGACCTATTACTGACCAAACAAAAGTTATGGCCAAGGTGAAAGGTTTTTAAAAAATGGTTCCAGGTTTATTACGAACCATTACAAATTTTGACCAAGGTCAGACAGACGGACAGTTGAAAAACAATATACCTCAGAATCTCTGATTCATGGGGACAACAATCGCGAGATACAAAGTTTTTCATACCTTCAACATTTGAGCATCCAATTCTGAAGACGTGAAAGCAGGACAAAAGTAGAAATATTTCCAATCTCGGAACGCGAGTCTAGGTTATACAAGATCAGTTATCAACCAATTTGCAAAAATTACAATAAAGAAATGGTAGGAGAGTGGTTATCAATGGGCCAATAAATGAAGACATATGTACAACATATCAGCTATCTGAGGCTTCAGGTTCTCAAAAAGAAAGAAAAAATAGGATTCAAGGGTATTATAAAATCTGCAATTTCTAATCCCATCTGCCAAGGTGTAGTTCATCAGTGTTTGTTTCATTTATTATATAAGTTTGAGGATTTACGTCTGAAATTATATGTTTTTATAGGGAATTACCAATGTTGACCTCCATTATGGGCTGGAAGTCAACAAATTTACAATAATAATTTGCACTGATTCAAGGG
Source organism: Gibbula magus (assembly GCA_936450465.1). Taxonomy (NCBI): domain Eukaryota; kingdom Metazoa; phylum Mollusca; class Gastropoda; order Trochida; family Trochidae; genus Gibbula; species Gibbula magus. Next base: position 51,731,272 of record OW388296.1, on the reverse strand, counting down.
ACATAATCATGTTGGTGAGGTCACAATCATATATATGTCCAATGTTATAATTTGTGTTACCGATATTTAATTGTGAATTATCAACTTTAACCTAAAATAACCAGTTTAAGGTCAATCAGTTCAGTATAACGAAAATACAACCATTCAAAGTTGTGGTCTAGATCAAAAATAGGACAATGGACCAATGGCTTGCTGCAGCGATTAAGTCATATGAATTTTGAAAAATTCAATGAAGTAGATAGGAAGACAGATTTGCTTCTTTAGTGTTTAAAAGGTTTATAACGAGTACATACGTGAGATAGAGGCATAATTGTCGGCTTCTACACATGTATGAGACCGTTCCTAGGTTTACATTGAAACATATATATATTTTTGATATATTAAGCATTTGGGGGTGAATATGAAAGTCGAGTAAGAAGATATACTGTAACTTAATTAAACCAGCACCTATTGTAATTTGGTACATTTTAAAACCAAATAAAATATCATGCAAAACTCATCATGCATCTTCAAAGAAAATCTACGCAAGATGCCAGCTTTTCATTTCCCCCCTTTTTTTAAAGCATGACATGGATAATAATTTTATTTTTTTGGATAGATTTACTGCTTCACCAACACATTCAATGACGACACAATCACTTTAACCTAAAACCAAAATATGACAAACTCTGACAAAACACAGACTGAACTAATTTTGCAAAGATGGTCCATAACAGCACATTTTACAAGTGCTTCAAACTTGCATTTTCAAATCAGTTTTAGTTAGGGTAGATATGCATGTTATAGAAATGTACAGGTGTAATATATAAGGGACAGATATAACCTTTTAGCACTGAATATCACTATAGTTTGGCAAATGATTCAAAACCAGGTCATATTTTTGGTGTTTGACAATGCCACTTTAGTCCAAAAGGTCTGAAATGCCAGAATGACATATAGCATAGGCGTACATGACACTTCTGAATTCTCAAAAACCGCTACATCCCCAAAAGCTGATATAATCTTTTTCATTCTATATTTGCTCTTAAATATCTAAATATGCATTTAAATTAAAATTTTGGTCCCCTCCAAAAATTTCAGGCTGTGAAAAGTTTGACTCATTGACGCGCACCACACGCTGTACATTGTCCGGTTTTCGATCAGAAATCTACTTCACATTGTCAATATGCTAAGTCTACTATCAGCAAAATGGTAGTTTTCGGAAACAGTCGGTACTTCTCGATAAAGTAACACCATTTATAACGTTTGCAATATGTGACCCCCAACAACACAATGGATGTACCTTTAACTAATCAACAATTATTCTACTTTCTCATTTGATTATTTCATAATTTAATTATCTTCAAATTTTCTGTCACCTGCTTTTCTGAAGAAAACTACATTAACATTAACAAATGGGTCATGCAAATGAGATAAAACTAGTTTAACATTGCATCAATTGTTTATTATACAATTTTATTTGCCTTTAATACGTTCCAAAAATACCATATGTGCTGTTTACGGTACAAATAATTTCAATCAACTTGCCTCTTTATCCCTAATCAAATGTATCATAATTACTAGTGTTCAATTAAAATCGAAAAACATAATTATGCATGTGTAGAAACCGAAACTACACATACCATTAATATGCACAGTAGTTATTTGACCTATTTAACATTATCAACCCAAAATTTTCTTTGTGTCTGTTGTAAATGAGATTCCAAAGTTATGTTTGACTAATTGCTACCAATCATTTAATTTATATAATATAAATATTCTTATTTTTAAAAGTAAAGACAGAGTTATGCAAATCAGCACAATTAATTCATAACAGTTGTATCATACAGTTTTGACAGTATAATCGTTTCATTAGTCAGGTAATACATTTGCCTTGTCAAATGACACTAATTAAATAGTCTGACAGTCCATAGTCCTAGACATCACAACAATTAATTACAGAAACATGCACAGAAGCATTTGCTGCTTGGCAAATTAGATACAAGTTTGCACAATTTAATTACTACACTGATTTTTATTAACCCTCAATGTGCTGAGGCTGACTTGAGTCTCAACCAATATGCCTGATTGTGCCCTCACTGCCTCACTCAGTCGGAAATCAATAAATTAATGAAGTTATTTATTTTATCTTACTGAAGTTATTTTAAAGTTGTATCATAGTGAGGGAAATGAATATAACTAAATGTCAAAATATGGTCAGCATGCAAGAGAAAAGGAATAATTTTATAATTCAAAGAAAACATTTTTGAAAGATTTTCAAATAACTATAAACTTACACACAAATAACAAATAATCAACCTAAGTAAGTAATTTAGTTGTTCTTCTTCTCAAAACATATCATACAGTAAAAAAAACCATTGGAATACAATTGGACTTCTAACATTGGAATTATTAATATTGTTCTACATAATACGTAATTAAAATAATAATTCAAGAAATACGAATTATTTGACCCTATAATATACATACCAAATTGTGGATCATGTCAAAAATCTCTTTTTGATGGCCAAGCTCTGATGTAAACATTACGATTTGTTAGGTTTTCAGCGAAAATAGTTTTCATTTTCATGCAGTCCATTTGGACCAGGAAGTAGAGGCCAGTTAGAGTTACCCCCCTTTGAAAGGTCAAGCACGGCAACAATCAAAATAGTAACTTTGGAAATTCCTGACTCTTGACCTGTATTAAAACATGCCAAAATAATTTTAAAAAATTCAAAAAAGACGAACAACGACTTGCGTAATTAGATGAACGTACTTGCAATAAAATAAAACAATGATAGTTTTTTTTTAACCTTTTTTTATAATTAGTCTACGTACATGCCTATGATTGGCACTAAAAATAGGGTGGGTTACTGGGAAATTTTTTCACATATATATACTTCCTTTTTAAATTCTCCCATAACATATATGACGGCAATTTAATTTCCGGGACTGAAGTTAATTGTAGAAAGTGTTATTTTTATCTGACCGAAACTCATGTATAACTCTTTTAAATAATTATAGTAGCCTATATATTTAGGACTATAATTTATTTAGACGTTCCATTACCCAGAATGATTAAATATATACGTTCCAGTATTCATAATGATGAAATATACACATTCCATTTCCCATAATGATGAAATAAACACGTTCCATTACCCATAATGATGAAATATACACTAGTTAGACCGAGATATTGAGAATTTTATATAATATGCCATGGATGTTATGGATGCTGCTTGGTACATTTTATGCTACGCACCTAGCTAAGATTATACCGGTAAAATATAACATAAAAACCAATGTCATAATTGACCATTAGACTTCTATTGATATACTTATATGTAGAAATTACAAGTATAAATGCTTTTGGCAGTGGCACTGAAAGTTCTCAGATGACTACGCCCATATGTTTCCTTAGGTCGGAGGTGTAGGCTAAAATACGCAGACAGTGTTCGAATGCAACTAAATAATTCTCCACTTTGAGAATCATCAGCTCATCAGCTCACATGGAGTCACGACCTTTAAAAAACTATTTTCATCTTCTCCTTCAGTACCAAAAGGTCTAGAAAGCTTAAATGTTGTATGCAGACTCCTTGGCCAATGGGGATTCTAAATTGTAGATTTGGTGACCCCATGACCCCAAATAGGGTCACAGGGGTCACGAACTTAAAAACCTATTTTCATCTTCTTCTCAAGTACCGGAAGGTCTAGAAAGCTGAAATGTTGTTGGAAGACTCCTTGGTCAATGGGCAGTCAGATTAAAATCGACCTTGTTCCGAGGAATAAAATTTGCAAAATAATATATCTACCGGGATACGAACAGGCTTTGTAGATTCCTCGCCACAAGGACGGTTTGGCGTGGAAACCTCCGAACGAAATGAGTTCGTATCCCGGTAGATGCACTATTTTGCATATTTTCCCCGCGGAATACCGTCGGTTTTAATCAGACTGGGTCAATGGGGATTCTAAATTGTAGATTTGGTGACCCTGTGACCCGAATCTAGGTCACAGGGGTCATGACCTAAAACCCATTTTCATCTTCTCAAGTATGTAAAGCTCTAGAAAGTTGTAATGATGTGTTAAGTCTCTTTGGTCACAGGTGATTCTTAATTGTAGATATGGTGACCCTGTGACCCCAAAGTTTACAGTTTTTCAAGGATTTTTTTCAAATTATTATTCAAGTTAACCTGGATACATATGAGTTTTTGGGGTTAATTTTGTTGTTGAATTGGATTTCTTTCAAGCAGTGATTTTTTCCAGCAAATCTTGAGATTAATTGACATAAATATCAATGTTTAATAGAAAACAATAACAATTTGTAAAATCTTGCATAAACGTGTAACCAAAACCCTTTCATTAAAATAAGGCCATAATTATTAAATATGTTTTTTTTGGTTTTTTTTATCATCATGATAGTGTGAAATGACAGTGAAAAATGTATTTTGTTTGGCGCACCCCCACCTATATTGGGAGCTCATATTTAATAAACGAACACGGTGACCCCTATTTTTATAACAAAAATGGATTTAACATTATGTTTTTCATGTATACAGTGAAATATTAGCAATTTCTTGAGATTTTTTAAATTGGTAAGGAACCTCCTTAACCGAACCATGCACATTCGTTTTAGAACTCTTTCTATTGATTATGGTGTATTATTTAGCCATTGGTAACACTAATTCATATTTTTGTTGGAGCACTTTATTTGAGTGAGAAAATCGTGCTACAGCGCCTTTAAGACTGTTTTCAGAACTTGGAGGAAGGACTAGCAGATGATAAGCGTATGGTCACTATTGACGTTTGATAGATGCAATAACAAACTATTGGATGACGTTTTGCTTGTTAGGAGTTTAGTCAATTTAGAGTAGTTTGTCACTATTTTGTGCCCTACATCAGTAATTTAACAATATTTGCATCTTACAAAAATCTGATACTTTGTGAGTAGGTATATTTACATCCGCGACTCGTATACCCGAAACTTTAGTTTGACCGCCACCAATGCCAATTGTTTTGAAAAATATTCGACTGCTGGCATTAAATTTTTTATGTTGCAGTTCTGTGTCAAAAATATCATCGAAAGAGTCAAGACATCGGTTTTATTCCGCCTCCACAGATTTCCGTATAAAGCTTTTCATTTTGTTGACAAACAACAGTTGCGGTGTGTATATACGTGTGTATATACGTGTGTATATATGTGTGTGTGTAACAAAATAAGCCTGTTAATTGTTGGTAAGATGTGACATCTTCTGCAAGACGTAGATATATAGTAAAACTATAGCCATGAACAGTTGTAAGAGTCGTTTACAAGCTATTGATGTTCAAGGTTGTATGCCAAAGCCCTGGCTGTTTTATTACCGCCTCTGATGCACCCATTTAGTTACATAATATTTCATTTGGCGTAATTACTTCCCAACATATATGTGCTATTTAAGTTCAAATTATTCCACGCAACTTGCATATTCATCCCCAATCGGCAAAAGTATCACAATTACTAGTTTCCAATTAATATCGAGCAACATCATTGTTCATGTGCTGAAACTATACGCGTTACTTCATCATGTACAGTGGGTACATGACCTATTGTAAATAGGTTTCCAATATTACGCATTATCTGAAATTCCCACTTTTACCTTTATATCGTCACTATAGGCCTACTGAGGTGACTATCACCAAAATGGTAATTTTCGGCAACAGTCATGCAGTAGACCATTTATAGCGTTTGGCATATGTGACCACCAACAACACATTGGATGCACCTTTAACGAGCCAATTTTAGAATTGAGATAGGTTAAAATAGTCACATATTAAACATAACTTCGTATCATGCATATACATGTATATTTGTACAATTTGTGAATAAATCAACCTCTATGGGTCGACAGATATAGCTATAGTGGATACGAATAAACCATCATGATTTTTCCACAAGTTGTATTTCTCTATACGAGACGAGGATTGGACAATGTATATTCCCCCAAGATTGGTTCTTTCAAGGCTTGTGTCAAGTTATATTCAACTTCCAAACGCAAGGCATAACTCTTGCCAGGCTGCATGCATTACTGGCTGATTTAAGCTTGCGGTATTTCCCTCGCTTTGTTGTGCCTAGATAGTGAATCGCTGCACCAGAAATGCATAGTGAGTCTGGATTTCTAACCACATATTTCTTAGGGAAATACTGGAAGGCCTAAATCAGCCAGTGATGGAGACTGGCAAGAGTTATGCCTTGCATTAGGAAGTTGGTTATATTATGCTTTGTTTCTACTGCATACACTCTTCACTTCTTGGTTCAGTCAAAAAATATTTGTTAAAAAAATAATACCAATAAAGGTTTCGAAGCATGAAGGGGAACGTATGGTGGCTGATTTCTGCCATTCGCGTCTTCGCTACTTCCTGTTTTTCTAAGCTAGGGCGAAATAGCGAAATGGCGATGCGAAGTAGCGAGGTGGCGAAGCGAAGTAGCGAAGCGGCGATGCGAAGTAACGAAGATGCGATGCGAAGTAACGAAGACGCGATGCGAAGTAGCGATGCGAAATAGCGAAGACGCGAAGGGTTTTCTTCGCTACTTCGCATCGCTACTTCACTACTTCGCATCGCCACTTCGCTACTTCCCATCGCCACTTCGCTTCTTCGCATCGTTACTTCGCCACTTCGTCAGTTCGTCATTTCATCACTTCGCCACTTCGCTACTTCGCCAATTCGTCATTTCGCCATTTCGCGTCTTCGCTACTTCGCCACTTCGCATCGCCACTTCGCTATTTCGCATCGCCACTTCGCTACTTCGCATCGCTACTTCGCTACTTCGCAAATTCGCAAATTCGCTATTTCGTTACCTCGTGTCTTCGCTACTTCGTCACTTCGCGACGAAGTAGCGAAGACACGATGAAGCGAAGAAGCGAAGTGGCGATGTGAAATTGCGAAGTAGCGATGCGAAGTAGCGAAGTGGCGATGCGAAGTAGCGAAGAAAAACTCTTCGCTATTTCGCTAGTTCGCATCGCTACTTCGCATCGCATCTTCGCTACTTCGCAACGCCGCTTCGCTACTTAGCATCGCCACCTCGCTACTTCGCATCGCCAGTTCGCTATTTCGCCCTAGATTCTAATAACACGATGTAGCGAAGACGCGAATGGCAGAAATCAGCCACCATAGGAACGAGTTCTATGGATATAAATAGGTCTACCTGTTATTTATGGTGGCTGATTTATGGTGGCTGATTTCTGCCATTCGCGTCTTCGCTACTTTGTATTATTAGAATCTAGGGCGAAATAGCGAAGTGGCGATGCGAAGTAGCGAAGACGCGATGCGAAGTAGCGAAAACGCGATGCGAAGTAACGAAGAGGCGATGCGAAGTAGCGATGCGAAATAGCTAAATAGCGAAGATTTCTGCTTCGCTACTTCGCATCGCCATTTCGCTACTTCTCATTGCTACTTCGCTATTTCGCATCGCCACTTCGCTTCCTCGCTACATCGTGTCTTCGCTACTTCGTCGCGAAGTGACGAAGTAGCGAAGACACGATGTAACGAACTAGCGAAGTTGCGAATAGGCGAACTAGCGAAGTAGCGATGCGAAGTAGCGAAGTAGCGAAGTGGCGATGCGAGGTAGCGAAGTGGCGATGCGAAGTGGAGAAGTAGCGAAGACGCGAAATGGCGAAATGGCGAAATGACGAATTGGCGAAGTGGCGAAGGAGCGAAGAAGCGAAGTAGCGAAGTACCGAAGTGGTGAAATGACGAACTAACGAAGTGGCGAGGTAACGATTCGAAGTAGCGAAGTGGCGATGAGAAGTAGCGAAGTGGCGATACGAAGTAGCGATACGAAGTAGAGAAGTGGCGATGCGAAGTAGTGAAGTGGCGATGCGAAGTAGCGAAGCAAAACCTTCGCGTCTTCGCTACTTCGCATCGCGTCTTCGCTACTTCGCATCGCATCTTCGCTACTTCGCATCGCCGCTTCGCTACTTCGCATCGCCACCTCGCTACTTCGCATCGCCACTTCGCTATTTCGCCCTAGCTTAGAATAACACGAAGTAGCGAAGACGCGAATGGCAGATATCAGCCACCATAGTTATTGCAGGAGTGCGACATTTCGGTGTAGATTCTAACACCGTTTTCAAGAAAATGATATACGTAGTGGACATGATTACAAGATGAATCATGCAGTAGCCTACAAGTCTGTACACTTGAATAGGTTGACGTGCTAAGGGATATGATAAATTTACACAGTTTATCCATAGAATTCGTTCACTTCCTCAATTTCTTACACTGTAAAAGTGATGCTAAGAATTTAAACACAATCCTAAACAGGTTTTGTTTCCAATAATTTTAACACGTTTAGGATTGTATTTAGAATCTAAACACGTAGGCAAAATGCCGCGTTTAGGATCTGAACGCGTTATGACTAAACGTGGGACACAAAACCTGTTTAGGATTGTGTTTATATTCTAAGCATCACTAGTATTTTACAGTGAACTTTCCTATGCGCTTTGAGCATGCACCTTGTGTATGGATATAGCGCTTTATAAATGCCCATTATTATTATTATCTAACCAATTTGTAAATGTCATTGAAAGAAGTCGTTTCGAAACATGGATAACGGTAAACTGAGCTGTGTACATGATCACGTACCATCGATGTGTCAGTATTGTTTTATTTTTCGCCCGTGTCTTTGCAACCGTGAGGTGATATGTATCGTCTCTTTTGGACACTTCGCTTATAATCTATAACGGTATACTCATATCTGCGTATACATATATGGTCGTATATATAGACCTTCATGTACAGGCCTTCTATGTTGTTGATTAGCATGGCTTTCACCATGAAATCTTAAACATTGTTTTCAACAGGTAGGCCTACATCCAATTTAAGTTGTTTGGGGTCACATATGCTAAACGTTATAAATTGTGTTATGTGAACGAGAAATACTTATACTGTTGCCGAAAATTGTCATTTTGATCTCAGTCGAATCAGTATACGGACGGTATAAAGGTAAAGTATCGATTTCTGATCGAAAACCGGACAATTCAACGCGTGTGGCGCGCGTCAATTAGTTTAACGTAATTTTGGAAACTTATTTACAACAGAATAATTTAAATTTTAACTTGATAATGATTAATAGGCCTTTAAATACTTTGCATGTAAATGGTACGTGTATAGCTTCGGTTTCTGCACACATATATGATGTTACTCGATTTTAATTGGAAACTAGTAAATTTTATATATTTGGCGATTTTGGATGAATATGAACTTGAGTGAAATTATTTGAACTGATATCATCACATATTGTATGATGGCATGTATTAAAAATAAAAAATAATGGGTGAACCTTTAAAACATCCATTTTAAAAGTAATATGGACGGAAGTGTTAATTAATGTCAAGTGCAGAATACATGTATTTTAAAATGCACCAATCAATATGTTTTACTTATGTAAATAACCTAAATATCAATAATACTTTTTACAAAGGCATTGACAGTCCGTCCCCTCTAGACAATCTATGCAATTGTAGACCAGCCCAGTCTAGGATATTATAGGAAGATTTATAGGCCTACTAGTCTTGATTTTTTCAGATTTAGCCCTTTGGCTGAATCGTTTGTAAAATATTGTTGTTGATAAGAAAAACAATAGGCCCCTCCTATTCATGAGACTAAATTTAATGTATTGACTTAATTATAATTTAACCATTATTGTAAATGCGAACTAGTATGACATTTGTCATGTGCTATAAATCCGAGAATATATAGGCCTCGCCTATACACGGTATAATTTCTCCAAAACAGCTTCCACATTTTTGCACCTGGAAACAAACATATTGTAGAAAATTTCAATATTAATATCCTCTTCGAAAAGAGACAAGAGGACATATACTATGTTATCATATAAACCTATAGGCCTATAAACCTATATCATGTATAGTAACAAGAAATATAACGTCACAAACAGCTTTTGGCGGGAAAATACATGGTCGACATTTTGGACATATTGGAGATAAGTCTAGCTTTAGGCGACATCCTGATATTGTTTCAGGTACAGTTAGATACACTCAGCATTTAGCAATGTTAATTTGTTAATGTGGTAAATTTACGAATGCTTACAGAATAACAGGCCTGTATTTCCATTTCATAAACAAAGCCACGTGTTCAAATTAGCAGACGACAGACGATTCAACAGACAGTCTATTTATTGGAAAACTGGTGAAATGTGTCTGGCGAGTGTCGCACCATTTTTCCAACTTCACTTCCGAAAAACATTTGTTCAAATTAGGTTACTGTCCGCCATAAAGGCCTACCGTTCCATGGCGGGAGTTTGAAGTTCTATCACTGAACGCTCCCTGAAAATCGAACATGGCCGATGTAGCTGTGCAAGGCGATGTGTCGGGATCCTCAGGTGAATAATATTCAGCGTATTCTCGCGTCTGTCAACAAGATCTATTAACCACTATTGTAGCAGGGGTACTCAAGGTAATATTTGCACATTTTATACGCCGCCTCATCGAAGCCAAGGCGCATGGCATCCCTGCTAAATTCATCTACGAATCCTCATCGACATATTGCCTGTTTGCCAGGCCTCATTATGCAAAGTTCATAAGCTTGGTCGTCTGCTTTCGTCTGTTGCTTTTGACACCGCTTTTTGCAAACCACAGCCTTTGCTTTGTAATAAATAAGTCTTGTCTACAAATGATGGTTTTGACCTCGCACTGACTTAGAAAAATACGTCTGTGATTACCGAAGCTTGCTCATATTTTATGGGCCTCATATGCAAGATTGTGCCAATTCCGTTTGGTTGGGATAGAATTTTAGGGAGAAATCATTTTCACTAGTCCGGCATCACATGCCTGTATGAAACATCCCACGCACAACATTGTAAGAACTGTCTTAATTACACAATATCAATGGTTTTGTTGTGGAATTGAAAGCCATTAATTGAAAGAAAATATCAGATAAATTAAAAATATTTGTTGTTTATGTAAACTTTGATTTTTTTTCAACTTATTATCAATTCATCTCGTCATAAGAAGTCATGCAGCAAAAGATATCTTATTTACAATATGTTTATAGAAAATGCCCTTACAAAGTTCAGCATTTTGTGCATAAGCGACAAGTTATCTAATAGAATGACCTTATTGAATTTATGATTTATTAAAATCTTTTTTTAAAAAGAAAAATCAGTTCTTGCTTAAAAAATATGTGGTTGTATTTTATCAATAAAGATGTATTGTTTGGATTTAATTTGAAAATATGTAGTTATTCACTGTTTTACAAATAGAAACGTTGTATCAAAATGATGATATGGGAATTTGATAACATATGTTTAAAGTAATGTTTTAAACAATGTATTCTCCCCATGTTGATCAGTTGAAGTGTGATATATTTTATATGTAGTGTTTACACATACGGTTACTGAACTGTGTTGTACATTGTAACAAAATTAGTTTAATGTGTTAATATTCAATTTATTTATAAATGATAAAATTGATATATTCATATACAAAGATGTGTGATATCTACCACTATTTTCCATATTTTGAGTCTGTTTGACTTTCTAACAAAATTATTAAAATTTCCTAAGTTCCTATATATATATATATATATATATATATATATATATATATATATATATCTGGGATAATACAAAATGAAATGAATATTTCAAAGGAAAATTGTTTTTCCTGTTTAGGCTCATATCCAGCAATAACTATGCATATGCTATGTTTTATATGAGTATGATAAAATAGAACCTAAATTACTAAAACACATTCTGAATATATATAAAAACTTTACACAATGTTTTAAAAACATGGGAATCCGTGATCAATAACCAAATATATTTTGAAATTAAAAAAGATTTGATAAGACATTGTTGATATGGTTTACATGTATTCTCACAATATCGCAGACATGACTTTTGAAATATCATTGTCATGTACTATCCATATTATTTTGTATGTTTCTCATTTACCAAATTGCCATAAATTTTCCTTACACAAAAAGAAATTTAATTTTCATTATTCTTTTACACATCAAACCGAAATATTTATATTGTCAGTTTTATGAAATTTTGATCTCATTTAACTACCTTTGAGCGGCCATTTACATTAAAAAGGCCAGTTGAAGTGAAATGGACTCCATGGCTTTACCAAACCATGTAAATTTGTTTTAGAACTCTCTTATATTATTTAGCCATTGGTAATACTTGTTGACCTTTTATTGAGATAACTTTATTTCAGTAAGAACAACGTGCTACAGCGCCTTTAAATGACTTAAATTATGAATGTCAGCAGGCATAGCAACATGTTCGAAGTCTGTCCATAAAATTTTCACTTCTTCTCAAGAACCACTGGCGCTAGAGAGCTGAATAGTAATAAGGGCATTAGTAATTCCGGACCACAGAGGGGCACGCTCAAAGCGCTAGATCTTGCATACAGGCGGGAAGCTAAGGGAGGTTAAAAGGAGGGTTCTATCAGGGTATTTTTGTGGAAACTAAATTCGAGAGGATATTCCTGTTTACACATTAGGGGTGACTATTGACCCAAAAAGACTATTGCGATAGCGATAGTCTATTGCCACTTACTATTGCGATAACGATAGACTATTGTAACTCACTATTGCAATAACTATTGCGATAATTTTTTTTGGTACAAATACCAATAATCAGCTAGATTTCTTATAGGTTTTAGTAGAGATGTTTAATTGATGTAAGGACTATGGAACCAAAACCAGGAAAGAAATCATTAATGAAAAGACTTTTTGTCATTTTGCTATTTCCTATCTCCAGTTCTTCCCTTTTGACATTCTAAATTGAAAAATCTTGAATTAAATGCAGTGAGGCTTGTGTAAATCATTCATAATTAAGGGAAATGTAATAGTTTCGATAGTATCGATAGTTAACCTTACTATTGCGATAGCGATAGTGTTTTTGTATATACTATCGATAGAGTACTATTGCCAAGCCAACTATTGCGATGCATCGATAGTTTGATGTATTGTTACACCCCTATTACACATGCTATTAATACATGATTAAAATACAGACAAAATGAATGATATTAATGAAGGAATTAACTTGATGACTTTATATTGCACAACTTAATAAAGACAAGCGTACATTTGTTGAAAAATAAAACTGAAGCCATTCATCGTTGCTGCGAGTGGGGAAAACTGCCCTACGGCACAACAGTATATTGTTCATTAGTTTTATGATTATGTTATGTTTTACTCTGGACAAAGTTGTAAGTATTGTTCAGGGTACGAGGCTATGATGATTGTGTTACATTTCACGTTATGCAAAAAACCAAAATGGCGGATACTGCTGATAGATCAGTGGTAGATCTTTCCCTTTAAAGATCATATATTTGGTGACATGGCCGTATGTCGTCTTCTCAACCACTAAATGCACTTGAAAGCTGAAATTTTGTATACATCGGCAGATGGGGAATAATATACATTGTGGATTTGATTTTATGAAAGCTGAAATGTTGTCAAGAGGACTTAGTTAATATGGATTATAATGGGTAGAATTGCTAATTTTCTGACAACTATTTCTGAAAAATTTAACCTTATATTAATGTATTAATTAAAGCCAAATAAGCCTCATAAACAATGTTTCTGTTTCTTGTAACTCACAAGATTCTGCTTTAAATGAATCTCCTGAATCACGTTTGCACTGGTATCATCAGCACACATTGATTTTGGAGAGAAGATATGAAATGTAAACTATTGATTTTACACAACCTACGGTTGCTATTGATTGTTGATGTTTCAAGATGTAATATTGTTACCTTTTCATTTCACAAACTGATACCAGTTGACAATAGTAGATTCTGCAGCAGAATTAAAACCTAACACATAGCTAAACGAAACTTGGTATGTAAATTATGTTGAACAACAACAAGACTCTGCTTGTCCTACTGGCCCTAGTTTGTGTACATTTGCCCATGAAAATCCAGCAGTAATTTTGAGCATATAACATTAAATTCTAATGTATAGTTTGCATCGATTTAGGTCATTATATGATAACATTATCAAATGTAACAATCATTGTCTTAAGTTTCCTCTGAGTAAGTTCAGTTAGTTTAGTAGCCAGACTTGCATTTATTTATTTCTATATTCTCAATGTTTTAACTTGTAATTTTTTTTTCTCTAATTCTAATGATAGATCAAACTTATTATTTTCAGTATTGCCCGCAGCATCTCTTGAGACGTGGGCCGATATGTCTCAGAAACCAAAACGTAAACATGCGGCAATGACTGCAGAGGTTGTACCAATCCCATCTTCGGTTGCTGCGGCGGCGGCAGCGGTAGTAGCAGAGGCAAGCCAAGCAGAGGAATCGGCCCAACCGGAGAAGAAACCCAAAAGAGAGGAACCATCAACATCCAAAGAAGACAAGAGATCCCCTGAAGAAGTTAACAAGCAACTTGAGGACACGTTTGATATTCGCCGATCTTTTATCACAATGGAAATGCCAGGAATCCCGGTAATCCAGGAAATGTGTCCAGATCTGTTCACCAACAAGAACATGTTGCTGGAATTCCAGAGAATATCCAAAATTGACATTGACCATACTGTTCAGGAATACTGTGTGAAATTTGCGGCGGGAATTTTAGAACTGGCCAAGCAGTCGTCTGGCTCGGCAGCCATTTTGAAACAGTCCGACCAAGCGAAGCAGGACAATGTGGCCCTGAAGCAGTACTGGGACATGGTGACAGCGCTGTGCCTCATTCCAATGCTTCTGAAGGAAAACATCATGGAGATGATTCTCGAGATTGGGGAAGAAGACGAAGTTGATCCACGAGGAAAAGTAGTTCCCATTCTCATCGCCAGAGGGAGCATCTTCAAGAGTGATGAGTTTTTCCTGGTTGCAGAAGAAACAATTTTGCAAGAGTTTGAGGAATTCACAATGGCGTTTGCAACACTCTTTTCGTCGTATTGGGTCTTCAACATGCAGTATCCTCGTACCCTGAACAATACTTACAACTTTGTCCAAAAAGCAATTCTTCATCTCCGAGATGATACGCCTATTCCGCCGCCATGCAAACAACTTGTTCAGAAACTACAGAAATGGAACAAGATTGGGAAAGCAAAGAAGTAAATCTGGAATTGGGATGTGATCAATGTCGAGTTAAAAGTGAACAATGGTAAATAAGAGGAACGGTCCCAAATTTCAATCATCATGATCTGTCCATTTTTGAAACTATGATCAAACATCAGAATCAAAATCATTGTCAGAAATATGCCTAGGTATTTATAGGGAATGATTTTACAATCCATACACACTGAATATTCAGGGACGAAAATTTCAGATCTGTTTTACTATTTTGGTTCCTTTCTGTCATAGTTTATTCCAAAAGTTCTCTCTTGAACAAACTTCGAGATAAAATGACCATGCAAAATGTCAGCATTAACCTCGAGAAAAAATGATCATGCAAAATGTCAGCATTTTGTTTGATTCTGTTGCCATACCTAAGGCTATGGTTTAAAATTATGAAGATTTTATCATTATCCCAAGCATTTTGATTATGGTTTGAACATGTGCCATTTTCTTGATACATATTTCATTCTATCATCACACCATGTACTGTTTTTCACTTTTCATATTCAAATATAGTTTGATCAAAATTTGTAAGTTCAGACATGTGCAATTATTGTCACATGTCTTAGCTAGTTGTCAATAGCTACACGTTTTACTATTTTAAGATCAAAACATGTGTAAATAATCTTGTCTCCTCTTTTAGAGTTGAGTTCAAAGTTGCCCAACTGTCGTTTCAAGTTTGTCAGTTATTTCCACATCCTTAACACCGCACAATTGTTATCCTTAGAACCCCATCCTGTCATAGGGTAAAACGTATACCTTCCGCTCCACTTTCATACCCTGGGTTAAAAATAAAAAGCCCACTTAAATCTTCACGCTGTGACCTCTGATCAAGCCAATCAAATCATTTGATCACAATGGTTTGCAATAAATTTTCAGCCAACCACAGAGAGTCTTTTAAACTGCAGTTAGCTTTTACTTTTGGGCGCTTCCTGGAGCAATCGGCAATGGTTATCATGTCTGAGCCCAAGATAGCAACCCAGTTGAGTTTATTACAGAGGGTCATGCAAATTTCATCCTGAAATGATAATCGCAGTAGGAGCAGTAATTCTTTTTCCGCAGTGATCCATAGAGGATATCTGTCTTTCCTCGACAAATACCATGTTTATCTCATTGAGTGAGGTCAAAAAGTAGATATTTCACGAGTGGTGCAGCCATGAGTGAAATATGTTAACTTTTCTACCTCACGAGATGAGATAAACATGGTATTTGTCAAGGAAATACAGATATTCTATTTATTATATCATTATTTCTGTGTTTTACGTTGAGTTGGAGTGATTTCAACGGCAAATGACAGCCTTCGCAAGCTGACAATATGTCGTCATAACATTGTCCTGATGACGTCGTACGAGTGGTGATAAAGTTTATCGTCACTCAGTAGAGTGGTGATAAAGGTTATTGCCACTGTAGCTTGATAGAGGGTTTATTTCACTGATAGAACCGAGTATCTCACTCCAAATTATGTAATAAATCTTGATATTGCTGACTTGCCTTAAGCACGGTCACTGGCTGTCTCTTTTAAGATAGGTTCTGTCATAGGTCAAAACGCACAAAGATTTTTCAGGAGTTTTTAACCCAGAGCATGAAAGTTAAGCAGAGCGTAAAGGTTTTCCTGAGAAGGGATGTTAGAACTCATCAATACCTTGATATAGCATACATTTAGTTTAGCTTTACTATTATTAAAGGAAGTGAATGCTTTAATAATAACCCTTTACCCAATATTGTTTTGTTGAGATTGACATTTCAAACACAAATTTATTTGCCCTATTTCTACCATTATGCATAGTATTTATGTGGTACTAGTTGTCATAATTGAACAATATATGGTCTTTTATGACAACTTTTGCAATATGATTTTCCATACCATATCTGTACCAACTGTTTATGTTTCCATTATAACTATTATCGACTTGAAAAGAAAAGTTTGATTGTGTTCGTTCGAAAAGTTTGATTGTGTTCGTTCATGAAAAATGTTTTTCCAACAGGTCAACTAAAATTGTTGAGTTAGTTTGTGTTGTGAATTACTTTCAAACATAGCTTCAGATAAGCTGCATATGATGTAATTTTTTGTGATGTCAAAATGTTTTAAATTTATAATATATGAAGGCGAGCGCTACCATTCTTCAAGGTGAATATTAAAAGGGACTTAACCTTCTGTGACTTTTATGTTTAAATTTGAATATTAAGCTTGCTAAGCACATGAAAACATTATTTGATTGTTAAGGTCTTTTTTTTCACCTTTCCTGTGGTTGTGGTAAAGATTTAAAATGTTCAAAATTATCTCTTCATTTTTTATATTTTTGGAGGACCCATTGAAAAAAGGGAGAATTTCTGGTGGATAAATAGAATTTTAAAAAGATCCATAATATTTTCCCCAAAAGATCTGATTTTATATAGTTACTTGTCTAGAGAATTTACAACTAGAACTCAAAACCTCTGAGCATGTGTTTCATCATCAAAGTGTTTATGTTTCCCTCTTGTTTATATTTGTGTTTTATGCACGGTATTGATTGCGGCAAATTTCCCTTGTCAATAGATAAAGACTATTTTTACCAACTACAAATGTTGCACCATTGTCTCTTTTTCACTTGATTGCATGTATATCATGAACATATTGTATCACGTCCATATTATATTTATATAGTTCTTACTGGAGACTTTCACCATTTGCACAACAGTGTTTCGTTTTGCAACAAATCTCCCTTGCGTTTAACTTGTGGTAAAGGTTATTGACTTATCAGTTTAAGTTATGTCTGGAGTTGTCTCCCTTTGATCAGTATTTGAAACTGTGTTCATGTCCGAAAGTATTCATCTTGTGTAGAATCCAATTCAAACATTACATCTAACCAAATGATTTAGCTGAGGAGGGCAATGTTTACATGTATTGAAATGTTTGTTTATTTTTTCTTTTCCAAAAATATGTTTAATATTTGGCAAATACTAGTTTTTTCAGTGTACTAGCTGAAAACTGAAAGAAATGGCAGAACAAAAACATATTTTGAGATGTTGGAAAAGAATATTGTTCAGTCATTTCCATTTTCATTTATTGATAATAATCAGTGTTATGTTTGTCACAGTCGTTTTATTTTTGTGTGATATAATTATAAATAAAGTAACATTTAAGAATAGTCATTGACTGTTAATCTCGTGTATTGTCTTGGTGAAATGTATTTTGGGTTTTACCAAAGAAAAATGTTATTATATTTGAATGAAACTGTACATATGTTTGGTTTTATTTCCAGCAATTTATTGGGCATTTTGGTGTATTGCTTTTGCTTCTGTTTTGTTTGCTTTTGTGATAAATTTCCATGTGAATTTCATACATCATGTGATCTTGTTCATTTACACCATTGTGATAGCGCATTGCATTATTTATTTTGAATTAGTAAAATATTGAGAATTGTTTTTCGTTCTTCCATTTAATACAATGTAAATTGTTCATGTTTATGTTTATTAGTTTGAATAGTTCAATCTTAGATTGCCTGTGTTAAAAGGCGAAAAGAATTCTGGTTTGAAAGTAGAAATCAGTTTTTGAAAATATTTTTATTCATGGTAAGGTTTCGTCCAGTACTGTTCAGTATGTCATTATGACCATGCAGTGTTAAAAGTATTTTGGTTTAATTAAATGAACTTAAGTCTGTAAGTATACTTTAACTTAAAGTTTCAAATTCAGAATATTATTTTTTGTGATAAGATGTATGTCCATAAATTGTTGCTTCTTTTGTTTTATTACAGTTGTTGACGGGAGTTAATACTGTGTTGTTATTTGAGTATTAAGAATAATTTTCAATTTTTTAGTATTCGAGCAAGTCATTTTCCTCAACGCCAAAAGTATCCACTTAAGAAACAAAAGTTTTACATGATCAACCTTTATTGTGTATATGATGTTTTAATTATCAATTATTGTTTGATAGATGGAAATGTTTTTGAATTTTCTCATAATTTATAAAAAAGGCAAAATGAAAGCAATCTGATCAAAATTCAGGGCTAAAATTACTGTGAATATTAGTGTATGACAGTTATGCCGGCACTGCCACATAGACCTGGCAGAGCAACTAAGTGTACATTCTCTTCCCACAGAGGTTACTCCTTTCAGATTTCAGATCCTAACCTCTGTTCTTTTTTGCTTGAAATTGGGGGCAAAAAGGGTGTGTTGGTTGCAATTGAATCTAGTTCTGCAATCAGCGACACCGTTGTAAAAATTACATTTGCCAATGACACGTCAAAATAATAAAATAAACGTAAGATAATTTTTTTTCCGTTAAATGTGTTTTCCTCGAAATATGGTAATTGATTTTGTTAAAACTATATATTGGAGACAAACACCAAAATTGGTGTTACTTACATCAGACATTTTCGAAGGACATATGCTAATGAGCAAGACCATTACAAGTCAAATGCCTTGATCTTTGAAGTCACTCGGTCGACATGGTAGCAGAAAGAAAAGTTTACATTGGTTGAGAAGCAGGGATACAGTACAAGGTTCCGCTTTCCTCCGCTTGGGGATTTTGCTTCTGCTCTCGATTTCAAGCGATATAGAACAGAGGTTAGGATCGGAAATCTAAAAGGAGTAACCCCTGTGGGAAGAGAATTCTAAGTGTATACAAATAGAAAAATCATAATATTCCGGTCACATTTACTCACAGATTCCTGTCCCTAAAAACAGGATTATCAATAAAGAAATACTTCAGTCAAATGTGAGTTTCGAATCGACTCAACTCTCTCACCTCAGAAATTCAGAAAGTGAAGGTTCTTCGTGTAGTAAGGTTTGGATTCAATGCTACACTGAATTTCAGCGCAGTACCACCCGTGGTTAGCTTTTTCCAGCCAATGCTTGTAGGTTTCACCGCAATGCTTTGTCACCATGACGTTGCAGGCTTTCTCCCTGCAATAATACTAGAAGCCGAGATATAAGTGAAATACTCTTGAAAGCTGCGTTAAACCCCAACTCACATCGCGTTACTTCAACAGAATAAAAAATAATCTTTTTTGTTGTTCCTCTGAAAACTCCATGTTAACCCTTACGTTGCGTATATATATTTTACCATTTTTAGCCCCTGTGGCGGAATTTACAGGCTCGCAGCTCGCAGCAGTAGTTTGGGCTTTGGCACTAACTAGCTCTGCTGGCGGAATTTCCAGGCGGCGATTCCGGTATCGTTTTTACAAAATATACCGCATCTACATGGCGAATAAGGACTATATACGGGCGTTCAATACAAATTCAAGTAGCGAAACCCGTACACAAATGGCTAATTCACACTCGAAACTTTGAATGAATTTTCTATGTTTTTTCGTTTTTATTCTATTACTTTCGAAAGATTGTCTTTTATTCGGGCCTCGTAACATCATAAATACGAAACATAAAGATTCCATATATATACGGAATTGAAGACAAGATGTCTAGCTTCACAATGATATAAAAATTATTAGAATGCGACCTTTGGTTATAATTCTATAGCTATGTAAAGTTTGTCTTTATTCCCACCTATAAAATCGTCAATACTTACAACATGTATGCGGCATTGCAAACGGTCGTTCATCGCACTTTTCCAAGAAATCATAATCTCGAACCAGTTGACAAATAAGCACATGTCAACCCAAATATGGTTATGTTGTTTGACTTTTCAAATAAACGCTAACCTCGAACCATAACTGATGAAAATATGTTGATTAGTTTGTGTGCCGTTTGGTTTCACATGCCTCTCAGAAAGGTAAAATTGTATCTTTATTTCTGTGAATATAGAATAAAAGATTATTCTTTTCGGTTTATTGTGATATAAAAATTATGAAAATGCATTCAGTATTTTAGCCTTGATAAATGTTTTAGAAGTTGTGAAAATCGCCGATTGTTTCAAAATTTATGAAGTGTAAACATGACCTTTTTCACGGCGCTTGCTGTGTCTTTATTATTTTTTTGAGATTTCTAATTTTATATGGGAATGTAGTCCATTGTTTCCCCTTTATTTTGCCGTATTTTTTTTTGAAAACAAACAATTCGCTCACATGATATGAAGTGCGGGAGTAAGGCGAGTTAGCGATTTTTTTCCCCGTCTCGCGAGATGCGAGGCAGATAGCAGTCTCGGGCGAGGCAAACCCGAGGCAATACAAACACGTGGGTGAAAATAGCCTCAAGCGAATTAATGCTTCGGGGGCTAAGCCCGACATAATTGGCCTTTTGTAAAGCTAATTATCGATGCGTTACGGGTCAACAATGCACACGCAAATTGGTGTGAATTTTGCATGATATTCCGACCACACACTGAACAAAGCTTTATTCTCATGTCGGGTCGCGATGCGTAAATACAGCCATTCTCATGGGTCGGGTCGCGGACACAATCGACTCGTGACCCGGTATGGGTGATAGAGTATACTTAGACAGCCATGAATTTTTCTAAGTCTTGTATCCGGGATCCGTATACAGACACCTAGGAATCGCTTATAGCCCGCCCGGATAATTCCGTCGCCCGCATGTTAAGGGTTAATCTCAAGACACTGGACGCATTTTAGAAGCTTGGCTCTTGTTGGCGACCGAATTCTTATCTAGAGTGGTGGCCCTATCCCTCTTTCATCATCAACAGTAATTCTAGGTTTCTATTTTGATCAGATGGCAAAACCTCCCTGAATACATTGTTATGATATGTTGTGACAATTTGTAGCAAACATATTTAAATGTTGATCATGCTTCCGCTTCAAACAGATGTTGTGCCGCTGCGATTATTGTTGTTGATTTGTCAACCAGAGAGCATTTATCAATTGTTGCTTCCACCAAGTATGTTCATGTCAAGCTCCTGTGTTCACCGGTGTAGGGTAGACTCGTGACAAGTTCAGCATTTTCAAGCTTTAATAAGTCCAGATTAAAAAATAATTTGTTTCCCTTCTTTTTGTGTTGTACAAAATTCTAAATCTTCTAAACTCCTTTTGAGAATTTTTTTCAAAATGACTAAAATTGGGTAATGTTCTATTTTGAAAGCAAGAAATACTAGTATGCTAAATCAATGGTTGTGTTTGTTGAGACCTGTATTTATTGTTAATAGACATTATGATCAAATAAACAAGGAGAAGGAAACGAGATGCATGAGTTATTTTTTATTTGAACCAAATTTTATTTACACCAAGTCATGGTTGAAGGTAAAATGTTTTAGTTTCATCTTTGGGTTTTGTTTTTTTTTGTGAATAGATTAAATGAGAATTGATTGCACATTGATCATTGCATATTTGTTGTATTTATTCATGTTTACACGTTTTTAACTGGTCCGCAAGCTTTAACCATTTATGAGAATATACAGAAAGTTTTTAAGGGAACAAATTGTAGAAGTTTGCTTTTTCATAAAACCCAATCAAGTCATTGTTTGATGTTTTTTAATTGTGAGTCAACAAATCACAAAACAAGCATTTTTATTGCCATGGAAATGTATTCATATTTATTATTTACATATGACCACATAAAGACAATTAATGAAGTTTATTCCTATTATTTGTCAAGAAAAAGTGCTATTGTTCAATCTGATTAAAAAAAAACCTTGTTCCAAGGAATAGAAGTTGCAAAATACCGTATCTACCAGGATACCATCATAAGTAATTTCCCAAATCTCCCCTCAAACCATACAAGACCTATAAATCATAACTAATGTCATGTATCTCCTTTCCCCCCTCCCAGGGCGGCGCCATAGCGCAGTGGTAAGCGCTTTCGGCTTCGGATCAAGAGGTCCGGGGTTCAAATCCCCCAGGGGCTCAGCAACTTTGTCTGCAGTAGAGAACTGTTCTACACGCAGTTAGGTTTGGATGCAATGCTACACTGAATTTCAGCGCAGTACTGCTCATGGTTCCCTTGTTCCAGCTGAATGCTCACATGTTTCACTGCAATCCATAGCCACATGGTGTTGTGGGCTTTCTCCCTGCCATAATACTAGCAGACGTGATGTAAGTGAAATGCTCTTGAAAGCGGTGTTACACCCAAACTCTCGACACCTTCCCCCCTCCCATCTCTCCTTTCCCCCTACCACAAGAACTGAGACATAAGTAATGTCCCATCTCCTCTTTCCCCCTGCCACAAGAACTGTGAGACATAAGTAATGTCCCATCTCTCCTTTCCCCCTCCCACAAGAACTGTGAGACATAAGTAATGTCCCATCTCTCCTTTCCCCCTGCCACACGAACTGTGAGACATAAGTAATGTCCCATCTCTCCTTTCCCCCTGCCACAAGAACTGTGAGACATAAGTAATGTCCCATCTCTCCTTTCCCCCTACCACAAGAACTGTGAGACATAAGTAATGTCCCATCTCTCCTTTCCCCCTGCCACAAGAACTGTGAGACATAAGTAATGTCCCATCTCTCCTTTCCCCCTGCCACAAGAACTGTGAGACATAAGTAATGTCCCATCTCTCCTTTCCCCCTACCACAAGAACTGTGAGACATAAGTAATGTCCCATCTCTCCTTTCCCCCTGCCACAAGAACTGTGAGACATAAGTAATGTCCCATCTCTCCTTTCCCCCTGCCACAAGAACTGTGAGACATAAGTAATGTCCCATCTCTCCTTTCCCCCTGCCACAAGAACTGTGAGACATAAGTAATGTCCCATCTCTCCTTTCCCCCTGCCACAAGAACTGTGAGACATAAGTAATGTCCCATCTCTCCTTTCCCCCTGCCACCAGACAAGAACTGTTGTGGTGTTTGTTCTTGACTCCAAAGCCCGTCTTGAGACCAAGTCCTGATGTACAACTTGGTAGTAAACATAGCCCTCATACACTGGTGCTCTTGAAACATGGATGACAAACCCAGTCTACACGTTCTTATCAAAAGCTACTCTAAAGAGGTATTAAATTAAACAACCTTGAGGATATTACTCCGTTAAGTTCATAACAAGTTACCACATTGAGAACCAAAAAAAACATTGAGAAAAAGTTAAATTCTAAAAACACCTTACTTTTCACGGACATATTTTAACATGAAGTAATCCTTGGCTTGCTTTTGCAGTGTGACTCTTTTCTCCAGAAAGGTTTAATAGTCAAGGCTTTGGTTTACTCTGTGAATCTCGGAGAAGGAATTTTCAAAGAAAGAGGCAAATATCTGCCAAAAGCAAGCAAGTTGCAGGTCCGGGGAGAGCACTGTTGAAGAATTTCAATCAAGATCAACAAATTTCATGTATAGTTAAAACTTACAAAAATTCTTACCTCTATCATCTTATTTCTGGGTGGGGTTCTACAGTGAGCCCTAAACTAATTATATAGAGTTTATCTCGCACTCTTCCCATAGAGCTCACTCAAGTCAGATTTTCACACGTACCTTACCTGTCTCAGTACAGAAGTTTTTGCACATGATCATTATAAAGCATCCTCAAGGGGTGCAATCATATTTTGCAGTTTGCAAAGATTCAAAGCAAGTGTTTTTGCAATGAACACAAGTCTTACGAGACTAAAGTCGGCAATGTCAATGAAGAACTTTTTAGCTCAACAGGCCTGAAAGGCCAGATGAGCTTATATTGGCCCTCGTCCATAAACTTTCACATTCTCCTCCAAAACCGCTACAATCCCAAAGCTGCACTGAGAGGATCAAAGTTTGCCATTGTAACTAAGGTTATGTTGGAAGATATGACTTGAGCAACCTCTGTGTTAAGAGAATGTATTTGTCTAACCGTGAGATGTATTTGTCTAACTGCAGGACCAAGCCAAGGCCGGTCTACTTGCCTCATTGTTCACCTGTGTTTTTGTGCTTGCTCTTCCGTCTTTGTTGTGCTTGTGGTATACCCCTATATCCATCATGTCAGAGATGTTCTTAGAAAATATTCTACCACACTGGGAATAAAGATGTTGCTTGGTGCTATTCAAATCTTTGTCTTATTTTTTAAACCAATTAACGACGACTCATCAAGAAAGCTGAGGATCAAATAGACACCCTTGTCATACTATGGTCGACACAAATATTGGTAGTCCATAGCGAGAGCATGTGTTGTACGTTTATTAGGCCAATCTAAATCACTTCTAAATGCCTTTCTATGTTTAAAAGGAGGGTTCTATCGGGGTATTTTTTTGTGGAAACGAAATTCAAGAGGATATTCCGTTTTACACATTATGCTATAAACATATGATCAAGACAGTGAAAATGAAACATTATTAATGAAGTAAATACTTTGATTACTTTACATTGCACAACTTGATGAATACAAGCACACATTTGTTGAAAAATACAAACAATGAGGATTGAAGCCATTCATCGGCACTGCGAGTGGGGAAAACTTCGCAGCATATTGTTTATAGGTTTATGATAGAATATTTACATAGTAACACATAACATATCAGTATATATGTTTTATTATTACAAAAATTTTAAATGGGTTAAATATAGCATGTTTTCATTTCACGAAATGCCAAGAATCCAAGATGGCGGATGCTGCCGATAGATCGGTGATAGAACTTTCCCTTTAAGTTTTCATTCTTAGTTACAGACAGACCAACCCCAGGTGTTATTTCAAGGTAGATATATATAAGGTGAAGGATTATGTGAGTTTGAGGTTTTCATCCACTTACATTGACAATAGACATCCGTTAACAGAAATGGCTGTTACTAATCCTCAACTTGCAGGCTCAGGTTTTTCTGGGATAGAAATAGTGGACGCAGGCGAGTCCCAGATGCACACTTAGTCTTCTTCACAGCCGAACATTATTGATGGTCCTAGCTGGCGACTGCCAGGTCAAATGATGTCTGACTCACAAACCCTTTTACCTTATCCATCACGCATTTATCTCAAAGACAATGAACAATGTATAATTTTGGATATTTATTGCAGTTTCATTTTTACACAACCATTTTTCGATCATCAACAATCACTTAAGTACAATGTACATCAACTGGAAATGAAACAGACCACAAACAGTACGGTTCCTTCTGTTGAAAAACTAAATTATAGATATATAAATGGTGCACTAAACACACAATGTTCAAGGCTCTAATGATATTTTCTACACCACTTGCAGGTCACATCTTACAAATCTCTATATACTCCACCACTTGAACAGAGGCACAATTTTTACCGAAGAGTTTCTCAACTTTTGTCTGAGTGTGGACAGAACACTTAAGTGGTTGTAAGTCACTAAGGTAACCTTAGTGTAATGACAAACAATGGTCTTTACCGCAGTCTTGATATCGCTTGACCCAGTTCATCTTAAAGTTTAACCTCAGTAAAGGTTGCTTTGTGAAAGGAGACCCAGGGGTTGATAACACTGAGGTTAGCCTTAGTGCCATCTCTTGATATTGAACTAAGACGACCTAAGTGACTTACAATCACCTGTGTTTCAAGCAATTGGACCCTGGGCAAACTATTCTGTCATAGAGCAGGTCACCCATCCAGCAATAGACTGTGCCCATTGCTGCTGAACTTACTTGGCATTGATCAACTTAGCTATCCACAGGACCATGTGTCAACATATACAAAACACTATGAAATCAACAAACAGAGCTGTCAATTTTTAACCAAATACACAATACAAAAGTAAGTTTTTAACATATATATGGGCACAGCCATTAACATCAAACAAAATTTTGAAGAACAATATAAAACTAGATTAGCGTTTGCGGGACACCGCAAAAGGAGAGCAGCTCCGAAACTTAGGGTCTCGCCTTTCCCTGTTCCGCCTTCTCGTCAGCATCAATAAAATGGGAATTCTTTTTAACAAACATTTGTTCATTATTCGAGTTATAACTAATCATCACTGGGGTCACTTTTCACAAGTTTGTTCTTAAAACCTATTTCTTCTTTCAAAATTTTATCCAAGGATTAACGTGGCTTTAACCAATATCTCATGACCTTGAGTGTTCATAGTGTTCATAGTTAAAATATGGCATATTCACAAAAGCATGCTTAAGTTTTGACCTCACTGTGACCTTGACCTTTGACAGATTTTAGCGAAAACCTTTTCAAATCTTGGCCTTTCTCCATAGTTGATATACACCAAATAACAGCCTGATATCACAAATATTTTTCAAGTTATCATGTTTACAATGATTTTTTTTTTAGCGATTTCAGAACTCGTGACCTTGACCTTTGACCTTGAATATGAACATGTCAAAATAATTCCCCAGGGACATAAGTAAGAAGTTATGTTTATGAGGTGTTGATACCTCCTTGGAAAGAAGTTACTAGTATTTAGTGATTTCAGAACTGGTGACCATGACCCTATGTCGTGACCTTGACCTTAAAAATTCAAGGTCACACAATCAGTGATCACTTTTCATTGTGTATCACAATCATGTAATGATTCAAAGTGTTAATAGTTGAAATAAGACATTTTCGCAAAAGCATGCTTAAGTTGTGACCTCGCTATGACCTTGACCTTTGACGGATGTTAGTGAAAACCTTTTCAAATCTTGGCCTTTCTCCATAGTTGATATACACCAAATAACAGCCTGATAGTACAAATATTTTTCAAGTTATCATGTTTACAATGATTTTTTTAGCGATTTCAGAACTCGTGACCTTGACCTTTGACCTTGAATGTGAACATGTCAAAAAAATTCCCCAGGGGTATAAGTAAGAAGTTATGTATATGAGTTCTCAAAACCTTATAGGAAATAAAGTTATAGCCAATACAAAACGCGGCGGCGGCGATGGAAACTGCACAAAACCTGATAGCAGCTCCGACTTAGTCGCAGCTGCTAACAAGCGCAAACAGACAAAAGGGTTATGTTGGGTTTAAAAGCACAAATTTAGAGTGAGTTACTGTTTTATGCTACTTGGGCAATATTGCAGCCATAAGCAGTAAGCATTTCCGAGAATTTCACTTATAAAACAGCTACTGATAATGCAGAAACAAACTCCAAGTGGCCAATTTACATGAATCAAATCATTAAGGTCAAATTCATGCAGGTCAAATTTATAAGCCTATTGTCATGTTTCAACTTCTGAAAGTAAATTTCTTAATTTTCCAAAACATAACAGTGATGAATAAAAATATATTTTCATTATTTAACAAGGAAGATATACACACATTTTGAAATTCAACACTTACACATACATGGTAGCAAAAGTATACATAGTTTATGATGTGAAAATAACTTGATTATGTATAGTCAATAGTTTAATCCAAATAAGTTTAATCTAGAAATAAATCAATTACAATTGATTGCCACTGTTATATCAACTAAAATAATTTTTTACATGAATAATGTTTTTGAAAGACCAAGATAATTGATTTGTGAATCTTTGAAAAATAAAACTATCTATATTCATTGAAAATACACAGTGTGCAGTTCTCTTGAGAGTTTGCAGCAGGTACAAGTGAGTTATGTTGAGACTTAAATCATTATCACTTTTCTCATTTAATATCTATAAAAACCTTTTGCACTATGGGAAATTCTACCAAAATATAGGTTGAAGTTCAGAAATTTGATACTAAATCTCAGTTACTGTATCAGTTGGAATGTGATTACATTTAACCTTTATTTACATGGGACAGTGAAGGAAACTTTATTACTATAAAGATATCCAAATCAAAAATACTTATGCAAACACAATAATGTTATGTAACACCAACAGCTATATATACTGTATATATAATTATCCTAGTAGTTAATTGTGATATTTCATCTGGCCATAAATAAATTAAATACATTATTTATGCGATACATCTTATTAGCCGGATTATTTTTTCGAAGTCAGTAGGAATTGATGGTAAAATTATCACTGATTAGTAACTGGTAACATTTCTTTTTAATTCTTAAATATAATACATCATATCATCTTTTGATTCAGATTATATCATCAAGGATGTTTACTGAATTGTGAAATTTCTGTATCATCAACATCTTCCAATTACTTATATAACCCATAATTAATTATACTATTGATTTGCTCATGCAACACCAACGGCAGTGTATGATGCTTGTCAATTTAAATGGTAAAATTAAGATAAACCTCAAAATTGCCAACCTGAAGCAAGATTTTCCATGTTACGGCCTGTTGGACAGGTCCAATCTAATTACTGGGTAGATTATTTGGAAGCAGAAATTACACATATTTTCAAGGATGTGAATTATGAACCTGTTGATGATCATATCATAAATGTTTATAATTTCATTTTTGCATTAAATTAATCAGACCCAAATAGTTTTCAAATGGAGAGACTCTATACAAATCAATTAAATTATGAACAAATTATGACTAGGTACTGTATTCTACCCTGTTACTTCAAATAAACATAAACAGAATTTCATGATTTCTTAACATCTAACAATGCTTGTTTCTTTCAGAGTGACGATAACAATAAAACATACAAATTAATCATTGTTACATGTATTTGCATTCAGTTTCTTAATATTTTATATTCATAAATTTGTTATTAATTTGAATAATACATACCCCCTTTCTAAAAAAAACCTCATAAAATCTATTGATTGTTTATAAATATATTTCTTATTTGCTTCATGTTTATACACCAAAGTTAACATAGTTTCTGAAATTCAAAAATCAATCTTTTAACAAAGAGAATTCTTCATCTAACAAGTTTAACAGATTAACCCTTAACTTGCGGCTCCCGGTTATTCCGGAATAGAAATAGTGAATTCATGTATCCTTGCGACTAGCCCCGGAAGTGTTACTTAGTTCTTTTCACAGTCGATCAGTCCCATTGAAATACTGGCCAGGGACTCGTTGTCAGTTAGACAGCACCAAAGTTACTGTCGTGGAAATTTGGCTGGCGGTGCCAATTAGTGCCTAAGGTAGCAGCAAGCTAGGGGTTCGAATATTCTTGGGACCAAAAGGTGTAATATGGCCACTTGAGGGTTAACAGGAGTTGTATGGATGACCTGTACTACTCATTCAAAGAAATAACCTTAAAGAGGTATACAACAGGAATTTCAGATATAAATGTAATGCCATACAAAATAACAAAGCACATTTTTACAATCAAAGGTCATAAAGCTGTGAAAGACTTAGGTTTGCCTTTTTAAGACAAAACATGTTAGGAAACTCTTTTAAGATGAAAGACAATGTGCAATGAATAAATGAATAAGTGACACTAGGATACATATACCTTTGTTTTCTGCAAGTCCCCATGCTATTTGAATTAAATAAGAAAAGAGACTGTGTGTAAAACTGGGGTGGGGTGTGATGGGGGCAGGTTGGGGGTGTGGGGTGTGTGAATTTGTGACTTGATTTAACTGTGATCTAATTGTGAATGATGTTACTTGGTTAAAACATGTGTGTATTGTATATATATTTATCTCTATGTGATATATAAATTTTATGTCTTTTTGTTTTGCCTGAAAACAGTGTACAACAAATTTCCAATGGACATTAAAGAATCATCTTATCTTATCTCATCTTATTGCTAAACAAACGAGAAAAATACCTACGCGTGTTGTAAGAGGCCTTTTGAGAGACTTGCAGGGCCCATCAAGGTAGTACCGGTAGTTTGAACTACATTGACATACACAAATAAAGGGCAGGTGATTTTAGTACGAATTCATCTGATGAAAAGCCCAGGTGTGATTTTGTGTAGAAGATCAGAAACATTGAGCCTTTGCAATCAACTGTAGCCCATTCTATTAACATTGGTTAAAATCCATTGTATTGGTACTATCAATTGCAAGTGCTTTGAGGAACAGTACCATGGGTGACCGAGGATGGGCTTATGATCTTAATTTTGTCTTCTGCGTTTGTGTTCTGCAATAAATGACATGCAGAGTACAGTATATCATTGGTGACTCAATGTCAGTGAAGGTGAGGTGATTTAGGGTTTAACACCGCTTTCAAGGGAATTTCACTACTGCTACTGTTATTTTAGGGAGAAAGTCTGCACCACCATTGTCAGCCCTGCATTGCAGTGAAACCTGTAAGAATCAGCTTAAAATAGTGAACTATGGATGGTACTGCACTGAAATTCAGTGTAGCATTGCACCCAAACCTTACCTCATGTTGAACAGTTCTCTACTGCACAGAAAGTTGCAAAGTTCCTCATGGCATTCGAACTCTTGATCCTAAGCAAAATATGCTAATTACTGCACTATCATGCCCCCAATGTTAGATAAAGTGTATTTCATGTAACAGTTAGTGAATATACCAAGGGTAACAGAGGATGATTTTAGTATAGAGAATTACTCTGTAGGGAAGGCAGTTGGATATCACATTGAAGTATTTACATATTTATAGTGATTTTATTCTGACCACTGACTAGAAACTAATAATGATATGGTTGATTTTTATTTGATATAACAAAGATGATATTTACAATGATTCATGATAGAAAAATTCATTAAATGACAAGTAATTTGATTACCAAATATTCCTTAACGAACAAATTGTGACAGTGTTTGGTACATGTTGTATACCAATCTCGATGACCAACACAAATAATCTTTGAATCATCCAAACCTTTTCTTCAGTTAACTTGATCTAAGAAATAAAATGGTGTGTACATGTCATGTGTGTATATGGTCTCTAACCACATTACTGAAAAAACCAAACTCATTTTGGTTCGGTATTGGCTCTAAACAGGTGAGGTGAGGTGGGGTTTAACACCGATTCAAGAGTATTTCACTTATATCGCGGCTGGTAGTATTATGGCTGGAGAAAGCTCGCAACGCCATGTGGCTATGCATTGCGGTGAAACCTGCGAGCATCACCTGGAACTAGCGAACCATGGGTGGTACTAAGCCTCTTGATCCGAAGCCGAACACGCTAACCACTGCGCAATCCCGCCCCTGGCTCTAAACAAAGAGTAACGAAGCTTTTGAATCATACAAATGGATACCTGAACACAGGAAGTACAAACCTATACAATGACATAAGCAAAACATTGTAATAAAATCAAAATGTGATTTGTCAACAGGATGATATCAACCATTGCAGTATTACAACATACTGAGGTCTTCTATTGGTCTAGTTTTCCTTTGATTGGTAATTTACATTTGTGAATCCAAAACATTAACATCAATCATACAAATATTCAACATGATAATAACAAACATAACTTACAGAAGTTAACCCTTATCATAGAGGTATTTTCTGTGACAAACATCTTGCATCTGTCTCAACAGCTTGTAGCAAGACATTCAAGGTAAAATAGTATTTTAAAGTATCTTTTATATCTAATAAAGCTTACAAATGTGGAATTTCATTCATATCAACAAAAATCTATGGCTGAAACTTTGGAGTAAATTTAAATAACACTAATCAAAGACAAGAATTGACTTATATAGTGTATAATCAACTTACTGAGATCACAGATTTCTTTCACAGAAGGTTAAGGGTTAAGCACACGTGAGCATCATAGACAAGGCAACATATCAAACATCCTGCACCATCAGGGTATTTGTAAGACTCCTCAATCCTGATTGTCAAAGGAGATTTTGCCTCGTATCGTTATGTTTGGTAACTCATCGTGATATACACATGTATTTTGTAAGCCAACAACTTCCCAATGCAAGGCATAACTCTTGCCAGTCTCCATTACCGGCTGATTTAGGCCTTCCAGTATTTCCTTAATTAAGAAATCTGTGTTTAGAAATCCAGGCCCGCTATGCAATTTTCTGGTGCAGCGATTCGCTATCTTGACACAGCAAAGCGAGGGAAATACCACAAGGGTTAAAACAGCCAGTAATGCAGACTGGCAAGAGTTATGCCTTGCGTTTGGAAGTTGGTAAGCCAATAAAACCTTGTGATTTGAAATTTGATAGTTGATCATCAGGTTTTATCATCAGGTTTTATCAATATTGCTAAATTTAAAGTAATCATTTATCTTGTAAAAGGCACATTTACTGGCTTAACTTGTATTAAAAATATTATTTTGAAGTGCTAGAATGTGTGTTGGACTGCATTATAAATGATCTTTTTAAAGATCTGAAAGTCATTTATCAAATGTGTCATGTTTAAACTGCAAAAAGAAGTACAAAAGTTGAATGTAGAGTTCATTTAGCATGTTGTAATATCATTGGCACTTGTTAAAAAGGTTTCTATATCTCAATGTCAGAGGATCTTGCAGTATATTGTGGTACGTATCGCAATACAAAAATTGAGGCAATACACAGCCCTAATAATCAGGGAATTGAGAAGCCTTCCAGATACTTAAAGGGAAAGTTCTATCAACGATCTATCGGCAGCATCCGCCATCTTGGATCCTTGACATTTTGCGAAATGAAAACATGCTATATTTAACTCAATTTTATTTTTTTGTAATAATAAAACATATTCACTGATAGAATATTCACATAGTAACACATAATGTATCATAAAAGTAATAAACAATATGCTGTTAGGCCGTAGCAAAGTTTTCCCCACTCGCAGCGCCGATGAATGGCTTCAATTCTCATTGTTTTGATTTTTCAACAAATGTGCACTTGTCTTTATCAAATTGTCAAATGTAAAGTCATCAAAGTATCAACTTCATTAATATCTTTCAATTTGACTGTGTTTTAATCGTATAGTAATAGCCAATATGTGTAAACAGGGATATCCTCTCGAATTTCGTTTCCACAAAAAATACCCCGATAGAACCCTCCTTTTAAAAGGAGGGTTCTATCGGGGTATTTTTTGTGGAAACGAAATTCGAGAGGATATCCCCGTTTAGACAAATATGCTACTAATAAATGATTAAAACACAGTCAAGTTAAACGATATTAATAAAGGTAATATTTTGATGAATTTATATTTCACAACTTAATAAAGACATGCGTACATTTGTGGAAAAATAAAAACAATGAGAACTGAAGCCTTTCATCGGCGCTGCGAGTAGGGAAAAGTTTGCTAGGGCATAACAGCAAATTGTTTATTAGTTTTATGACACGCTATGTGTTACTATGTGAACTTTCTATCAGTGTATATCTTTTATCATGAAAATTTTGTAAAATTAGGTAAAATATAGCGTGTTTTCATTTCACGTAATGCACAAAATCCAATAAGGCGGTATTTGCCGACAGAACGGCCCCTTTAAACCCTAATGGAGCAGGATACATAACAAACAGAACAAGAGAGTAACTCATAACCCTGTGACTTGGTATCGTGTGAGTAAAGTGTTGTAAGGCCAGGTACCTTCTGATATCACATCAGCCACATCCTATACTGAACTGTAGTGGTTATGACTTGGTATCGCGGGGGTGCCGTGCTATATTGCGTGAGGACTTGTGTGAACGCTCTGACTTTGGGTGGACTGGTGATCTCTTCTTGTAGAAGCGCTCAAAGATGCTGAGTAGCTGAGACTCCACGTCCCCGAGGTGAGGTCTCTTCAACGCATCCTTCTCCCAGCATGTCTGCATAAGATTCGCGCACTGCTCATCAAATGTGGCTAGCTTCTCGGGCCGGAGTCCTGAAGTGGAAAACATTGGCTCATGGTGATGGTGATTCACTTATTCAATGTCAGTTTTACTATTCCTGTTACTTAAACCTTTACTGCTGACTTGCTAGTTCTTGACTTAAAGGATCAAGAGGATCGGATCAAGAGGTCCGGGGTTT
Source organism: Gibbula magus (assembly GCA_936450465.1). Classification (NCBI taxonomy): domain Eukaryota; kingdom Metazoa; phylum Mollusca; class Gastropoda; order Trochida; family Trochidae; genus Gibbula; species Gibbula magus. The sequence continues at coordinate 51,696,769 of OW388296.1, read as the reverse complement.
AACCCCAACTCACCTCACCTCAACTCACCTTGACTTATAGGAACCAAAACTCTTCAATAAAGGAATAATCTAGGATGGGACAGTGATCAGTGATATTCATAGCAGGAGTATTACTGTATCAGCAACAAAGGGCTACCATCTTGATCCAATTTTAACGAGGTGAATTGGGGTTTAACAACGCTTTCAAGAGTATTTCAAGGCTGCTAGTATTATTGCATAGAGAAAGCCTGCATCGCCATGGTGGCTAAGCATTGCGGTGAAACCCGTGAGTATCGGCTGGAACTAGCGAACCATGGGTGGTACTGCGCTTAAATTCAAACAGTTCACCACAGCAGACAGCCCCCTTGATTCAATTTACTTAATTTCATTACAGTTATTCCTACTACTTAAAGGGGGACATGTCTCCCGAATTTAGCTGTGGAAGGCATTAATTAATTAGCTCACAGCCAGTCGGAAATCTCAATCAGCGCTCCCTCTACTCAGCGGTGTTTTCATTGCGCAGAGGCCTACTCGCCACTACTTGCTGTACAAGCGCGATACTCAACCGGATGCGAGCGTCTTATATATATGAAAGTATAGAGAAAACATACACGCAACGTACAGGTCAATTATATCATTTTTGTAAATATAACCAAAGTACAATTGTGATGATTTTGCAAATATTTCGCATGCGAATAGCAATCTACAATGTGTGATTAGAATAACGATCCTGTGAGCTTGATAATTGTTGTCGGACTGAGGTTTAACGTCTGCGTTCAGAGATAGTGACCGTTAGTAATCGTCCAATGATATGGTTTTATTCAAATGAGTGTCAAACAAACAAAATACAAAACTATCATAATATTCCTGAATTCCATTGGTCGAATATATATTCCTAACTTTGATTGGCTGACAATATCTAGACTGAATGTCGCATTAATGTGTATTTGTTGTCATGATCAGCATTGTGTCACCAAGACCGAACATTTGACAATTAACATGTCTAATGACATGCCGGTCACCGAGATGACATTTGTTGTGTAATAGAACCGGTCCAGTAAACTTGTTAACTGTAAAAACATAATAATTACACTCGAGGCTCCTCCCTTTTTCTCACCTATACTAAGCTTATTTGACTTTGTTCTGCTTAATTACGTTAACTAATTTGCTGTAACAACACTTCTCCCCTCTTTGATCTTGAAGAAACATCTATATGGTACGCTAAACTGATCATTTGTATTGGAGCGGCAAGTAAATTCTAACAGCGTATTTACTGATCCGTGTCGTTTTCATTTACAAGATGCACAGTAAGATGGTAACAAAAATGATTTCATTCGATCTTGTTCGTTGTCTATAAATGTGTATAATCACAATGTTGTTTAATTGTATTTTATTCAATGAGAAGAAATGAATTGGCAAAAAAGTCTAGATGACTTTTGTAAATTCCAATCAACAACTCATGTATGGTTCACATTTATACATCATGTTTAAATGATGATAAATTTATGAACACAATAATCATAATGTATATGTGTGCGTGTACAGTGCAACAATTTTCATGTAAGATTTAGTGAGCTTGTTCAGTTGTTGACCAATCCAGTTCATGCATTTATACATGAAATAAATTTCATAAAACTCATATAGCAACTGAAAATGGTTTGCATTGCATTGCATCATATAGGGGTCTAAACAATATTTTGATCGACAAACTTGAATTAAAATAACCTTTTATGTTTATGTTCTTACACTTTTGGATATACTTTGTCACTGATATCAAACGTGACAGCAACAAAGAAACGTTGAATGAAATGTGAGTCGTAACCATGATATTTTCACCAAACACGCACACATCTTTTCAGGAAATCGATGTCGTAATATTACCCCTCTAATGCATTTTATGAAACCATTTAGTAGCATTTAAATTTTATTATTATTTATTGGTATTCAGAAACTTGGTAAACGACGACTTTCTCTATGAAATATTGTAACAAACTTGTTGAAATCACAATCCTGGACGAACATTACATGCAGTATAGCAATGATAAATGTGTGTGTGTACCTGTAACCCTGTTTGTCATCTTTTAAAGGCATCTTGAAATACATGCCGTTAAAGTAATATATACGTGTTCTTACATTTACATTTAATCCCGTATGTGAAGTTTTAATGTAGAAGTAGATTCCGAAAGATTGTATCAACAACCTGTCAAATAATTTCGAGTTGAAAATATTTCTATTAATTTCGTTTCAAGATGTTAAATATTGTCATTACTAATAATATTTATAGAATGTATAAAACTTTACTCTTCAAATACGACATCAGAAGCGTGAACAACTCTGGACAAGGTGTACATGTCGGTGTGCAGTGAGATGAAACAGCCAATCAGCGATCGCGTGTCAAAAGGGGAAATCCCCCGCCTAGACATTGACGAGCTTGCTCGGCAGAAGCCCAGTTTGATTCACGTGACCGTGTTACCCATAAAATTACGTAACGGGCTCGTTAGCGGCGGTCAATTTGGGATGACGCTCTGGCGACTAGTCTCCCTTTAAGTATTCATTAATATTTGACTCATTTTCGACTGAAGGTTTTTCTAACAGATTACCGTTTATTCCTTCAGAGGCATGATTATGACTAATGCACACTGCGAAAATATGACATGATATGGATAAACAAAAGTTTCATTAGGTAATTGAAATTATGTTGGCTGAGCTTTTAAAATTAAATTTTTGTTACCTTTCTTGACAGACTGCCACAAGTGATCTTTGTTAGCACACTGCTCGAACGCTGAGGGAAGTCTCACGTGACCCGCACAGATATACCAGAAGAGAATGCCAAATGCGTAGACATCAACACTGTTGTCATAGCGACCGGTGAAGAGTTCAGGCGCCATATGTATGGGAGTTCCGACGATACTGCCGCTCATCATGGCCTCGGGCTTACAGAATCCCAGGTCTGTGATCTTACCTCGGTTGTCTCTGTCCAACTGTTGAGAAAGAGATGACTCTCATAAAGGTAAATAAAAACAATAACTAGGTTTACAGAATTTTGGAGCCAAAATGTTGAAAGGCAGGAGGCAAAAAACCTTTACTCAAGTGGAGATGAAAAATGATCAGGTAAGTGAAACTGGCACAAAAATAATAAAGAAAATTAAAAAAAATTCACTATAAATATTTTTAGTTGAGCAGTGAAATCTGGCAACATTTTTAATTGGGAGGGACAAAATTTGAAACATATTTATTTGGGAGAGAATCTGAAAAACACTCTTTGTTTTCAGATTGTCCAAAATCATGGTTGGAGAATCTGTAAACCAAGTAAATAATGTTTTGTCTCCTAAAGATAAGTAAAATTAATCACTGATTTCTCTTGTATACTTCGCATGAGAAGGAAAGATTTTGGACTTCTTTGATGTTGGCAGGGTTGTTTATTCTAAATCTCAAAATAAATTATTTTTATCATAAATTAATGATTGTAAAGCCTGTCCACCCGTGAGCCTTGAGACCTTGAAATCACCACCAATCTCTTATACAAGCAGTTAAAGTGGTGACTTTTACTGAATATTATATGAAACAGTGGAATTATGAGATATGTATCATAACTCTAATACTAAAGACAAGCAATGAAGCGTTAGACCTACTCACCAGAACATTCTTCAGTTTGATATCTCTGTGCACCAAACCCTGACTGTGAAGAAATCGGATCCCTTCAACCACGTCTATAGCTATCTGTAGTCTGAATTGTAAAATATAAATAGGTGTCATTGATCAATAGGATTAAGAATTGAAGATAATATTGCAGATTAATTAATTATCTGGAAACAATTTACAAGACTTTCAAGCCTAAGGTGTGTGAGAACTCTCACCTCTCTGTGACCTATAATTTCATTTTTACGTAGGAATATGACTATATCTTGCCAATTTTCATAAGAATACATTATTCTTGTTGACGCATGATCGCATTGGGGGGTTTCCCCCACCCCTCTGTATTTGCATGCAACTCCCAACCTCCCGACATTACCACATGAGCCCCCCCTCCCCGATCAGCATATGTTAAATGTTACGTTGCTATTTTCAGTTGTCCAGTTAAGTTGTCCTTTCTGTACAATCAAACCTCGCTATAAGCCCTATTTTCCAAGTTGTCCTTTCTGTAGAATCAACCCTCACCTGCTGATCCAGTCGAGGCCCTGTTTGATGGCAGTGTAGAGGTCCCTCTGTAACCGGTCCATGACAAGCAGCACCGCCGGGGACATCCCTCCTCCGTACTGGTAGTCGATCACTGACCCGTGCAGCGCCACGATACGCTCGTGCTCAGGGATGTTTCTGTAAATCAGAGAAGTTGTGTTAGACAGTGATCACAAACAGTGTTTAGATTTTCAATCAATAATCCAAAACTTCTAAAAGCTTGTCAATGTGAGTGTCCCTCGGATGGGCAATCTCTTCCAAATTTGGGGTTGGGGTTGGGGAACTTGTCACCCTTCCACATTGAATATAAAGGGGGCAGGTAGATTCCTATAAGAGGGGCATGTAGTTTCAAAGAATCAAATGCAATAAGTTAGTCATTAAACACTGCTGATCAAAGAATATTCAGCCATTTATTGGACATGTGTGCTCACTTTGTGTAGAAGAACTCAAGAGCGAGATCGTTCCAGTGTTTGTCGTCAGGGGGGACAACTGACTTGATGGCACAGGGAGAGTGTCCAGACCATGAGTCACAAGCGTACACCACTCCGTACTGGCCTCGTCCAACCTCACGACCCATCTGAGGCATACCTGTCGTGTAGAGATGCATGTATGTACATACATCAGTGCATTTGTTATTTCACATTTATCCATGGGGTGAAAAAACTTATTTACAAAATAAATAATATTTATTTAGCTTAAACTTTTACTAACAATTTATTTTGCATATGTGGCAACCTCATCACTGATGCTCTATATATTCAATCAATGGAGCCTAATTAAAGGTCATAGAGTTTTAGATCTTTGACCGAAATTTTGATTACAGATTCACAACTTATGTGTGAGAAAAGTTGCTTCATAATATTTTAACCCTCTAACCTGGAAAATTCAAGGAAAGCCTATCATTAGCCACTGAACATTCCCAGATTATTATCTTCAATAACGAGGTTCTGTTAACTGGTCACTCAGAATGATTTAGCACCTATTATTTCAGCAGTTTATGATTTCCATTTTCTCTTGGCATAGTTTTCTATAAAGGTTTGAATTTAAATCATGTACTAAAATAAGTCAATTAATCCATTCTCTTTTGCAATCGTGACCTTGTACTTTATACCATTAGACTGATTACACAACCTAGTCTGGCAGTCATTATTGACTAAAATAAGGTCTCAAAAATCCCTGCATAAATTGGACAACACTGACTTTGGGAAAAAAAGATTTTAAAAAGAATATTGTTCACATTCACATACAAAACAATACAGAATATTTGAGCAAGGTACTCTCGAACAGAAACACTGTTTCAAATGTCTTAACAATTTATACAGCATACATCACAGCATCAGTGATTTACTTTCCAACAGAAATATTGCTTCAAAAATCAAACCAATCCACATACCGTACAACACAGCATCTTTGAGTGAGGTACTCTCGAGAGCAAGCTTGGCAACCTTCGGTGCATGGACTTTCCTGAGTTTGAGTCTCTGCTCCTCAATCTTGTCCAGTCTGCCCGAGTGTTTCGACTCGAGCTGTCGGAGGGCTAACAGGAAGGTGTCGTGAGACTTGGTCAGTCGGTCCTTGATCTGGGAGGCAATACTCTTGGCGAGTCTGAAACAGTGTGCTATCAGCGTTGTATTGTGTGGACATGTCGCGTGTTATAGTGGGCAGAGCTCATTCCCCAATTTCATTATCCAAATGTAAATGGGGCTGAATTACTAAAGGTAAGTGGCGAAACACTGATCCTTGGGTCGCATGAACCAAATGAAGTCATAACATTACGTCACGTCCGCTTAACGTGCTATTTCCGTTATATCGCAGCACAACTGAGAGGAGGGACAAGGATGGTTTTTTTACGCCCTGTGACTTAAGTATAAAGAATTTTAAATTGTAAAATTGTATTTATGAAAATATTGTTGAATGTTGGACATGACACGTAACATCAAGTCTGATTATGACTCTAAATAGCAATCTTAGCTTTAAGATCAATTCTAAGGGAAAAGCAGTTTCATCTCGTGAAAAAGTTCACATTCAGTTTCTTCTTGAAAATGTGGTTGAAAGTGGACACAGAATCATCTCAGAGTAACTGAATTGCTGAACCAAGCAATTACCTAGATTTTGTAACTTCATACTACAAAATTCAAATTGTTTCAAATTGATGCCAGGGCAGAGTCAATTATTTCCAATAGACATCCAAGAAATTTCAAGGGGGAAGGGGGAGGGGATGTTTGATCCCTCACAACTCTTCCTTTGGATCCGCCACTGTTTTGCTACCGTCAACTGGTGCAAGAGTCCGCTAAGTCTGTGAAGGGATGTTGACCACACCTGATGTTGAGACCCACCTTGCTTCACTGAGACTACTGAGCATGTCTGAGGCCACCTTCCTCTTCCACTCCACGTCTATCTTGGGCGGTGTCTTCCACGGCATCGACTGCACCATCTGCAACATCAACAATCTTGCTTTATACTTTGGTTGTGTAGAGCAGAGTGAGATGCATGTGCTTCCCCTCACTGTATGAGTTACTGCTGTTATCAAGTGTTGAGACATCATGTGTCCAATTTTGTTTAGCCATTTACATTACTGTTGCTACTGCTTGAATCGAATCATAGAAACTATTATAGTTTCTATGAAGTTACATGAGTTAGTGGCAAAAAAGGTGTGATTAATATTATTTCTAGATTTCGAAATAGCTGCCTGCCAGCAATTGCTGGTTATTTTCTTATGGGGCCGGTTGCAAATTGTTCAGCAAGACTGTCTGGCCTTTTAGATTTTGGATAAACTAACCGTCTAAACATCAATGGACCTACAACGTTTTAAGAAGGCTTACTTAAGTTTTTCAAACGACAAGTCCTGCACCCCCAGTAAACACAAAAGTATATCGCACACTGATCATTTGAGTCACAAAGCAAAATCTGACGTGTGTCTACCACTGTTACCACTGTAATTGTCACTTATCATCCGGTAGGCTATTCATAACTCAAGTACAAGCAAGAAGGAAAGTAGATAGGTACCTGCTTCATTCTCTCCAGAAGCACCTTGATGAGCGAGGAGCTGGATCGGACTGTGATCTCCACCTGGTACGCTGCGTTCAGGATCTGAAACACAACTTAATATCTTACTATTCTTTAAATGGTTCTTTAAATTGTAAATTGTTATCTGATGTAGTTTGAATGTAATACATCTCAAATGAAAGTGTCTACAATTTGCTAACTGATTGGTTGCATGTTGATATGCTGATATTCCTTAAGAAAAACTTGAAATGATTGTTATGATTTTATTTACTTTTAAATTCATCTTTGGTATCCTGTATTCTATAATTCTGAGTTCTGAATAAAAAGACATCTGGAACAATTCTAGCTGTATATAATAAATAACATGATCCTATTAATTTCAAGCACGGTATACCGTGGTAGATTCCATGGTACTTGGACAAAAAAATAGGTATACTGCGGTACTGACATTTCCGTGGTACCAAACCCTAATTTTAACCTTTATGCAGTTTTAAAAACAGGCCTGTCAGAACCCTCATAACAATGTTTGGTTCAGGAAGGTAATTTTTTTAGTTATTTCTTAATTGTCCCATTTAATTTTAATTGCAGTTCCGGCTGGCGATTTCACAAGCTTGTATACACATCTTTATGTCATTCAACAGAATAGAGGAACCAGTGTTATAAACTGCTATAAACAGGTTTCAAGTATTTATGTTGAACAATGACATGTAACTCTTGGTTGAACAAAATCATTTTTCTTGTACATTGCTACAGTCTGTTATGCTTCTGTTCATCCAAGACTTTAAAAAAATTGTCAGTTCATCTAAAAATCATGTGCAGCCAGGGAGAACATCAATGAAGTGCAGACACTTTATACTAAATCCTAACCAGAAAACCTGAATAAAACTGCACAGTCAGCAGATATTCTTATAGTAATCCTATTATTTAAGACGGATGTCAACCTGACAAGGAAAGTATTTATCAAAGGGAGCTTAGCGAGACTTCCTTGACATGGATATAAATGGAAACATATTTTATTTAATCAAGGATTAGCTAAAAGTTTTCCAACTTCGAAAATCCTTCTCAATAAAAATTTCATTCAAAGATAAACATCTAAGCCAACTCAGAAAATATTCTTGCTTCTCATCAAAATGTGAGTCAGGACGGCAAATTATACATATACTTTATTTTCTGTATCATGGTTAAATCTTGTCAAGTGAATAAATGTAATAAGTCTTTGGGTCTGGTCACTCATTAGGATTGGATGGTAATGAGAAATAATGTAAGTTACAATTTTTTGTAAGGAGTGCCATAGAGATATATTAGCCCCATGTTAAAAAGCTTGTTGGATAAAGCTAACGCTGGGCTAATATATCGCAAGTCATTTATCGAGAAGTACCGCTGTTACCGAAAACTACCATTTTGATCATAGTAGACTTAGCATATTGACAATATGAAGGTAAAAGTAGTGCTTTTTTTTATTGAAAACCGGACAACGCAGAGCGTGTGGCGGGCATCAATGATTTTACCGTAATTTTGGAATCTTATTTATAACAGACAAAGTGATAATTTGAGTTGATAAAGTTTAATAGGTCACATAACTACTGTGCATGTAAATGGGATGTGCAGTTTCGGTTTCTGCACATGCATAATGATGTTACTCAATTTTAATTGGAAACTAGTAATTATGATATATTTGGCATTTGGGGATAAATACGCAATTTTTATTGTAGACAGCACAAGTGGTGAGTTGGAACGTATTAAAGCCAAATAAGATTTTATGAAACACAATGGATGCACCTTTAACATACGAATCATCAAATGTCACATTTAATTTTGTCAAAATATGCCAAAAACTCATGATAACAAAAAACAATTCGTAACAAGCAAAGAAGGTCAGCACAGCAACAGACGAGTTCCAAGTTAGAGATTATGTCAAATGCAAGCAATCAAATGTCATGTCTCAGGGTCACGTGAGTTCTCAGTGGCCAGCCAAGGCAACTTTTGTCCCATGAACAGAAATGACTGTCTCATCATTAAGATTTCTCATGAAATTTCTTTCAGAATATAGATAAAGTTACACCTAATTTGTGAGTAAAAACTTTAAGAAGGGTTTTATCTTACTTGTTAATTTAATAATTCTGTAATCTTAATCGTCTAGGCTCCCATGTTCTGACGCAATTCAGTTAACCACAAGACCTCCAACAAAAGATTTTGGTGCGAGAAGCTAGGGGCAGATAACTCCAAACAGCTATCCTTTCCTCGATACAAACGGCGACAGTTTAAAAACTATGATATGATTGTTCAGCTATTTGACTTTGGGCTTTGTCTGTGCTAAACTGGTACGGAACACATGCCTATACAGGTGTCCTCAGACCTTGTGGAGAGGAATCTATAGAACCAGTTCGTATCCTGATATGAATTATTTTGCAGATTTAATTCCTCGGAAAAGGGTCGATTTTAATCAGACTGGATAATAATTTTCACATGAGTCCTAAGAACATCTGGTTACCTGTTTGAGAGCATCTGTTGTTTTGGCGCCCTCTGGGTTGTCTTTATCCATACTCTCCAGACTTTCAAGGCAACGTGTCAGTGTACCTAAGAAAATGACATTAATATTGATGTTTCAAACATTTTTTTAGAGATAAAGTATTTCCCTTTTTCATGCACTTTGAGAGAATTATCTGTCTATTTTCAGACAGTTATATATATGTGTCATACCTGTATATGAGTCACGGAGGATGTCGATGGAGCTGATGAGTTTGCCGGCGACGGCGTGGTTGAGTCTGGTGAGGACGAGCTCCTGGATCTGCATGGTGCACACCTTCAGACTCTTGTTGGTCTGGATCTGACCCTCCTCGTCCATGTCCACACCTGCAGCACAGAGGGGCACTTTATATACAATGTTTCATCTCAATATCTACACCTGGGAACAGAATGATACACCTTTTTTTTTATTATAGAAATAATTTGACGAAACAATCAGTATATTTCTTATTATCATATTGTTAACACATAAATACAACAAACACTTCAATAAATATGTATATTTTGTCACGTAACAGGACAAAAGAAAAAATTGTGTCATGATGATTAAAACATTTTCTCAGTGCATTGGCCATTTTATAGACTTGTAACAGCACTGTTAATTAGGTGATTTGGTAACAAACAAACTTCAAAGATGCAAAAGTGAGAATATTGGTGCCTCCTTTTGCGGCAAATTACCCTGTCCAATTTTATTACTGTGTTGTGTATAATAGAAGCCAACGTATCCATTGCAATGCAACTTGAAGAAGAACAAGATGTGTTTGTTAAACACGGATGCCCCCTGATAAACCAAAGTTATTGCGGCAAGGTCAAGGTCACAAGGTCAAATATGATGACCTCATCTGAAAGGTCTCATCACAAGGTATGCACATGCCAAGTATGAAAGCCGTAACTCTTAACAATCAAAAGTTATGGCGAGGTTAAAGTTGTCTGAAAATGTTCATTGCGGCAAGGTCAAGGTCACAAGGTCAAATATGATGACCTCATCTGAAAGGTCTCATCACAAGGTATGCACATGCCAAGTATGAAAGCCTTAGCTCTGAGGATTCTAAAGTTATGGCGAAGGTTAAAGTTTTCTGAAAATGTCAATAGCGGCAAGGTCAAGGTCACAAGGTCAAATATGATGACCTCATCAGAAGGTCTCATCACAAGGTATGCACATGCCAAGTATGAAAGCCGTAACTCTTAACAATCAAAAGTTATGGCGAAGGTTAAAGCTTTCTGAAAATGTTCATTGCGGCAAGGTCAAGGTCACAAGGTCAAATACGATGACCTCATCTGAAAGGTCTCATCACAAGGTATGCCCATGCCAAGTATGAAAGCTCTAGCTCTGAGCAATCCAAAGTTATGACCAAGGTTAAAGTTTTTGTGGACAAACACACGGACAGACGGACAGGTGAAAACAAAATACCCCCGGAATCTGCGATTTGGGGGCATAAAAATATCTGACTGACCGAGAAAGTCGTAATCTCCCGCCTGCTGCACCAGATCCTCCTTCATGTTGGCGATCGTCTCGGAGATGAGCACCTTGGTGTTGTCCAGACTGCACACAGAGATCTTCATCAAACTCTTGAACAGTTCCTCTTCCTTCTCCTTGGCAAACTCTAGCTTCTTTGGTGTGATCAGCATGTCTCGCGCCATGTCAAACGCAGACATGATGAACATGTTCAGGCATCGCGTGTGAGAATTGTTCAGTACTGTGGAAGCGTTAATGAGAAAGCTCTGAAGTGTCCTCCTTGAAAACAAGACAAACTTTTGATGAATCTCTTGAAAGCGTTCCACATACTCACTTTCAACTTCAAAATAATCTCGAGTCAATACTTTCCTCACTTCAGGTTTCGTTGACGTCTCGTCTGAAAGATATCCCAGCTTGCAAAGCTGCTGGTATGCTATGTTCGAAGACACAAATGTCGAGTTTTTGAAACCTTGAGTGAGAAGTTCTTTCTTCCGTGTCCAGGAAGAAGCACCTTTTGGAAAGTCACTTGATGAAGATAACTTGATTTGATTGGTTGGAGAGCCTGGAGCGCCATCTGGTGGGTCAGTGTCAACTGTCCTTGACCCAGGGGGAGGAACTCTCACAAAGAACACTGGCCGGAAGTTGGTCACTTTTCCAAGTATGCTCAGTTCGTTGATATCCTGTGTACAGAAAAATATTGGTTTGATGTTTACTACTAACAATTCAATCACAACAGTGTTTTCATACTAAAAACGTTAACAACACTTGATCAACTACATCAACAACTTAATCAAATGTTAAATTTGATTATCAGGAGGTGATTTTTGAATAGGACAAAATTGTTGAACAGGGTAATAAGTTTACCCTGATACTTATATAGTGTCCATTGAAGAAGGCAAATGTTTTCATAACTGTTATATACAGTTGACAATCATTTAAGGTTTAAAACCAGATTTATTCCACAAACTGGCAATAATGGGAACTAATGGCCATGGTAAATATCTAATTCTACAGCATTTGCTTTCAATCATTCAACTCATCTTTAGTTAGACTGATTTTAAAGAAAACAATGTAAAGAGTTTATGGATCGAGATTTAAGATTGTCATTTGGTTCTTTTAAAGTCATTTATGTACCAAGATTTTTAATTAAAATTAAAAGAGAAAATGCCTAGCTTTCCATCAACTAGATTTCATATCCCACAAAATAAATATTTATTGACTTTCCAAAATTGGACCTGTGTCTAGCACCGTTAGGATAAAAGTATACTAGTTTGGCTTTGAAAATGAGTTCTAGAGATGAAACAGAATACTAAATTGATTATCTATGTCAATTTTCCCATTAGCAGTATCATATTTTCCAAATCAATCATCATTGTAGCATATGGCTTTTTTGTTAACGTATCAAGACTGAAATTACCTTGGTCACACACAGCTGTGTAGTCATATAAACCTACAGTGCATATATCATTATAGATTTAATGGGAACTGAAATACCATCTTATATGTACATAAATTGCAGCTTGATCATTTTAATTATCCTTCATTTGTCAGATTGACCATATACTTGTATCAAAAAGCTTTGTAGTTTAGTTCATGTTCTGGTACTTACAGTAATCTAAAACTAAAAATGAGATAACTCTAAGTTACTTTTTTTTCAGAAAATTTCAAAATGTTTGAACCTTACGCAACGATTTTTTCAACTTAAATTTTCATTATCTAATTCTTTTAAACTTGAGTCATATATTTTTTTGAAGATATCAAATTTTTAAAATTAAAAAAAATAATTTATTAGTTGGTTTACAGATTCTCCAAATGTGATTTTGACAAATTTGGAAAGAAATACAAAGGTATTCAGAATTCCTTCCAAACCAAAAGTTTCAAAATTTTCCCTTCCAATTAAAAATGTTACCAGACTAGAGGAACTAAATTGATAAGTGACAGAGTGAGAGGGCTTAAATGCTTTTGAAATCTGATTAAATTACCAATATGATTGATAGAATGCCTAATTTATCCATTATTCATTTTTTAAAATTTACAGCAGAATAAAAGAGCAACTGTATGATAATTAAAAGTAGATTTAAGGTAATATTGTAAATTAAATGTTGAGTTTCCAAATAAGATGTATATATACTTGAAATGTTACTACGCTATTATATCTATATCTGTTTACAATAACACTGATTACAGTGATTAATTTGGTCACCTGATAGTATTTAAAAGGTCAAAGATTGATCTTTATATTTATATCAAATATCTATTACAAGTCATGTCAGTCACTGACGACTGATTAGATTCTCAAGTTTCTTATAAACATGAATCGCATGAAATAATTGTTTTCAAATTAAGGTTATTACATTAAAAATCAACACAGCATAACTACCTGGTAAAAAAAAGTTCCTTATTTGATGGGCAGTAAGATGGAAAAATAGACCTTATATCACACCTTTGGTTAAACTCCTCAGTGGCCAGATAATGCATAGCATAAACAGTTATTGAAGTAATAAGGTCATCTAGTAGAATTGATTAATTAGCAGGATATCAAGAATACACAACAGCTACAAACATACAATTTGGAGATTAACCCTTAATTTGCAGATCCCAGGTTAATTCGGGATGGAAATAGTAATAAAAAAATACAACTTGTGACTCACGGTGTCTGTTATTATTTGTTTCAATCAAATTACATATCTCTCACCAAGCTGAATATACTACGACCAACATGTTGACAAAGCTTTAATAGATAACCGGTGAATAGTTAAATTGTTACCTAGTAGAAAAAGACGTAAAATGACATTGCTTTTACTTTTGAGATGAGAAGTGACAGGCTTTAATTAATGCTAATTACTATCAATTACTGTTAATTAAACATCAAAGCTTAGATAATTACCGGATGCGCTAATGAATCACTACCTTGACTGGCAATTAACAAATCTCTTCACAACCTTACTCACACGTCTGTCTATTAACAAGTATTGAATATACACTATTATACAAGATGAATGGTGAACATCTCAGTAACAATACAATGACAATCGGCAATTTATGTTTCTCTAAATATTTTTGAATATATGCTATTATGTTAGAACATCTCAGAAATTATACGTTTACTCGTACCCGTAATTTGCACTTATCACTGCGTAAACACTTGATTATTTTTTCATGAGGATCTATCTCGCATGTCACCGGCTTCTATGTAGAATCTCATTGGTCCACGTGACCGTATCGGGTCACTCGACTTGCATCAAGGCTAGATATCGATCGATGTTTGTCAGGTAATAGTGAAGATTATAATATAAACTTTAATGAACTTTCGTGATTGAAATTTAATTTTTTATTCATATAACACGCTATATTTGTAGTTTAAAAAGACAACAATAAAGCATATGTTTTTTATTCAATGATTTTAATATTGACTGGACATCGATGTTTGTGAATTGTTTCCCCTGTAAACATCGTCCGTTCGACTTTTGGGCTGGCAGATACTTACCTGGCCTCTAGATTTTTGGGTCTGAAACATAGACCCTGTGTATAAGTCGACCCCCCTCCTTAACCCCCTAATTTTTGGTATCAAATTCTCGACTTATACCCGGTAATATACGGTACATTCATATATCCACGAAAGCGAACCCTGAAAGGGGACATAGTTTTTCGACAGTCAATCAGGGTCCGAATATTCCGCCACAGGGGCTAATAAGGGTAAAATAAAATAAAGCAATTTGAGGGCTAATAACCCTCACGTTGCGTATTTCTATTTTACCCATTATAGCCTCTGTGGCAGAATTTACAGACCCTCCAGCTCGCAGAAGTATTTTGACTTAGGCACTAATAAGCTCTGCTGGCGGAATTTCCAGGCGGCAATTCCGGTACCGTTTTTACTAGGGGTGTAACAACACATCGAACTATCGATGCATCGCAATAGTTGGCTTGGCAATAGTACTCTATCGATAGTATATACAAAAACACTATCGCTATCGCAATAGTAAGGTTAACTATCGATACTATCGAAACAATTAAATTTCCCTTAATTATGAATGATTTACACAAGCCTCACTGCATTTAATTCAACATTTTTCATTTTAGAATGTCAAAAGGGAAGAACTAGAGATAGGAAATAGCAAAATGACAAAAAGTCTTTTCATTTATGATTTCTTTACTGATTTTGGATCCATAGTCCTTATATCAATTAAACATTTCTACTAAAATCTATCAGAAATCTAGCTGATTATTGCGTATTTGTACAAAAAAAGACTATCGCAATAGTTATTGCAATAGTGAGTTACAATAGTCTATCTCTATCGCAATAGTAAGTGGCAATAGACTATCGCTATCGCAATAGTCTCTTTGGGTCAATAGTCACCCCTAGTTTTTACAAAATATATCGCATCTACATCGCGAAAACGGACTATATACGGGCGTTCAATACAAAATTCAAGTCGCAGATGGCTATTTCACACCCGCAACTTTGAATGAATTTTCTATGATTTTTCATTTTTGTTCTATTACTTTCGAAAGATTGTCTTTAATTTGGGCCTCATAATATCATAAATACAAAACGAAAAAACGATCAATACAGGACCCACAAGTTAAGGGATAATATCCTCCCAAACACCATCCCTGCTCTTTTTTACATTTTTCCTAGAATTGACAGCTGCCAACTTAGAACAGTTTTCTTAACAAAACTAGATTCACAGTTTCTTTCATAACTGTAATGTGAGGAAAAGCACTATAAATCATCTCCAAGTGTTTATTCATATAATTAATATATAATATGATTTATATAAATTTTATGTTGTCAGAATTTTTTCATGTAACAGTATACAAATGGTTGTGATTTAGACACATCAGCAAACTAGCAGGGTTAGAATATGTATCAAACATAAAACAAGCATTTATTATTTTATAACTATAATTTCAGCACAAGTCAAAAATTGGTCTGAAATAAATACACTTGACACCTAGAGATTACTTCTGCTTTTAATTCAAATATCTAAAGAAAGAAAGGTCAAGGCTTTTATTATCCAAAGTTTGAAAAAATCTCCACAGAATAAATCTTAAACTGTCTTATTATAAAGTAAGACAAGGCGTTACAATACTTGTTTCATTTTAAAAATTGAAATTTGTGTCTGCTATATATAAATATTACACTGTTTTAAAACAGTTTTATCATGTTGTCCACCATTTTGTCTTTTGTGCATGATATGAAATCACAAGAAATGCTATTTTATAACTTTGTTATAATGATACATACATATCAACAGAGAAACAAATAATTTATCCAGAGACTGATGAACAATGTCTTGTTAAAGGTGCATCCATTGTGTTTCATAAAAAATAATTAAGCTTTAATACGTTCCGTGTAGAAACCAAAACTACACGTCCAATTTACATGCACAGTAATTATATGACCTATGAAACATGAACAAGCACAATTTATCAGTTTGTCTGCTATACATAAGATTTCAAAATTACGTTTGACTCATTGGCACGCGCAACACGCGGTACATTGTCCGGTTTTCGATCAGAAATCACTACTTTTACCTTCATATCGTCAATATACTAAGTCGACTAAGATCAAAAAGGCAATTTTCGGCAACAGTCAGTACTTCCCGATAACATACTACAATTTATAACGTTTACCATATGTGACCCCAAACAACACAATGGATGTACCTTTAAGCCATAGCAAAGCTTCCTCTCTCACAGCGCTTCACTTGTTATTACACGCTTTACATGTCTTTGTCAAATTGTCACATCTAAAGTCACAAAAATATTACACTGGACAAAAATAATTAGGGATATTTTGAGATTTTGATATTATACATATTGATGTATTTTTTACTTGACATACTAATGAAATATTAATAATAAAACATCTAAAATCCTTATTTTGTCCAGTACATGTTTATATGTTAAAACTGAATTGTGTTATAATGCGTTAAGATATATTTGAAGAGAAACATCCCTGTGAATTTCGAAAAATAACCTAAAAAACTCTCCCTTTAAACAAGAGAAAAGAGCACATTGATAGTTATATTTAAAGCATAACAGTCTGTAAAAGGTATATCAATTTCTTCAAGAGAAAGTTCTCAAATAGTTCGCAAAATGGAAGGCTTCAGTTTCTAATATGCACCAAATGTCTCTTAAAGTGACATTCAGTGTTTTTCATAATTTTATTTGACTTTCATTTGATACGTTCCAAAATACCATATGTGCTGATTTCAATCAAATAATTTCACTCAACTTGCATATTCATCCCAAATCACCAAATATGATAATCACTTGTTTTCAATGAAAATCATACAGCCTTTTCATGTGCAGAAACCGAAACTACACATCTCATTTACATGCACAGTAGTTATATGACCTATTCACCATTACCGACCCACTTTGCTTTTTGTCCCTTGCAGATAAGTTGTCAGAATTACGTTTGACTAACAAACGAAGGCCAGTTGTGGTACATTGTCAGTTTTCTATAAGAAAATAATAATTTCACCTTTATATCTTCACTATAATGAATCAACTAGAATTCTAACAATAGGTGAGGTGAGGTGAGGTGAGTTGGGGTTTAACGCAGCTTTCAAGAGTATTTCACTTATATTGCGGCTGCTAGTATTTTGGCAGGGAGAAAGCCCGCAACGCCTTGTGGCTATGCATTGCGGTGAAACCTGCGAGCATCGGCTGGAACTAGCGAACCATGGGTGGTACTACACTGAAATTCAGTTTAGCATTGCACCCAAACCTTACTGCGTGTAGAACAGTTCTCTACTGCAGACAAAGTTGCCGTGCCCCTGGCGGGATTCGAACCCCGGACCTCTTGATCCAAAGCCGAACGCGCTATCCCGCCCCTCTATTTAGCAACAGTCAGTACTTCCCCATAACAGCATTATACTAACATATAGCATATGTGACTCCATCAACCCACTGAATTTCCATATAAAACAATGTTTATACTGGCTTTTCTAGATACAAAAGCAATAAATAATTTTTGTCTTGTTTTTTCGGTATAGATTCATGCATACATCAAACCTCCAATTAATAAACGGTGGATGTGATGCATACATGTATGATGTTCATATTGTTATTAACAAAAACAATAAATTGTTTACAATTGTGGGCGTGAAGCTTAAACGTA
The DNA here is from genome assembly GCA_936450465.1 of Gibbula magus. Lineage (NCBI taxonomy): Eukaryota > Metazoa > Mollusca > Gastropoda > Trochida > Trochidae > Gibbula > Gibbula magus. The sequence goes on along the minus strand of OW388296.1, from coordinate 51,678,497 downwards.
CGTCAGAAACCAAATTAATGAAAGACTGTTGAATCCATAAACATCAAGTTCATTTGAGAAAAATATTCACAAATATAGTAAGATCTCATTTACCCGGACCCCGTATATCCGGGAACCCGGCCATCTGCACAGCAGTATTTTAAATCTTCTCTTTGCATTTCTATGCAAATAATGATTCGTTATCTTGACCATTTTCAACTGTAACGAAATCATGCGGATAAACAGGGTTTCAATGTATACAGTAAACATTACCCATATTTCATGAATTGTATCTTTTAATAACACATAATAATTTGTTTTATTATTTTATATTGAGGACTTTTTATGTTGAATGAATGATTCCCCTGGTACATTACGGAAATGAGCCATATTTTGGAGGACATCAACACTGCCAAAATACATCTACAAAAACTGCATTTTAAATGAGATAAGGTAAGTCTTGAAACATGACACATGTTAAGTTCACTAGCTGTAACTCTCACAGGTGATGACTCTCACTATCTTATTATATTTATACACCTGGTTGGCTTACATAAATTTAAGTTTGTAAAGTTTTAACAGGTAGTCACACTTTCATTTTTTTTCAAAATTTTTATCCCGATCTATAACAAAGTTTTTCATTCTGACTTCAGACATGATGTTTTGGTTAAATTCTTGCATTCATCTCTAAATAACATCTTTCTTCACAAAACATCTAAATCGCATACAGATCTTTAAAGAAACAGATCTATTGGCATTATCTCCCATCTGAAGAAAGCCTGCAACGTCATGGTGGCTATGCATTATGGCAAAACCTACGAGAATCGACTGGAACTACAATGGGTAGTACTGCGCTGAAATTCAGTGTAGCATTGCACCCAAACCTTACTGCATGTAGAACAGTTCTCTACTGCAGACAAAGTTGCCGTGCCCCTGCAGGGATTCGAACCTGGACCTCTTGATCTGAAGCCTGGAAGGTATGAGTGGAGATTTAACGGACAGGACACCCTGGCTTATATGAATGATGTCAAAACACGGTCTCTCCCACAATATAAGAAGATAAACATGGAAAACACATTCAACATGAACACAACAGTTCATCTGGATGCCTTTGATCTTATTGAAATCCAGGAATCTTTGAAAAGATGAAGCATAATTTTATTTACTGAATTTCCTTTGTATATGTCTGTCTAAACATCATAAACTCACTTAACGATTATGTTACCAGTTCATGTTTACACAGAGGGCAGTATCAGCGTATCCACTATTTAGGATGACTAGCATAAGACATCCTTTTTAACACAATGATTTGAAGAAATTTCATTAAGGTTTGAAATTAGCCCATTAGCCCATGGCTAATAAAAATATTGCAGAGCTAGTAAAATGTTTAGACAGGTAGTCCAAAAGGCTAGTGTAAATTTTAGGATGATGTAACACTGTTAACGCATCTTGCTAACTGAAATGGTTTTGGACTAGTACTTTACGAAATTCTCCAGTCTGAATTGCTAGTGCCTTGATAATGTTATTTTTTTACCCCTTTGCAGCAAATTTCTTGTATTTCTAGTAATTTCTAATAGTAAAATAATCTTAAAAATCCTTAAAAATCATAACTAGATGAGAGCAATGGCAAATAGCAAACATTGATTCACATCTGCAAATGTGCCAATTTCCATGAATGAATTTCCTTTTGGTTTAGGGATAAGTTCCAGACAAGAAAATAAGTATTACGTGTTCCCATGAGAATAGCCAGATTGTGAAAATGACTTTGCATTTTTATCAATGAACGCATAACCAGTGACCTAATATTGCACAGTACAAATAAGGATTGAAAGAACACATAGAAGCCTTGTTAAGGTATGGACAAGGATTAAAAGAAAATAGGATATGAAAACAGCACATGACAATTATTCTTGACAGTGTCCATAAAAATCATAACAGGCCTATCTTATAACACAACTTACAAGCTATTTTTTATTTCAAAGAAACTCAGGTGACGTAAGGTGAATGAGTTTTAATGAGGCTCTAGGGCGATGGTTAGCATGTTTTACACACCTTTCCTTCAAGAGGGTCTCACTTGTATAATGACAGCTAGTGATATTGCAGTGAAGCCTGAGAGTGCTGGTTTGAACTTGTTTGAACTATTGGGCTGCATAAAAACAGTTTAATGTCTCTCTGGTACATTTTTTAAAAATTTTTTTTTCATTTTTTGTTGGAAAAGAAGTGAGGGACATAAATTAAATTTTTTCCATCGAAATATAGCTTGGAAGTTCTTGAAGTAAATAAAAATAATAATAATCCATTATTGCGCATATATCCATGCACATTGCATGCTCAAAGCACTGGTCGACATATCACCCCTGGTCAACTCATACGCCCCCTGAGGAGAATACAGGCGCTCTAGGTTCAAATTCAGACTACCATCGTATCATACCAGGTATCCATTTACTCCTGGGTTGACAGAGGCACACTTCGAACTGAGTCACCTACCGAGGGTGACACCACAAGTGTCTCAACTTTTGTCTCAGTGTGGGGCAGGGAATAACCCTTCAACTCTCAGTTTATCCAGCAATGTAGCGGGGGTAGCAAGCCGCGCCCATTGTTGCTGAACTTCACTGATAGCGGTCGACTGAGCTATGCACAGGACCACGTGCCACCACCAACATAGAGAATAGAAGAAGAAAAATACAAGCACAACCATTCTTACATCCCAATATATTTGGTGGACAAATTAATTATGGAGAATAACAAAAATGATGCAGCAATTCATAATTAATTTTTTAAATGACAATAAAAAACTGTCACGCACACAAATAAAAGTGATGTGCCGATACTCGAGAAATATTTCACTGTTTTTAATTAGCCTTGGTGATAAAGTACTGAATTTCAAAATTTCACTGCTGCAAAGCATACAAAATTAACTGATGACAACCCAATGTTGATGTCTATACGGCGCATGACCAGATGTGTTTACTGCACATGACCAGAGGTGTGAGGCTGGTACAAAGTCACTGTGAGACGAGCGTGACAATATGCGGTGTTGACCATGTGCGAGTGTTAACCAACCATATGTGTAAAGCGTCACCATGTGCAATGAATAGTGAAGTGAATATCCCTCTTATATGTTGACAATTAACACTCAATTCTCTACAGCCGACCAATTTGCAGAACAGACTTCCATGCAAAAAAATATCAGAATACAAACGAATGTTATCTAACATGAAAATATCATGCTTAGTATCACTGTATTGTATCAGCTAGATAAACAACAGCTGGGTTCACACTGACCCGTGTTATCTGTATATTTACAACGCCTTACTGTTCTCACACTGTACTTCACTTGACAACACCTGATAAGTTACAATACAACTTTCTTTGCCACCACCAATCTGTTTAGGGCCCGCCCCTCTTACAGCTGGTAAACTGGTTACTTTTGGTCTAGGCTTTTAACAAAATGATAGCTTCGGGCAGGAAACATTTTGATCGTAATTTCATACATACTGACTTTTAGCTCAAGAAAAATCCTTCTAAGCTCAAAAATATACAGAAAATGGTTAACATAAAACAAAATCATCAACCCTTGTAAACCAGTCATGCCAACTTTATTTGGTCCAACCAGTAACATCTACCTGGTTTCAAGGCCCCAAACATGTAGATTTTTCAATCACCCCACCGTTGTATAATCAATCAATGATATTTTCAAATAATCATTTTCTCTTTAAATCAACATAGCATATTCTTTGTTTATTTATAATGTTAATACTTTATTGTCCTCATTACAACGAAATCAGAAATTTGTTTTCTGTCCTTGGCACCGGCAGCCACAGTGCAGCGCCAGTTTAAGCGTTGTTCTATTCATATAATGTTGAGCACCAAGCATGGAAGCCACAACTCCTATCTTTTAAAGGCGCTGTAGCACGTTTTTTTGCAAATTTTATTTTTTCAAATTTCTCATTTATTATGATGGTTTATGTCATTTATATTTACTTTAGAGGGTAAAACATCTTATTACACAAACCAATTATCCGTAGTGGTAATAACAGTAATGCGTATAAAGCAAAAATTGCATGGCGGCCATTTTATTGTGAACACATTTTATTATTTCGAATGACAAAAACAATTCCCATGGCTTTACGGAACCATGTACACTCATTTGTAACTTGATTTTCCGAAGAGAGAAGGGTGTTTTGCTATTGTTGACATTATTTCAAAAATACATTTCATCAACTTATTTGAGCGAAAAAAATGTGCTACAGCGCCTTTAACATGTTTTGATATGAAAGCTGGGAATCGAACCCGAACCTTCCGGTAAAATGTTACCAACTGACGTACCAGTACATCCCAAAAAGTCTGTCTCCCAGGCCCTAGAGCAAAATATCCAATTGACGACCAGCCCAGTATAGAAAATTATAAAAGTCTATATTCCTCAGAAATCAAGGCATCTTCAGGGCTCCATTTTGTGTAACTATTTGAACTGATTGTAAAATGTTATTCTTAATAAGGAAAACAGTTATTTCGAAGAGTGAATGTTAGTCTACATCCCGGTGCCCGTACCTAGTGAGTCACCTTGGCCAAAACACTTTTTCAAAATAAGCGTATGTTCACCCAGCAGAACAATGTGGTACCTGGTTTGTAAACTCCTCAGTAGGAACGTCACGATACACCGATGCACCGGTGCATCGCCGTGGTTCAGTTCAAGATACGATACACGATACAGTAAAATAAATCACGATCCAAATTTTAGTGTATATCGATCATTTTTTTAGTGTTTATTAATCCAATAAAAAAATAAAACTTTCCATCATTATTTATTTCAGAAACTCAGTTCTTGAAATTGATACAGTTCTGACATTTTGTTCATGTTCAAGTTGGAAAACTATTAAAATATGAGATTCATGATCAAGTTGGCTTGTATTTGTTTTAACTGTTGTTCACTATCTTGTTAGAAATGTTGTATTGAGATCCTGAAATGGTATCTCTCCGCAAGAATGTCGCATTTACTGTATCGTGATATGTATCGAATCGTGACCTCAGTATCATGATACGTATCGTATCGTGAGGTACCTGTATCATGACATCCCTACTCTTCAGGGATGTGACAATGAAAACAAGAATTATCCATGTGAAATTTGGTCAGGATAAGTGCATGATATAAATACCTTTATTATTATATTATCATTAGCACACAGTCTCATGGCAGCTGGGACAACTTCAGAAACAAAGGCTTTCATGCATATTCAATGTCAGTGAAATAGAGCATACAATCACTAACACTATCTCAACTATTAACCCTTACGTTGCGTATATATATTTTACCATTTTTAGCCCCTGTGGCGGAATTTACAGGCTCGCAGCTCGCAGCAGTAGTTTGGGCTTTGGCACTAACTAGCTCTGCTGGCGGAATTTCCAGGCGGCGATTCCGGTATCGTTTTTACAAAATATACCGCATCTACATGGCGAATAAGGACTATATACGGGCGTTCAATACAAATTCAAGTAGCGACACCCGTACACAAATGGCTAATTCACACCCGAACCTTTGAATGAATTTTCCATGTTTTTTCGTTTTTATTCTATTACTTTCGAAAGATTGTCTTTTATTCGGGCCTCGTAATATCATAAATACGAAACGAAAAAATATATTCATTTATATACGGAATTGAAGACAAGATGTCTAGCTTCACAATGATATAAAAATTATTAGAATGCGACCTTTGGTTATAATTCTATAGCTATGTAAAGTTTGTCTTTATTTCCACCTATAAAATCGTCAATACTTACAACATGTATGCGGCATTGCAAACGGTCGTTCATCGCACTTTTCCAAGAAATCATAATCTCGAACCAGTTGACAAATAAGCACATGTCAACCCAAATATGGTTATGTTGTTTGACTTTTCAAATAAACGCTAACCTCGAACCATAACTGATGAAAATATGTTGATTAGTTTGTGTGCCGTTTGGTTTCACATGCCTCTCAGAAAGGTAAAATTGTATCTTTATTTCTGTGAATAAATCTGCGCATTTTATATAGAATAAAAGATTATTCTTTTCGGTTTATTGTGATATAAAAATTATGAAAATGCATTCAGTATTTTAGCCTTGATAAATGTTTTAGAAGTTGTGAAAATCGCCGATTGTTTCAAAATTTATGAAGTGTAAACATGACCTTTTTCACGGCGCTTGCTGTGTCTTTATTATTTTTTTGAGATTTTCTAATTTTATATGGGAATGTAGTCCATTGTTTCCCCTTTATTTTGCCGTATTTTTTTTTTAAAACAAACAATTCGCTCACATGATATGAAGTGCGGGAGTAAGGCGAGTTAGCGATTTTTTTCCCCGTCTCGCGAGATGCGAGGCAGATAGCAGTCTGGGGCGAGGCAAACCCGAGGCAATACAAACACGTGGGTGAAAATAGCCTCAAGCGAATTAATGCTTCGGGGGCTAAGCCCGACATAATTGGCCTTTTGTAAAGCTAATTATCGATGCGTTACGGGTCAACAATGCACACGCAAATTGGTGTGAATTTTGCTTGATATTCCGACCACACACTGAACAAAGCTTTATTCTCATGTCGGGTCGCGATGCGTAAATACAGCCATTCTCATGGGTCGGGTCGCGGACACAATCGACTCGTGACCCGGTATGGGGGATAGAAAAGTACTTAGACAGCCGTGAATTATTCTAAGTCTTGTATCCGGGATCCGTATTCAGACACCTAGGAATCGCTTATAGCCCGCCCGGATAATTCCGTCGCCCGCATGTTAAGGGTTAATGTAGATGGATATTGCATTTGGTAAATCTGAATAATTTTAGTAAACTCTAGTGACAATGGCAATGAAATAGAGCATTAAAAATATTGATAAACTGATGAAGACTGTATATTTTAAATGAAATATAATTCTGACTTAATCATCATGCAACATGTGTTGTTATCATGGTTTATATATCTTGAGTGATAGCTCAGATACTGACGTGACGTGATATAGTCTATAAATGACTGATATGGTATGATGTTATTGTCAATCTGAGGCAATCACCTCATAATTGTGTTATCTTTTTATAATTTGATGACATTGACCCAATTAATGCATTAGAAATTTGGTCTAATTAGATAAAGAGTGATTTGAGAGAGTCTTTGACCCGACAAAAATCAGCTATGGATGGCTATGAGCTATGATAAAAAGTGGTTTCAGATCAAATGGTCTGGGGTTGAAATCCCACTGCAACTTTGTCTGCTGTAGAGAACTGTTCAGCATGCAGTAAGGTTTCGGAGCAATGCTACACTGGATTTCAGCATAGTACTACAAATGGTTCACTTGTAGACTAGCTATGCTCGCAGGTTTCACGGCAATGCATAGCCACCGTAGTGTTGTGAACTTTCACTGCATTAATCCTAGCAACTGTGTAAGGGTAAGCGGGGTTAAAACCCAAAATTACCCGAAAGTTTGGACTAGATTATAGTTTATCAGAACATTAAGGATGTGTCAATTAACATTTTAAGTAACCATAGATCAAACACTTATCAACTACTGTGTTATCTTATAATTTGGTCCAGTTGATACAACATTGTGTAATTTGGTCTAGTTACATAAGGAGGGATTTGAGAGTCTATGATTGGACAAGTGTCAATCATTCCAGAGATGAATAATTTCAATGTGAAACAAAATGCCCTAAAAAATCAATTAATGATGAATCAAAAGTTTGACTATAGAGATGGACTGTAACACATGTCAAATGCCCAAATAATTTTTATGGAACTAAAGATTTCAAATTTGATTTTATAGACTTTACAAGAAAAAGTTTCTATCTTGAAATCCTTCGAGCATGAAACAAAATTGATAAAGATAATCATAATTTCCAAAACTCAAGGTTACAAAAGTGAAAGAGCACAAAGGCTCCCAGAGTTCAAAAAGTTCACAACTGAAATGTGGCGGAAATGCAGCAAAACAACTCAGATGGCGTAAAACTATTTGACAGTTAGACTTTCATCAAACCTGTCTGACAACTCACCAAAATACAACTGAAGTGAAATGAGTTCAGTTTATTATCGCACAGTATTAAGATTTTCATCAAAGCAAATATGTGACACAAAATACTTTAAATTTGAATCTAAAAAAAATATGCTTGGCTTAGTCAATGGTTAGCCATTGGAACAGCGAACAAATAACTCAGTTTAGTATGTTGAGCTTATCGGTTTGCCATCAGTTACATAGAAAGGAGGTAAATATGGCGTGCAATAAAGCTTGTTTTTCATCCCTGTGAGATATGCAGAGAAAATTGGATGATAAATTTACCAACATGTTTTCATAATAAGCATTATTTCTGTCAGCTTTCCATTATATATCAAGAGAATGAGAATTATGAGATAATATACTCTCAAATTTTCCTGAAATGTTTTCACAAGGCACATTGCCCATCTTTTTTAATGTTTTTGATCTGCGAATGGAGTTTATAGAATTATACTACAACTTTCATCTTATTTTACATGTAAAATCATTGATTAACCAAGTATTTTCTCTTTATATTTTTATAAATGTATTCTGACACGTTGAATAAACAAGATTCTATTCAATTATAAACTATCTTATAGTTGCTATCATTCAAAGTTGATAGTGACATGGATCATGACATGTATATAAAATTAGCAATTTTTTGACAGTTTAACCTGATAACAACTTCCCCTGGAAGTATTCATCACTGACAAGCCAGCACAGAATAGGTAACAAATGCAGCAAATTGTAAATTAGCCAGAAAAGGAGATGAGGTGAGTTGGGGTTTAACACAGCTTTCTTGAGTATTTCACTTATATCACGGCTGCTAGTATTATGGCAGGGAGAAAGCCCACAATCACAATGCCATGTGGTTATGAATTGCAGTGAAACCTGCGAGCATCGGCTGGAACTAGTGAACCATGGGTGGTACTACGCTGAAATTCCGTGTAGCATTGCACCCAAAATTTACTGCGTGAAGAACAGTTCTCTACTGCAGATAAAGTTGCCATGCCCTTGGCGGGACTCGAACAAGGTTTGAATTAGCAAGAAAAGAAGGTGAGGTGAGTTGGGGTTTAACATTGCTTTCAAGAGTATTTCACTAATATCACGGCTGCTAGTATTATGGCAGGGAGAAAGCCTGCAACGCCATGTGGCTATGCATTGCGGTGAAATCTGCAAGCATCGGCTGGAACACTAAGCTGAAATTCAGTGTAGCATTTCACCCAAACCTTACTGTGTGTAGAACAGTTCTCTACTGCAGACAAAGTTACTGTGCCCCTGGCAGGATTTGAACCCCGAACCTCTTAATCAGAAGCCAAAGTTGCACTATCTCAGAAAGGAGACTTACAGAGTTATGTCTAGCAGAGGATGTTGATCTGATAAATGATCAGCAATAATATTGTTGATGCTATCTTTTTTAATTAAATGTTTTACAAAAAAACTAATATTTGTACACTGATTTTTACAATGAAAGTAAATAACTAAACAGATTCACGTGAATAAATGAAACTATCAAGCTGTCAAAATAAAATTGTTCAACAAAATACGGTGCTGACAAGTTCTCAGCTGGTGATTCATTTCCTTGCGATCGATGTGAGGTCATAACTAGTCAGCTTCCCCTCTGATAAACAATCACCTACATGACAATTCATATCTACTGGTCATATATTTCTCAGCCATCTCATATCCCTATATAACTTCTTTGATAGGCATTTATAAATATACATATATGAAATTGTATGGAGAGTTTTTCAATGTAACAATGTCATGAGATTTATATTTTGGAAAAACCTGGCAAATTTCAGTCTGTGCTGCTGGTTTTTAAAAAATTGACTATATTTGGCCATAAATTTACATTGATAATACAGCACTTTTAGAATCGACACTTTCCTTCAACAAAATCCTTGCATTTCTAACATTGTGCAAGATCTTTTTGAAAAATGTTGGCATAAAACATTAATGATCAATACTTTTCTAATTAAATATATTTATTCCTACCTTGTCTGTCAGATGATCTGAGACGAAACCATACACTAGAATTGGAGTCACATTCTCCAAGCACTTCTTGAGCACCCCTTCCACAGAATCTCCATATTTGGATGGAGACACAATAAGCTGCGTCCCATACCTCAACAACGGATGGTTTATTGTCACTTCCAATACTGCCGTCCCAAGAGCAATGTCAGGATCGGTTGACTCTAAAAGTTCAAGGTCATTTTTGGGAATTGTGTTCCAAGGACCGTTATAAGCTTCAAGATTATCCACGAGATCATAATCATCAGGTAGAGACAGACTCACCGACAGTGTCTCACCCTGTTTGAATCTCACCATACGGAATTTGGAATCATTGTCTCTCTCGTCGAGCGGAGGAAAGATGGTTTTGTTGAAGAGTTCGTTGACAAGACGAGACTTTGTATATGGAGTCTGTCCCAGCAGGACGATGGTCTGGGGCTTCTCTATAACAGATATCACTTCCTTTTCCTCTTCCTTCAAGAGTTCTGCTGTCACTAACTGGTCTGCAAACAAAATCAAAGTAATAGTTTAACATTCTGCTAAGGTCATGCATATTTTTTGCAGTGTTGTTCCTAGAGGGGGTCCTGGTGATATTTGCCCACCCTTTGTCTTTGTGTCCCTTAAAATTCTGGGAATGAGGATACTTTTACCATTATATTCAAAAGAGTCTCATTTGCTTTGAATTGGTTAAAAGGAACCCCTCAGCTGTCCATCTTAGAACAGCACTGTTGTGTTTTTCTCATTTTTTACTGAATCAACTCTTCTGTAAGATTCTTCTACTATTAGTTATTTTATATTTAGATACAACATATGAGTATCAGAGGATATGTTTTAAAAGAGATCATTTCAATCCTTGATGAGAATAAAATTGTTCTGAAAACATGTTACCCAGCAGTTTTTAATTTTATACAAAGATCTTATTCTTTAGACCACAAATTGGCCAACCATGACTATGTTGAAAACTGTGAAAATATAATAAGAATGTAAATTGCCTTTACAGGGACAATTAAAAGACAAATAAATTAATTCAGTGTAACCATGAGCTAGTGTAGCTCAAAGTAGCTTATATAATATTGTTTTCTAAAACAATTTGCATAATTGTTCAGTATGATTACATTTTAATAACTTTATTATGGATAGTGGATTTTAATTTGGCAGATTACTTTTTAATTTAGTTCTTTCAAGACATTTGGTCAAATAATTTTTAATTGAGTAAACATTAAAGTAAATTATTGTTCTTTTATTTTCAGACTAAGTCTCATAGTATGTGAGAAAAGATATTCAGCCATTGCAAAGTTTTTAAAATATGAACAAAACAATTAAACTTTTGACTTTTGAGTGACAAAATTACGCAATGTTCAACTTAATAATGTTGTCCCTCATGTGACGTGTAGCCTTTTAACATTCTATGATAATATTTGTGAATATTTTAAAAACCTATCACATTTTATTAGACTTAAAGTTCTAATTTGTGCACTTGTCAAGTTAACAAGATGAGTAATGAGAAAATTAGGCAGCCAACCTTTAGAATCCCTCATGTTGAGTACATGTATGCAAAAACAAGTACTATCAAACTATACATATAAATGCAAGTACATATGGCACACAGTGTCCAATCTAGAACTGGAAAGCAAGGTGGGATTTTTCCCCCCTTCATGTAGAAAACAGGCGGGATTTAAAAACACAAGGGGGGAATATTAATTTCTTCCAAATTGTTAACATTTTCATGTATGTACTGTTGTAACCTCATCACTGTAAACAAAAACAATATTATTGAATGTGTGTTTTCTGTTTCTTTAATCCTGCAACTTCAACTCAAAATAAGACTCTCATTCACTTACATCATTCCCAGCATTCAAGTCGTCTCGGACTGGTCAAATATCATTCAATTCTGCAGTTATTTCCGACTGTGAAACATTGCTTTCTCAACAACTTTGTGTGTGAAAAAAAGGTCTGTAAATCAATGACAACCATGCGTTTACGTAACATATTCAAAGCGTATCAGCAATAATTTCGTCTGCATGTGATGGTAATGTAATTTCGAAACCAAAACTAAAACGAAGTAAATTTCTTTAAAAAATCTACGAAAATAAAGGTAAAAACGATAAAACGTAATAAATATTTACATATTCTTATTCCCAAATTTTAAGTAATCATTTAACGGATAAAATCATAATAATTCATTGAAAATTTATTTTCGTACTGATGTGAATTAGATGTTGTTTCCAACATTACGGAAAGTGCATACAACCAAGGGAGGTCACTCTGTTTCATGTTGTTAACGATAGATCGATAATCAAGTTTTAAAAACAAATGTTTTCCTAATAAATAAACCTTTCTCTTTTGCTGTAATAATATATATATATGATTAAAAAGGAAAAAGGAAAAAGGAAGTAATATTTGTAGCATTTAATGTATAAAATAACTATGTGAGACAGTTCGCGCTATGATATTTTTATGAGGCGCGATTTGATATTTTTAAGCGTGAATCACGCGATCGCACGTCCTAGATTTGACACTGGGCACATATAGCCTCACCCCCGCTCCCCCCGCCCCCCCCAATCCGCCACTGGAGTATTTTGGATGGTACAGTGTCAGAATTATCCTCATCCGCAATATCAATCTACAATAGATCTATCACTTTTATTATAGCCTCTGTCAAGCAACAGAGGATTAATTATCTGTATTCTGTACTAGAATAAGAAAAATATATATTTTACTGGAAGTTAAGTAATCTTGAGGTCCACTTTTTTTAGTCTTTGGTCTGAAAGTTATGATTCTCAATAACTGAATAAGTAAACAAGTCCATTAGTTATTGAACTGAATTATTATTTTGTCACAAGACTCAAGAGGCTGATTGAGACAGCAATTGCAAAAGGTGGGTGTGGTTGGTAAATATACCGCATTTCAAGCCCATTTGATCTACAAACGACACAATAATTGAAACCACCGTGTTGAATAAGTCCTCCCCGGTGACCAAACTTGATGACAGATGTAAACATACTCACTGCCATTGAACTGTCCGTTATGATTGATATCCTCGAAACAACGTTTCGTTTCGTCCAGAATTTGACGAAGTCGTCTCGAGTGATCCCAGAACTTATGCAGTTCGTTTGGAAGACTGGCAGCCATAATGGTGTTGTTTAGATGATAATTCACCAAATATTGTCAACACCATCAAAATTTCTCCCTACATTGTCAATGCGCTTCGCACTGCTATGCAAACTCCGTGCAAGTGACGGACAACATCGGAAGTGAAAACTGCTCGTCTCGTGACAGATACTTGCGGAAGTAGCACATCTTGCGTGAATAGAAAAACAGAGTTACCGCCCTTGGCGTTTAAGTAAAAAGTGCGCTTAGTGTTTAAAAATAAACATTAAACAATACTTATATAAATGACAGTTAACTATATATAGTCCTATTTACTTTCACACAAACTTTTTTTCAAAAAATAAAACTTTTAAATGTAGTAGGCATAAATGAGGTCTACAAAAACGATCGGCAAATTTAATCGTGACATGCAGAGTGTCGTAATCCACGAATGATCCAGTCATAAAGTCATACTGACGGGATACACTGAACAGTGTAATTATATAGAATATATAAAGAGCCATCGAATATGTTATAAAGTGTTTCAAATAAAACAATTATTTTTTGAAAACCGACAACACGCCATACGATAATAGATAATTTTCATATAGGCCTAACGACAATTCAATTAAATTTGGTTTAAAAGACAATCACTCTTCAATTAACGCGCATCAATAGAATATGACGGCAAACGAAAAGAATTCCCTTTTTGCATAAAACGTCCTACGCAACAATTAAGCGTTTCCGAGGCACGAAGACATGTCAGTTTCACAAATCGCCATAGTAACAATCTCGTGCTGCCTTTCACAATTAAACTTATACTTGATGTAACGATTGTTCCGTGTGATCAAAGTTCCTTTACTTCACTCCATGATATATACATGATATTCAACAAGAAATGTTGAATATTCCCTTTTTTTGGTTTTCAGTGGTGAAATGCGGCATTATAGATTAAAATAAAATCCGTATTTTCATTGAGTGAATAACATCCTATTCGATTTCACTGAATATATCTATTAAGTTAAATAACACTTTCAATCTTCATCGTGACGTATACACCGTAGGAACGTAAATAATAAAATAAATTATAATAAATACCTCAAAACCGATTTATCCAACAAAATCCTACACTAAATGCACAAAGCTAAATTGACCTCGCACAGCGAAATTCGTTCACTTCCGTTGAGTAACAATTTCCAGGCGTACACGTTCAGGACTACGGTGTGCGTACAATATGATGACGTCATAAGATGACAGTGATTATTAAAGCATGGCGATAACGGATTCATTAAATTTACCTCATTACGAATTATGTATACTTATAAAAACTCTAACCAAAATAACATATGACATTTCTCGTCGAATACAATCTATTATCTCATCGAGTGAAGTGGAAATGTAATATGTTTACGAGTGTCGCAAATGATCATTATTCATTTATGAGTAGGCCGTATACGTCCATACTTCCCGTGTCCAGGTACCCATTTAAATAGCTGGGTACGTGGGCCGTGTGAAATATGAATGGAGGGCCTTGCCGAGGACACAACATAGCATGAGACCCAGGTCACACATGTTTGGTGTCTCCACCGGGATTCCAACCCGGGTCTTTGGCGTCAGAAATCAGCACGTTATAACCACTATACCACTAGTCGTGCTAATCATATCATAAATATCTTTCTGGTGGTGTTCTTACTTTACTGATTGAAATATTCTCAATATATAGTCTCAAAAATTGTATGGTTTGCAAATAACTGACTCACTGTAACATGCTCTTTAGTATCTATTGTATTCTATCTGTAGTATATGAAATAGATAATCATTAAAATATACTTCAAAATGAAGGACGCATACGTTACCAAATATCTCAAAGATGTTATCAATCTCCATGCACAAACCAAGTCGATCTCTCCGCTCCTGTGACCAGTACTTGCTATCAACTCCTCTCAGCAAAACAGGAATGATGGATTTTCGGCTCTATATGAGTCAATTATTATTATTACTGTCAAATTTACGAAATATTTAATTCCTCAGGCGACAAATGTAGGAATAGTATGTGATGTTATTTGCTGTTGTTTTCTTCTTCCAGTAAAGTGTATAAGTCACACAGTCAGTCAGATACCATGGTCGTGTGCTTTACTTATTTCTTCTGGTGAGTACAGTTGATTTGCTGTTTGAAGACTCGTATGTGCTTGTGCGTTTGATCTTTCAACTATTGTGTAATGCTACTAAATGTGTTGACGATATCTGAAGCATTTTCGTTCTTTTGTCCTGATAATAATAATTCTTGCTACCGTGTAAGCTATGATTTCTTTTTTTTCTTCTTTTTTTTTCAGTGTGCTCATATAGGGCGGATTTATTTTTTATTTTTTTATTTTCAATATTTTTAGATACATGCAAGCATTTTAACATGATTTCTACCGTTTGTTGTTCACGTGAGCTCGCTTTCAGCTCGGTGAATTAACCAGATCAGGCATTAATGATATATAGAGAATACTAAATGGTCGAGGACATGGTTAGTCGGTGGCGTCTACTTCTGCCGCTAACCTCCCAAAACTTCTACGTGTTATGTTTTCCATCTCAAATACACAACATGTGCTTTTGTATTAACAACATATATTCTTAATTATATTGATATTTAACAAAATTACAACAGAAAAACATTTCGCATTTCACTTTATTAAAATATGCAGATTTTTATGTTTTGTTTTAATCTCAAATACACAATATGTGCTTTTGTATTCACAACATATACATTTGACCATAAACTTATAGAAAAATGGACCAAAACACAGACGATAGATTTCAATCCAAATAAAACAGAATCTATAGGTTTTTTTTTATATATATACCCTACCCTATTATTATACTTTTATATTGTAACACGGTAGGGTCTATATAGGTCTATGTCTCTATAACGCTCTTTCTAAGCGATACACGCCCATGTGGACAATTATTTTTTTCTAATTGTTCTGTTTTGCAGATGACAGTTCAATAACTCAACGTATTTTGCACGATATGCAAGAGGGCTACACTATTTCTATTCTCGTCATCATGATATTAAATAGCAAAGTTGTGACTTCCACACAGAACTATAGTCTCTCAGCTATATATAGTGTGTAGAGGATTGAATCGTTTCCTTCAATAATTCCACAGTGCACAGTAAAAAGTTAGTAACATATACTATCCTGACTCTTGTTCAATAATTCAAAGATTTTTGGACACCAACGTAATGGGGATCAAGTGTGACATGTCTCTTTATATAAGTGTCCCGATATGTGACAACTCACGAATGTGCGATGTGAAACAAAAGCACCTTTGTGCCTGTCACTTACGAACATAAAACATGGTTGACATATGACGCCATCTCTTAAAGGACAATATCCGAAACCATCATTGTTGAGATTTGTTTGATTTAGTTTCCGTTTTACAATGCTAATTTCCATTAGAGGATATTCAGTGTTTTGTCAGATGTCTGTTGAATGTAAATATTTCAGTGTTTTGTCAGATGTCTGTTGAATGTAAATATTTCAGTGTTTTGTCAGATGTCGTTTGAATGTAAATACTTTTGGAAGTAACACGCCCTTACGTGTTTTGTTTCGATACTATGGGTAAAAGTAAATTTGACCAAAGTTGCAGAAACATGTCTGCCATTTTGGTTTATCTTTCATTACAGAAAGTGTGATTTGAGTCGCAGTTCTGTTCCCAAATCAATCTGTTCCCTATGTATTTGTACCATTAAAAAAACAAGTAATGTACATTCTGGTCTGTAAAATGTAATAAACCTAAAGTAATGACAAAACCCATGACATGAGGGATATTCCTTTTCCCCATATTGTTTGTTTTGTTACTCCGTGAGCTTACACAGTGACACCAGTATAATGAAACAATATATCACGTCGACTAAGACAATTGTACACTGTCTTAATCCTCCTCTTTACCACTTACAGCTTATACTGCATATGAAAGCTCTACCGCTCTTGTCCACCCCACCCTGACACCTCTTGTTCCCGTAAAGTATGTTAACACAGGAAATGAACATGTTCTTGAAAATGAATGTTCACAGCCTAGATTTGCTACTAACAAAAGATCAAGATCCAAATCTTGTCATGTATATTTTCATAAAATTTTACCATGTAAATATGCCTTTGGGGCATTAACTGCCAACCACTGAGTCATTTGAATGCAAATCTGTAGTTCAGCTTTCTCCATTTACTTCATCTCAGTTAAACTGACCAATGTAGCCATTTTAAATTCGTAGTTTTAAAAGTTGAAACTGCATAATGCCTACTTCTGCAGATATCAATGCATGACAAGACACGATTCCTAGAACCTGTAAATGCCAACTCGTTTTGACTGGTATTATATTCAGTGGTCAAATAACACTTTTCCCCTTTTCTCTCCACCAGCCTATTGTCTTGAGAGAGGCCAAGTCCCTGTTCCCAGAAACATCCCAGAGCACCTCAGTGTCTTTCAATATTTGCCGTGTTCCAATTGTTGATGACCGGGACTTTACGAAAATTGACCTTGAAGACACTGAGGTTGCAGACACCCCTAAGCCCTCTTTATTTTCCAGCCTATGTGCATGTGTCTTGAAGTTTTTCAAGGATATGTTCAAGAGAACAAATGCATGAACGATTCTTGTCTGAAGGCGAATGTCACAGTTTGTAAGAGAGAATGATTGAGTGTGAATGGTAACATTGTCATGAACAAAGTGTCTAAGAAAGAGAATGAATGGGTGCAATTTCAGTGTTTGCGTCAGATAGAGAGAGAGAGAGAGAGAGAGAGAGAGAGGGGGGGGGGGGGGGGGGAGAGTGAGAGTGAGAGAGGGAGGTTGAAAGAGTGAGTATGGGAGGGAGGGGAGGGTGAGTGTGTGAGGGAAGGAGGTGAGTGAAGATGAAGATGAAAATAGGTCATGACCCCTGTGACCCACATTTGGGGTCACAAGATCAACAAATCTACAATTTAGAATCCCCATTGGCCAAGGAGTCTGCATGAAAATAGGTCATGATCCCTGTGACCCACATTTGGGGTCACAAGGTCAACAAATCTACAATTTAGAATCCCCATTGGCCAAGGAGTCTGCATATACAATTTCAGCTCTCTAGAGTCACTGGTTCTTGAGAAAGAGTCGAAAAAGCTAAAAGTTTACAGACGGCCAGACGCCGAACGCCATTCCATGCCATAAGCCCATCGGGTCATTCAGCCCTGTTCACCTAAAAAAGGAATATTATTAAAGCAAGTAGAAAAAGGATTAACATTTCTTAATAGAAATATAATATTTCCCCCTGCTGGATTCTCTTCATATGGAATGACAATAAGTTGGCCCACTGCAGGTAGAGAGTTAACAAATGCAGCAATTTACAGCACAGTCTTGGTCAGTACTCTGGAAGGACAAACTTTTATGAGGTTACAACTTTGTTGAAGAAATCGGTTTCTATCATTGTCTTCAGTACTACGCGCAATAAGGTCATACATATTTCAAAAAATTAAAGCGAGTTTTGTTCACACAGACTGTGCAGAACCACCATGGGGAATAGTTTCATTTCACAAAAACATTGTGGTTGGCCTGCATTAGTCATTCTTTTGCCAAAGAGGTGACTCCCTTCAGATTTTCTAGCATCAACTCTGTTAAATATTGAACAGTTTCTCCCTAGAAGACAAGGAGAATCCTGATTGGGTGCTTCATCTGTGCGATGCGCAAAGGTTGTTTACAAGACAGAATTCTGCATTAGAAAGTGTCAAATTAATATAAATCTGTCCATAATTAGAACACAGTCCAAACCAAATTTGAAAATAAAGAATGTAAGTAAAAGTATGACAGTATATTTTTGAATAAGTAATAACTTAAGAGACAGGCAGAAAAACTGGAATGTTTCACATTGAACTGAAAAAAGGGATTTCCAACAACCATCACTAAAGTGTCACACCAGTTTATTTCAGCAGTAGCAGTTTTCAAACAAATTGATCCATTTAGAGAAATTGTATTTCTTCTTAAATACTTCCTCTCATGTGCTCTCCCATTATTCATTGTGGCTCAATCTTCCACATGGTTCTGTTTTTGACAAACATATCTAAACACAAATATATGACAGTTTTGGTTGTTTTTTTTAAAAATATTTCATGTGATTATTTGTACACATACAAAATGAAAGATAACGACATTTCAAGTTTAAAAACGCAAGATTTGGCCTGAGGTCACGGTTAAATTGACCCGGAAGTGGTTGCGGGGAGGAGGAAGTAGGTACTGGAATATAGTAGGGTATTGTGGGACAGCCAGTTCCAGTTTTTTTACATTATGTTTCGGGAATTTATTGAGACATGAGAGAGTATACTACCAACAGTAATTTTGCTAGATGTTTAATGTCAGTGCTTTTGGACGGGTGGTGGGTATAAAGTATGTTGATTCTGTGCACTTTAGTGTGTTGTCAGTGACACGTCAGTGTATATGTCTGCATTTTCCAGTCATATCTCAATTAAAATTGGGCTGGTCAACCCCCACGTTGGTTTGCAATTGTGTAGTGCAGAGAGGTTTGTTTTGACTTCACAGCAAGTCCTGTGCTCCGGGGGGAATGTCAGGTAGTTCATTATTCAAACTTGTTTCTCATGATAAATGCACTGAAAATGAATTGTGCACTGAGGTCAGGTTCCAACCCTAATTGTCACCCAGTGGCGTGACTAGGCATCAGGGGCAGATCACTCTCGTTGCCAACGTCAGGCCAGCTGAACTGTTGGAGGCGACATTAAGGTGTGCATTTTCTCAAGATAAATCCTTTCAACGCTTTTGTCACTAAACAACTAACGAAGTATCATCTGTGGCTATCCCTGGGAAACGTATACAAGATATACTGTGTCTTCCATACTGTTCTACAAGTTACAGTCACGTTTGAATGTTGCGCCACCCAACTCGGGCCCCATCATGTCACGTGACCTTTCTCTCGAGATCTCACGAGATCGTGTACATCCATGACAACGATTGTCTTTTCTCTCAACAATCACTGTTGCCCAGATCTCTCTTTTTTTGCTCTCGTGATTTTTTCGAAGTTTTTCTTGTTTGGAACTGCCAATACCTTCAGTTGCCAACATGAGCTCGGTCATATACATACAAGGTACCATTATTTTGGAAGTAACACGCCCTTACGTGTTTTATTTCGATACTATGGGTAAAAGCAAATTTTACCAAAGTTGCAGAAACATGTCTGCCATTTTGGTTTATCTTTCATTACAGAAAGTGTGATTTGAGTCGCAGTTCTGTTCCCAAATCAATCTGTTCCCTATGTATTTGTACCATTAAAAAAACAAGTAATGTACATTCTGGTCTGTAAAATGTAATAAACCTAAAGTAATGAAAAAACCCATGACATGAGGGATATTCCTTTTCCACATATTGTTTGTTTTGTTACTCCGTGAGCTTACACAGTGACACCAATATAATGAAACAATATATCACGCCGACTAAGACTATTGTACACTGTCTTAATCCTCCTCTTTACCACTTACAGCTTATACTGCATATGAAAGCCCTACCGCTCTTGTCCACCCCACCCTGACACCTCTTGCTCCCCGTAAAGTATGTTAACACAGGAATAATGAACACGTTCTTGAAAATGAATGTCCATGCACAGCCTAGATTTCCTACTAACAAAAGATCAAGATCCAAATCTTGTCATGTATATTTTCATAAAATTTTACCATGTAAATATGCCTTTGGGGCATTAACTGCCAACCACTGAGTCATTTGAATGCAAATCTGTAGTTCAGCTTTCTCCATTTACTTCATCTCAGTTAAACTGACCAATGTAATAATAATAATAGTGCATATTTATAAAGCGCACATATCCACGCTCGAAAGCATGCTCAAAGCGCTAAACATATAATGCTAATAAATAATGATAATAGTGATGCACATTTGAATGTGCTCACTTCACACAAACAGCAATAACAAATCAATGTGTACAATTGTTGCAATTGTGAAAGTCCTTATGAACCATAAAACTGAACAAAAAGATAGGCTTTGAGACTTGATTTGAATGATTCATTTGGGGTCACAAGGTCAACAAATCTACAATTTAGAATCCCCATTGGCCAAGGAGTCTGCATATACAATTTCAGCTCTCTAGAGTCACTGGTTCTTGAGAAAGAGTCGAAAAAGCTAAAAGTTTACAGACGGCCAGACGCCGAACGCCATTCCATGCCATAAGCCCATCGGGTCATTCAGCCCTGTTCACCTAAAAAAGGAATATTATTAAAGCAAGTAGAAAAAGGATTAACATTTCTTAATAGAAATATAATATTTCCCCCTGCTGGATTCTCTTCATATGGAATGACAATAAGTTGGCCCACTGCAGGTAGAGAGTTAACAAATGCAGCAATTTACAGCACAGTCTTGGTCAGTACTCTGGAAGGACAAACTTTTATGAGGTTACAACTTTGTTGAAGAAATCGGTTTCTATCATTGTCTTCAGTACTACGCGCAATAAGGTCATACATATTTCAAAAAATTAAAGCGAGTTTTGTTCACACAGACTGTGCAGAACCACCATGGGGAATAGTTTCATTTCACAAAAACATTGTGGTTGGCCTGCATTAGTCATTCTTTTGCCAAAGAGGTGACTCCCTTCAGATTTTCTAGCATCAACTCTGTTAAATATTGAACAGTTTCTCCCTAGAAGACAAGGAGAATCCTGATTGGGTGCTTCATCTGTGCGATGCGCAAAGGTTGTTTACAAGACAGAATTCTGCATTAGAAAGTGTCAAATTAATATAAATCTGTCCATAATTAGAACACAGTCCAAACCAAATTTGAAAATAAAGAATGTAAGTAAAAGTATGACAGTATATTTTTGAATAAGTAATAACTTAAGAGACAGGCAGAAAAACTGGAATGTTTCACATTGAACTGAAAAAAGGGATTTCCAACAACCATCACTAAAGTGTCACACCAGTTTCTTTCAGCAGTAGCAGTTTTCAAACAAATTGATCCATTTAGAGAAATTGTATTTCTTCTTAAATACTTCCTCTCATGTGCTCTCCCATTATTCATTGTGGCTCAATCTTCCACATGGTTCTGTTTTTGACAAACATATCTAAACACAAATATATGACAGTTTTGGTTGTTTTTTTTAAAAATATTTCATGTGATTATTTGTACACATACAAAATGAAAGATAACGACATTTCAAGTTTAAAAACGCAAGATTTGGCCTGAGGTCACGGTTAAATTGACCCGGAAGTGGTTGCGGGGAGGAGGAAGTAGGTACTGGAATATA
Organism: Gibbula magus; assembly: GCA_936450465.1. Lineage (NCBI taxonomy): Eukaryota > Metazoa > Mollusca > Gastropoda > Trochida > Trochidae > Gibbula > Gibbula magus. The sequence continues at coordinate 51,656,158 of OW388296.1, read as the reverse complement.
GTAGGGTATTGTGGGACAGCCAGTTCCAGTTTTTTTACATTATGTTTCGGGAATTTATTGAGACATGAGAGAGTATACTACCAACAGTAATTTTGCTAGATGTTTAATGTCAGTGCTTTTGGACGGGTGGTGGGTATAAAGTATGTTGATTCTGTGCACTTTAGTGTGTTGTCAGTGACACGTCAGTGTATATGTCTGCATTTTCCAGTCATATCTCAATTAAAATTGGGCTGGTCAACCCCCACGTTGGTTTGCAATTGTGTAGTGCAGAGAGGTTTGTTTTGACTTCACAGCAAGTCCTGTGCTCCGGGGGGAATGTCAGGTAGTTCATTATTCAAACTTGTTTCTCATGATAAATGCACTGAAAATGAATTGTGCACTGAGGTCAGGTTCCAACCCTAATTGTCACCCAGTGGCGTGACTAGGCATCAGGGGCAGATCACTCTCGTTGCCAACGTCAGGCCAGCTGAACTGTTGGAGGCGACATTAAGGTGTGCATTTTCTCAAGATAAATCCTTTCAACGCTTTTGTCACTAAACAACTAACGAAGTATCATCTGTGGCTATCCCTGGGAAACGTATACAAGATATACTGTGTCTTCCATACTGTTCTACAAGTTACAGTCACGTTTGAATGTTGCGCCACCCAACTCGGGCCCCATCATGTCACGTGACCTTTCTCTCGAGATCTCACGAGATCGTGTACATCCATGACAACGATTGTCTTTTCTGTCAACAATCACTGTTGCCCAGATCTCTCTTTTTTTGCTCTCGTGATTTTTTCGAAGTTTTTCTTGTTTGGAACTGCCAATACCTTCAGTTGCCAACATGAGCTCGGTCATATACATACAAGGTACCATTATTTTGGAAGTAACACGCCCTTACGTGTTTTATTTCGATACTATGGGTAAAAGCAAATTTTACCAAAGTTGCAGAAACATGTCTGCCATTTTGGTTTATCTTTCATTACAGAAAGTGTGATTTGAGTCGCAGTTCTGTTCCCAAATCAATCTGTTCCCTATGTATTTGTACCATTAAAAAAACAAGTAATGTACATTCTGGTCTGTAAAATGTAATAAACCTAAAGTAATGAAAAAACCCATGACATGAGGGATATTCCTTTTCCACATATTGTTTGTTTTGTTACTCCGTGAGCTTACACAGTGACACCAATATAATGAAACAATATATCACGCCGACTAAGACTATTGTACACTGTCTTAATCCTCCTCTTTACCACTTACAGCTTATACTGCATATGAAAGCCCTACCGCTCTTGTCCACCCCACCCTGACACCTCTTGCTCCCCGTAAAGTATGTTAACACAGGAATAATGAACACGTTCTTGAAAATGAATGTCCATGCACAGCCTAGATTTCCTACTAACAAAAGATCAAGATCCAATCTTGTCATGTACATATTTTCATAAAATTTTACCATGTAAATATGCCTTTGGAGCATTAACTGCCAACCACTGAGTCATTTGAATGCAAATATGTAGTTCAGCTTTCTCCATTTACTTCATATCAGTTAAACTGACCGATGTAGCCATTTTAAATTCGTAGTTTTAAAAGTTGAAACTGCATGATGCCTACTTCTGCAGGTATCAATGCATGATAAGACATGATTCCTAGAACCTGTAAATGCCAACTCGTTTTGACTGGTATTATAATTAGTGGTCAAATAACACTTTTTCCCTTTTCTCTCCACCAGCCTATTGTCTTGAGAGAGGCCAAGTCCCTGTTCCCAGAAACATCCCAGAGCACCTCAGTGTCGGTCAATATTTGCCGTGTTCCAATTGTTGATGACCGGGACTTTACGAAAATTGACCTGGAAGACACTGAGGTCGCAGACACCCCTAAGCCCTCTTTATTTTCCAGCCTATGTTCACGTGTCTTGAAGTTTTTCAAGGAGATGTTCAAGAGAACCAGTGAGAGGAGAGAGAGAGGGAGGGAGGGAGAGTGAGTGAGAGATGGAGGTTGTAAGAATAAGTGAGTGAGTATGGGAGGGAGGGAGGGAGGGTGAGTGTGTGAGTGAGTTGGTTTGGGAAGGAGGGAGGGAGAGAGGGTGAGATAGTGACGGAGGTAGGGAGGTAGAGAGGGTGAGTAAATGTGTGGGAGGGAGGGTGAGAGAGTGAGGGAGGTTGGATGAGTGAGAGAGTGAATGAGAGAGGGGGTTAAAAGAGTGAATGAGTGAGTATTGGAGGGAGGGAGGGAGGGTGAGTGTGTGAGGGAGGGAGGGTGAGTGAGTGAGTGAATGTGGTAGTGAGGGAGGATGAGTGTTTTTGGGAAGGAGGGAGGAAGAGAGGGTGAGATAGTGACGGAGGGAGGGAGGGTGGAGGGTTAGAGGGTGATTAAATTTGTGAAAGGGAGGGTGAGAAAGTGAGGGAGGGAGGAAGAGTGAGAGAGTGAGTGATAGAAGGAGGTTAAAAGAGTGAGTGAGTATGAGGGAGGGAGGGAGGATGAGTGTGTGAGGGAGTGAGTTAATGTGGGAGGGAGGGAGCCTGAGTGTGTGGGTGAGTTAGTGAGTGAGTGGGTGTGGGATGGAGGGAGGGTGGGAGGGAGGGAGAGAGGGTGAGATAGTGACGGAGGGAGGGAGGGTGAGTGAGTGAGTGAGGGAGGGAGGGTGGGTGAGTGAGTGTGGGAGGGAGGGTGAGAGAGTGAGTGAGTGAATATGGGAGGGAGGGAGGGAGGGTGAGATAGTGACGGAGGGAGGGAGGGTGAGTGATTGTGGAGGGAGGTAGAGAGAGTGAGGGAGGGAGGGTGAGAGAGTTAGGGAGGGAGGTAGGGAGGGTGAGAGAGTGAGTGTGGGAGGGAGGGTGAGAGAGTGTGGGAGGGAAGGTGAGTGAGTGAGTGTGGGAGGGAGGGAGGGAGGGAGGGTGGGTGAGTGAGTTTGGGAGGGAGGGAGGGTGAGTGAATGGCTGGGTGGGAGGGAGAGAGGCAGGGTTATTCTTGGGGACTTGTATATACTTTGTGGGGATATGATAATGACATTGCTTGAGCTTGTAATAAATAGTGATCAAACTGATATATGTTGTCTGTCTACTCTTTTTTGTATTCTGTTATGTTGATGTTTTGAAAACACATTCGAATGGATATCACTGTGAATGTCTTTACTTAGAACGTGACTACTTTGCAATCAAATATTTTAACTTTTCAAATTAACCACACAATAATTCCTTCAAAACTGACACACAGACTTTTTTTAAATCTATATCTATTTGATAATTAATGCTGCACATGCACAGTCAAAATTTGTATAGCAATGATGTAGGCTCTATCTAAAGATATTCATTGTTATGTCTTCCGGCCCGAAGAGTCGGGAGACATATTGTTTTTGTTTGACCCACATTTGGGTTCACAATGTCAACAAATCTACAATTTAAAATCCCCATTGGCCAAGGAGTCTGTACACAACAATTCAGCTTTCTAGAGCTCTTCATACTTGAGAAGAAGATGAAAATAGGTCATGACCCCTGTGACCCACATTTGGGGTCACAAGATCAACAAATCTACAATTTAGAATCCCCATTGGCCAAGGAGTCTGCATGAAAATAGGTCATGATCCCTGTGACCCACATTTGGGGTCACAAGGTCAACAAATCTACAATTTAGAATCACCAATGGCCAAGGAGTCTGCATATACAATTTCAGCTCTATAGAGTCGCTGGTTCTTGAGAAGGAGTCGAAAAAGCCGGACGCCATTCCATGCCATAAGCCCATCGGGTCTTTCAGGCCTGTTGACCTAAAAAAGGAATATTATAAACGCGAATAGAAAAAGGATTAACATTTCTTAATAGAAATATAATATTTCCCCCTGCTGGATTCTCTTCATATGGAATGACAATAAGTTGGCCCACTGCAGGTAGAGTTAACAAATGCAGCAATTTACAGCACAGTCTTGGTCAGTACTCTGGAAGGACAAACTTTTATGAGGTTACAACTTTGTTGAAGAAATCGGTTTCTATCATTGTCTTCAGTACTACGCGCAATAAGGTCATACATATTTCAAAAAATTAAAGCGAGTTTTGTTCACACAGACTGTGCAGAACCACCATGGGGAATAGTTTCATTTCACAAAAATATTGTGGTTGGCCTGCATTAGTCATTCTTTTGCCAAAGAGGTGACTCCCTTCAGATTTTCTAGCATCAACTCTGTTAAATATTGAACAGTTTCTCCCTAGAAGACAAATAGAATCCTGATTGGGTGCTTCATCTGTGCGATGCGCAAAGGTTGTTTACAAGACAGAATTCTGCATTAGAAAGTGTCAAATTAATATAAATCTGTCCATAATTAGAACACAGTCCAAACCAAATTTGAAAATAAAGAATGTAAGTAAAAGTATGACAGTATATCTTTGAATAAGTAATAACTTAAGAGACAGGCAGAAAAACTGGAATGTTTCACATTGAACTGAAAAAAGGGATTTCCAACAACCATCACTAAAGTGTCACACCAGTTTATTTCAGCAGTAGCAGTTTTCAAACAAATTGATCCATTTAGAGAAATTGTATTTCTTCTTAAATACTTCCTCTCATGTGCTCTCCCATTATTCATTGTGGCTCAATCTTCCACATGGTTCTGTTTTTGACAAACATATCTAAACACAAATATATGACAGTTTTGGTTGTTTTTTTAAAAAATATTTCATGTGATTATTTGTACACATACAAAATGAAAGATAACGACATTTCAAGTTTAAAAACGCAAGATTTGGCCTGAGGTCACGGTTAAATTGACCCGGAAGTGGTTGCGGGGAGGAGGAAGTAGGTACTGGAATATAGTAGGGTATTGTGGGACAGCCAGTTCCAGTTTTTTTACATTATGTTTCGGGAATTTATTGAGACATGAGAGAGTATACTACCAACAGTAATTTTGCTAGATGTTTAATGTCAGTGCTTTTGGACGGGTGGTGGGTATAAAGTATGTTGATTCTGTGCACTTTAGTGTGTTGTCAGTGACACGTCAGTGTATATGTCTGCATTTTCCAGTCATATCTCAAAATTGGGCTGGTCAACCCCCACGTTGGTTTGCAATTGTGTAGTGCAGAGAGGTTTGTTTTGACTTCACAGCAAGTCCTGTGCTCCGGGAATGTCAGGTAGTTCATTATTCAAACTTGTTTCTCATGATAAATGCACTGAAAATGAATTGTGCACTGAGGTCAGGTTCCAACCCTAATTGTCACCCAGTGGCGTGACTAGGCATCAGGGGCAGATCACTCTCGTTGCCAACGTCAGGCCAGCTGAACTGTTGGAGGCGACATTAAGGTGTGCATTTTCTCAAGATAAATACTTTCAACGCTTTTGTCACTAAACAACTAACGAAGTATCATCTGTGGCTATCCCTGGGAAACGTATACAAGATATACTGTGTCTTCCATACTGTTCTACAAGTTACAGTCACGTTTGAATGTTGCGCCACCCAACTCGGGCCCCATCATGTCACGTGACCTTTCTCTCGAGATCTCACGAGATCGTGTACATCCATGACAACGATTGTCTTTTCTGTCAACAATCACTGTTGCCCAGATCTCTCTTTTTTTGCTCTCGTGATTTTTTCGAAGTTTTTCTTGTTTGGAACTGCCAATACCTTCAGTTGCCAACATGAGCTCGGTCATATACATACAAGGTACCATTATTTTGGAAGTAACACGCCCTTACGTGTTTTATTTCGATACTATGGGTAAAAGCAAATTTTACCAAAGTTGCAGAAACATGTCTGCCATTTTGGTTTATCTTTCATTACAGAAAGTGTGATTTGAGTCGCAGTTCTGTTCCCAAATCAATCTGTTCCCTATGTATTTGTACCATTAAAAAAACAAGTAATGTACATTCTGGTCTGTAAAATGTAATAAACCTAAAGTAATGAAAAAACCCATGACATGAGGGATATTCCTTTTCCACATATTGTTTGTTTTGTTACTCCGTGAGCTTACACAGTGACACCAATACAATGAAACAATATATCACGCCGACTAAGACTATTGTACACTGTCTTAATCCTCCTCTTTACCACTTACAGCTTATACTGCATATGAAAGCCCTACCGCTCTTGTCCACCCCACCCTGACACCTCTTGCTCCCCGTAAAGTATGTTAACACAGGAAATGAACATGTTCTTGAAAATGAATGTCCACAGCCTAGATTTCCTACTAACAAAAGATCAAGATCCAATCTTGTCATGTACATATTTTCATAAAAATTTTCCATGTAAATATGCCTTTGGAGCATTAACTGCCAACCACTGAGTCATTTGAATGCAAATATGTAGTTCAGCTTTCTCCATTTACTTCATATCAGTTAAACTGACCAATGTAGCCAATTTAAATTCGTAGTTTTAAAAGTTGAAACTGCATGATGCCTACTTCTGCAGGTATCAATGCATGATAAGACATGATTCCTAGAACCTGTAAATGCCAACTCGTTTTGACTGGTATTATATTCAGTGGTCAAATAACACTTTTTCCCTTTTCTCTCCACCAGCCTATTGTCTTGAGAGAGGCCAAGTCCCTGTTCCCAGAAACATCCCAGAGCACCTCAGTGTCGGTCAATATTTGCCGTGTTCCAATTGTTGATGACCAGGACTTTACGAAAATTGACCTGGAAGACACTGAGGTCGCAGACACCCCTAAGCCCTCTTTATTTTCCAGGCTATGTTCACGTGTCTTGAAGTTTTTCAAGGAGATGTTCAAGAGAACCAGTGCATGAACATTTCTTGTCTGAAGGCGAATGTCACAGTTTGTGAGAGAGAATGATTGAGTGTGAGAGAGAGAGAGGGTGAGAGAGTGAGGGAGGGAGTGTGAGAGTGTGAGTGAGAGAGGGAGGTTGAAAGAGTGAGTATGGGAGGGAGGGATTGTGAGTGTGTGAGTGAGGGAGGTGAGTGAGTGAGGGAAGGTGGGAGGGAGGGTGAGTGGGTGAGTGAGTGGCTGTGGGAAGGAGGGTGAGTGGTTGAGTGAGTGTGAGAGGGAGGAAGGGAGGGAGGGTGAGTGAGTGTGGGAGGGAGGGTGAGTGAGTGTGGGAGTGAGGGAGGGAGAAAGGGTGAGTGAGTGTGGGATGGGAGGGAGGGTGAGAAAGTGAGGGCGGAAGGCAGAGAGAGAGGGAGGGAGGGAGAGTGAGTGAGAGATGGAGGTTGTAAGAGTGAGTGAGTGAGTATGGGAGGGAGGGAGGGTGAGTGTGTGAGTGAGTTGGTTTGGGAAGGAGGGAGGGAGAGAGGGTGAGATAGTGACGGAGGGAGGGAGGTAGAGAGGGTGAGTAAATGTGTGGGAGGGAGGGTGAGAGAGTGAGGGAGGTTGGATGAATGAGAGAGGGGGTTAAAAGAGTGAATGAGCGAGTATTGGAGGGAGGGAGGGAGGGAGGGTGAGTGTGTGAGGGAGGGAGGGTGAGTGAGTGAGTGAATGTGGTAGTGAGGGAGGGTGAGTTTTTTTGGGAAGGAGGGAGGAAGAGAGGGTGAGATAGTGACGGAGGGAGGGAGGGTGGAGGGTTAGAGGGTGATTAAATTTGTGGGAGGGAGGGTGAGAAAGTGAGGGAGGGAGGGTGAGAGTGAGGGAGGGAGGAAGAGTGAGAGAGTGAGTGATAAAAGGAGGTTAAAAGAGTGAGTGAGTATGAGGGAGGGAGGGAGGATGAGTGTGTGAGGGAGTGAGTTAATGTGGGAGGGAGGGAGGGAGCCTGAGTGTGTGGGTGAGTTAGTGAGTGAGTGGGTGTGGGATGGAGGGAGGGTGGGAGGGAGGGAGAGAGGGTGAGATAGTGACGGAGGGAGGGAGGGTGAGTGAGTGAGGGAGGGAGGGTGGGTGAGTGAGTGTGGGAGGGAGGGTGAGAGAGTGAGTGAGTGAATATGGGAGGGAGGGAGTGAGTGAATATGGGAGGGAGGGAGGGAGGGTGAGATAGTGACGGAGGGAGGGAGGGTGAGTGAGTGTGGGAGGGAGGTTGAGAGAGTGAGGGAGGGAGGGTGAGAGAGTGAGGGAGGGAGGTAGGGAGGGTGAGAGAGTGAGTGTGGGAGGGAGGGTGAGAGAGTGTGGGAGGGAAGGTGAGTGAGTGAGTGTGGGAGGGAGGGAGGGTGAGAGAGTGGGAGGGAGGGAGGGAGGGTGGGTGAGTGAGTTTGGGAGGGAGGGAGGGTGAGTGAATGGCTGGGTTGGAGGGAGAGAGGCAGGGTTATTCTTGGGGACTTGAATATACTTTGTGGGGATATGATAATGACATTGCTTTTGCTTGTAATAAATAGTGATCAAACTGATATATATTGTCTGTCTACTCTTTTTTGTATTCTGTTATGTTGATGTTTTGAAAACACATCCGAATGCATATCACTGTGAATGTCTTTACTTAGAACTTAACTACTTTGCAATCAAATATTTTAACTTTTCAAATTAACCACACAATAATTCCTTCAAAACTGACACACAGACTTTTTTTTAAATCTATATCTATTTGATAATTAATGCTGCACATGCACAGTCAAAATTTGTATAGCAATGATGTAGGCTCTATCTAAACATATTCATTGTTATGTCTTCCGGCCCGAAGAGTCGGGAGACATATTGTTTTTGTTTGACCCACATTTGGGTTCACAATGTCAACAAATCTACAATTTAAAATCCCCATTGGCCAAGGAGTCTGTACACAACAATTCAGCTTTCTAGAGCTCTTCATACTTGAGAAGAAGATGAAAATAGGTCATGACCCCTGTGACCCACATTTGGGGTCACAAGATCAACAAATCTACAATTTAGAATCCCCATTGGCCAAGGAGTCTGCATGAAAATAGGTCATGATCCCTGTGACCCACATTTGGGGTCACAAGGTCAACAAATCTACAATTTAGAATCCCCAATGGCCAAGGAGTCTGCATATACAATTTCAGCTCTATAGAGTCGCTGGTTCTTGAGAAGGAGTCGAAAAAGCCAGACGCCGGACGCCATTCCATGCCATAAGCCCATCGGGTCTTTCAGGCCTGTTGACCTAAAAAAGGAATATTATAAACGCGAATAGAAAAAGGTTTAACATTTCTTAATAGAAATATAATATTTCCCCCTGCTGGATTCTCTTCATATGGAATGACAATAAGTTGGCCCACTGCAGGTAGAGAGTTAACAAATGCAGCAATTTACAGCACAGTCTTGGTCAGTACTCTGGAAGGACAAACTTTTATGAGGTTACAACTTTGTTGAAGAAATCGGTTTCTATCATTGTCTTCAGTACTACGCGCAATAAGGTCATACATATTTCAAAAAATTAAAGCGAGTTTTGTTCACACAGACTGTGCAGAACCACCATGGGGAATAGTTTCATTTCACAAAAACATTGTGGTTGGCCTGCATTAGTCATTCTTTTGCCAAAGAGGTGACTCCCTTCAGATTTTCTAGCATCAACTCTGTTAAATATTGAACAGTTTCTCCCTAGAAGACAAGGAGATTCCTGATTGGGTGCTTCATCTGTGCGATGCGCAAAGGTTGTTTACAAGACAGAATTCTGCATTAGAAAGTGTCAAATTAATATAAATCTGTCCATAATTAGAACACAGTCCAAACCAAATTGGAAAATAAAGAATGTAAGTAAAAGTATGACAGTATATCTTTGAATAAGTAATAACTTAAGAGACAGGCAGAAAAACTGGAATGTTTCACATTGAACTGAAAAAAGGGATTTCCAACAACCATCACTAAAGTGTCACACCAGTTTATTTCAGCAGTAGCAGTTTTCAAACAAATTGATCCATTTAGAGAAATTGTATTTCTTCTTAAATACTTCCTCTCATGTGCTCTCCCATTATTCATTGTGGCTCAATCTTCCACATGGTTCTGTTTTTGACAAACATATCTAAACACAAATAAATGACAGTTTTGGTTGTTTTTTTAAAAAATATTTCATGTGATTATTTGTACACATACAAAATGAAAGATAACGACATTTCAAGTTTAAAAACCCAAGATTTGGCCTGAGGTCACGGTTAAATTGACCCGGAAGTGGTTGCGGGGAGGAGGAAGTAGGTACTGGAATATAGTAGGGTATTGTGGGACAGCCAGTTCCAGTTTTTTTACATTATGTTTCGGGAATTTATTGAGACCTGAGAGAGTATACTACCAACAGTAATTTTGCTAGATTTTTAATGTCAGTGCTTTTGGACGGGTGGTGGGTATAAAGTATGTTGATTCTGTGCACTTTAGTGTGTTGTCAGTGACACGTCAGTGTATATGTCTGCATTTTCCAGTCATATCTCAATTAAAATTGGGCTGGTCGGGATGCAGAAAACTCGTACCCAAAACGAACTCGTCCCCACCGGGAATTCGTACCCACGGATAACTCGTACCCTAAAAATCGGATTAAAATTGGGCTGGTCAACCCCCACGTTGGTTTGCAATTGTGTAGTGCAGAGAGGTTTGTTTTGACTTCACAGCAAGTCCTGTGCTCCGGGAATGTCAGGTAGTTCATTATTCAAACTTGTTTCTCATGATAAATGCACTGAAAATGAATTGTGCACTGAGGTCAGGTTCCAACCCTAATTGTCACCCAGTGGCGTGACTAGGCATCAGGGGCAGATCACTCTCGTTGCCAACGTCAGGCCAGCTGAACTGTTGGAGGCGACATTAAGGTGTGCATTTTCTCAAGATAAATACTTTCAACGCTTTTGTCACTAAACAACTAACGAAGTATCATCTGTGGCTATCCCTGGGAAACGTATACAAGATATACTGTGTCTTCCATACTGTTCTACAAGTTACAGTCACGTTTGAATGTTGCGCCACCCAACTCGGGCCCCATCATGTCACGTGACCTTTCTCTCGAGATCTCACGAGATCGTGTACATCCATGACAACGATTGTCTTTTCTGTCAACAATCACTGTTGCCCAGATCTCTCTTTTTTTGCTCTCGTGATTTTTTCGAAGTTTTTCTTGTTTGGAACTGCCAATACCTTCAGTTGCCAACATGAGCTCGGTCATATACATACAAGGTACCATTATTTTGGAAGTAACACGCCCTTACGTGTTTTATTTCGATACTATGGGTAAAAGCAAATTTTACCAAAGTTGCAGAAACATGTAATAATAATAATAATAATAATAGACCATTTCTATGGCGCTATAATCCATGCACCATGACATGCTCTAAGCGCAAACATTAGGAGATGTTAAAGGCAGCTCTGAAGAAATGAGTTTTAAGCCTGGTTTTGAAGGTGGTGAGCTCCTGACAACATTTGAGTTCCATGGGAAGTTTGCCATGTCTGCCATTTTGGTTTATCTTTCATTACAGAAAGTGTGATTTGAGTCGCAGTTCTGTTCCCAAATCAATCTGTTCCCTATGTATTTGTACCATTAAAAAAACAAGTAATGTACATTCTGGTCTGTAAAATGTAATAAACCTAAAGTAATGACAAAACCCATGACATGAGGGATATTCCTTTTCCACATATTGTTTGTTTTGTTACTCCGTGAGCTTACACAGTGACACCAATATAATGAAACAATATATCACGCCGACTAAGACTATTGTACACTGTCTTAATCCTCCTCTTTACCACTTACAGCTTATACTGCATATGAAAGCCCTACCGCTCTTGTCCACCCCACCCTGACACCTCTTGCTCCCCGTAAAGTATGTTAACACAGGAATAATGAACATGTTCTTGAAAATGAATGTCCATGCACAGCCTAGATTTCCTACTAACAAAAGATCACGATCCAATCTTGTCATGTACATATTTTCATAAAATTTTACCATGTAAATATGCCTTTGGAGCATTAACTGCCAACCACTGAGTCATTTGAATGCAAATATGTAGTTCAGCTTTCTCCATTTACTTCATATCAGTTAAACTGACCGATGTAGCCATTTTAAATTCGTAGTTTTAAAAGTTGAAACTGCATGATGCCTACTTCTGCAGGTATCAATGCATGATAAGACATGATTCCTAGAACCTGTAAATGCCAACTCGTTTTGACTGGTATTATATTCAGTGGTCAAATAACACTTTTTCCCTTTTCTCTCCACCAGCCTATTGTCTTGAGAGAGGCCAAGTCCCTGTTCCCAGAAACATCCCAGAGCACCTCAGTGTCGGTCAATATTTGCCGTGTTCCAATTGTTGATGACCGGGACTTTACGAAAATTGACCTGGAAGACACTGAGGTCGCAGACACCCCTAAGCCCTCTTTATTTTCCAGCCTATGTTCACGTGTCTTGAAGTTTTTCAAGGAGATGTTCAAGAGAACCAGTGCATGAACGTTTCTTGTCTGAAGGCGAATGTCACAGTTTGTGAGAGAGAATGATTGAGTGTGAGAGAGAGAGAGGGTGAGAGAGTGAGGGAGGGAGTGTGAGAGTGTGAGTGAGAGAGGGAGGTTGAAAGAGTGAGTATGGGAGGGAGGGATTGTGAGTGTGTGAGTGAGGGAGGTGAGTGAGTGAGGGAAGGTGGGAGGGAGGGTGAGTGGGTGAGTGAGTGGCTGTGGGAAGGAGGGTGAGTGGGTGAGTGAGTGTGAGAGGGAGGAAGGGAGGGAGGGTGAGTGAGTGTGGGAGGGAGGGAGGGTGAGTGAGTGTGGGAGTGAGGGAGGGAGAAAGGGTGAGTGAGTGTGGGATGGGAGGGAGGGTGAGAAAGTGAGGGCGGAAGGGAGAGAGAGAGGGAGGGAGGGAGAGTGAGTGAGAGATGGAGGTTGTAAGAATAAGTGAGTGAGTATGGGAGGGAGGGAGGGAGGGTGAGTGTGTGAGTGAGTTGGTTTGGGAAGGAGGGAGGGAGAGAGGGTGAGATAGTGACGGAGGTAGGGAGGTAGAGAGGGTGAGTAAATGTGTGGGAGGGAGGGTGAGAGAGTGAGGGAGGTTGGATGAGTGAGAGAGTGAATGAGAGAGGGGGTTAAAAGAGTGAATGAGTGAGTATTGGAGGGAGGGAGGGAGGGAGGGAGGGAGGGTGAGTGTGTGAGGGAGGGAGGGTGAGTGAGTGAGTGAATGTGGTAGTGAGGGAGGATGAGTGTTTTTGGGAAGGAGGGAGGAAGAGAGGGTGAGATAGTGACGGAGGGTGGAGGGTTAGAGGGTGATTAAATTTGTGAAAGGGAGGGTGAGAAAGTGAGGGAGGGAGGAAGAGTGAGAGAGTGAGTGATAGAAGGAGGTTAAAAGAGTGAGTGAGTATGAGGGAGGGAGGGAGGATGAGTGTGTGAGGGAGTGAGTTAATGTGGGAGGGAGGGAGGGAGCCTGAGTGTGTGGGTGAGTTAGTGAGTGAGTGGGTGTGGGATGGAGGGAGGGTGGGAGGGAGGGAGAGAGGGTGAGATAGTGACGGAGGGAGGGAGGGTGAGTGAGTGAGGGAGGGAGGGTGAGTGAGTGAGGGAGGGAGGGTGGGTGAGTGAGTGTGGGAGGGAGGGTGAGAGAGTGAGTGAGTGAATATGGGAGGGAGGGAGGGAGGGTGAGATAGTGACGGAGGGAGGGAGGGTGAGTGAGTGTTGGAGGGAGGTAGAGAGAGTGAGGGAGGGAGGGTGAGAGAGTTAGGGAGGGAGGTAGGGAGGGTGAGAGAGTGAGTGTGGGAGGGAGGGTGAGAGAGTGTGGGAGGGAAGGTGAGTGAGTGAGTGTGGGAGGGAGGGAGGGAGGGTGGGTGAGTTAGTTTGGGAGGGAGGGAGGGTGAGTGAATGGCTGGGTGGGAGGGAGAGAGGCAGGGTTATTCTTGGGGACTTGTATATACTTTGTGGGGATATGATAATGACATTGCTTGAGCTTGTAATAAATAGTGATCAAACTGATATATGTTGTCTGTCTACTCTTTTTTGTATTCTGTTATGTTGATGTTTTGAAAACACATTCGAATGGATATCACTGTGAATGTCTTTACTTAGAACATGACTACTTTGCAATCAAATATTTTAACTTTTCAAATTAACCACACAATAATTCCTTCAAAACTGACACACAGACTTTTTTGAAATCTATATCTATTTGATAATTAATGCTGCACATGCACAGTCAAAATTTGTATAGCAATGATGTAGGCTCTATCTAAAGATATTCATTGTTATGTCTTCCGGCCCGAAGAGTCGGGAGACATATTGTTTTTGTTTGACCCACATTTGGGTTCACAATGTCAACAAATCTACAATTTAAAATCCCCATTGGCCAAGGAGTCTGTACACAACAATTCAGCTTTCTAGAGCTCTTCATACTTGAGAAGAAGATGAAAATAGGTCATGACCCCTGTGACCCACATTTGGGGTCACAAGATCAACAAATCTACAATTTAGAATCCCCATTGGCCAAGGAGTCTGCATGAAAATAGGTCATGATCCCTGTGACCCACATTTGGGGTCACAAGGTCAACAAATCTACAATTTAGAATCACCAATGGCCAAGGAGTCTGCATATACAATTTCAGCTCTATAGAGTCGCTGGTTCTTGAGAAGGAGTCGAAAAAGCCGGACGCCATTCCATGCCATAAGCCCATCGGGTCTTTCAGGCCTGTTGACCTAAAAAAGGAATATTATAAACGCGAATAGAAAAAGGATTAACATTTCTTAATAGAAATATAATATTTCCCCCTGCTGGATTCTCTTCATATGGAATGACAATAAGTTGGCCCACTGCAGGTAGAGTTAACAAATGCAGCAATTTACAGCACAGTCTTGGTCAGTACTCTGGAAGGACAAACTTTTATGAGGTTACAACTTTGTTGAAGAAATCGGTTTCTATCATTGTCTTCAGTACTACGCGCAATAAGGTCATACATATTTCAAAAAATTAAAGCGAGTTTTGTTCACACAGACTGTGCAGAACCACCATGGGGAATAGTTTCATTTCACAAAAATATTGTGGTTGGCCTGCATTAGTCATTCTTTTGCCAAAGAGGTGACTCCCTTCAGATTTTCTAGCATCAACTCTGTTAAATATTTAACAGTTTCTCCCTAGAAGACAAGGAGAATCCTGATTGGGTGCTTCATCTGTGCGATGCGCAAAGGTTGTTTACAAGACAGAATTCTGCATTAGAAAGTGTCAAATTAATATAAATCTGTCCATAATTAGAACACAGTCCAAACCAAATTTGAAAATAAAGAATGTAAGTAAAAGTATGACAGTATATCTTTGAATAAGTAATAACTTAAGAGACAGGCAGAAAAACTGGAATGTTTCACATTGAACTGAAAAAAGGGATTTCCAACAACCATCACTAAAGTGTCACACCAGTTTATTTCAGCAGTAGCAGTTTTCAAACAAATTGATCCATTTAGAGAAATTGTATTTCTTCTTAAATACTTCCTCTCATGTGCTCTCCCATTATTCATTGTGGCTCAATCTTCCACATGGTTCTGTTTTTGACAACAATTCTAAACACAAATATATGACAGTTTTGGTTGTTTTTTTAAAAAATATTTCATGTGATTATTTGTACACATACAAAATGAAAGATAACGACATTTCAAGTTTAAAAACGCAAGATTTGGCCTGAGGTCACGGTTAAATTGACCCGGAAGTGGTTGCGGGGAGGAGGAAGTAGGTACTGGAATATAGTAGGGTATTGTGGGACAGCCAGTTCCAGTTTTTTTACATTATGTTTCGGGAATTTATTGAGACATGAGAGAGTATACTACCAACAGTAATTTTGCTAGATGTTTAATGTCAGTGCTTTTGGACGGGTGGTGGGTATAAAGTATGTTGATTCTGTGCACTTTAGTGTGTTGTCAGTGACACGTCAGTGTATATGTCTGCATTTTCCAGTCATATCTCAATTAAAATTGGGCTGGTCAACCCCCACGTTGGTTTGCAATTGTGTAGTGCAGAGAGGTTTGTTTTGACTTCACAGCAAGTCCTGTGCTCCGGGAATGTCAGGTAGTTCATTATTCAAACTTGTTTCTCATGATAAATGCACTGAAAATGAATTGTGCACTGAGGTCAGGTTCCAACCCTAATTGTCACCCAGTGGCGTGACTAGGCATCAGGGGCAGATCACTCTCGTTGCCAACGTCAGGCCAGCTGAACTGTTGGAGGCGACATTAAGGTGTGCATTTTCTCAAGATAAATACTTTCAACGCTTTTGTCACTAAACAACTAACGAAGTATCATCTGTGGCTATCCCTGGGAAACGTATACAAGATATACTGTGTCTTCCATACTGTTCTACAAGTTACAGTCACGTTTGAATGTTGCGCCACCCAACTCGGGCCCCATCATGTCACGTGACCTTTCTCTCGAGATCTCACGAGATCGTGTACATCCATGACAACGATTGTCTTTTCTGTCAACAATCACTGTTGCCCAGATCTCTCTTTTTTTGCTCTCGTGATTTTTTCGAAGTTTTTCTTGTTTGGAACTGCCAATACCTTCAGTTGCCAACATGAGCTCGGTCATATACATACAAGGTACCATTATTTTGGAAGTAACACGCCCTTACGTGTTTTATTTCGATACTATGGGTAAAAGCAAATTTTACCAAAGTTGCAGAAACATGTCTGCCATTTTGGTTTATCTTTCATTACAGAAAGTGTGATTTGAGTCGCAGTTCTGTTCCCAAATCAATCTGTTCCCTATGTATTTGTACCATTAAAAAAACAAGTAATGTACATTCTGGTCTGTAAAATGTAATAAACCTAAAGTAATGACAAAACCCATGACATGAGGGATATTCCTTTTCCACATATTGTTTGTTTTGTTACTCCGTGAGCTTACACAGTGACACCAATATAATGAAACAATATATCACGCCGACTAAGACTATTGTACACTGTCTTAATCCTCCTCTTTACCACTTACAGCTTATACTGCATATGAAAGCCCTACCGCTCTTGTCCACCCCACCCTGACACCTCTTGCTCCCCGTAAAGTATGTTAACACAGGAAATGAACATGTTCTTGAAAATGAATGTCCACAGCCTAGATTTCCTACTAACAAAAGATCACGATCCAATCTTGTCATGTACATATTTTCATAAAAATTTTCCATGTAAATATGCCTTTGGAGCATTAACTGCCAACCACTGAGTCATTTGAATGCAAATATGTAGTTCAGCTTTCTCCATTTACTTCATATCGGTTAAACTGACCAATGTAGCCATTTTAAATTCGTAGTTTTAAAAGTTGAAACTGCATGATGCCTACTTCTGCAGGTATCAATGCATGATAAGACATGATTCCTAGAACCTGTAAATGCCAACTCGTTTTGACTGGTATTATATTCAGTGGTCAAATAACACTTTTTCCCTTTTCTCTCCACCAGCCTATTGTCTTGAGAGAGGCCAAGTCCCTGTTCCCAGAAACATCCCAGAGCACCTCAGTGTTGGTCAATATTTGCCGTGTTCCAATTGTTGATGACCGGGACTTTACGAAAATTGACCTGGAAGACACTGAGGTCGCAGACACCCCTAAGCCCTCTTTATTTTCCAGCCTATGTTCACGTGTCTTGAAGTTTTTCAAGGAGATGTTCAAGAGAACCAGTGCATGAACATTTCTTGTCTGAAGGCGAATGTCACAGTTTGTGAGAGAGAATGATTGAGTGTGAGAGAGAGAGAGGGTGAGAGAGTGAGGGAGGGAGTGTGAGAGTGTGAGTGAGAGAGGGAGGTTGAAAGAGTGAGTATGGGAGGGAGGGATTGTGAGTGTGTGAGTGAGGGAGGTGAGTGAGTGAGGGAAGGTGGGAGGGAGGGTGAGTGGGTGAGTGAGTGGCTGTGGGAAGGAGGGTGAGTGGGTGAGTGAGTGTGAGAGGGAGGAAGGGAGGGAGGGTGAGTGAGTGTGGGAGGGAGGGAGGGAGAAAGGGTGAGTGAATGTGGGATGGGAGGGAGGGTGAGAAAGTGAGGGCGGAAGGGAGAGAGAGAGGAGGGAGGGAGAGTGAGTGAGAGATGGAGGTTGTAAGAGTGAGTGAGTGAGTATGGGAGGGAGGGAGGGTGAGTGTGTGAGTGAGTTGGTTTGGGAAGGAGGGAGGGAGAGAGGGTGAGATAGTGACGGAGGGAGGGAGGTAGAGAGGGTGAGTAAATGTGTGGGAGGGAGGGTGAGAGAGTGAGGGAGGTTGGATGAGTGAGAGAGTGAATGAGAGAGGGGGGTAAAAGAGTGAATGGGTGAGTATTGGAGGGAGGGAGGGAGGGTGAGTGTGTGAGGGAGGGAGGGTGAGTGAGTGAGTGAATGTGGTAGTGAGGGAGGGTGAGTGTTTTTGGGAAGGAGGGAGGAAGAGAGGGTGAGATAGTGACGGAGGGAGGGAGGGTGGAGGGTTAGAGGATGATTAAATTTGTGGGAGGGAGGGTGAGAAAGTGAGGGAGGGAGGGTGAGAGTGAGGGAGGGAGGAAGAGTGAGAGAGTGAGTGATAGAAGGAGGTTAAAAGAGTGAGTGAGTATGAGGGAGGGAGGGAGGATGAGTGTGTGAGGGAGTGAGTTAATGTGGGAGGGAGGGAGCCTGAGTGTGTGGGTGAGTTAGTGAGTGAGTGGGTGTGGGATGGAGGGAGGGTGGGAGGGAGGGAGAGAGGGTGAGATAGTGACGGAGGGAGGGAGGGTGAGTGAGTGAGGGAGGGAGGGTGGGTGAGTGAGTGTGGGAGGGAGGGTGAGAGAGTGAGTGAGTGAATATGGGAGGGAGGGAGTGAGTGAATATGGGAGGGAGGGAGGGATTGTGAGATAGTGACGGAGGGAGGGAGGGTGAGTGAGTGTGGGAGGGAGGGTGAGAGAGTGAGGGAGGGAGGGTGAGAGAGTGAGGGAGGGAGGTAGGGAGGGTGAGAGAGTGAGTGTGGGAGGGAGGGTGAGAGAGTGTGGGAGGGAAGGTGAGTGAGTGAGTGTGGGAGGGAGGGAGGGTGAGAGAGTGGGAGGGAGGGAGGGAGGGTGGGTGAGTGAGTTTGGGAGGGAGGGAGGGTGAGTGAATGGCTGGGTGGAAGGGAGAGAGGCAGGGTTATTCTTGGGGACTTGTATATACTTTGTGGGGATATGATAATGACATTGCTTTTGCTTGTAATAAATAGTGATCAGACTGATATATGTTGTCTGTCTACTCTTTTTTGTATTCTGTTATTTTGATGTTTTGAAAACACATCCGAATGGATATCACTGTGAATGTCTTTACTTAGAACTTGACTACTTTGCAATCAAATATTTTAACTTTTCAAATTAACCACACAATAATTCCTTCAAAACTGACACACAGACTTTTTTTTTAAATCTATATCTATTTGATAATTAATGCTGCACATGCACAGTCAAAATTTGTATAGCAATGATGTAGGCTCTATCTAAAGATATTCATTGTTATGTCTTCCGGCCCGAAGAGTCGGGAGACATATTGTTTTTGTTTGACCCACATTTGGGTTCACAATGTCAACAAATCTACAATTTAAAATCCCCATTGGCCAAGGAGTCTGTACACAACAATTCAGCTTTCTAGAGCTCTTCATACTTGAGAAGAAGATGAAAATAGGTCATGACCCCTGTGACCCACATTTGGGGTCACAAGATCAACAAATCTACAATTTAGAATCCCCATTGGCCAAGGAGTCTGCATGAAAATAGGTCATGATCCCTGTGACCCACATTTGGGGTCACAAGGTCAACAAATCTACAATTTAGAATCCCCAATGGCCAAGGAGTCTGCATATACAATTTCAGCTCTATAGAGTCGCTGGTTCTTGAGAAGGAGTCGAAAAAGCCAGACGCCGGACGCCATTCCATGCCATAAGCCCATCAGGTCTTTCAGGCCTGTTGACCTAAAAAAGGAATATTATAAATGCGAATAGAAAAAGGATTAACATTTCTTAATAGAAATATAATATTTCCCCCTGCTGGATTCTCTTCATATGGAATGACAATAAGTTGGCCCACTGCAGGTAGAGTTAACAAATGCAGCAATTTACAGCACAGTCTTGGTCAGTACTCTGGAAGGACAAACTTTTATGAGGTTACAACTTTGTTGAAGAAATCGGTTTCTATCATTGTCTTCAGTACTACGCGCAATAAGGTCATACATATTTCAAAAAATTAAAGCGAGTTTTGTTCACACAGACTGTGCAGAACCACCATGGGGAATAGTTTCATTTCACAAAAATATTGTGGTTGGCCTGCATTAGTCATTCTTTTGCCAAAGAGGTGACTCCCTTCAGATTTTCTAGCATCAACTCTGTTAAATATTGAACAGTTTCTCCCTAGAAGACAAGGAGAATCCTGATTGGGTGCTTCATCTGTGCGATGCGCAAAGGTTGTTTACAAGACAGAATTCTGCATTAGAAAGTGTCAAATTAATATAAATCTGTCCATAATTAGAACACAGTCCAAACCAAATTTGAAAATAAAGAATGTAAGTAAAAGTATGACAGTATATCTTTGAATAAGTAATAACTTAAGAGACAGGCAGAAAAACTGGAATGTTTCACATTGAACTGAAAAAAGGGATTTCCAACAACCATCACTAAAGTGTCACACCAGTTTATTTCAGCAGTAGCAGTTTTCAAACAAATTGATCCATTTAGAGAAATTGTATTTCTTCTTAAATACTTCCTCTCATGTGCTCTCCCATTATTCATTGTGGCTCAATCTTCCACATGGTTCTGTTTTTGACAAACATATCTAAACACAAATAAATGACAGTTTTGGTTGTTTTTTTTAAAAATATTTCATGTGATTATTTGTACACATACAAAATGAAAGATAACGACATTTCAAGTTTAAAAACGCAAGATTTGGCCTGAGGTCACGGTTAAATTGATCCGGAAGTGGTTGCGGGGAGGAGGAAGTAGGTACTGGAATATAGTAGGGTATTGTGGGACAGCCAGTTCCAGTTTTTTTACATTATGTTTCGGGAATTTATTGAGACGTGAGAGAGTATACTACCAACAGTAATTTTGCTAGATTTTTAATGTCAGTGCTTTTGGACGGGTGGTGGGTATAAAGTATGTTGATTCTGTGCACTTTAGTGTGTTGTCAGTGACACGTCAGTGTATATGTCTGCATTTTCCAGTGATATCTCAATTAAAATTGGGCTGGTCAACCCCCACGTTGGTTTGCAATTGTGTAGTGCAGAGAGGTTTGTTTTGACTTCACAGCAAGTCCTGTGCTCCGGGAATGTCAGGTAGTTCATTATTCAAACTTGTTTCTCATGATAAATGCACTGAAAATGAATTGTGCACTGAGGTCAGGTTCCAACCCTAATTGTCACCCAGTGGCGTGACTAGGCATCAGGGGCAGATCACTCTCGTTGCCAACGTCAGGCCAGCTGAACTGTTGGAGGCGACATTAAGGTGTGCATTTTCTCAAGATAAATACTTTCAACGCTTTTGTCACTAAACAACTAACGAAGTATCATCTGTGGCTATCCCTGGGAAACGTATACAAGATATACTGTGTCTTCCATACTGTTCTACAAGTTACAGTCACGTTTGAATGTTGCGCCACCCAACTCGGGCCCCATCATGTCACGTGACCTTTCTCTCGAGATCTCACGAGATCGTGTACATCCATGACAACGATTGTCTTTTCTGTCAACAATCACTGTTGCCCAGATCTCTCTTTTTTTGCTCTCGTGATTTTTTCGAAGTTTTTCTTGTTTGGAACTGCCAATACCTTCAGTTGCCAACATGAGCTCGGTCATATACATACAAGGTACCATTATTTTGGAAGTAACACGCCCTTACGTGTTTTATTTCGATACTATGGGTAAAAGCAAATTTTACCAAAGTTGCAGAAACATGTCTGCCATTTTGGTTTATCTTTCATTACAGAAAGTGTGATTTGAGTCGCAGTTCTGTTCCCAAATCAATCTGTTCCCTATGTATTTGTACCATTAAAAAAACAAGTAATGTACATTCTGGTCTGTAAAATGTAATAAACCTAAAGTAATGACAAAACCCATGACATGAGGGATATTCCGTTTCCACATATTGTTTGTTTTGTTACTCCGTGAGCTTACACAGTGACACCAATATAATGAAACAATATATCACGCCGACTAAGACTATTGTACACTGTCTTAATCCTCCTCTTTACCACTTACAGCTTATACTGCATATGAAAGCCCTACCGCTCTTGTCCACCCCACCCTGACACCTCTTGCTCCCCGTAAAGTATGTTAACACAGGAAATGAACATGTTCTTGAAAATGAATGTCCACAGCCTAGATTTCCTACTAACAAAAGATCAAGATCCAATCTTGTCATGTACATATTTTCATAAAAATTTTCCATGTAAATATGCCTTTGGAGCATTAACTGCCAACCACTGAGTCATTTGAATGCAAATATGTAGTTCAGCTTTCTCCATTTACTTCATATCAGTTAAACTGACCAATGTAGCCATTTTAAATTCGTAGTTTTAAAAGTTGAAACTGCATGATGCCTACTTCTGCAGGTATCAATGCATGATAAGACATGATTCCTAGAACCTGTAAATGCCAACTCGTTTTGACTGGTATTATATTCAGTGGTCAAATAACACTTTTTCCCTTTTCTCTCCACCAGCCTATTGTCTTGAGAGAGGCCAAGTCCCTGTTCCCAGAAACATCCCAGAGCACCTCAGTGTCGGTCAATATTTGCCGTGTTCCAATTGTTGATGACCGGGACTTTACGAAAATTGACCTGGAAGACACTGAGGTCGCAGACACCCCTAAGCCCTCTTTATTTTCCAGCCTATGTTCACGTGTCTTGAAGTTTTTCAAGGAGATGTTCAAGAGAACCAGTGCATTAACATTTCTTGTCTGAAGGCGAATGTCACAGTTTGTGAGAGAGAATGATTGAGTGTGAGAGAGAGAGAGGGTGAGAGAGTGAGGGAGGGAGTGTGAGAGTGTGAGTGAGAGAGGGAGGTTGAAAGAGTGAGTATGGGAGGGAGGGATTGTGAGTGTGTGAGTGAGGGAGGTGAGTGAGTGAGGGAAGGTGGGAGGGAGGGTGAGTGGGTGAGTGAGTGGCTGTGGGAAGGAGGGTGAGTGGGTGAGTGAGTGTGAGAGGGAGGAAGGGAGGGAGGGTGAGTGAGTGTGGGAGGGAGGGAGGGTGAGTGAGTGTGGGAGTGAGGGAGGGAGAAAGGGTGAGTGAATGTGGGATGGGAGGGAGGGTGAGAAAGTGAGGGCGGAAGGGAGAGAGAGAGGGAGGGAGGGAGAGTGAGTGAGTGAGTATGGGAGGGAGGGAGGGTGAGTGTGTGAGTGAGTTGGTTTGGAAAGGAGGGAGGGAGGTAGAGAGGGTGAGTAAATGTGTGGGAGGGAGGGTGAGAGAGTGAGGGAGGTTGGATGAGTGAGAGAGTGAATGAGAGAGGGGGGGGGGGGGGGTAAAAGAGTGAATGGGTGAGTATTGGAGGGAGGGAGAGAGGGTGAGTGTGTGAGGGAGGGAGGGTGAGTGAGTGAGTGAATGTGGTAGTGAGGGAGGGTGAGTGTTTTTGGGAAGGAGGGAGGAAGAGAGGGTGAGATAGTGACGGAGGGAGGGAGGGTGGAGGGTTAGAGGATGATTAAATTTGTGGGAGGGAGGGTGAGAAAGTGAGGGAGGGAGGGTGAGAGTGAGGGAGGGAGGAAGAGTGAGAGAGTGAGTGATAGAAGGAGGTTAAAAGAGTGAGTGAGTATGAGGGAGGGAGGGAGGATGAGTGTGTGAGGGAGTTAGTTAATGTGGGAGGGAGGGAGCCTGAGTGTGTGGGTGAGTTAGTGAGTGAGTGGGTGTGGGATGGAGGGAGGGTGGGAGGGAGGGAGAGAGGGTGAGATAGTGACGGAGGGAGGGAGGGTGAGTGAGTGAGGGAGGGAGGGTGGGTGAGTGAGTGTGGGAGGGAGGGTGAGAGAGAGAGTGAGTGAATATGGGAGGGAGGGAGTGAGTGAATATGGGAGGGAGGGAGGGATTGTGAGATAGTGACGGAGGGAGGGAGGGTGAGTGAGTGTGGGAGGGAGGGTGAGAGAGTGAGGGAGGGAGGTAGGGAGGGTGAGAGAGTGAGTGTGGGAGGGAGGGTGAGAGAGTGTGGGAGGGAAGGTGAGTGAGTGAGTGTGGGAGGGAGGGAGGGTGAGAGAGTGGGAGGGAGGGAGGGAGGGTGGGTGAGTGAGTTTGGGAGGGAGGGAGGGTGAGTGAATGGCTGGGTGGAAGGGACTTGTATATACTTTGTGGGGATATGATAATGACATTGCTTTTGCTTGTAATAAATAGTGATCAAACTGATATATGTTGTCTGTCTTCCCTTTTTTGTATTCTGTTATGTTGATGTTTTGAAAACACATCCGAATGGATATCACTGTGAATGTCTTTACTTAGAACTTGACTACTTTGCAATCAAATATTTTAACTTTTCAAATTAACCACACAATAATTCCTTCAAAACTGACACACAGACTTTTTTTAAAATATATATCTATTTGATAATTAATGCTGCACATGCACAGTCAAAATTTGTATAGCAATGATGTAGGCTCTATCTAAAGATATTCATTGTTATGTCTTCCGGCCCGAAGAGTCGGGAGACATATTGTTTTTGTTTGACCCACATTTGGGTTCACAATGTCAACAAATCTACAATTTAAAATCCCCATTGGCCAAGGAGTCTGTACACAACAATTCAGCTTTCTAGAGCTCTTCATACTTGAGAAGAAGATGAAAATAGGTCATGACCCCTGTGACCCACATTTGGGGTCACAAGATCAACAAATCTACAATTTAGAATCCCCATTGGCCAAGGAGTCTGCATGAAAATAGGTCATGATCCCTGTGACCCACATTTGGGGTCACAAGGTCAACAAATCTACAATTTAGAATCCCCAATGGCCAAGGAGTCTGCATATACAATTTCAACTCTATAGAGTCGCTGGTTCTTGAGAAGGAGTCGAAAAAGCCAGACGCCGGACGCCATTCCATGCCATAAGCCCATCGGGTCTTTCAGGCCTGTTGACCTAAAAAAGGAATATTATAAATGCGAATAGAAAAAGGATTAACATTTCTTAATAGATTATAATATTTCCCCCTGCTGGATTCTCTTCATATGGAATGACAATAAGTTGGCCCACTGCAGGTAGAGAGTTAACAAATGCAGCAATTTACAGCACAGTCTTGGTCAGTACTCTGGAAGGACAAACTTTTATGAGGTTACAACTTTGTTGAAGAAATCGGTTTCTATCATTGTCTTCAGTACTACGCGCAATAAGGTCATACATATTTCAAAAAATTAAAGCGAGTTTTGTTCACACAGACTGTGCAGAACCACCATGGGGAATAGTTTCATTTCACAAAAATATTGTGGTTGGCCTGCATTAGTCATTCTTTTGCCAAAGAGGTGACTCCCTTCAGATTTTCTAGCATCAACTCTGTTAAATATTTAACAGTTTCTCCCTAGAAGACAAGGAGAATCCTGATTGGGTGCTTCATCTGTGCGATGCGCAAAGGTTGTTTACAAGACAGAATTCTGCATTAGAAAGTGTCAAATTAATATAAATCTGTCCATAATTAGAACACAGTCCAAACCAAATTTGAAAATAAAGAATGTAAGTAAAAGTATGACAGTATATTTTTGAATAAGTAATAACTTAAGAGACAGGCAGAAAAACTGGAATGTTTCACATTGAACTGAAAAAAGGGATTTCCAACAACCATCACTAAAGTGTCACACCAGTTTATTTCAGCAGTAGCAGTTTTCAAACAAATTGATCCATTTAGAGAAATTGTATTTCTTCTTAAATACTTCCTCTCATGTGCTCTCCCATTATTCATTGTGGCTCAATCTTCCACATGGTTCTGTTTTTGACAAACATATCTAAACACAAATAAATGACAGTTTTGGTTGTTTTTTTAAAAAATATTTCATGTGATTATTTGTACACATACAAAATGAAAGATAACGACATTTCAAGTTTAAAAACGCAAGATTTGGCCTGAGGTCACGGTTAAATTGACCCGGAAGTGGTTGTGGGGAGGAGGAAGTAGGTACTGGAATATAGTAGGGTATTGTGGGACAGCCAGTTCCAGTTTTTTTACATTATGTTTCGGGAATTTATTGAGACGTGAGAGAGTATACTACCGGGTGTAGGTCTTTTCGTAGGAGGATCCCGTTCGTAGGAGTGATTTTCGGTCTATTCGTAGGAGGATTTTTAGGTCTTTTCGTAGAAGTAGAAAATTCCAATGAAATATTTTAATGTTGTTTTTGTTAATAAAGACATTAATCAGGTAAGTAAATTCACATTCACAAAGTTTAATCATCGCTTTGATCTCCAGACCGATTTTTGATAGGATTATGTTATTATGTTTTGTGTTATTGTGAATTAAAAACATATCATCTTTGTTTTGTTCTTTGTCTGTTATAGACTGTTTGTTATAATTATCTCTGATTGGAGATTAGTAACTTTCGGTGAAGTAGTAAGTCGCCGACAAAGCACCTGGCAATTGTCAATCAAAACATCTCACAACCTATAATTACTGGTTCTCCTAAGCGGAGAAGCCGATGAGAAGACTAATTTATGTCTAATTTAATTCCAGTGCTAAACCAGTGCTAAAGAAAATGTGTTGTACAATTGTTGTGACAATATTACTAAGTGCAATTGTTGTGACAATATTATTTGTGCAATTGTTGTGACAATATTACTCAGTGCTGTAAACACTCAGTGCTGTAAACACTGTAATGACACAAAATATCACGATTAAACAAATAATTTTATTATATATATTTATGTACCCATATTATCACCCCTACGAATATATTTTGTTCACACCTACGAAAAGACCTTCTACGAACGGGATCCTCCTACGAAAAATGCACTGCTACGAACGGGATCCTCCTACGAAAAGACCGTTTCCCATACTACCAACAGTAATTTTGCTAGATTTTTAATGTCAGTGCTTTTGGACGGGTGGTGGGTATAAAGTATGTTGATTCTGTGCACTTTAGTGTGTTGTCAGTGACACGTCAGTGTATATGTCTGCATTTTCCAGTGATATCTCAATTAAAATTGGGCTGGTCAACCCCCACGTTGGTTTGCAATTGTGTAGTGCAGAGAGGTTTGTTTTGACTTCACAGCAAGTCCTGTGCTCCGGGAATGTCAGGTAGTTCATTATTCAAACTTGTTTCTCATGATAAATGAACTGAAAATGAATTGTGCACTGAGGTCAGGTTCCAACCCTAATTGTCACCCAGTGGCGTGACTAGGCATCAGGGGCAGATCACTCTCGTTGCCAACGTCAGGCCAGCTGAACTGCTTGAGGCGACATTAAGGTGTGCATTTTCTCAAGATAAATACTTTCAACGCTTTTGTCACTAAACAACTAACGAAGTATCATCTGTGGCTATCCCTGGGAAACGTATACAAGATATACTGTGTCTTCCATACTGTTCTACAAGTTACAGTCACGTTTGAATGTTGCGCCACCCAACTCGGGCCCCATCATGTCACGTGACCTTTCTCTCGAGATCTCACGAGATCGTGTACATCCATGACAACGATTGTCTTTTCTGTCAACAATCACTGTTGCCCAGATCTCTCTTTTTTTGCTCTCGTGATTTTTTCGAAGTTTTTCTTGTTTGGAACTGCCAATACCTTCAGTTGCCAACATGAGCTCGGTCATATACATACAAGGTACCATTATTTTGGAAGTAACACGCCCTTACGTGTTTTATTTCGATACTATGGGTAAAAGCAAATTTTACCAAAGTTGCAGAAACATGTCTGCCATTTTGGTTTATCTTTCATTACAGAAAGTGTGATTTGAGTCGCAGTTCTGTTCCCAAATCAATCTGTTCCCTATGTATTTGTACCATTAAAAAAACAAGTAATGTACATTCTGGTCTGTAAAATGTAATAAACCTAAAGTAATGACAAAACCCATGACATGAGGGATATTCCTTTTCCACATATTGTTTGTTTTGTTACTCCGTGAGCTTACACAGTGACACCAATATAATGAAACAATATATCACGCCGACTAAGACTATTGTACACTGTCTTAATCCTCCTCTTTACCACTTACAGCTTATACTGCATATGAAAGCCCTACCGCTCTTGTCCACCCCACCCTGACACCTCTTGCTCCCCGTAAAGTATGTTAACACAGGAAATGAACATGTTCTTGAAAATGAATGTCCACAGCCTAGATTTCCTACTAACAAAAGATCAAGATCCAATCTTGTCATGTACATATTTTCATAAAATTTTTCCATGTAAATATGCCTTTGGAGCATTAACTGCCAACCACTGAGTCATTTGAATGCAAATATGTAGTTCAGCTTTCTCCATTTACTTCATATCAGTTAAACTGACCAATGTAGCCATTTTAAATTCGTAGTTTTAAAAGTTGAAACTGCATGATGCCTACTTCTGCAGATATCAATGCATGATAAGACATGATTCCTAGAACCTGTAAATGCCAACTCGTTTTGACTGGTATTATATTCAGTGGTCAAATAACACTTTTTCCCTTTTCTCTCCACCAGCCTATTGTCTTGAGAGAGGCCAAGTCCCTGTTCCCAGAAACATCCCAGAGCACCTCAGTGTCGGTCAATATTTGCCGTGTTCCAATTGTTGATGACCGGGACTTTACGAAAATTGACCTGGAAGACACTGAGGTCGCAGACACCCCTAAGCCCTCTTTATTTTCCAGCCTATGTTCACGTGTCTTGAAGTTTTTCAAGGAGATGTTCAAGAGAACCAGTGCATGAACGTTTCTTGTCTGAAGGCGAATGTCACAGTTTGTGAGAGAGAATGATTGAGTGTGAGAGAGAGAGAGGGTGAGAGAGTGAGGGAGGGAGTGTGAGAGTGTGAGTGAGAGAGGGAGGTTGAAAGAGTGAGTATGGGAGGGAGGGATTGTGAGTGTGTGAGTGAGGGAGGTGAGTGAGTGAGGGAAGGTGGGAGGGAGGGTGAGTGGGTGAGTGAGTGGCTGTGGGAAGGAGGGTGAGTGGGTGACTGAGTGTGAGAGGGAGGAAGGGAGGGAGGGTGAGTGAGTGTGGGAGGGAGGGAGGGTGAGTGAGTGTGGGAGTGAGGGAGGGAGAAAGGGTGAGTGAGTGTGGGATGGGAGGGAGGGTGAGAAAGTGAGGGCGGAAGGGAGAGAGAGAGGGAGGGAGGGAGAGTGAGTGAGAGATGGAGGTTGTAAGAGTGAGTGAGTGAGTATGGGAGGGAGGGAGGGAGGGTGAGTGTGTGAGTGAGTTGGTTTGGGAAGGAGGGAGGGAGAGAGGGTGAGATAGTGACGGAGGGAGGGAGGTAGAGAGGGTGAGTAAATGTGTGGGAGGGAGGGTGAGAGAGTGAGGGAGGTTGGATGAGTGAGAGAGTGAATGAGAGAGGGGGTTAAAAGAGTGAATGAGTGAGTATTGGAGGGAGGGAGTGAGGGAGGGAGGGTGAGTGTGTGAGGGAGGGAGGGTGAGTGAGTGAGTGAATGTGGTAGTGAGGGAGGGTGAGTGTTTTTGGGAAGGAGGGAGGAAGAGAGGGTGAGATAGTGACGGAGGGAGGGAGGGTGGAGGGTTAGAGGGTGATTACATTTGTGGGAGGGAGGGTGAGAAAGTGAGGGAGGGAGGGTGAGAGTGAGGGAGGGAGGAAAGAGTGAGAGAGTGAGTGATAGAAGGAGGTTAAAAGAGTGAGTGAGTATGAGGGAGGGAGGGAGGATGAGTGTGTGAGGGAGTGAGTTAATGTGGGAGGGAGGGAGGGAGCCTGAGTGTGTGGGTGAGTTAGTGAGTGAGTGGGTGTGGGATGGAGGGAGAGAGGGTGAGATAGTGACGGAGGGAGGGAGGGTGAGTGAGTGAGGGAGGGAGGGTGGGTGAGTGAGTGTGGGAGGGAGGGTGAGAGAGTGAGTGAGTGAATATGGGAGGGAGGGAGTGAGTGAATATGGGAGGGAGGGAGGGAGGGAGGGTGAGATAGTGACGGAGGGAGGGAGGTTGAGTGAGTGTGGGAGGGAGGGTGAGAGAGTGAGGGAGGGAGGGTGAGAGAGTGAGGGAGGGTGAGAGAGTGAGTGTGGGAGGGAGGGTGAGAGA
Source organism: Gibbula magus (assembly GCA_936450465.1). NCBI lineage: Eukaryota > Metazoa > Mollusca > Gastropoda > Trochida > Trochidae > Gibbula > Gibbula magus. Next base: position 51,626,361 of record OW388296.1, on the reverse strand, counting down.
GTGTGGGAGGGAGGAAGAGTGAGTGAGTGTGGGAGGGAGGGAGGGTGAGAGAGTGGGAGGGAGGGAGGGAGGGAGGGTGGGTGAGTGAGTTTTGGAGGGAGGGAGGGTGAGTGAATGGCTGGGTGGGAGGGAGGGAGGCAGGGTTATTCTTGGGGACTTGTATATACTTTGTGGGGATATGATAATGACATTGCTTGAGCTTGTAATAAATAGTGATCAAACTGATATATGTTGTCTGTCTACTCTTTTTTGTATTCTGTTATGTTGATGTTTTGAAAACACATCCGAATGCATATCACTGTGAATGTCTTTACTTAGAACTTGACTACTTTGCAATCAAATATTTTAACTTTTCAAATTAACCACACAATAATTCCTTCAAAACTGACACACAGACTTTTTTGAAATCTATATCTATTTGATAATTAATGCTGCACATGCACAGTCAAAATTTGTATAGCAATGATGTAGGCTCTATCTAAAGATATTCATTGTTATGTCTTCCGGCCCGAAGAGTCGGGAGACATATTGTTTTTGTTTGACCCACATTTGGGTTCACAATGTCAACAAATCTACAATTTAAAATCCCCATTGGCCAAGGAGTCTGTACACAACAATTCAGCTTTCTAGAGCTCTTCATACTTGAGAAGAGAAGAAGATGAAAATAGGTCATGACCCCTGTGACCCACATTTGGGGTCACAAGATCAACAAATCTACAATTTAGAATCCCCATTGGCCAAGGAGTCTGCATGAAAATAGGTCATGATCCCTGTGACCCACATTTGGGGTCACAAGGTCAACAAATCTACAATTTAGAATCCCCAATGGCCAAGGAGTCTGCATATACAATTTCAGCTCTATAGAGTCGCTGGTTCTTGAGAAGGAGTCGAAAAAGCCAGACGCCGGACGCCATTCCATGCCATAAGCCCATCGGGTCTTTCAGCCCTGTTGACCTAAAAAAGGAATATTATAAATGCGAATAGAAAAAGGATTAACATTTCTTAATAGAAATATAATATTTCCCCCTGCTGGATTCTCTTCATATGGAATGACAATAAGTTGGCCCACTGCAGGTAGAGAGTTAACAAATGCAGCAATTTACAGCACAGTCTTGGTCAGTACTCTGGAAGGACAAACTTTTATGAGGTTACAACTTTGTTGAAGAAATCGGTTTCTATCATTGTCTTCAGTACTACGCGCAATAAGGTCATACATATTTCAAAAAATTAAAGCGAGTTTTGTTCACACAGACTGTGCAGAACCACCATGGGGAATAGTTTCATTTCACAAAAATATTGTGGTTGGCCTGCATTAGTCATTCTTTTGCCAAAGAGGTGACTCCCTTCAGATTTTCTAGCATCAACTCTGTTAAATATTTAACAGTTTCTCCCTAGAAGACAAGGAGAATCCTGATTGGGTGCTTCATCTGTGCGATGCGCAAAGGTTGTTTACAAGACAGAATTCTGCATTAGAAAGTGTCAAATTAATATAAATCTGTCCATAATTAGAACACAGTCCAAACCAAATTTGAAAATAAAGAATGTAAGTAAAAGTATGACAGTTTATCTTTGAATAAGTAATAACTTAAGAGACAGGCAGAAAAACTGGAATGTTTCACATTGAACTGAAAAAAGGGATTTCCAACAACCATCACTAAAGTGTCACACCAGTTTATTTCAGCAGTAGCAGTTTTCAAACAAATTGATCCATTTAGAGAAATTGTATTTCTTCTTAAATACTTCCTCTCATCTGCTCTCCCATTATTCATTGTGGCTCAATCTTCCACATGGTTCTGTTTTTGACAAACATATCTAAACACAAATAAATGACAGTTTTGGTTGTTTTTTAAAAAAATATTTCATGTGATTATTTGTACACATACAAAATGAAAGATAACGACATTTCAAGTTTAAAAACGCAAGATTTGGCCTGAGGTCACGGTTAAATTGACCCGGAAGTGGTTGCGGGGAGGAGGAAGTAGGTACTGGAATATAGTAGGGTATTGTGGGACAGCCAGTTCCAGTTTTTTTACATTATGTTTCGGGAATTTATTGAGACGTGAGAGAGTATACTACCAACAGTAATTTTGCTAGATTTTTAATGTCAGTGCTTTTGGACGGGTGGTGGGTATAAAGTATGTTGATTCTGTGCACTTTAGTGTGTTGTCAGTGACACGTCAGTGTATATGTCTGCATTTTCCAGTCATATCTCAATTACAATTGGGCTGGTCAACCCCCACGTTGGTTTGCAATTGTGTAGTGCAGAGAGGTTTGTTTTGACTTCACAGCAAGTCCTGTGCTCCGGGAATGTCAGGTAGTTCATTATTCAAACTTGTTTCTCATGATAAATGCACTGAAAATGAATTGTGCACTGAGGTCAGGTTCCAACCCTAATTGTCACCCAGTGGCGTGACTAGGCATCAGGGGCAGATCACTCTCGTTGCCAACGTCAGGCCAGCTGAACTGTTGGAGGCGACATTAAGGTGTGCATTTTCTCAAGATAAATACTTTCAACGCTTTTGTCACTAAACAACTAACGAAGTATCATCTGTGGCTATCCCTGGGAAACGTATACAAGATATACTGTGTCTTCCATACTGTTCTACAAGTTACAGTCACGTTTGAATGTTGCGCCACCCAACTCGGGCCCCATCATGTCACGTGACCTTTCTCTCGAGATCTCACGAGATCGTGTACATCCATGACAACGATTGTCTTTTCTGTCAACAATCACTGTTGCCCAGATCTCTCTTTTTTTGCTCTCGTGATTTTTTCGAAGTTTTTCTTGTTTGGAACTGCCAATACCTTCAGTTGCCAACATGAGCTCGGTCATATACATACAAGGTACCATTATTTTGGAAGTAACACGCCCTTACGTGTTTTATTTCGATACTATGGGTAAAAGCAAATTTTACCAAAGTTGCAGAAACATGTCTGCCATTTTGGTTTATCTTTCATTACAGAAAGTGTGATTTGAGTCGCAGTTCTGTTCCCAAATCAATCTGTTCCCTATGTATTTGTACCATTAAAAAAACAAGTAATGTACATTCTGGTCTGTAAAATGTAATAAACCTAAAGTAATGACAAAACCCATGACATGAGGGATATTCCTTTTCCACATATTGTTTGTTTTGTTACTCCGTGAGCTTACACAGTGACACCAGTATAATGAAACAATATATCACGCCGACTAAGACTATTGTACACTGTCTTAATCCTCCTCTTTACCACTTACAGCTTATACTGCATATGAAAGCCCTACCGCTCTTGTCCACCCCACCCTGACACCTCTTGCTCCCCGTAAAGTATGTTAACACAGGAAATGAACATGTTCTTGAAAATGAATGTCCACAGCCTAGATTTCCTACTAACAAAAGATCAAGATCCAAATCTTGTCATGTATATTTTCATAAAATTTTACCATGTAAATATGCCTTTGGAGCATTAACTGCCAACCACTGAGTCATTTGAATGCAAATATGTAGTTCAGCTTTCTCCATTTACTTCATCTCAGTTAAACTGACCGATGTAGCCATTTTAAATTCGTAGTTTTAAAAGTTGAAACTGCATGATGCCTACTTCTGCAGGTATCAATGCATGATAAGACATGATTCCTAGAACCTGTAAATGCCAACTCGTTTTGACTGGTATTATAATTAGTGGTCAAATAACACTTTTTCCCTTTTCTCTCCACCAGCCTATTGTCTTGAGAGAGGCCAAGTCCCTGTTCCCAGAAACATCCCAGAGCACCTCAGTGTCGGTCAATATTTGCCGTGTTCCAATTGTTGATGACCGGGACTTTACGAAAATTGACCTGGAAGACACTGAGGTCGCAGACACCCCTAAGCCCTCTTTATTTTTCAGCCTATGTTCACGTGTCTTGAAGTTTTTCAAGGAGATGTTCAAGAGAACCAGTGCATGAACGTTTCTTTTCTGAAGGCGAATGTCACAGTTTGTGAGAGAGAATGATTGAGTGTGAGAGAGAGAGAGAGGGTGAGAGAGTGAGGGAGGGAGTGTGAGAGTGTGAGTGAGAGAGGGAGGTTGAAAGAGTGAGTATGGGAGGGAGGGAGGGTGAGTGTGTGAGTGAGGGAGGTGAGTGAGTGAGGGAAGGTGGGAGGGAGGGTGAGTGGGTGAGTGAGTGGCTGTGGGAAGGAGGGTGAGTGGGTGAGTGAGTGTGAGAGGGAGGAAGGGAGGGAGGGTGAGTGAGTGTGGGAGGGAGGGAGGGTGAGTGAGTGTGGGAGTGAGGGGTGGTGAGAGAGTGGGAGGAAGGGAGGGAGGGTGGGTGAGTGAGTTTTGGAGGGAGGGAGGGAGGGTGAGTGAATGGCTGGGTGGGAGGGAGGGAGGCAGGGTTATTCTTGGGGACTTGTATATACTTTGTGGGGATATGATAATGACATTGCTTGAGCTTGTAATAAATAGTGATCAAACTGATATATGTTGTCTGTCTACTCTTTTTTGTATTCTGTTATGTTGATGTTTTGAAAACGCATCCGAATGGATATCACTGTGAAAGTCTTTACTTAGAACTTGACTACTTTGCAATCAAATATTTTAACTTTTCAAATTAACCACACAATAATTCCTTCAAAACTGACACACAGACTTTTTTAAAATCTATATCTATTTGATAATTAATGCTGCACATGCACAGTCAAAATTTGTATAGCAATGATGTAGGCTCTATCTAAAGATATTCATTGTTATGTCTTCCGGCCCGAAGAGTCGGGAGACATATTGTTTTTGTTTGACCCACATTTGGATTCACAATGTCAACAAATCTACAATTTAAAATCCCCATTGGCCAAGGAGTCTGTACACAACAATTCAGCTTTCTAGAGCTCTTCATACTTGAGAAGAAAATGAAAATAGGTCATGACCCCTGTGACCCACATTTGGGGTCACAAGATCAAAAAATCTACAATTTAGAATCCCCATTGGCCAAGGAGTCTGCATGAAAATAGGTCATGATCCCTGTGACCCACATTTGGGGTCACAAGGTCAACAAATCTACAATTTAGAATCCCCAATGGCCAAGGAGTCTGCATATACAATTTCAGCTCTATAGTCGCTGGTTCTTGAGAAGGAGTCGAAAAAGCCAGACGCCGGACGCCATTCCATGCCATAAGCCCATCGGGTCTTTCAGGCCTGTTGACCTTAAAAAAGGAATATTATATACGCGAGTAGAAAAAGGATTAACATTTCTTAATAGAAATATAATATTTCCCCCTGCTGGATTCTCTTCATATGGAATGACAATAAGTTGGCCCACTGCAGGTAGAGAGTTATAAAATGCAGCAATTTACAGCACAGTCTTGGTCAGTACTCTGGAAGGACAACCTTTTATGAGGTTACAACTTTGTTGAAGAAATCGGTTTCTATCATTGTCTTCAGTACTACGCGCAATAAGGTCATACATATTTCAAAAAATTAAAGCGAGTTTTGTTCACACAGACTGTGCAGAACCACCATGGGGAATAGTTTCATTTCACAAAAATATTGTGGTTGGCCTGCATTAGTCATTCTTTTGCCAAAGAGGTGACTCCCTTCAGATTTTCTAGCATCAACTCTGTTAAATATTGAACAGTTACTCCCTAGAAGACAAGGAGAATCCTGATTGGGTGCTTCATCTGTGCGATGCGCAAATGTTGTTTACAAGACAGAATTCTGCATTAGAAAGTGTCAAATTAATATAAATCTGTCCATAATTAGAACACAGTCCAAACCAAATTTGAAAATAAAGAATGTAAGTAAAAGTATGACAGTATATCTTTGAATAAGTAATAACTTAAGAGACAGGCAGAAAAACTGGAATGTTTCACATTGAACTGAAAAAAAAGCATTTCCAACAACCATCACTAAAGTGTCACACCAGTTTATTTCAGCAGTAGCAGTTTTCAAACAAATTGATCCATTTAGAGAAATTGTATTTCTTCTTAAATACTTCCTCTCATGTGCTCTCCCATTATTCATTGTGGCTCAATCTTCCACATGGTTCTGTTTTTGACAAACATATCTAAACACAAATAAATGACAGTTTTGGTTGTTTTTAAAAAAAATATTTCATGTGATTATTTGTACAGATACAAAATGAAAGATAACGACATTTCAAGTTTAAAAATCCAAGATTTGGCCTGAGGTCACGGTTAAATTGACCCGGAAGTGGTTGCGGGGAGGAGGAAGTAGGTACTGGAATATAGTAGGGTATTCTGGGACAGCCAGTTCCAGTTTTTTTACATTATGTTTCGGGAATGTATTGTGACGTGAGAGAGTATACTACCAACAGTAATTTTGCTAGATTTTTAATGTCAGTGCTTTTGGACGGGTGGTGGGTATAAAGTATGTTGATTCTGTGCACTTTAGTGTGTTGTCAGTGACACGTCAGTGTATATGTCTGCATTTTCCAGTCATATCTCAAAATTGGGCTGGTCAACCCCCACGTTGGTTTGCAATTGTGTAGTGCAGAGAGGTTTGTTTTGACTTCACAGCAAGTCCTGTGCTCCGGGAATGTCAGGTAGTTCATTATTCAAACTTGTTTCTCATGATAAATGCACTGAAATTGAATTGTGCACTGAGGTCAGGTTCCAACCCTAATTGTCACCCAGTGGCGTGACTAGGCATCAGGGGCAGATCACTCTCGTTGCCAACGTCAGGCCAGCTGAACTGTTGGAGGCGAAATTAAGGTGTGCATTTTCTCAAGATAAATACTTTCAACGCTTTTGTCACTAAACAACTAACGAAGTATCATCTGTGGCTATCCCTGGGAAACGTATACAAGATATACTGTGTCTTCCATACTGTTCTACAAACAATGGAGAAAGTTACAGTCACGTTTGAATGTTGCGCCACCCAACTCGGGCCCCATCATGTCACGTGACCTTTCTCTCGAGATCTCACGAGATCGTGTACATCCATGACAACGATTGTCTTTTCTGTCAACAATCACTGTTGCCCAGATCTCTCTTTTTTTGCTCTCGTGATTTTTTCGAAGTTTTTCTGGTTTGGAACTGCCAATACCTTCAGTTGCCAACATGAGCTCGGTCATATACATACAAGGTACCATTATTTTGGAAGTAACACGCCCTTACGTGTTTTATTTCGATACTATGGGTAAAAGCAAATTTTACCAAAGTTGCAGAAACATGTCTGCCATTTTGGTTTATCTTTCATTACAGAAAGTGTGATTTGAGTCGCAGTTCTGTTCCCGAATCAATCTGTTCCCTATGTATTTGTACCATTAAAAAAAACAAGTAATGTACATTCTGGTCTGTAAAATGTAATAAACCTAAAGTAATGACAAAACCCATGACATGAGGGATATTCCTTTTCCACATATTGTTTGTTTTGTTACTCCGTGAGCTTACACAGTGACACCAGTATAATGAAACAATATATCACGCCGACTAAGACTATTGTACACTGTCTTAATCCTCCTCTTTACCACTTACAGCTTATACTGCATATGAAAGCCCTACCGCTCTTGTCCACCCCACCCTGACACCTCTTGCTCCCCGTAAAGTATGTTAACACAGGAAATGAACATGTTCTTGAAAATGAATGTCCACAGCCTAGATTTCCTACTAACAAAAGATCAAGATCCAAATCTTGTCATGTATATTTTCATAAAATTTTACCATGTAAATATGCCTTTGGAGCATTAACTGCCAACCACTGAGTCATTTGAATGCAAATATGTAGTTCAGCTTTCTCCATTTACTTCATCTCAGTTAAACTGACCAATGTAGCCATTTTAAATTCGTAGTTTTAAAAGTTGGAACTGCATGATGCCTACTTCTGCAGATATCAATGCATGATAAGACATGATTCCTAGAACCTGTAAATGCCAACTCGTTTTGACTGGTATTATATTCAGTGGTCAAATAACACTTTTTCCCTTTTCTCTCCACCAGCCTATTGTCTTGAGAGAGGCCAAGTCCCTGTTCCCAGCAACATCCCAGAGCACCTCAGTGTCGGTCAATATTTGCCGTGTTCCAATTGTTGATGACCGGGACTTTACGAAAATTGACCTGGAAGACACTGAGGTCGCAGACACCCCTAAGCCCTCTTTATTTTCCAGCCTATGTTCACGTGTCTTGAAGTTTTTCAAGGAGATGTTCAAGAGAACCAGTGCATGAACGTTTCTTGTCTGAAGGCGAATGTCACAGTTTGTGAGAAAGAATGATTGAGTGTGAGAGAGAGAGAGAGGGTGAGAGAGTGAGGGAGGGAGTGTGAGAGTGTGAGTGAGAGAGGGAGGTTGAAAAAGTGAGTATGGGAGGGAGGGAGGGTAAGTGTGTGAGTGAGGGAGGTGAGTGAGTGAGGGTGAGTGGGTGAGTGAGTGGCTGTGGGAAGGAGGGTGAGTGGGTGAGTGAGTGTGAGAGGGAGGAAGGGAGGGAGGGTGAGTGAGTGTGGGAGGGAGGGAGGGTGAGTGAGTGTGGGAGTGAGGGAGGGAGAAAGGGTGAGTGAGTGTGGGATGGGAGGGAGGGTGAGAAAGTGAGGGCGGAAGGGAGAGAGAGAGGGAGGGAGAGTGAGTGAGAGATGGAGGTTGTAAGAGTGAGTGAGTGAGTATGGGAGGGAGGGAGGGTGAGTGTGTGAGTGAGTTGGTTTGGGAAGGAGGGAGTTAGAGAGGGTGAGATAGTGACGGAGGGAGGGAGGTAGAGAGGGTGAGTAAATGTGTGGGAGGGAGGGTGAGAGAGTGAGGGAGGTTGGATGAGTGAGGGAGTGAATGAGAGAGGGGGGGTTGAAAGAGTGAATGAGTGAGTATTGGAGGGAGGGAGGGAGGGAGGGAGGATGAGTGTGTGAGGGAGGGAGGGTGAGTGAGTGAGTGAATGTGGTAGTGAGGGAGGGTGAGTGGTAGTGGGAAGGAGGGAGGAAGAGAGGGTGAGATAGTGAGGGAGGGAGGAAGAGTGAGAGAGTGAGTGATAGAAGGAGGTTAAAAGAGTGAGTGAGTGAGATAGTGACGGAGGGAGGGAGGGGTGGAGGGTTAGAGGGTGATTAAATTTGTGGGAGGGAGGGTGAGAAAGTGAGGGAGGGAGGGTGAGAGAGTGAGGGAGGGAGGAAGAGTGAGAGAGTGAGTGATAGAAGGAGGTTGAAAGAGTGAGTGAGTGAGTATGGGAGGGAGGGAGGGAGGATGAGTGTGTGAGGGAGTGAGTGAATTTAGGAGGGAGGAAGGGAGCCTGAGTGTGTGGGTGAGTTAGTGAGTGAGGTGTGGGCTGGAGGGAGGGAGGGAGGGAGGGAGGGAGAGAGGGTGAGATAGTGACGGAGGGAGGGAGGGTGAGTGAGTGAGGGAGGGAGGGTGAGTGAGTGAGTGAGGGAGGGAAGGTGAGTGAGTGTGGGAGGGAGGGTGAGAGAGTGAGTGAGTGAATATGGGAGGGAGGGAGGGAGGGTGAGTGTGTGAGGGAGGGAGGGTGAGTGAGTGAGTGAATGTGGGAGGGAGGGAGGGAGGGTGAGATAGTGACGGAGGGAGGGAGGGTGAGTGAGTGTGGGAGGGAGGGTGGGTGAGTGAGGGAGGGAGGGTGCGAGAGTTAGGGAGGGAGGTCGGGAGGGTGAGAGAGTGGGAGGGAGGGGGGGAGGGAGAGGGGGGGGGGATGAGTGAGTTTGGGAGGGAGGGAGGGTGAGAGAGTGAGGGAGGGAGGAAGAGTGAGAGAGTGAGTGATAGAAAGGAGGGAGGGTGAGGGAGTGAGTGAATGTGGGAGGGAAGGAGGGTGAGAGAGTGGGAGGGAGAGGGGGGGGGGAGGTGGGGGTGAGTGAGTTTGGGAGGGAGGGAGGGTGAGTGAATGGCTGGGTGGGATTGAGGGAGGCAGGGTTATTCATGGGGACTTGTATATACTTTGTGGGGATATGATAATGACATTGCTTGAGCTTGTAATAAATAGTGATCAAACTGATATATGTTGTCTGTCTTCTCTTTTTTGTATTCTGTTATGTTGATGTTTTGAAAACACATCCGAATGGATATCACTGTGAATGTCTTTACTTAGAACTTGACTACTTTGCAATCAAATATTTTAACTTTTCAAATTAACCACACAATAATTCCTTCAAAACTGACACACAGACTTTTTTGAAATCTATATCTATTTGATAATTAATGCTGCACATGCACAGTCAAAATTTGTATAGCAATGATGTAAGCTCTATCTAAAGATATTCATTGTTATGTCTTCCGGCCCGAAGAGTCGGGAGACATATTGTTTTTGTTTGACCCACATTTGGGTTCACAATGTCAACAAATCTACAATTTAAAATCCCCATTGGCCAAGGAGTCTGTACACAACAATTCAGCTTTCTAGAGCTCTTCATACTTGAGAAGAAGATGAAATAGGTCATGACCCCTGTGACCCACATTTGGGGTCACAAGATCAACAAATCTACAATTTAGAATCCCCATTGGCCAAGGAGTCTGCATGAAAATAGGTCATGATCCCTGTGACCCACATTTGGGGTCACAAGATCAACAAATCTACAATTTAGAATCCCCATTGGCCAAGGAGTCTGCATGAAAATAGGTCATGACCCCTGTGACCCACATTTGGGGTCACAAGGTCAACAAATCTACAATTTAGAATCCCCATTGGCCAAGGAGTCTGCATATAAAATTTCAGCTCTATAGAGTCGCTGGTTCTTGAGAAGGAGTTGAAAAAGCTAAATGTTTACAGACGGCCAGACGCCGGACGCCATTCCATGCCATAAGCCCATCGGGTCTTTCAGGCCTGTTGACCTAAAAAAGGAATATTATAAACGCGAGTAGAAAAAGGATTAACATTTCTTAGTAGAAATATAATATTTCCCCTTGCTGGATTCTCTTCATATGGAATGACAATAAGTTGGCCCACTGCAGGTAGAGAGTTAACAAATGCAGCAATTTACAGCACAGTCTTGGTCAGTACTCTGGAAGGACAAACTTTTATGAGGTTACAACTTTGTTGAAGAAATCGGTTTCTATCATTGTCTTCAGTACTACGCGCAATAAGGTCATACATATTTCAAAAAATTAAAGCGAGTTTTGTTCACACAGACTGTGCAGAACCACCATGGGGAATAGTTTCATTTCACAAAAATATTGTGGTTGGCCTGCATTAGTCATTCTTTTGCCAAAGAGGTGACTCCCTTCAGATTTTCTAGCATCAACTCTGTTAAATATTGAACAGTTACTCCCTAGAAGACAAGGAGAATCCTGATTGGGTGCTTCATCTGTGCGATGCGCAAATGTTGTTTACAAGACAGAATTCTGCATTAGAAAGTGTCAAATTAATATAAATCTGTCCATAATTAGAACACAGTCCAAACCAAATTGGAAAATAAAGAATGTAAGTAAAAGTATGACAGTATATCTTTGAATAAGTAATAACTTAGAGACAGGCAGAAAAACTGGAATGTTTCACATTGAACTGAAAAAAAAAGCATTTCCAACAACCATCACTAAAGTGTCACACCAGTTTATTTCAGCAGTAGCAGTTTTCAAACAAATTGATCCATTTAGAGAAATTGTATTTCTTCTTAAATACTTCCTCTCATGTGCTCTCCCATTATTCATTGTGGCTCAATCTTCCACATGGTTCTGTTTTTGACAAACATATCTAAACACAAATAAATGACAGTTTTGGTTGTTTTTAAAAAAAATATTTCATGTGAGTATTTGTACAGATACAAAATGAAAGATAACGACATTTCAAGTTTAAAAACCCAAGATTTGGCCTGAGGTCACGGTTAAATTGACCCGGAAGTGGTTGCGGGGGAGGAGGAAGTAGGTAGTCGGGAGACATATTGTTTTTGTTTGACCCACATTTGGGGTCACAAGGTCAACAAATCTACAATTTAGAATCCCCATTGGCCAAGGAGTCTGCATGAAAATAGGTCATGATCCCTGTGACCAACATTTAGGGTTACAAGGTCAACAAATCTACAATTTAGAATCCCCATTGGCCAAGGAGTATGCATATAAAATTTCAGCTCTCTATAGTCACTGCATGATATATGGATAGAAACAGAGAGACCACAGAATAGAATATGGATAGAAATAGAGAGACGACAGAATACACTATGGATAGAAATAGAGAGACGACATAATAGAATATGGATAGAAATAGAGAGACGACAGAATAGAATATGGATAGAAATAGAGAGACGACAAAATAGAATATGGATAGAAATAGAGAGACGACAGAATAGAATGTTGATAGAAATAGAGAGACGACATAATACTATATGGATAGAAACAGTGAGACGACAGAATAGAATATGGATAGAAATAGAGAGACGACAGAATACACTATGGATAGAAATAGAGAGACAACATAATGGAATATGGATAGAAATGGAGAGACGACATAATACTACATGGATAGAAACAGAGACGACAGAATAGAATGTGGATAGAAATAGAGAGACGACAGAATACACTATGGATAGACGACAAAATACACTATGGATAGAAATAGAGAGACGACAAAATAGAATATGGATAGAAATAAAGAGAGACGACATAATACAATATTGATAGAAACAGAGACGACATAATGCAACATGCCACATGGATAGAACTAGAAAGACGACAGAATGGAATATGGATAAAATTAGAGAGACAACATAATATAATATTGATAGAAACATAGAGACGACAGAATACACTATGGATAGAAATAGAGAGACGACAGAATACACTATGGATAGAAATAGAGAGACGACATAATAGCATATGGATAGAAACAGAGAGACGACAGAATACACTATTGATAGAAACAGAGAGACGACAGAATAGAATGTGGATAGAAATAGAGAGACGACAGAATACACTATGGATAGAAATAGAGAGACAACATAATGGAATATGGATAGAAATGGAGAGACGACATAATACTACATGGATAGAAACAGAGACGACAGAATAGAATGTGGATAAAAATAGAGAGACGACAGAATACACTATGGATAGACGACAAAATACACTATGGATAGAAATAGAGAGACGACAAAATAGAATATGGATAGAAATAAAGAGAGACGACATAATACAATATTGATAGAAACAGAGACGACATAATGCAACATGCCACATGGATAGAACTAGAGAGACGACAGAATGGAATATGGATAAAATTAGAGAGACGACATAATATAATATTGATAGAAACATAGAGACGACAGAATACACTATGGATAGAAATAGAGAGACGACATAATAGCATATGGATAGAAACAGAGAGACGACAGAATACACTATAGATAGAAACAGAGAGACGACAGAATACAATATGAATATAAATAGAGAGACGACAGAATACGCTATGGATAGAAACAGAGAGACGACATAATGCAACGTGGACAGAAACAGAGAGACGACAGAATACAATATTGATAGAAACAGAGAGACGACAGAATACACTATGGATAGAAACAGAGAGACGACATAATGCAATATGGATAGAAATAGAGAGATGACAAAATACAATATGGATAGAAATAGAGAGATGACAAAATGCAATATGGATAGAAATAGAGAGACGACAGAATAAAATGTAGAGATGCGATGTATATGTGCCTCATTCATCTGCTTTGAAGAATATATGTTATCTTTTTATGATTTGTTGCATCGAAGACACCCAATACATTATGAATAATCAAATGGATTAATCTTAATCTTAATTGTAAGTGCTGAATAAAAATCTCTTAAAATCAACTTTCAAGTCAAAATTGGACTGCCTTATCAATATCCTTTTTGTAACACAAGGATTTCAAAATCCAACTTAAATTTGGGCCACCTATATCTTCATCACTAGACAACCAACTGCTAAAAGACTCCGAAAGTTTGGTCTGCATTGCGTATTATTAAAATGTAAAAATTGAGTCTTATTGAGAACTTATTGATTATTGATAGCTGATCTTGCTTACTACATTTTATTCATATTGTATATATCAGACATTTAGTGAAGCAAATTAAAATGACAAAAGGGAAAACTTTTTAAAATTCAACAGTTACAATAAATCATAATGTTATGTACTTTAAACAAAATATGTCACAATTAGTAATAACATTGCATAAACTAAGTCAGTGATGTGAGTCGTTTTCAAAATATGTTAATATTTGGTGCTCATGAAATGACAAAATAAAATGTTTGAAAAGTTGATATTTATTCAATATGTGTCATCATATATAAGTACTCTTTCTAAATATATCAGAATTGATCCTTAATTGCAATAATTTTTGGGTGAAAAAACATGTATTCTTGAATATAACATTCTCATTTCTTTCCCGTAACGATACTCAAATGATGTTATATATTATTAAAAAAACATGATTCTTAAAATAATTTTGACTGACATGAAGAGCAGATTAGATTTAAACTAAAACCATATAGATATTTGAAGTTGTATTGTTTTATTTCGGTCAAATAGAATTGTATGCAGCCTCCCATTAAAACTCGACACATAAGAAAGTTTCCATTTTGTAAATATTAGAAAAAACATCAGCGAGAAATACTTTTTTATTTCATAAATGTATATGGTTACATTCCTACTTCTGTCAACAATGTTTTTATAGGACCACGTGTCCTAGAAATCTTTAAACAACACAAACATATTGCTGTTATGGGAAAGAAATGTTTGTTACAGGAAAGACCAAACTTGTTACGGTAAAGATTGCATCAGCAACAATTGTCGCTCGTTTAAAAAATGCACTACCTAGCATCATCAGTGAAGATCAGAAAGGCTTTATGAAAGGCAGATACATAGGAGAGTGTACACGTCTGGTACAGGATAAAATGGAATATACTGATATTCTGAACATGCCAGGTATCCTCATATTAATAGACTTTGAGAAGGCTTTTGACTCAGTAGAATGGAAATTCAGCGATAACTGTCTTGACTTTTTTAATTTTGGCCCTCCGATGAAAAGATGGATTCAAACTTTTTACAATGATATAAATTCAAGCGTACTAGTAAATGGATTTGCATCTGACTTCTTCCAAATTACAAGAGGCTGTAGACAAGGCGATCCTCTGTCACCATATCTTTTTTAATATGTGCCGAAATACTTGCCCATATGTTGCGAACAAATAAAAACATAAATGGTATCAAAATGCTAGACCTAGAATACCTATTAACCCAATTTACTGATGATACGATAATTATTCTAGATGGTACCGAAAATTGCTTCAATGCAGCCATTGATACTTTAAATAAATTTGCGTCATTCTCCGGTCTCAAAATGAATATTGAAAAAATTAAAATAATTTGGATTGGATCAAAACAATTTCCCCCCACAAAATACTGTGAATCGATAGACATGGATTGGACACAGCGCTCATTCACACTTCTTGGTATATAATTTCAGCATAATGTGGCAGAAATGGTTAAACGAAATTACAAGGATAAGCTTAAGAAATAGATAATCTAATGACCGTTTGACACCTATTGGTAGAATAACTGTTTTGAAAAGTCTTATTTTACCAACTATAAATCACCTGTTTTCATCAATCCCCAACCCAAAACCAGATATGATAAATAAGTTACAACAAAAATGCCATTTATTTGTGTGGAAAGGGAAACCAGATAAAATAAAGCGAAACTTAATTGTACAAGACTACAAACAAGGCGGATTAAAGGTCCCATTGGTACTAGAATCAATACTTTCCCAGAAAATATCATGGATCCGAAGACTGTATACTAAAACTAGTAAGTTGAAGAATATTGCAGCAGCTTCTCTACCAAATACTGCTTTAGATCCAATAGAGATGGGATCGACCTATCTGAGAAACTTTATTATACCACATATGACCAACGTTTTCTGGAAAGATGTTTTTAACGCATGGGCCACCTTACAAAGCAAAAGAACTGTTAAAGATCCCCGAATCGAGTACATTTGGACAAATGACAATATTTTGATTGACAAAAAACCTATAATGATCAAACGCTATGTTGCATCAAATGTAAAATATATTAATACAAAATCTTTGACAATTGACAAACGGCAAATAATGCCTTTTATTCCTAATAACTTGAAAATATTATTTAAGACGGTAAAAGGATGTCAAGAATTCTACACCGATTTATTGAAACAAGATGATGTAGTTAATGAAGTCAAAAGTGAAAACAAATGGGAAACTGATATCGGCTCAAATATAAGTAAAGACGATTGGAAAATATATAACTTTATTCCATTTCGAAGCACTATTAGTTGTAAATTAAGATGGTTTCAATATCGTATAATTCATATTATATTTGACTACAACAGAGATGTTTATAGTTACTAAATATTATGTATATACCTGTAAATGCCAGAATTAAAAAAACGCACATAAATGGTCTGAAATCAGTTCTACAAGACACCTATGATGTCAGTAAACAGCTTCTCTATACTGATTGTAGATATGAAAAATTCATATCCTTCATATCCTGGTCTAATTCATGCCACAGCCTTTTCACATAAATTCCTTTTTATTCAAGCTAATTTGTCATACTGAAACTGAAATGTATATAAAAAACTTTATACGTCTTGTCAATTCGACAAATTGTACCAAATACTTCATATTGAAAATGTACTTTATATATTATGTGGTGCCTACAAAGAGAAATAAAGTGATAAAAAAAAAGATAGTGCCCCTCTTGACACACCAATATTGGACACAATTAGAGGAAACACATTAAATACCTTCAAATGGATTTAAACTTTGAATCTAGATGAACTATACTTGAGAAGATATATAACCATGCAATTATTTACTTTTGAATTCAGTAGAATATTTATTTGTGGTATGTAGTGAGAGTCGCTAATTCGAGAGTTACCTCCCTTAGATAGATTGTGATCCATCCTCAACAAAATGATGCAGAATGATAATTAGAGGTAAGTATCCGTTTGTTCCTTTCATAGATGATCCAAAAACAAGCCATTTGAAACATTTAACTAAAACCAAAGTAAAAGAGCCCAATCAAAGTTGTTGATTAAATAAACCTGGCTTCACTATTAGGCGAAACCAACGTCTGCTTCAGTGCAGATGCAGCTCGTCAATTTTGGAATGGAGAAGTCGCTTATCGAGGCTGTGCCTACGGCGAAAATCATGACATGCATTCACGAAACTAATGAAGTGTGGTGTATTGTGTCTTTGATGACACTGATGATAAACGCTTTTGTGTGACAAAGAAGGATTTGTGGCTGTATACTTCGGTCACAACATCTTCGTTTTGATCTTAGTAGATTTTTGCACTGAAATTCGCGTGTGATAATCTGAAGAAAACCTACGGATAGACATTTAATATTAGTTATCTGAACCATCTTTTGTGGTATTTATATTGTTGATTTGTTAATTACATTCATCTGATTTCAGTTCTTGTTTCATCTAATTAGTGCATGTGTGGCTATAGTTCAGATAATCTAAACGTCGGTTTATATATAGACGTCTAGCATGCTGGACTAGTGTGGCTATCATGAATGTGTACAGTGTACACTTGCTGCAGAACTGTAGCTATATTATATAACATCTTCCCCCAGTATCATCGTGTTTATAAAGGGTGTCAAAGAGCCTATTTTGGCGAAGCAACTGCAGCTACAGTGTACACATGCTTTTCACTGTACAGTGTACACTTGCATTGTTTTAGAATGTAATTTTACATTATAATCTTAAAATATAGATAAGAAACCCTAACGCTAAAAGTATTAATGTAGAAATAATACTATATATGATATATTGTGAGTATATAAGAGTATCTTTACAGGTTTATTTTACCTTTGTCATAGCACTAGGAATTCAAATAAATGATTAATCTTTTCTGAAAGTATTAGCCAAATACTCATTCCTTTTAGCATAATCATAAACATGGTCAGTCCTTTAGACTAGCAGTACCTTTATCTTATTAGCGAAGCAAGCAGACTAGTAGCTGAAGAAACATTGCATAATGTGTTATAACCTATGTTTATGCACTAGCTTCATTAGGGAAACATATGCATGTATCCTGGTTGATCCATTTGTTTACATCTATATATAAGTCGAGAGGGATGGAAAGATTGAAAAGAATTATGAAGAAAAAATTCAATATTAATTTCTTTGTATACAAAAAAACTCTTATGACACAAAATCAATAGTTCTAGGTGCAAGTGTCTCCTGAGCCTTCAAAGATGGTACATCAGGCCGTGTTATCTGAGGGAGAAGCATACGTATTTATATTTCCTTCATGTCAATAAAAAATAGCACAACTATATTCATTTTATTTTAGCTGGCGGTGACAACAAAGCAGATATTGTTTGAACGACCTTGACGCAGTCCCTAAACGTAAACAAATGGTGTCGTCATCCATCTTGACTGAAATGTTAAATGTTCTGTAACGTATTACTACAAGCTTTAAATTGCCTAAAACAAGTTAAGTTTAATTTAGCCTGCAAGCCATGCAAAATGTAATTTGTTTCGAAACAAACCAGCAGTTATTGGAAATATAAGTCTGTATTTGATAGACCCGTACACAGCTCATCAAACAGTTTAAAACTCTTTACACTGTGTGCGCCATTATATAACATCATCTAACTATTAATATGTGACACCTACTGTAGCAGCAGGGTTCATGAAATTTGTACACAGTGAGACTGACGGGGTATTAGAACAAAACAATCGTTGTCAGCCAATAAAATAGGAATATTTTACTGTGGGGAAAGATAACATTAGATGTCCCCATTTTGTGATATTTTATGTCATATTATCAGCATTGAAATACTTTTCTTCTCGATTTACAGCTTTGTGTGATTATGACATCTAAAGTAAAAAAGAAGTTCTGATACATAAAATGCCAAAAAGTAAGAAAAGTAAGCGTCGATCAGGAGGAGGAAGCCAGGACACTATAACAATGATGATGCGAGCTCTCCGGAGGATGATTGTGAAGAAATTTGGAGGTGAGTCAATCATAGAGGGAAAATTGATAAATAACAACAGAGATTGGGAAAGGTTGGGGCCATGGGCCACTGTGCACATTGGATGAAGAAATGGCTCATCAAAATAAGAAGTTTTACTTTTACAACAAAAGGGAATGGGGCATTTAAAATTCTGAAAATGACTAAAAGACCTAAAAATGCTCAATTGTCAAAGGGGTTGTTCCCAATCACTGTAACAAGCCTTGAATAGAAATTCATGCAATTTTAATGATACCATTCTTTACATGTGTAGTTTCGTGTTTTTAGGTTTGCCAACAAAATCCTTCACAAAACACATCGTTCATTTGATGAAAGGCAAAGAATGTCAATGTGACAGGTTATCTACAACACAGGGGGTGTTGCACAAATGTAAACGCAATTAAAGGTTTAGTCATTTATTCGAAAAGAAATCAGTATAAATGTATGTAGTTAATCTCCCACATCAAAATGTTTATTTATATCTTTATTTAATTAAATTCTTCTTTCCCAGGGAAGTGGGAAGTGCTGTTGATCAGGTCAAGTGAAGGGCTTGACAACTCAGAGAGAACTGTTTTACATACAGCATGATCTTTTTGCATACAATACCACATGTTCCATTTATTGCCCACATGTTTTACAACAATGCTTAATTAACCCAAATAGTATTGCATGTTTTGTCTCTGTGATAATATAAGATATACTAATAATGTAAACCATGTCACTCATTCTACTATATCATTTGCTATGTGCAGGTATAAAGAGGTTCCTTGTGCTAGTGGTGTGTGTTGCTATTATACTCTACTGTGGTCAGGCCATCCTCTCAGGATCAAGTGAGTTTCCCCTCTCATACTGCAAATATTTGCATTTCATAGATATATTGTAAATCCTTGATTAGACGCTTGCCTTAAATAGAAGCCTTTTCTGAAACAAATAGATCCCTGCCTAATTAAACGACAGGTAAACTGAATTTATTCTACATTTGTTGCTTCTTACCTTAGTCGTCTGTCTCTACAAGCTTTATTATGAAATAAATGCCTGCCTTGAACAGACGCCTATGTTGCAGATAGTTTGAAAAAATAGAAGTATTTGCAGTATATATTTTGTATAATGTATTTATAACCTTTTCAGCTCCAGCATTTTCATATCCTTTTGGTCTTTTCATTACATGTTATTTTTTTTATTGTTTTACAAACAGTTCTGTTTTTAACTTGACATCATCAAATATTCTATTTTTATATTCTTAAAATGTTTAATGAATTTCAAAACTGTTGTTCGTAACCCTTACGTTGCGTATATATATTTTACCCTTTTTAGCCCCTGTGGCGGAATTTACAGGCTCGCAGCTCGCAGCAGTAGTTTGAGCTTAGGCACTAACGAGCTCTGCTGGCGGAATTTCCAGGCGGCGATTCCGGTACCGTTTTTACGAAATATACCGCATCTACATGGCGAATACGGGCTATATACGGGCGTTGAATACAAATTCAAGTCGCGGCACCCGTACACAAATGGTTGCTTTATACCCGCATCTTCGAATTATTTTTTTACGATTTTTCTTTACTTTTCTATTACTTTGTAAAGATTGTCTTTAATTCGGGCCTTATAACATCATGAATTTGGAGCGCGCTACTGAAATTTTTATATGGACTTGAAGACCAGATGTTTGTCTTTACAATGATATAAAAAATATTAGAATGCGACCTATGGTTATAATTCTATTGTCATCTAAAGTTTGTCTTTATTTCCAGCTTCATGAAATCAAAACTCCTGAGCGCGCATATTGTGAAATTTATATGTGCTTGTAGATAGTTTATTCCTCTTTACAATGACATAAAAATTATTAGAATACGACTTATGGTTCAGAAAATATAACCAACCAAAGGAGAGTGACGCTACCCCGACAGTACCACGTGAATGGTCCCGACGCGCACCAATTTACTGGCACTGCTTGGTCCCCCCGGGACTGTGCTAATTACAGTACCGTTACCTCCTCGAGACCTCCTCGAGACCTCCTCGAGGGTGCCAGAGCCGAGCGCGCGTGGAACTAATGGGTACTAATGAGCACAGCATACACTAATCACCGCGGCGAACGCAATACATGTTGCGCGGTGTAAAGTTTGTCTTTATTTCCAGCTTTATAAAATCGTAAATTATTTCGCGCGCATGCGAAACACGTATGTACTTGAAGACAATTTATTCCTCTTTACAATGATATAAAAATTATTGGAATACGTCAAATGGTTCGCAATATATGAAGAGCGTAAGGAAGGCACCCCCAGTACTTAGAAAATTCATTTTTGAAAAACTAACTTTTTGCGACATCTGGCGCATCATTTGCCGCATGTTTATTTTTCGCTGCGCATATACATATGATACATGGAATTGAAGACAATTTATTGCTCTTTACGATGATGTAAAAAGAAAAAAAATGCGCAACTTCGTTCGGAAGCTATAGCGTGCCAAATGAAGGTACCCTCGGTACTTTGAGGCAACTTTTTGACTATCGCGCATATCGGGGCACGTGCCGCAACTTTAGTTTTTCGTGCGCATGTATAAATTTTATATTGAATCAAAGCCGAATCTTTCCTCTTTACCCCATGTAAGTTTTATGAAAATCGGCCATCCGGTTCAGCATTTATGGGTGTTTTTTTATGATGCGGTTCTGGCTGAACTTCCAATGAAAGCTCGCATTCACTTTCTCTGTCTCTTTGATAAAATAAAGAATATTTTATTTGCAATGACATGTATTACAATGAAATTACAATGCATTTATGTACAAATATACACAATATTTACCTGCGGTTGTGCGCAGAACAGCTTTAGGGACCTAACAAGGTATGTATATAATGTGTATATACTAGTCCACACCTCGGCTCTCTTTACTTTCAATTTTCTTCTTCTTCATTCCCTTCTTCATTTCTTTCTTTTTCCGTGGCAGTGATGTAAGCCCTGGAATAGTCAGTGGCGGTGTGGTACAGTTTGAAGCATGGTGCGGCGCACAGAGAAACATTACAATCTGTACATTCATAAGAAGACTCTCTGCCTACTCGTTTTTTCTTCCTTGCTGGCCCATTGCCTTCTTCAATCTGTTTTGCGAGGACGGCGCGTTTTGCCTTAGAGCATACCACACACATCCTTGTGACGTTTTTCTTCCTTCCGACAGGCTCAATCTTCGTCGGAAAGTGACGTCCATGAAGACGAGTGACACTCTCGTCGCTCGTGCTCGGCCGACCACGGGGACGTCTGCAAAGTGATGGAACTTGTTCCTTGTCCGCAAATGTTACTATATGTTGCGCCAAAGCCTTCCTGTATTCCCGACTTGTTTTTAGAGGTTTATCTTTGCTGTATTCTTTATAAACGATGTAAGAGTTCAACATGGCAACGTTGAGAACGTGAAACCAAACCCGTTTCCACCACTTCAGGGTCTTCACTCGGAACGGCGTGTACGACAACATCTGGTCGGCCCGATCAACACCTCCCATGTACTTGTTGTACGTTGTTACAATGCGCGGCTTGAGAACTGGTTCCCCTGTTGCCCGGTTCTTCTTCCCTGTTTGTTCAAGTTGTGTATCTTCAACAGTAGACATGAGAAGCACTGATTTTCTATCTTCGTAGCGAAGAACGAGTAGGCCATGGTTGTGAGAAACTGTCATGTCCCCTTGCTTGGCTTTCTTTTTAGGTTTCTTGACTGAATCAGGAAGTCCCTTTCGATTGGCTCTCAACGTCCCCGTGGCACCTATTCCCCGCTCCCACAAATTTATGTACAGATTTGTGGACGAATAGTAGTTGTCCATAAAGATGTGATGCCCCTGTCCAACGTAGTCGTTCACCAAGTCCATGACTACATCATAAGTTTTGCCACCTTCAGAAACCGGTTCATTCGTTTTTCCAGTGTAGAGTTTGAACTTGCAAACGTATCCGTTGTGCGAGTCACACAACATGAAAGCCTTTATCCCATACTTCTTAGGCTTGTCGGGAAGATAAACTTTGAAAGATAAGTTACCTTTCCAGGGCACCATGCCCTCGTCGACTGAAATGTTTTGATGCGGTTTATACACTCTTGAAAAACGGTGAACTATCCGGTTATACAAGTGTCCCAGTTTATTTATTGGTGAAAAGCACGGGGTGTTACGGCCCGGCATCCTCCTGTTGTCAGCCAAGTGTAGGTAGGTTATAAGAAGCCAAAACCTGTCTCGGGGCATGCACTTGGCGAAGAAAGGCGTTGAGGTAACATCACTTGTTGACCAGTAATCAGCAAAGTTTCTCTGCACAACCAATGACATGGCAATTGTCATGGCTACAAATACCTTCATCTCTTCTGCATTAGTGTCTTGCCACTGTTGCATTCTTGAACGGGGTCTTAGAATTTTGTCCTCCATTGCTTGTTTGAAATATCTATTGGTTTCCGTTGCCATATCCTCATAGTCATCATTATGTATAAACAAATTTAAAAAGTCAATAGGTTCAGGGTTCTCAGGAAGTTCTATGAACTGGCGCAACCCAGTTTGACCAGTGAAAGGCAAGTTTACACGTGGCCGCGGACCATCCACCCACTCATCAAACGTCTGTGAATTATCATGATTATATTGTGGTATTTCGGCAAACTCCTCCTCAAAACCACTAAAGTCTTCTTCGGTGGAATTACCGGCGGCTAGAATCTTTCTGGCAATCTCTGTCTCTATATCACTCAGAGCATCTGTGTCACCATGTTCACTATCTATTACAGTGTCCCGATCATATGCATCATCACTGTCTAAACCACTGCTACCATCACTGTCAGTTGACTCCATATCAGAGGCTTCATCAGCATGGATCTCGTTGATGAAGTCGTCGTCGCTTGTAACGGCTTCAAAGCTGCGTGTCCTAGTATGCAACGTCCTAGGCCGTCGCAGGGCCTTGCGTCCACGTCCGCGCAGCATTCTGCTTCAACCTGTAAATGATTGAAAATGCGTTAGATGTATGCAACATATAACATGTGATAAGAGACAATAAACATACAGAGATAATGAATGTGAGCTTCATGGACGTTCATTTGCCAGTTTCAGAACCTCCCGGCGCATCTAGGACGACTGCGCCGCAGACGGCGCCGACGGCTTCTGACATCGCGCCGATTTTTCCGACGCATATGTCAAACGGACCATTTTCTGATTTCCTCGGCGACGTGTAGCACCGGGCGCGAGGCCCGGAAAATAAACTACTATGTCAGGGAAGCTCGGGTTGTCAGTTGCCGAATGACTTCTCTTTTCGAGAAGCAGAGCATCCAAGGAGCGGTCTCTCGAGGCGGAGCCCGGACCCATGGGAGCATACTCCCATGCTCTCCGGGAATTCCCGTCCCCGTCTTCCGCGGCGGACCCCGGATTCAATCGCGGGACAGGTTTCCCATGTTCTCTTTTGAGAACGAGAGACTCCGAGGAACAATCCTATGGGACGAACCCCGGATTCTATTGGGAATGGGTTCCCATGCCCTCTCGACATATATAGCAGAAACCTTCATACCTCGGAATGACACGAACCTTTATTTCAAAGTAGAAACAAAAAAATAATTTGCACAAAAAGTTTGGGGGGTGGCGACCAAAAGCGGGGGGGTCCGCGCACCCCCCGGTAGATATTTATACTTGTGGGTCGGTCCCGAAGATGACGGACCACGCCCATGTTCATGGGAATTTTTTCTCATTATGTCATGGCGAATCCCGTCGGAAATTCCCCTGCTCACGAAAAAACTAATACCTAAAAAAGTAATTGTGATACAAAAGAACTTTGGTAATAAAAGTGGTGAGGAATCAAATTCTCCATCTGCTCAGTTCAGTCCGCTACACATATAAATAATTCTTCAAATCTTATTTCATGAAACGTCTTTTATTCAATAATGTAAAAGATAAAATAATAAATTCAATTCAAATGGTTTGGAAAGGTGCGCCCTCGCATTTGAATTTTAGAAATAAAAACCTTTCGCAAATGGCATCAGTAACAAAAATGTTCACGCATTTTTAGAAACTCCGAAAAGTGAAATATTTTCCTGAGAAAATATTCCCACGAAAAGGCTTTTCCCCGAGCGGCGGGTCCCGTACTCAAATATATTTTCACTTTTATGTTATAATTTTTTTTCCAAAACTGGAAACAAAATTCCGTCATGACAGTTGTTCATCGTTTATAAAGCTCTATATTTGCGTATCAAAAGAACAGTATTTTAGTTATATATTATCATACTTCTTCACTTATGCGTACATCAATATTGCGGCTCTTCACGCATGCATAGTTCTTCCCAAAAACATGCGCATTATATCTGGAATTAAAGACAATGTTTTTCTCTTTACAATGATGTAAAAATTATAAAAATCGGACTTGCGGTTCAAAAGTTATGAAGTGCGAAAATTATACCTTTTGGCGCGGCGCTTTGCGCATGCAGAGTTCTTCCCGAAAACATGCGCATTATACATGGAATTGAAGACAATGTTTTTCTCTTTACAATGATGTAAAAATTATAAAAATCGGACTTGCGGTTCACAAGTTATAAAGCCCGTAATGATGGTATATGCTAAGAGCGCCACTTATTCAAAGCCGAATATCACCTTCTGCGCGACACCTGGCGCATCAAAAGTTATTGCCGAAAATACACGTATTTTATATGGAATTGAAGACAATTCTTTTATCTATATACTGATAAAAAAATTATGAAAATATCCCAAGTAGTTTCTTAGAAATAGAGCGCCGAGGCATGTTGGGGTAAATGCGCCACATGTATCAAAATTCAAAAGTGCGAAAGTCGGCTATCTCTGTGCGATTGCTGTATTTTCAGTTATGTTAGCGCAATTGCGATTTTTATATGGGAATAAAGGCCATTCTTTCCTCTTTATTTTGGTATAAAAAAAAATGAAAACAACCAATTGGTTCATATGATACGAAGTGCGAGAGAAAGGTAGCTTATCGCAATATCTTCCCGTAATTAGAAGCTATCTGCCCATGTGGCGAGATGCGAGACAGATAAGCCTGTACGGGCCTATCTCACCCCGGGGCAGTGCAGACACTTAGGTGCTAATTAGCCGCCGGGCAGTGTAGCCATCGGAGCGAAGCAGGACAAAATTGGCCTTTTGTAAAGCTAATTATCGATGCGTTACGGGTCAACAATGCACACGCAAATTGGTGTGAATTTTGCTGGACGTTCTGACCAGACACTGAAGAAAGTTTTATTCTCATTGCGGGCTGCGAGGCATAAATACAGCCATTCTCATGCAGCGAGTCGCGGAAACAATCGACTCGGGACCCGGTATGGAGGCTAGCCCAGTACATAGACAGGCTTGAATTCTTCTAAGTAAGCGATCCGGGATCCGTACTGGAGTACCTACGAATCGCTTATAGCCCGCCCGGATTATTCCGTCGCCCGCATGTTAAGGGTTATGTACAACTGTTCACAATATGAGTAAAAGACAATTAGAACCTTAGTCAGTTTTCCCTATTGGACATATTGAATTCATTGATAGACTATATCCATTTTGTACCTGTCTTTTTGTCACAAACAGAAATGTTTTAATCCTTGTGTAATTTTTCAGATCGTCAAATATGGGATGTTCGAGGTTCATGGAATTTATCAGGTAAACAATTGCTAAGTTGTATTTTTAGAATTAACCTTTGGCCAGCTGTCAATGAAGTATGTTTTTCAACCAATCATAAAATGTCATCCATTCAAGGAACCCATTTAAGGAATATGTATCTGACACATACTATTTTATATATTTCACTTTTCATCATCCATTTGACCATTTCATATTTAGACTAAATTTTGTGCATGAAAATCACAGGCATGGAATCAGACGGGGAATTTGAACAAAAAGGGTTGTGGGAATGCAACCATGGAGATAAGTCACGATACGATTCATATCCCAAAACGGTTTCCACGATTCGATATGTATTGTGATACACAACATTTGTGCTTTTAATACATTCAATGCAAGTAACATCACCAGTCCACTAGGTATGTGAACATTCGCTGTATTTGACAGGATAAGAAATTTAATTACACTGAAATACTGTATTCAGTTTCATATCGTATCGTTTTACTGGCAAAAATGTATCGTATTGTATGCTATAAATCATGATTGTGTTGCACCCATAGTTGGTTGGCGATAATCCTCTGAATATTGCAATGTTATATCATGGATTCATGAAATTGTATGCTATTATTAATATGATAGACTGTGTCACATTTTCAGGGAAAACTCAATCTCAAGTAACAAGACTTACTTCATCACAACAGACGAAAGCTATTGCAAATTTGAGTGGTAGGATAAGATAATATCCGTAGCATGCAACAAGACTTGATTGCTTTTGCTTGCTCTTTCATGTTCAAGATTTATCCTGAAATCTGTATTTCTGATGATAATGCTTTTTATATGCTTTCTAAAATCTTTCAAATTATGAGCAAGCATAAGATTTCAAATTATATTTTGTTGCCAAAGGGGTAGGTCTATCTTTTCTGTAAAATGTTTTTGGTCAACTTCCCTGCAAGACATAACTTGTGCCAGTCTTGATTCTGGCTAATTTAAAGGGGCAGTAGCACATTTTTTCGCTCAAAAATGTTGATGAAATGTATTTGAAAAATAATGTCATTAATAGTAAAGCACCCTTCTCTCTTTGGAAAATCAAGTTAAACAATGGGTCTACATGGTTCCGTAAAGTCATGGGAATCGTTTTTGTCATTCGAAATAATAAAATGTCTTCACAATAAAATGGCTGCCATGCAATTTTTGCTTTATAACCAACACAGTTATTACAACTACGGATAATTGGTTTGTGTAATAAGATGTTTTACCCGTTAAAATAAATATAAATGACATAAACTATCTTTATAAATGGGAAATTTGAAAAAATAAAATTTTCAAAAAACCTGCTACTGCCCCTTTAAGCTTTGCTGCATTTCATTGCCTTTTCTGTGCTATGAAGTTAAGGTGCAACATGCTGCTATGTGAGCACAGAAAAGCTAACGAAATGCAACAAGTCTTAATTTATCCAGTGATGGAGACTGACTTGCGGGGAAGTTGGGATTTGGTAACCAACCTTCAAAGTTGATATTCTGTTACATTCTTAACATTGTCCTCAAACCTGACTTTCCTTAAATATATTTGGGGCTTGATATCTTTGTTTTTCTGTTCATTTATTCATTTGAGGGAATAATCTAACCAGTGGTCACAGGTGGTGGTGAACTGTAACCCCGGGTTTTGTCCCCCGGTGCAGTGCACAATGGGGACTATGTATTCAGTGGTGTCTGTTGGTGTCCAACATCTATTGTCGCAATATCTCCTGAACCGATGTATTCAATGTCTTCAAAGTTGGTTGGAGCCTACATGGAGGCATTATGCAGACACTAGTTGATTTTGTGACCTTGACCTTTGGGAGACTTTTAAACTTCAAATTTGGTTTGGAAATAACCTTTATGGCGCTAGTGTGTCCTTTAGGTGTCACAAGGTCCAAATAATTTTTTTAATTATCGTTTGTGTAATTGTGTAACTAAAATACTATATAACTTGAAAACTTAAATATGGATGTTGCCTACCTGTATGATATTGTTGTGCCTTTCATTGGTTTAAAATCCATGGTTCAAATAATTTAAAAAAATATTTTCATTAAACAATTATTGTTATTCATTGACAGGATTGACTTGATTATATTTTCAAATTCATTTATACTGTATGAAGGCGATCAAACTACAAGCGGGGTATGTGAGCTGTGCTCACTAAAATTTTGCCTTGTTTAAACAGTGAAAGAACTTATAAAACTTGATTTTTATATATTGATATAAATATTAAGGCTAGCAGAACTAGTCGACTGGTCGACGATTAGTTGAATCTGCCGACTGTCGACTAGACATTCCTGTAGTCGACTAGTCGACTGATTCCAGTCGAGGTACCATTGATTTCAGCAATACATCAGTCCTAGCTATTATTGCATTAATTAAGAGTAGGCCTACTATGTGAAACTTATATGGATTAAATTATAATACAAACCAATGTATATTACTGAAAATGTCAAATCAGGATGCTAAGATTATCTATCAATTTTTTTCCGAACCGGCATCGAGATATTCAAGCATAATATCAACAAGGTTATTTTTAGTTTCCATTGCAAGATCTTTACAAACATAAACACTGACACTGACAGCTGAATAATTATATTAATTTTGAAATGTCACATGTTTGCAAAATTAACAATATCAAAAATGAAGCTAGACATCTTGTCTTCAATTCCGTATATAAATGGATTTTTTTTCGTTTGGTATTTATGATGTTACGAGGCCCGAATTAAAGACAATCTTTCGAAAGTAATAGAATAAAAACGAAAAATCATAGAAAATTCATTCAAAGTTTCGGGTGTGAATTAGCCATTTGTGTACGGGTGTCGCTACTTGAATTTGTATTGAACGCCCGTATATAGTCCTTAATCGCCATGTAGATGCGGTATATTTAATAAAAACGGTACCGGAATCGCTGCCTGGAAATTCCGCCAGCAGAGCTCGTTAGTGCCTAAGCTCAAACTACTGCTGCGAGCTGCGAGCCTGTAAATTCCGCCACAGGGGCTAAAAATGGTAAAATATATATACGCAATGTAAGGGTAAATTGTTATTGTAATAGGATTATGATGATTTGATTGTAGCGTTATCTACTTATATGTATGAAGATATCACTTGAACTTACACATGGGATATCTACTGTGGGAGCTGACTTTGGATGATATTGAAGCTTAATAAATGATGATAATTAGAAAATCATTATGACTTTTGATGATTTCATTTTGTCATGTTCAGAGTCTATCCTTGATTATTAATTAATATTTTTCTCGCTTCTGCCAGAAAATCACTCCTAATATATTCAAGTGCATGATTGTATTGTAACACTTACCAAGTTTTTTTCATCTTTTTGTGGCCATCACCTTCCAAATGTTTAACCAATCACAGGCCTGCATTCATATTGATCAACCAACAGTATTCTAGCCTGATTGGCAGCAGTGTTCAGACACGAATCATTACCTCAGTCCAACACCAGTCAGATCCTATTGTAGCGCGGTATGACTGTTACTGCCCGACAAACTTAAGAAAAATCTAAAATTGTAACTATCCTGATTCAGGGCCTCATAAATATAGAGGCCCTGTAAGCAGGATAGTTATCATTTCAGATTTTTTAAAAGTTTGTCAGAGTGTTGATGAAGATCTGATTTTAATGAAATTGCTGTGTAAGGTATCATCCCTGGTGGAATTATAAACACGATTTCTGATCCTTTCTTTTATTAGTAGATGAAGAATAAAAAACACCTTATGAAATTCTTATTCATTTCTGATGAAACCTTGAAGCTATCCAACTGCATGAAAAACAATATTTACTGGATATGTAACAATATATTTCACCTGTATTTATTTGTCTCAGATTCTCGATGTGGAGTCAAGTGTGAAAACAACCAGTTGGCATTCTACATCAGAACAGGGGAGGCTAATGTGGCTGGTCCCACCATCTGCTTTGAAGGAGAAGTGTAAGTTGGCCTTGATTATGAAATGAAGTTATACCCTTCATCTGCTCATGCAATATCTCTGGTTATATCTATTATTTACTAATGTTTACATTTTGCATAGTGGAAACGTGTTATCAATGATTTATGCACAGAATTATAATGACATACATCAGTTTAACATGTTATGTTAGGTGTTTCCTAACTTATAGATTAGGACATTTGAATGAAAGTAGAGACAATAGCCTTAAGAAAATCTCATCTATGTCTTGTTTTTATGAAATGAACAATGTTTAATTTCCCCCTTCCGATATTGTGCTAAATGGATTTGTATGGGTGCATATTACAGATAATATTGCTCATTCCTACCAAATGTAAGTTCTTTTTTTATCATGTAAACTATGCCTTTGACATGTTTTTATAAAAATTTATAAACTCTTACAGACTTGTCAGTCCAGAGCAGAAGAACTTTGGTAGAGGATTGAATGTGGTGTCCATAAATGGTAAGATATCATCTTCCTTCAAACTTATTCACTCAGTCAAATATTGTTTGCTCATAAACTGATCCAGGAATTGTCAAGGGTGGGAGGTTCACATATTGTACCCAGGGGTTCAACCAAAATACATGCAAGAGGAAGGAGATTGTGCCCCCTGAACCCACTCTGGATCCACCAGTGACATTATCTCCTGGAAATCATCCAAGAGTGGGGGCGGGATAGCGCAGGGGTTAGCACGTTCAGCTTCGGATCAAGAGGTCTGTGGTTGGAGTCCTGCCAGGGGCACGGCAGCTTTGTCTTCTGTAGAGAACTGTTCTACACGCAGCAAGGTTTGGGTGCAATGCTACACTGAAGTTCAGTGCAGTACTACCCATGGTTCGCTAGTTCCAATCGTTGCTCGCAGGTTTTACCGCAGTACATAGCCACATGGTGTTGCGGGCTTTCTCCCTGCCATAATACTAGCAGCCGTGATTTAAGTGAAATACTCTTGAAAGCGGCGTTAAACCCCAACTCACCTCACCTCACCACATCCAAGAGTAAGCCTTGTGCATACCTTAACTTCAAGTCAACAAAACCTAGAAGTACCAAGAGTCTAATCTTCAACTTATGGTCAAAGATGCTTTACTCGATCAGGCCCTGAACTTTGGAACAAGAAATGCCACAAGAAATCAGAAACAGTGACTGCGTCTCCATGTTCCGATCTATGCTCAAACCTCATTTGTTAATGTTTAGACAGACCTATAACTGGACCGATTTAGAGAATGACTTACTGAAATCCATGCCTTGTAGAGCTCTAGCAGCGCTTTGAGCAGTGACTCTGTTTGAACTAGTTGGATACCAGCACTTTATAGTTTGTTTTTGTCCCCCGCCGCGAAGTGCGGAGCGGGGGACATAGTATTCAGCTCCGTACGTCCGTCCGTTCGTCCGTCCCGCTTCTTGTTAGCACGATATCTAATGAACCGCTCAACCTA
This sequence comes from Gibbula magus, assembly GCA_936450465.1. Taxonomy (NCBI): domain Eukaryota; kingdom Metazoa; phylum Mollusca; class Gastropoda; order Trochida; family Trochidae; genus Gibbula; species Gibbula magus. The sequence goes on along the minus strand of OW388296.1, from coordinate 51,594,541 downwards.
GAATCTTCAAACTTGGTACCAGTCTTCATCTGGGGAATATGCAGACCTGAAAATTTTGTGGTGACCTTGACCTAATTTTCAAGGTCACAGCGAGACTTTGACCAGTTTTGAAAATGTTGTTAGAGCGATATCTAATGAACCGCTCAACCTAGAATCTTCAAACTTGGTACCAGTCTTCATCTGGGGAATACGCAGACCTGAGAAGTTTTCGGCGACCTTGACCTCATTTTCAAGGTCACAGCGAGACTTTGACCAGTTTTGAAAATGTTGTTAGCGCGATATCTCATGAACACTTCGACCTAGAGTCCCAAACTTGGTACCAGTCTTCATCTGGGGAATACGTAGACCTGAAAAGTTTTCGGTGACCTTGACCTCATTTTCAAGATCAGGGCGAGACTTTGACCAGTTTTGAAAATGTTGTTAGCGCCATATCTAATGAACCGCTCAACCTTGAGTCTTCAAACTTGGTATCAGTTTTCATCTGGATAATACCCAAACACCAATCGATTTGGGTGACCATGACGTCATTTTGACCGTTTTTTTAAATGTTGTTGGCACGATATACACTGTGGGCCATCTCAGTATTTAGTACGTTCTCATAAGAATAATAACAGTTTAATGAAATATTCTTGATTGCGGCGCGGGACATGGTCACGTTTGTGACAATTACTTGTATTATTTTGGTTTTTAGTGTAATTTTTCCTTTACAAACAAACAAAGGTAACAGCATTTCTGATGGTGTCAGATAATAGCAATCTGTAAATTTGAGCCTTTATATGTTTGATACCTTTGTAGAGTAAAATGTCTTTGAGTTGAGTGTGTCAATAGCTAAATGGAAACATAATGATATGCTCGGGTGTTTTATTATTTATTAAGTTGGTTAGTGGTAGTGACATACCATATATGTTCTTTTTGTTTGTCTTCAATCTTGCTTTATTTAATGATAACTTGTTGTTTTGCAGATAAGAATTTGGAAGTTGTTGATGTTAAAACATTTGACACATATGTGGAAGGTATGTATTTTTCAACACATTTTATCAAGATAAAATAAACATGTTTTAGACATACAACATTCATTTGGATAATTTCATTAGATGATTATTTTCTGTTGGCAAAATAATCTTTGAGAATGTATGACATACTTCAGCAACTTTATTTGCTGATATTTTTGTATCTTTGCATTTGCATTCTCTAACTTACAGGAATGTAACATTATTGTCGCCACTTCCAAAGCTTTAAAGTCACCCTGTTTGATAATTTATTTCAGATTCAGGACTTATCCGCTTCCTCAAGAAGATGGTGTCAGCTGACAATATTGTCATCATGACCAGCTACGATGAGATGTCATCAGGGTAGGTTGATATGCAGATCAGGTTGGTGTCAGACAATATGATGGGCAGGTATTTGTGACTTTGGTCATTTTTGAGTAGGTCTTTGAAGAGTATTTAGAAGTGGTTTACATAAGAACAGTAAGATTTTCTGGATAACCACTTCTTTTATGTGAAAATACACAACGTTTCTGAGTATATACTCACTCCTTCATCAGGTGGAATGTCACATGATGAAGGAGTGAGTATACTCCGAAACGTCGTGTATTTTCACATTAAAGAATTTGTTATCCAGAAAATCTTCCTGGTCATCTTTGGGTAGGTAATTTAGCTCTTGTTGGGTAGGTAATTTAGATCTTGTTGGGTAGGTGATTGGTCATCTAGTGATAATGGTAGTTTGATTTGACGATCAGGTTTGAGTGATGTAATATGTTAGGTAGGTAATTGTAATCTTGGTCATTATTGGGTAGGTGTTTGGGAATACAGTCATTGTGTCATCAGTCCAGGTTGATATGAAGGTTGTGATATGACCTTGGTCAGTGTGTCATCAGTCTAGGTTGATATGAAGATTGTGATATGACCTTGGTCAGTTTGTCATCAGTCTAGTTTGATATGAAGATTGTGATATGACCTTGGTCATTGTGTCATCAGTATAGGTTAATATGAAGGTTGTGATATGACCCTGGTCAGTGTCATCAGTCTTGGTTGATATGAAGATTGTGATATGACCCTGGTCAGTGTCATCAGTCTTGGTTGATATGAGGGTTGTGATATGATCTTGGTCAGCGTGTCATCAGTCTAGGTTGATATGAAGGTTGTGATATGACCTTGGTCATTGTGTCATCAGTATAGGTTGATATGAAGGTTGTGATATGACCTTGGTCAGTGTGTCATCAGTCTAGGTTGATATGAAGGTTGTGATATGACCCTGGTCAGTGTCATCAGTCTTGGTTGATATGAGGGTTGTGATATGACCTTGGTCATCTCGTTGATTATCGAATTAAGCAGTGACAAAGGTTTTTTTCTATCATAATCAATGTCACTGATGAGATCAATTATTTTTTTGGTCACAGTTAATCACTAAGGTATTGATGATGACGTGTACATTATGAGATTAATATCTGCTCCTCTCTGACAAGTATTTTTTGTATCATTTACATTTTCTACAGGCATAAAAATTTAAAATCTATTTCATCAAGGAAAAGTATTGAGTTTCATAATCTTTCTTATGTCATATCGTCATCTACTGTTGTATTATATTGTTATGTTAGCATAGTGGAACAGTAGGGAACCTAGCATTGTTGGAACTGTCTTCTCAGAAAGCTACTTATAATCTATTTTAAAATAGAACAAGAAATATATTTGGATAAATTAAAAACCACTTTCATTATTGTAGGTCAACCAATACAAACTGACAGACATGTTTCAATTTTACAAATTACATTTAAACAATAAGACCTAATCCAAATAGCACTGTTTCTAATTGTCTACTTCCTGTCCGCAGACTGAAGGATGATGGGAAGCGATGGTTGAAGCTGTTCGGAAGCTCCGGAGCAGACTCTCTGCAGTTCCGAGACGGGTTCCTGATGATCGGACAGAAAGGACTACAGCAGGGTCACGCCATCGAATATGTGAGTCAGTGGTGTTGGTGTTTTAACACTCTTGCTCTATTTGTTTTGGTTTAGTTTTAGTGTAGATGAGTTGTGATTCCTCTTACTTGGCCACTCAGAATGACCTTTTGTGCAACAACAACATAAGGCATGGATATATATTATAAAATATTCAATACATGAATTTTGGCAGAAATACACATGAAAATACATATTTGGGGGCTGGCTCAGAATTGAGAAATTGAGAAATTGAGAAAGGATATGAAATTCTTTGGGTTATAAGAACGTGATAAGTGATAATGGCATGTGCCTTGAGGGACAGAAGATATTTGTATAGAATAGCTGAATGCCCGACCAGCCTGGTTGGAATAAGTACATGTTATATAAAATGTATGTACATACGAGGAAAATGATATGAAATCAAAGCAATAATAATATAGTAAGAGGCAGTTTAGTGATGGGAGGTAAAAGGGAAAACTGTGGGAAAAGCTGTAAGGATGAAGAAAAAAAGGGGGCATTGCGTACAGCAGCTGCGATTTATGGGGGCAGCGTGTATGGCGGCTGTCAAGGGGAACAGTGCTTATGGCAGCTGCGTAAATTCTCATTGCATTAACAAATGTTTAGATGTTTATAGGGAGAGTTCAATTATTTGTGGAAACAGATTTCAAGGGGACCTTTCTAATTCTACTAAAAAAAAAAATGGTAGATCCTCTGAACATTCTACTACTGCTCTATTTCCTTCAGTTTGATTTTGGTTGAGATGTAATTTAACCACTTGTAATTGCTTTGCGTTAATAAGTTCAGCAGGTAAATGGTTTTAATCATGTTTCAGGTTGTCAAGAGGAGAACAAATCAGGACTTCTCAGATGTAATGGAGAAAGCTGGGTGTTTCTCTGTGCCTAGTAAGTTGCCCAAATGCCGTCATTTTGTAAATACTTGTGACTTTTACAAATAATGTTGTGAGAGTTTATAAGTTTGAATATGAATGAATATGAATATGAGTTATGTTATGAGCAGGGATTAAACATAACAGAACCTACAAACAATTTTTGTTCCCAACAAAGATATTCAAGATGAGGGACTCGCACCCAATGTTAATATTTCATATAGATAGGTGTATGTACGTATATATGTACCCAATGCTAATATTTCATATACCGGTACAGTGTTGTTCCTAGGTGATCTGCTGAAGGGGTCATTTTGACCATTTCTGAACAAGTGGGACCCTTTGCAATGGTAAAAGTATCCTACTTCTCCAAATTTTAAGGGACACCAAGCCAAAAAGGTGGGCCAATGTCCCCATGACCCCCTCTAGGAACAACACTGCAGGTAGATAGGTATATGTACAAGGAGTATCTGATCCCTGTGTCAATATGCCTGGCTAAAGAATCACTAAAACGTCATTGCTCTCACTAACCCCACTCCTCTACCACTTCAGTGGGTCCGAAGCGCGACCTGCAGCAACTGATGCCGAAGGTGACAAGGAAGGAAGACATCAGTATCGGGCCGACAGCCATCAACTGCGGGGTGCCGGAGCCATGTGGTCTCAACTCATTTCCTGTTAGCGTGTACTCCGGACAGGGCAACAAACTGCAGCCGGAGATCTGTGTCAGCGGACATGTGTGAGTGGACACTTTGTGTGATACAGTCTGGGTAAAATATGCCAGTGTAATAGATAAGCTTGAAAACTAACCAGCCCGAAGGTGTGAATTTGTCAATGTAAATAGTAAAAGTAAAGAAAATCTTATAAACTGATTTAAAAGTGGACGGATCTTATGTCATACAATGTCTATTCTTATGACCCTTACTTGCTGGGGAAAAGTATGATCACAACTTCTTTATTGTCAACGTATATGATTTTGAGGAAACTTTCTTTATGCCTTCATTTGTATTTATTACTCGAGGTATTCTTGTAAAATTGGGGAGCTGTCGAGTGTGTTCTTGACTAGACTCTTGAGTTGAGTTACACATTATGCTCTACACTTTAATCTTCAAATCAAATACAGCCAAAATACTGGCTTTGGAAATTCCAAAATTATCAAATATGTAAATGAAGTCTGGAGGTCTTTTATCATCATCTGCATTAGGTTCCTTCTGTTAATACTGAGACTGAATTTATTTGACATTTGGTGATTGAACATGTTACAGAATGATGACAGAGAACCTCAATGACGGCGGGCGAGGGTTCAACGTCATCATCGTCGACCCCAGAGACGGAACCCCCAAAACTATCAGCAGAGTGGACACATACACATATGGTAACAACACTTGAGCATTTATAGATAGAGATTTTTCTGATAAACTTAAACAAATGGCAAAATTTTGCAATCTCAATTAAATCAGATTGAAGGGAACACTCGTACCTCACTTCATTTCCTATATGCTTACTCACTATAGAGCTCTTCTCATGGTTATAAAGTGGACCGATTTGAGTTGACATACGAAACACCAAATCTCTAAGAAGGCAGGCCTCTGAATGGCTGAATATGTTGAAGGTGAAAGGTCACAGTTAGGTCACCTGCCATGACCTATGCTGGATTGCACTCAGATTGACAAACGAGGTACGAGTGTTTCTTTTATCTGATTTAGATAAGATTGTGTCATATTTAAATATTGCTGTGTTACGTGTGTATTAACTTCAACCTATACTTGTTCTCTTTGCTAAATTACTGAAATATTTTATGATTCAAGATTTTGTAAACAAAACTTTAGGTTGGCGATACACTTATTAGGGCCTCCTTTCATAGAACACTAAGGAGATGGCAAGTATTAAGGTAACTTTTGGGATAATGCTTTGTGAGACCCAGCACCTGAAAGGATATTTATACAATTTGATGACAAACATTTGCCAGTAGTAAATTTAACTGAAATGGGTAAGGCACTTCATCTACATTGCTCTTAGTCAATTCACCTAACTGTACAAAATAAAAGTTTCATGTAGCACTTATGGTAGCTCCGAAGGTACAATTCTGTCAGAGTAATAATGTACGGTGTACAAAGGGCACTGAGTTCAATTATTGAGATTTCAAGCTCTGCAAGAACTATTCATTAGCAGCTCTGACTGAGTCTGAGCTGCTATCAGTTTTTGCGCAGTTTCTGTTGTCGGCGCCAGCGCCGGCGCATTTTGTATTGGTTAAACTATTTTCCCCTGGGGAATGTTTTTGACATGATCACATTCAAGGTCAAAGGTCAAGGTCACAAGTTCTGAAATTCCTAAAATAATCCATGTAAACACGATAACTTGAAAAATATTTGTGCTATCAGGCTCTTCTTTGGTATATATCAACTATGGAGAAAGGCCAAGATTTGAAAAGGTTTTCGCTACCGTCCGTTATATACAATAAAAAGTGATCATTGATTGTGTGACCTTGAATATCAAAGGTCATGGTCACTAGATAGGGTTAAGGTCACCAGTTCTGAAATCACTAAATAACTTTTTCCAAGAAGGTATCAACACCTCATATACATAGCTTCTTTCTTATACACCTGGTGAATGATTTTGACATGTTCACATTCAAGGTCAAAGGTGAAGGTCATGAGTTCTGAAATTGCTAAAAACAATCCTTGTAAACATAATAACTAGAAAAATATTTGTGCTATCAGGCTCTTATTTGGTTTATATCAACTATGGAGAAAGGCCAAGATTTGAAAAGGTTTTCGCTAAAATCTGCGAGACCTCTAAATTTCGGGGCTGCTCTGGTTTTGCGGTGTCCTGCAAACGCTCATCTAGTTATTATTATTTTTATTAAAATTTTGCATCAGTGATTGATGAGTTGATAGCAGGGGAACACTCTTTATCTTCTCACAGAGGTCACTCCTTTAAGATTTTCTGTCATAACCTCTGTTGCATAAAGGCAGTATTTCACCATTCTTGCATATATAGTCTGCTGGCCGTGAAAGTTTGCAATAATGGTAATGTCCGAATTCTGTCTTGTAAACAATATGTGAGCATCGCACAGATGAAGCAACTCTAGTCATTTCGACAGTTACGGAATTCTCAGTTTGAAATCATGTTACTTATTGCTTATTACTAATTTCTGATACAACCAATCAGGATTATCCATTTCTTGCTGAGAAAGTAGCGTAAAAATAACAGAGGTTTAGATAGAAAATCTGAAGGAAGTAACTTTTGTTGGAAAACAATGGGGAACACTGTATGTTGAAGGTATACATTCATTACACACATTGTTAAATGTACTTCTTGCAGACAGTACGGACCTGGAGATATTTCTGGAGTCGCTGAAGGAAGGAGACATCATTATTGCTGTTGTTGCTGACGATGGTGCCAAAAAGTGAGCAATCAGAACGTTGATCTTCCCTATTAGGTTACTGTAAATTCTTGAGTAATTGCCTGCTTTAAATAATCGCTAGGTCTAAACCCTCAATACATAATCGCCTGCTTTGAATAATTGCTGGATTTAATTAATAGTATCAACAAACTGTTGAATATCTCCCATTTCTAAATACTCCTGCCTTACAGGCATATTAATGCAACATTTAACAACATGGTAAGAACATCTATTACAGTATTCACAATATTCAGACAAAAATGTTTCACGTTATAATCTTTCAAAATTGCATATACATATTATATTATGGCTTTAAAAAAAAATATTCATGTTAAAGAGATGATTTTTATAGGAGTAGTTCTTTTATATATTTTGATGACCTTGGTTAAAGAGACAATTTTAATACTCTTTCTGGGGGCGGGATAGCACATTGTTTAGTGCGTTCGGTTTCGGATCAAGAAGTCCGGGGTTCGAGTCCCGCCAGGGGCACGGCAACTTTGTCTACAGTAGAGAACTGTTCCACACGCAGTAAGGTTTGGGTGCAATGCTATACTGAATTTCAGCATAGTACCACCCATAGTTTACCAGCTGTTGCTCGCAGGTTTCACCGCAATGCATAGCCACATGGTGTTGTGGGCTTTCTCCCTGCCATAATACTAGCAGCCGTTATATAAGTGAAATACTCTTGAAAGCTCACCTCACCTTAATACTCTTTGTGAAAAGTTTTACTGATATACTGATACATATTTGCTCTATATATTTCCATGATGTAATTGAGATAACTGTACTATCCAGACTGAGTTATGTGGCGCGTGAGTTGCTAAATCAACTTGGGAGCGGGCTGATACAGAACCTCCGCTTCCGAGACGTCTGGTACTTCATCGGGCAGAAGGGGATACAAGGCTTTACCACGCTTGAACAGGTGTGTAGATTGGTCTAATTAGAAGGTACTGCAGAATGCAGAAGAATAATGGAATGTTTCACTAGTGTAAAACTGTTGAACTTAGTATGATCTACAGTTGTGACATCACTGTGTGAGTACTGCCATCACAAAGTTGTTTGATCTTATTTTTTGATGTCAGTTCATCATCTTGTTTATGGTGTTACTGTCTTCTGCACAAATCTAACATAATTTTCTTTTGTAATGCAGAAAATTGTTGGCATTTTCAGCATTTCCATGGTTGTCACAAATGAAGAATGACAAATAATCGCCCACCATTTCTGCTTGATAAAGAAATAAGCATATTAACTTTCTTTCATACAGGGACAGAAATATTTTGTCAGATACGAAACTAAAGCTTTTGAAACAAATTTGATTGTTTTGTAAAAAGGTGTGTTCATTTCACAAATCAGAGCTTGATCATTCTGACTTGCTGAATTCCTGTTTTTTCTCCAGATAAGCTATGCTGGTTTTGAGGGAGAGTGGCCGAAAATACTGAAGAAATCTCTGTGTGTTCCAAGGAAAAGTAAGTAATTTTTCATATCATATGGCTTCAAGACATTAATTTACAATGTACCATCTGAATCTTAAGCTCAGTGTTGTTCCCTAGGTGATCTGCTGAGGGAGTCATTTTGACCAATTGAGAACAAGTGGGACCCTTTGCAATGGTAAAAGTATCCTACTTCTCCAAATTTAAGGGACACCAAGTTAAAACGCTGGGCAAATGTCCCCAGGACCCCCTAGGAACAACACTGTAACTTTTAACTTTTTATTAGGAGTAACAAAAGCAACTGTTCTTGTTCCTGGTGAAGTTAATCTACAGATGATTGCAGATGATATACTGGGATCTATCAAATAAAATTAACTTCGTTGTCAGTCACTGATGAAAATACTAATTGAATATGTCATGAGTAGTGATAGATAACAACAATGTTGTGATGTCATGGAATGATTCTCTGACCTCATGCAACACTTCATGGCGTCATGTTCGTGCTAACATGACACTCTTTCTGAAGCTCACTTTATCATAAATAACATATGATTACAGTAAAAATATGTGCTCTGTCCTTTCTTGACATAAACATGTTTATCTTATTGAATGAGATAGAAAGTTTATTGTCACTAGTGGCAATTCTGATCTGTATATTCATATGTATATTTATGTATATTTATGTATATTTCATGGTAATTCAACCAAGGACATATTTAGTACTAATAATGCTGTAAAATCTACTAAATGAGAAAGTGAATCAATAATACAAGCAGTGCAACCGGAAGTGTATCAGTAATACAAGCAGTGCAACAGGAAGTGTATCAATAATACAAGCATTGCAACAGGAAGTGTATCAATAATACAAGCAGTGCAACAGGAAGTGTATCAATAATACAAGCAGTGCAACAGGAAGTGTATCAGTAACGGTTGAGGACTATTTTACTATTTGTGTTTCAGTTAAGGGCCAACAAATAGTCCCAGATCCGGACGTGTACCGAAACGATGAGCGTAGGGAGTTCTGTAAAAAGTACGACGGCTACCCAGAATTTTGTGATCGTAAGTTCTTCGTCTCTTATTTTCCGTTTTATATGTTTTGCTTATGACAGCAATATACTGTTTGATTCACTCTGACATGATAATTACAAAACTTTCTGTTTCGCCACAGCATCTCACGTTGACGATTTCTTGAAGCCGATCGGAGTGGTTGACAAAGCAATGAAGGATCACGCCATCTACTCAACACCAGTCATCGTCGTACCAGGTAACCTGCTGTCTCATTCTTCCACCAGGGACTCAGTAACTTTGTCCACTGTAGAGAACTGTTCACTAAGTGCAGGTTTTGGGTGCAATGCTACATTAATAGTGGGGGCGGGATAGCGCAGTGGTTAGCGCGTTCGGCGTCGGATCAAGAGGTCCGGGGTTTGAATCCTGCCAGGGGCACGGCAACTTTGTCTGCTGTAGAGACCTGTTCTACACGCAGTAAGGTTTGGGTGCAATGCTACACTGAATTTCAGTGCAGTACCACTCATGGGTCGCTAGTTCCAACCGTTGCTCGCCGGTTTCGCCGCAATTCATAGCCACAGGCCACAGGCCACAGCCACATAGGCTTTCTCCCTGCCATAATACTAGCAGCCGTGATATAAGTGAAATACTCTTGAAAGAGGCGTTAAACCCCAAATCACCTCACCTCAACTCACGTTAATATTCATTCAGTTTACTGATAGCCTGTGGTTGTGATTGCTGGTCTCATTGCAAACAATGACGTGCCTCACCTGCGTTGTTGACTATCACCCCTTAGTAATACAATGGCAATCTTAAAATGGTATGATGAAAATGAAATATTTTTAAGAGATGGTTCGAGTTTCACTTTGCTTGTTCCAGTTGAGACTTTTCTGGCTTTTTTGCAATGTACTGTAACAGTGACAGTTAACAATTTCTCCCTGCAATAAAACTGTCACCATGATATCAGACAAAACACTAGACTAAAGACTAGGCTAGATTGTTTATATGTAGGTTTTCTTGTATTGGCCCATTTTATACTGCATTGACTCAATTGCCAAGCAGTAAGTTCTACTTCATGGTTGGTTATTGACCTATATTATCCAAGCTCAAGTGTATTTCATATTTGATGAAAATTGGAACATTTTGGCAAGATAAATTCATTATCACATTCAGTAGAGGTTCAGGAATTATGAGACTCTTGTTAGGTGTTTCCAGATCACCCAGTATTCCCACATTGTGATAATTCCCCTTCATCAATATTCACAGAACAGATAAGATATGTTATCTGTACACAGATTTGACCAATAAATGAGATGCTTATATATTCTGTCAGGTTTGAATCACAACGCTCTGGTTCGCACTCTGGAGACAACTCTGATGCAGCCTGGAATCAAACTGGGGATGGTCGCTGTGAGTGTTTCTCCTGCTCTACTTCTTCTGACATTTCGTTTCACTGTGATTCAACACTGCCTCCTTGCCAAGGTGTATACAACTTCCAAACACAAGGCATAACTTTTGCCAGTCTCCATTACTGGCTGATTTAAGCCTTGCAGTATTTCCCTCGCTGCGAAGATAGTGATCGCTGAACCTGAAATGCATAGTAGGCCCGGATTCCAAGCACAGAGATGTTAAGGAATTACTTCAAGGCCTAAATCAGCCAGTAATGGAGACTGGCAAGAGTTATGCCTTGCATTGGGAAGTTGAGGTGTATACTGTAGAGAACTGTTCTACATGCAGTAAGGTTTGGGTGCAATGCTTCATAGAACATCACTCATGGTTCACTGGTCCTAACTGCACTTGCAGGTTTCACCACAATTGATAGCCACAATAGTATTTCTGGCTTTCTCTAAAGCATTGATGGTAACCATCATGATGTAAGTGAAGTTGTCTTCAAAATGGTGTTAAACACTGGATCTCTTGACCTCACGCCTGCTTGAAAGAAATATTTGAAACAGTCTACCTGCTTTTAAAAAGTAAATTTGTGATGCTAATGCTAGTACACAGCTAAAATCATTTTCCCAGTTGAATTGTTGATATTTGCCAGTTTCAGTTGAGCCTCATTTCATATGTACCAAAAGCCTCCCAAAATTTTTTTTTCTGTATGAGTAATTTTCAGAGTCTTGAGTGTAATTAAAGGGAGATAACTCCATTCAGTTTCTTCTTTCATTTCTGATTGAGTTGGTTGTATTTGACAGGTTATGTGGGATGAAAAATTTCCCGAACACGGTGATCTTGCAGACCTGTTTGGCTTCAGGAACATTAGCTTGCCTGGGAGCACCAAGTATCATGGTGAGAACCTTTACAGAATAGTAAACTGTTAAGATGAGCATTTTACCAATAAAATCATAAGAATACTGGTATCTTTGAATGAGAAAACTAACTAAGATTTGTAATTGAAGCTGCTGAAGTTCAACCAAATAGAGATTCCTGTATCTGGTTTCCATAATGATATATATTGTCTCCCTCCAGTAAGCCACATGTACTGTTGCAGTTTTTTAAAGTTTGTATTTTCTACTTATCAGAACAAATGGCGAAGGCATTGAGAGCGATTGATCACCTATATCCAGATTCAGTGAGTATTGCATCTTTGTCTTTAGTTAGAAGAATATTTTAGTATGTAACAAGTAATGAAACACTGTTATTTAACAGTGAAATATCTATCAAGCTAGTCAAGATTGTTACTGTAGTGACAGGGTGTTTCTAACGGACGCTCAACATGAACATGACCCTGTTGTGGTGAAATTACAAGGATAAGATCATATAATTAATAGAATATCTGTCAATTATTTCATGTAGTGATGGTTTTCTCACTGATATGAGTTTCCTTGTTTTTAATATCAAAATCTTAATGACAATATGAAGCAATTTAATTAATTAATTGCCCTCAAAAACATTTCACAGAACCACGTTATTGTGCTGGAAGAAGAGCTGCTCCTGGCCCCCGACTTCCTCCACTTCATGTCACACTTCTTCCCTGTACTGGACAAAGATGATACCCTCATGGGAGTGTCTGCCTGGAACTATAATGGTGGGTACCAGCGTGATTGAGGAATTTTTAGTAACTCACTTTTCAGGTCTGATGAAGGGAGCACCTGCTCCCCGAAATGTAACTAAACCAGGGATGCAGATTCAAATTTTTGCCAGTCGGACATTTCATCTTTGACCCAAAAAGACGAACCCGGAAGTAAAAAATTTTTTATGAATAAAGTATTACTATTTGTTGGTTCTTCATTCATTGCATACTATTAAACATAACACGAAAGCAATTAACGATAACTATTAATTTATCATTAACATGCATAAAATGGTTCATAATTTAAAATCAATGTTTACCAACTACGATTTACCGACAGTGCTAGTTTGAGCGAGTTTACAAGCGAATTTGCGTCAAGATAGACGAGAAAATTCTAATAATTTAATTGCACATAGTTCATCAAAAGTTCAAATCATGGACCAAATGATATGTACCTTCTAAACAATCATTTTAAATTCAAAGGAACTCGTTTTCAATAGCGATATAATTTACGTAAACTCACAACTCGGCAGAGCACGTGGTCCAACTATTTTCCATACGACTATTTCCTATTCAAGATGTAGTTACGAATTTGAACTTATTCTAATAAGATTACTTTTATATTTTATTTGGAGACATATTTCGCAATTGTAAATGAATAATTATAAAATAAAAAGAACTAATGTAAACGCAAGAGAAATTGGAGTTTTTAAATAAGCATGCCTCTTTTCATCATGTAAATGCGATCGCGTGTTCGTAGCGTCATACAAACGGTGTTTGACTACATAACGTCTCGTGAAATAATATTGCTAATTATTCGTTTTTGATAGGTTTATTTATTTTGAATTTGTATAATAGCTTTACCATACATCGATATTGATCTATCATATTTTGTTACAATATGTTACCTATGTTTTATGACCGAGATATTATTAAATTTATCGAGATTCAAAGTAGCAAAATCTTAATCTGTAACAAATTCATTTATCACCGGTACGGTGAAGCCACACGTTCATGCAATGTTTATCTTTGACAAAATTTGTTTACAATGCGATTTTAATGAAATCTTTTTCGTAAATAATGTTGTGAAATGGGTCACATCTTTCAGTCACTAAATGACACTTGAATTTCAATTAAATATCAAACGGTAAGTGTTTTTTCTGCCGACAATTATAATTTACTGAAGATTATGATGATTGACGTCGTGCCTCGTGCTGTGAAGAATAAATGTGACTTCTTGACGGAATCAACATATTTCAATTTCAAAAACAATTATGACCGACACAAGCAGGGCCGTTTGCCTTTATTTAATGCTTGTAAGTTTAGTTTTCATTTTATTTTCTGCAATCGGTCAACTGATGTCCGACAGGTCAATTTTCCATTCGGTCTAACTGGATTTACAATCGGACATGTCCGGCAAATAGACCGATTTCTGCATCCCTGAACTAAACTATCCTTGAAAAAGTTTTAAGAAATGTTTATTCCCAAGGGTTACAAAGTCAGAGTACATTGCAATGTGTATACAATACATAACATATATATATATATATGTGCATATATATACACACATGGAACATTCTGGATGGATGCATAAATTTGCACTGAGGTAGAAGATGTCTGTCTAAAATCTTGAAAAAGTTGCCCTTCTGTTATGTATATGTTTGGCTCTCACTTTCCATGCAAAATTCAATTGATAGCTATTTGTCAAGTTCAGCAACAGTGTGTGCCGTTAATCACTGAATGGGTGATCTACTGGAAGATATGAGAGTTTGAAGGGTTCATTCCCTTCCCATCACTGTGACATTAGCTGCAGAAAAAGATGCCTTTATTCCAGTTGCAGTTGTTAAATGAGATTATTCTCTGCAAATTTTAAGAACCTGTTATACAATAAAACATTATTTTACTTAGTAAACATGTTTAGTATATCCAAATGTAACAGAAGTGATTGTCAGATCATCTCGGTGGGATTCAAACCAGGAACCTCCTGGTGAAATTCCTGCACTTAACCAGTTGAGCTAAAAGGATATTCTAATGCCAGTAGGAACGCTTTTATCTCACTCTAGCACAAAAATATCATTTTTAAACATTAGCTGAGATTTATAGTAGTGTAAGGATTCCTTTGTGAAACCAGAACTTGTAATGGAGCATGAAAGTTGTAGATTCAGTGAGCAATATATTTAAATGTATAAATACAGGGTTTGAGAAGCTGTCCGGCAACAAGAACCTGGTGTATAGAGTGGAGGAGTTCCCTGGCCTCGGCTTCCTGCTCAAGAGTAAACCCTTCCTGAAGATCCTCAAGTCTTCTCTACGCAAGTGCTGCAGTGACCGGTGGGTGTATCATGATTATTTCCTGAAATCTACTTCAGACATTCAGAATTTGATTCACTTTTTTGGTCATCGGGTCTTATAAGGTCAGATGGATAATGACATGGTCCTTCGCCCATCAGACATTCAGAATCTAATGAACCATTTGGTTCATCAGCCCTTATAAAACCAGATGGGCTTATATCATTGTCTGTCAGGTGTTGGTCATTGTCCTTTAACTTTTCACATTTCTAATGTCTCCCCCAGAGTAGTTGCAGCCCATAATTGAGAAATTGTGGGGAAGTACCTAGCATTTAGGGGATTTCAAGTTTGAACATATGGCCTGTTTGCCACTACAGCTAATATATGGTATTCTTGTGCAGTTAATCCTTATTTTCAATGAGTCCTCTCTAATATAATCTCCCCCGACAGAGCATGGGCCGGGTGGAAGCTCAGTGAGCAGTTCCAGGGTGAGATCCTGGTCCCGGATGTGTCGCGCGTCTTCCGTCAGCCGTACCAGGGAGCAGATGCGGAGTCAGAGCTCCTCCTTAGTCTCTTCAGCAAACCCAGGACCACACATCTGTGAGTAATCAACATGTAGATCTCAAGCACTTATCCAAAAGTTGAAGCCAATGATACACCAGTGTTGCATCCTGGCTGCTTGAATTACTAGATTACCTCCCTTTTGCATCTCCTTTGTGTACAACCAAGAAGTAAGAGGGATATCCCCTTAATCCCAAACTTTCTGGATGCAACACTGTAGATGGGTAATACAGACATTTAAGCACTTATGTCATTAACATAGTATCACATGATATCTTATATTTGTCATACACTCGCTTATAAATACAGTGTGACAGACGCTTCATTAAACACACTGTATCATTATGGAGGGAAAATACTCTGTATCAGCCTGTCATCAAGGGTTAAAACCTGTATCAGCCCGTCAAGGAAAAAAATCCATGATATCAAGACCCAAATTGAACTCTAGCTGATGATGTATGATAAACATAGTATGATATATATTTTCATATCACGCTAAAGCTCTTGGGCTTATATATCAGTCACAGGCTGCTACAGGTTGTAATATGAAAATACCCATTCAATACTATCTATTAATACAATCAATGGTTATCCTGTTGTAGAGACGAGCCGTCGAGCCTGATGGGCGTGGCTAACCTGACGGCGAGCCTGTACGAGGAACAGCTGAACCGTGACATCGCTAGCAGTACCTCCCTCCCACTGACCGACCTCCAGCTCTGTCTTCAGATACAGAAACCATATCAGGCAAAACTCACAGCACAGGACGGGTAAGTAAAGATTTAATATTTTATAAATTGGTGACGAATGTCAACATCTTGTGTAGCTTCACACTTTCTTGAACATCTGACGTAGATGGGTATCAGTGTAATGTAAATGCTAATGTTGCCTGAATCAGCTGCTTATTTCTTATTGTAAGATGATATATTATACACAGAATTGTAACCATCTGGTTTCCTATCAGTGGAAACTATCATTACAAATAGGCATAGAGGAATACAACTACTGACAGGAATGTGAAAAGGGTTTATTTTGTTGTAGACACCCAAATAAAGTTGGAGTTCCCAAAAACGTATGG
Organism: Gibbula magus; assembly: GCA_936450465.1. Taxonomy (NCBI): domain Eukaryota; kingdom Metazoa; phylum Mollusca; class Gastropoda; order Trochida; family Trochidae; genus Gibbula; species Gibbula magus. The sequence goes on along the minus strand of OW388296.1, from coordinate 51,577,944 downwards.
AGTTCACCCACATTTCTAATGCGTATCTAATTCTAGTGAATGTTTGCAGGAAGGGCTTCACAGTGTACTACCAGCAGGACTACCCTGGCGACTACTCACTCCTCAAGGAACTCTGCCGCTGCTTCGGACTCTTCTCCGCACAACACTACAAACCTAGAAACCTACATCGGGGTCTTCTCAGGTGTGTTAACCTACAGATGTTGTTCATCGATTTGTCCCTTGTTATCATTTTAAAGTGACATCCAGTGTTTTTCATAATATTTTATTTAGCTTTAAAGGGGCAGTAGCCTTTTTTTTTTTAAAATTTTATTTTTTCAAATTTCCCATTTATAATGATAGTTTATGTCATTTATATTTACTCTAGAGGGTAAAACATCTTATTACACAAACCAATTATCTGTAGTGGTAATAACGGTATTGCGTATAAAGCAAAAATTGCATGACAGCCATTTTATTGTGAACACATTTTATTATTTCGAATTATGAAAACCATTCCCATGGCTTCACGGAACCATGTAACTTAATTTTCCAAAGAGAGAAGGTGTTTTACAATTGGTAACATTATTTTTCAAATACATTTTATCGTCTTATTGTAGCAAAAAAATGCGCTACTGCCCCTTTAATACATCCCCAAAATACCATATGTGCTGATTCCAGTTCTAATAATTTCACTCAACTTGCATATTCACCCCCCATCGCCAAATATATAAAATTTACTAAGTTTCCAATGAAAATTTAGCAACCGAAATGAAAGCTAGTGCACATGCACAGTAGTTTGTCCAATTGACAGCAGCCACAGTTCATTGGCTGGTTTTCTATCAGAAATTATTACTTTCACCTTTAACCCTTACGTTGCGTATATATATTTTACCCTTTTTAGCCCCTGTGGCGGAATTTACAGGCTCGCAGCTCGCAGCAGTAGTTTGAGCTTAGGCACTAACGAGCTCTGCTGGCGGAATTTCCAGGCGGCGATTCCGGTACCGTTTTTACGAAATATACCGCATCTACATGGCGAATACGGGCTATATACGGGCGTTGAATACAAATTCAAGTCGCGGCACCCGTACACAAATGGTTGCTTTATACCCGCATCTTTGAATTATTTTTTTACGATTTTTCTTTACTTTTCTATTACTTTGTAAAGATTGTCTTTAATTCGGGCCTTATAACATCATGAATTTGGAGCGCGCTACTGAAATTTTTATATGGACTTGAAGACCAGATGTTTGTCTTTACAATGATATAAAAAATATTAGAATGCGACCTATGGTTATAATTCTATTGTCATCTAAAGTTTGTCTTTATTTCCAGCTTCATGAAATCAAAACTCCTGAGCGCGCATATTGCGAAATTTATATGTGCTTGTAGATAGTTTATTCCTCTTTACAATGACGTAAAAATTATTAGAATACGACTCATGGTTCAGAAAATATAACCAACCAAAGGAGAGTGACGCTACCCCGACAGTACCACGTGAATGGTCCCGACGCGCACCAAGTTACTGGCACTGCTTGGTCCCCCCGGGACTGTGCTAATTACAGTACCGTTACCTCCTCGAGACCTCCTCGAGACCTCCTCGAGGGTGCCAGAGCCGAGCGCGCGTGGAACTAATGGGTACTAATGAGCACAGCATACACTAATCACCGCGGCGAACGCAATACATGTTGCGCGGTGTAAAGTTTGTCTTTATTTCCAGCTTTATAAAATCGTAAATTATTTCGCGCGCATGCGAAACACGTATGTACTTGAAGACAATTTATTCCTCTTTACAATGATATAAAAATTATTGGAATACGTCAAATGGTTCGCAATATATGAAGAGCGTAAGGAAGGCACCCCCAGTACTTAGAAAATTCATTTTTGAAAAACTAACTTTTTGCGACATCTGGCGCATCATTTGCCGCATGTTTATTTTTCGCTGCGCATATACATATGATACATGGAATTGAAGACAATTTATTGCTCTTTACGATGATGTAAAAAGAAAAAAAATGCGCAACTTCGTTCGGAAGCTATAGCGTGCCAAATGAAGGTACCCTCGGTACTTTGAGGCAACTTTTTGACTATCGCGCATATCGGGGCACGTGCCGCAACTTTAGTTTTTCGTGCGCATGTATAAATTTTATATTGAATCAAAGCCGAATCTTTCCTCTTTACCCCATGTAAGTTTTATGAAAATCGGCCACCCGGTTCAGCATTTATGGGTGTTTTTTTATGATGCGGTTCTGGCTGAACTTCCAATGAAAGCTCGCATTCACTTTCTCTGTCTCTTTGATAAAATAAAGAATATTTTATTTGCAATGACATGTATTACAATGAAATTACAATGCATTTATGTACAAATATACACAATATTTACCTGCGGTTGTGCGCAGAACAGCTTTAGGGACCTAACAAGGTATGTATATAATGTGTATATACTAGTCCACACTTCGGCTCTCTTTACTTTCAATTTTCTTCTTCTTCATTCCCTTCTTCATTTCTTTCTTTTTCCGTGGCAGTGATGTAAGCCCTGGAATAGTCAGTGGCGGTGTGGTACAGTTTGAAGCATGGTGCGGCGCACAGAGAAACATTACAATCTGTACATTCATAAGAAGACTCTCTGCCTACTCGTTTTTTCTTCCTTGCTGGCCCATTGCCTTCTTCAATCTGTTTTGCGAGGACGGCGCGTTTTGCCTTAGAGCATACCACACACATCCTTGTGACGTTTTTCTTCCTTCCGACAGGCTCAATCTTCGTCGGAAAGTGACGTCCATGAAGACGAGTGACACTCTCGTCGCTCGTGCTCGGCCGACCACGGGGACGTCTGCAAAGTGATGGAACTTGTTCCTTGTCCGCAAATGTTACTATATGTTGCGCCAAAGCCTTCCTGTATTCCCGACTTGTTTTTAGAGGTTTATCTTTGCTGTATTCTTTATAAACGATGTAAGAGTTCAACATGGCAACGTTGAGAACGTGAAACCAAACCCGTTTCCACCACTTCAGGGTCTTCACTCGGAACGGCGTGTACGACAACATCTGGTCGGCCCGATCAACACCTCCCATGTACTTGTTGTACGTTGTTACAATGCGCGGCTTGAGAACTGGTTCCCCTGTTGCCCGGTTCTTCTTCCCTGTTTGTTCAAGTTGTGTATCTTCAACAGTAGACATGAGAAGCACTGATTTTCTATCTTCGTAGCGAAGAACGAGTAGGCCATGGTTGTGAGAAACTGTCATGTCCCCTTGCTTGGCTTTCTTTTTAGGTTTCTTGACTGAATCAGGAAGTCCCTTTCGATTGGCTCTCAACGTCCCCGTGGCACCTATTCCCCGCTCCCACAAATTTATGTACAGATTTGTGGACGAATAGTAGTTGTCCATAAAGATGTGATGCCCCTGTCCAACGTAGTCGTTCACCAAGTCCATGACTACATCATAAGTTTTGCCACCTTCAGAAACCGGTTCATTCGTTTTTCCAGTGTAGAGTTTGAACTTGCAAACGTATCCGTTGTGCGAGTCACACAACATGAAAGCCTTTATCCCATACTTCTTAGGCTTGTCGGGAAGATAAACTTTGAAAGATAAGTTACCTTTCCAGGGCACCATGCCCTCGTCGACTGAAATGTTTTGATGCGGTTTATACACTCTTGAAAAACGTTGAACTATCCGGTTATACAAGTGTCCCAGTTTATTTATTGGTGAAAAGCACGGGGTGTTACGGCCCGGCATCCTCCTGTTGTCAGCCAAGTGTAGGTAGGTTATAAGAAGCCAAAACCTGTCTCGGGGCATGCACTTGGCGAAGAAAGGCGTTGAGGTAACATCACTTGTTGACCAGTAATCAGCAAAGTTTCTCTGCACAACCAATGACATGGCAATTGTCATGGCTACAAATACCTTCATCTCTTCTGCATTAGTGTCTTGCCACTGTTGCATTCTTGAACGGGGTCTTAGAATTTTGTCCTCCATTGCTTGTTTGAAATATCTATTGGTTTCCGTTGCCATATCCTCATAGTCATCATTATGTATAAACAAATTGAAAAAGTCAATAGGTTCAGGGTTCTCAGGAAGTTCTATGAACTGGCGCAACCCAGTTTGACCAGTGAAAGGCAAGTTTACACGTGGCCGCGGACCATCCACCCACTCATCAAACGTCTGTGAATTATCATGATTATATTGTGGTATTTCGGCAAACTCCTCCTCAAAACCACTAAAGTCTTCTTCGGTGGAATTACCGGCGGCTAGAATCTTTCTGGCAATCTCTGTCTCTATATCACTCAGAGCATCTGTGTCACCATGTTCACTATCTATTACAGTGTCCCGATCATATGCATCATCACTGTCTAAACCACTGCTACCATCACTGTCAGTTGACTCCATATCAGAGGCTTCATCAGCATGGATCTCGTTGATGAAGTCGTCGTCGCTTGTAACGGCTTCAAAGCTGCGTGTCCTAGTATGCAACGTCCTAGGCCGTCGCAGGGCCTTGCGTCCACGTCCGCGCAGCATTCTGCTTCAACCTGTAAATGATTGAAAATGCGTTAGATGTATGCAACATATAACATGTGATTAGAGACAATAAACATACAGAGATAATGAATGTGAGCTTCATGGACGTTCATTTGCCAGTTTCAGAACCTCCCGGCGCATCTAGGACGACTGCGCCGCAAGCGCCGACGGCGCCGACGGCTTCTGACATCGCGCCGATTTTTCCGACGCATATGTCAAACGGACCATTTTCTGATTTCCTCGGCGACGTGTAGCACCGGGCGCGAGGCCCGGAAAATAAACTACTATGTCAGGGAAGCTCGGGTTGTCAGTTGCCGAATGACTTCTCTTTTCGAGAAGCAGAGCATCCAAGGAGCGGTCTCTCGAGGCGGAGCCCGGACCCATGGGAGCATACTCCCATGCTCTCCGGGAATTCCCGTCCCCGTCTTCCGCGGCGGACCCCGGATTCAATCGCGGGACAGGTTTCCCATGTTCTCTTTTGAGAACGAGAGACTCCGAGGAACAATCCTATGGGACGAACCCCGGATTCTATTGGGAATGGGTTCCCATGCCCTCTCGACATATATAGCAGAAACCTTCATACCTCGGAATGACACGAACCTTTATTTCAAAGTAGAAACAAAAAAATAATTTGCACAAAAAGTTTGGGGGGTGGCGACCAAAAGCGGGGGGGTCCGCGCACCCCCCGGTAGATATTTATACTTGTGGGTCGGTCCCGAAGATGACGGACCACGCCCATGTTCATGGGAATTTTTTCTCATTATGTCATGGCGAATCCCGTCGGAAATTCCCCTGCTCACGAAAAAACTAATACCTAAAAAAGTAATTGTGATACAAAAGAACTTTGGTAATAAAAGTGGTGAGGAATCAAATTCTCCATCTGCTCAGTTCAGTCCGCTACACATATAAATAATTCTTCAAATCTTATTGAATGAAACGTCTTTTATTCAATAATGTAAAAGATAAAATAATAAATTCAATTCAAATGGTTTGGAAAGGTGCGCCCTCGCATTTGAATTTTAGAAATAAAAACCTTTCGCAAATGGCATCAGTAACAAAAATGTTCACGCATTTTTAGAAACTCAGAAAAGTGAAATATTTTCCTGAGAAAATATTCCCACGAAAAGGCTTTTCCCCGAGCGGCGGGTCCCGTACTCAAATATATTTTCACTTTTATGTTATAATTTTTTTTCCAAAACTGGAAACAAAATTCCGTCATGACAGTTGTTCATCGTTTATAAAGCTCTATATTTGCGTATCAAAAGAACAGTATTTTAGTTATATATTATCATACTTCTTCACTTATGCGTACATCAATATTGCGGCTCTTCGCGCATGCATAGTTCTTCCCAAAAACATGCGCATTATATCTGGAATTAAAGACAATGTTTTTCTCTTTACAATGATGTAAAAATTATAAAAATCGGACTTGCGGTTCAAAAGTTATGAAGTGCGAAAATTATACCTTTTGGCGCGGCGCTTTGCGCATGCAGAGTTCTTCCCGAAAACATGCGCATTATACATGGAATTGAAGACAATGTTTTTCTCTTTACAATGATGTAAAAATTATAAAAATCGGACTTGCGGTTCACAAGTTATAAAGCCCGTAATGATGGTATATGCTAAGAGCGCCACTTATTCAAAGCCGAATATCACCTTCTGCGCGACACCTGGCGCATCAAAAGTTATTGCCGAAAATACACGTATTTTATATGGAATTGAAGACAATTCTTTTATCTATATACTGATAAAAAAATTATGAAAATATCCCAAGTAGTTTCTTAGAAATAGAGCGCCGAGGCATGTTGGGGTAAATGCGCCACATGTATCAAAATTCAAAAGTGCGAAAGTCGGCTATCTCTGTGCGATTGCTGTATTTTCAGTTATGTTAGCGCAATTGCGATTTTTATATGGGAATAAAGGCCATTCTTTCCTCTTTATTTTGGTATAAAAAACAATGAAAACAACCAATTGGTTCATATGATACGAAGTGCGAGAGAAAGGTAGCTTATCGCAATATCTTCCCGTAATTAGAAGCTATCTGCCCATGTGGCGAGATGCGAGACAGATAAGCATAGGCTATCTGCCCATGTGGCGGGATGCGAGACAGATAAGCCTGTACGGGCCTATCTCACCCCGGGGCAGTGCAGACACTTAGGTGCTAATTAGCCGCCGGGCAGTGTAGCCATCGGAGCGAAGCAGGACAAAATTGGCCTTTTGTAAAGCTAATTATCGATGCGTTACGGGTCAACAATGCACACGCAAATTGGTGTGAATTTTGCTGGACGTTCTGACCAGACACTGAAGAAAGTTTTATTCTCATTGCGGGCTGCGAGGCATAAATACAGCCATTCTCATGCAGCGAGTCGCGGAAACAATCGACTCGGGACCCGGTATGGAGGCTAGCCCAGTACATAGACAGGCGTGAATTCTTCTAAGTAAGCGATCCGGGATCCGTACTGGAGTACCTACAAATCGCTTATAGCCCGCCCGGATAATTCCGGGACCCGCATGTTAAGGGTTAATATAGTTACTAGGTATACTGAGTCTACCAGTATTAAAATGGCAATTTTCAGCAACAGGCAGTACATTTGATTAATTGATTCATTGTCTGGTTTTCTATCAGAAATTATAACTGTCACCTTCATATTGTTTCTATACTGAGTCAACTAGTCAATTTTCGGCAACATGCATTACTTCTTGATCAAGTAACACCATTTATAACATTTGACATATGTTACCCCACAACACACGTTAATAATTACAAACTCTAAGGTTATAGGAGTCACAATATGTTACATTTTCATCACATTCCTGGTTTTGACAAACAAAATAATGTTTAACCTGTCGAAGCGCAAACTTTACATCGAGTTCACATTGGTTGGGTCAAATTTGTCAAACTTATGTTCGCTGTGTGATATCACCTATTTTTGTTGTTTCAGATTCCACTATCAAGGCCATGATGTGTATCTTATCGGATCAGCCTCACAGTACTTCCGCCACAAACCATCGCTCGTCTCTTTTATCAAGAAGCCAAATACTCATAAACAGATTGATTATAATTCAAATCGATAGAAATAACTTTATGAATTTACAGTTCAAGTACTCAATTCTCACTTCAAACATGACTTTGTATTGAGAAAACATTCTAGTCAATATTGAGATTAGATACAAAGTTATGTGCACGAACTTGACAGTGTTATAAAAATATCTTGAATGCATCAGATAATCTGGTTTGAAAGTGAATGCATAAATTTTTTATCAATCTGATTATCATGTTATAATTAAAATAATTTTATGAAAAATATAAATTTTCAATATTTGAAAATCTTGTCTAGTCATGAATATTTTAATGTTTTATCTTTTATTTTGATTTTATTATTTTTATCTTATCCTTTTATTTATATGATGTTTTTAAGAGATTGATCTGAAAACAGCTTCTCAGTACAGTAAACTGCCTTATACAAATTTGCTAAGTTTGGTCTGCTTCTGCTTGTTTAGATGTATGACAGAATGTTATTAAAATTAATATTTTATCAAAAGTTCTATATATAAAATAATTTATTTGATTTGATAGATATAAATTGTTGGTATAATATCTTTTGTATGAACTCTTATTCTAGTGAACTTTTGGATGTCAACTAGATAAATCATTTTTTCAACTTCAAGACTCAATAAGGACATAAACTGTTCTTGTAATTAATGATGTGCATATATCTCTATCAGTTTGTTGATAAATTATTTGCAATGCAAAACAACATTAATATGGTATATTGCATCATTTGTTTTAAAAAAATGTAACAATATACATAACTTGAAATCCTTTAGTCTAGATATCATAATGTAAATACTTGTTTTTGAATACTCAGTACATATTGGCAGCATTTCTCAAAATGTTGGATTTTGAATAGTCAGAAATTATTCCCCCTCTCTATCATTTTCATTCAAAGCAATATATTTGTTTGATATTTGTAGCTTGATATACGGACACAGAAATAGTCACCTGTCCACTATCTATTAGCTATTAAAATAAATTTAATTAATTAAATTAAAATACTGGATATGTGGAGACATATTGAAAGGATATGTTCATGCATGTAAGGTAGAGTTGCCTGATTAAAACACATATACCTATTGATAAGGATGTTGTTTAGTGACATTCGATCTGATAATTTGAAAAAAATTGGCCACATTTATCTGAAAGGAAAAAACAACCAGCAGTTGAATGCAGTGAGACATTTGAGATCTGTTCAATTAATCATGTGTTGCCTGACTTCATATCCTAACAATAAATGTTCAAATATCAATAACTTGTAGAATTGTTAAATATAATTCCAATAACTGGATACATAATACTCAATTCATTTAGAGATCAAAAGAGGAACTGTCAAAACATGAACTGAGTAAATGTTTTAATAAACAAAATATTTTATCCAGATTGTTTTGTGCAATGTCATGTTGTTTAGTGTTGATCTGAAGTTTTTTTGTCATATTTGTCTTATAAATATTTCGTCACTTTGTACAGCATCGGCCATCATTTATTTGGTATGAGATTATATGAGTGCTTCCTTTTGAAGATCTGTTGATGTATTGCTGTAATTTATGCTTGTGAGATCTCTCCATATCACTATTCATCTTTTTCACATCATATCATGATCACACTTGGAAAATTGTTAACACTTATATACAAAGTGCGAAAACTATCAGGATGTATTCTTCAAGTTCTTGAACTTGTATGCTCTTTGATGTCCTTGTTTTGAAAGCGTTATTATGTAATTTTAGAATGTTTAAGAGGTATGAGTTAGAAGAGAATTGTAGGAACCTTAACGATGTTCTAAAGTCATGACATAGCAGATTTATAAACTTGTTACGTCAGGTCTCCATATTTCAGTTTCTAGAGTCTCATTTTGGATGCAACTTTAAACAGTGTGACGAATATCCTAGTTTATCATTATTTAGAAGTACACTTGTATTTGGTTTTATTTCAACAACATTGTCACAATTTGCTCATATTTTCAGTGTTTGAATCATGTGCACAACAACTATACTATGTACAGTTAAATGTTGATGTATACAGATTATTACCTGAACAAGTGTGTCAAATGACTTTTAGGAAATGAGTGTGAATTCTTGTTTTGCGCAAGCGAGATGAGTGTGAATTTTTTTATTCACCAAATGAGAGCGAGGGTTATGTGCAAATTTGCACGAAATTCTTAAAAGTCGTATGCCACACAATTCATTGTAATGATTACTTTACTACCCATGTTAGTCTATTTGAATTGCATAAAACAGCATGGGAACGACCATATCTTCTTGCAGCTGTAAGCTACAGTGACATAATGAACAGTTATTTTTATGACTTCGTTACATATACGGAAAGTCATGCTGAAACAATGGCACATGCTCATATCGTAAATATTAACTCAGTTATCATTAACAATTTAGGTAATGAATTGAAATACAGTTCCACGCTCATTACCACCTTGGTTGACTACTTCCAGTTAGTGTTTTCAGGTTTCACTTCAAGGGTTTATCAGGATTTCTCCTTGATAAAACTTTTCTTCATAAAAATGTTAACATAAATTCAAGTTCCAAGCTAGAGAACTGAATAGTAAATTCAAGGTTTAATGTACTAGAGTTTGAGATTAATGTAATTGTAAAGAAAACATTTACTTAAATAATTTCTACTGCCATGTGAAACTGATCCATAGTTTACCAGATTTCAGTCAACTTCTCTACGCAAGGCATAACTCTTGCCAGTCTCCATTACTGCTGATTTAAGGCTTGCTGCATTTCCTTTAGATTTCCGTGCTAGAAAATCAGAGCCAACTATGCATTTCATTTGCAGCAATCTACTGTTTTGGCACAGAAAAGTGAGGGAAATACTACAAGTCTTTAAATCAGCCAGTGATGGAGACTGGCAAGAGTTATCCTTTGTGTTGGGAAATTGGATTTCAATGAATGAGATGAGATTCCGTACTGATAATAGGGAAACTTCCGAAAGTCAATGGTTAAGGTCACTATCACTATAATGAACTGACAGCTTGGTCTGCCTGCTCAGCAAATTTTTGATGACTTCATAAAAATAACTGATTTTGGAGTGATATTTTCATTGTGCAATTTGTTATATGTTGTGAGTTAATGACCTAAGACTTACAGATGTTTTTCCCTTGTGGCTTGGAGGCTTTCTTGATTGGTTTTACTTTGTCCTGTTAACATCAGAACAATTATATCAACAGGGACGTCCTTGGGCTTTATATCAATTATTGGTTTCCTTAGTCAGTTATATAGATGGTTTTAAGTATTTTTTTCCATGTATGTTTTCTAGTCAACTTCAAGAAATTATGTTTTTGTTTTATTCACTTACTCCCCTATTTCATTTCTTATAGCTTAGAATTGATTACAAAAAAAGCACTTTTAGCTCATCAGGCCATAGAATGCAAAGTCCTATAATGATTAAAACAAATTTAGCATACCTTAACCAATGTGGATTATGAATTGTAAATTTGGTAACTGGACAATGCATATTTGATATTTTGATCTTTACATTAGAAATAATCAATGACATAATACCTATTTTCAAATTATCAAACAACTATGTATTTAATACTATTTATTACATTGATATAAGAAAATGCATGAGATTTTTAAAATGCTTTTGATTGTATTTATTTAATTATCAATGTTGATACTCAAGTTATATTCTCTCCACATATACAAATGCATGGTGCTTGTTTATTTATCATCATGCCTCTGGCATATCAAATCTTTTATATAACTTACACAAAAGTGAAGTTTAAGACATGTTCCAAGGCTGTTTATAAACTTATCAAACTCTTTACTTTCAGTGTTTACATTTATTGTGAATAATCATAAACATGACATCAAATGAGGGTAGCATACTAATATAATATCAAATTATCATGAAATTTTATTGATCATGATGAATCTGTACCAAATTAACAGTTTACAAGTAATAGATTAAGATGAAATAATACCTCAATAACATTTTGTTTATATGATTGCGAGTAAAATACCTGGATCTATTAAAGAAAAGAAATTTGTCAGTCACAAGTGAAAATAACATGTTATAAATCACTAGTCAATGAAAATGTAATCAAATTATGGTTAAAATAAAGTGATTACATCATTATAATAAATTAAAAAGTCTATTTTCATGTTTATCCCATTTCTTGAGGTAGAAAGTTTATATATATCTATAAGAATATAAAAATAGATCAAATGTAAGCTTTCTATCAACTGGATGAGATAAGCATGGTATATGAAGAGACCTATGCTGTAAGTATACCCGGTAACTGTAATAATATTCAGTTATGTAGTACAATTACGAAATAGTTATTACTTCATGAAGTAATTCCAGGTTATCATAAAACAGCATATTATTTCATGAAGAGGTACTCTATTGATAATACTTATCACATTAGTACTTTATCATTGTACCTGATTAACATAATTATAATAACTTCTCATTAAAGGGGCAGTAGCACGTTTTTCGCAAATTTTATTTTTTCAAATTTCCCATTTTAAATGATAGTTTATGTCATTTATAGTTACTTTAGAGGGTAAAACATTGTATTAAACAAACCAATTATCTGTAGTGGTAATAACGATGTTGCGTTTAAAGCAAAATTACATGGCGGCCATTTTATTGTGAACACATTTTATTATTTCAAAAGACAAAAACGATTCCCATGGCTTTACTGAACCATGTACACTCATGTTTAACTTGATTTTCCGAAGAGAGAAGGGTGTTCCACTATTGGTGAAATTATTTTTCAAATATATTTCATCGACTTATTTGAGTGAAAAAATGTGCTACTGCCCCTTTAAACTGTAACACATTAAAAGTACAAATGTGTATCTTTTTGTTGATTCGTGGTGTGCAATATTTTAATTATAAATATGTATATGTATGTTAAAGACAGTTCTCAATATGTTATTTGTCATAAGTTTATTACCATTTTCATCTGAAATCACTAACATTTATGTGTATGCGATGTTTCTGTATTTCCTGAAATGTTAACAGTGTGTGGGTTATATACCCGAGAACAGATCTGTCCAGCATGGTACTGTAGATGTTGCTTGATAGCCACTAAAACATGGTTTGTCAAATTAATACCTTGGGTTTAATTGCAAGAAATAAACAGAACTAATTTTTGAATGTGTTGTTTTCTCACTTTAAATAGACGAAGAGTTATTAATGTCTCACTTTTATAAAGTTACATTAAAACACTTATAGTTAGATACATTTAAAACAGTATACAACCAGCACAATGATTTATGAGAGAAGGTATGTCCTCTGCGATTTCATAGTTGTGTTGTTGTTTACCTGTCTTATCAGGTCTTGGAATGGCACAGATTTAAAGTAGAAGTGTATAAGTTGTCCAAGTATGTAACATTAATTGTTTGATTCATGGCAACTGTATTTTTTTTGCATTGGCTGGTATGGGAAATCGTAGACCCCCCTTTTCAATTGGTGGACACCCCCCCCCCCCCCCTTTCAAAATTCATGGATCCACCACTGGAATAGTATAACAAAGAATAATCCAATATACATGTACACGTGACTTAACGCTATTTATACATATGAAAAATTTAAACACAGTAGTTTCTTTATTTCTGTTGCTTACAGTAGGTTTCGTTAGTAAATAAAACTTACATTAATCACAGATAATCAAAATACACATTAATAACACTGTAAGTTCAACTTCGAGTGCCAGAGCAACACGTGCTCTCCATTGCGCCTCCATAATGGTTTGATGACTTGCAATCGCCAATAGTCACGAACTATCGTAAACTATTCGTACTTGATTCGTGATATCGTATCTTATTCGTGGAAATTCGTAGTACATTCGTGACTGTGTCTTAATCATTTCTTACAATTCGTAGACAATTCGTAAAGAATTCGTACATGTTTCGTAGGTTTTTAGCATGAAAAGCTACGAATGTTCGTAAACATTTCGTACAAGTGTAAATGCTGTTCACGAATTTTGCCGAATGCTCACGAATATTCACGAATTTATGCAGCCGCCTATTCGTGGTGATTCGTGGCAATTCGGGTCGGAGTGAAATAGGGGCATAAGAGTGGTAATAGTGTGACATCGATTTCCTGAAAATATGTCTCCGTTTTTGGCGAATATCAAGGTTTAATCTTACATTTCATTTAATTTTTTTTGTATCTGTTGCTATAACGCTTGATATAGTTTAAACGTATTAAAACACTGAAAAAGTGACGGAATCGGCAAACAAGCAAAAAAATGCTTGCATAAATGCCTCTCCCTACAAACTGCAAACACACCAAACAAACAAACAAATAAGTTTCATACATTGAACAATCATAAAATATTAAACCAACAGGCATGTATATGGTACCAGATTACAAGACACAATTGAAGGCGTTAAACTTTAAAGATGTTGAACGTTACATAACAGCAAGGCAATAGATGATAAGAAATAATTAAGAAACAAAGATTGATTTATGAAAAATCCGAAAATCTTTTAGATTTAACGATAACATTGTGGATGGATTTTAGCAGTACACGATTTTCGTGGTTCTTTGCTCAAGCATTTCCTTGCAATATGGATGTTATATTGAAACATGTTGTAAAGAAACATTCGTATACTCTTGTACTATTGTATATATACGTTTGATATCAGTGACAAAGTATATCAATAAGTGTAATAAAGTTACATTGTGTATCAGATATAAAAGGTTACTATAATTATAAGTGTGTCAATCAACATATTTTAATGTAATGCAAACCATAAACAAAATATTTAATGTATAAGATTTTCAACAAGCTCAGTGAAATTAACATTAAGATTGCACCATTGTACACGCACACATATACAATATGATTATACACATTTACGAATCGAATGAATGAATTATGTTACCAGATGCAGTCTAATACACACTCTCGTAAATGAAAACGTAATGGTAGGGTAAATACGATGATAGCTCCAATACAAATTCTCAATATAACATACCATATAGATGTTTCTTCAAAGGAGAGAAGTGTTGTGACAGCAAATTAGTTTACGCAATTAAGCTGAACAAAGTCATATACGCTGAGTAGTGTAATTATGTTTTTACAGATAACAAGTTTATTGGACCGGTTCAATTATATAACAAATGGCATGTCGGTGACCGGCGGCATTTCAATTGTCATGTTAATTGTCAAAAGTCTGGTCTTGGTGACACACAAACCATCATGAAATAACATTAATGCGACTGTCAGTCTAGATATTTGCCAGCCAATAAACGTTCACTGAAAGGTTGGAACATGTATTCCACCAATGGAATTTAGGGATAGGATGAGCTTTGTATTCTGTGTTCTTTGGCGAAAAACCTCCAACAAGCAGATTTGGCATTTGAAGAATAACTTATCGCTGACATAGGACGATTATTATAGTACATGGATTATTAAGCTCATGGAGAAAACAGGTTCGTTATTCTAATCTTTGTCATCATTGTATATTGCTATATTCGCATGAGAAATACTTGCAAAATCATCACAATTGTACTTTTGTTATTTACAAAATGATATATAGATACATGTTTCTTGAAGAGCGATACGTAAGTCCTTTAGCTAGTTTGCCGATTCCCTTCTTTTTTTTTATCATGATAAGAGACAATTACCATGTAAAACAAAACAGACAGTTAGAAGTATTTGTTTCGATTAAAATGCATTCATATTCACGCTTGTACGGCAAGTAGTGGCGAGTAGGCCACTGCGCAACGGAAACATAGCTGCGTAGGAGTAACGCTAGTTCCATTTTCCCACTAATTGAATTTACGCTTTCCAGTGTTTTATTCAGGAGCATAGTGTTCCTTTAATATTACAAACCATTGAAATATTGTCCTTTGTTTTTATATTCCCCAAATAGTTGATTTAAACAGTATTTTATTTCCAATTGACATATAACATACAATTAGGATAGTTGAGTGTGTACTTTCTGTTGTACTTCAGTTTATATATGAGACATTATCAATTGTCACTGTGACAATGCTGGACGGTGCCGATCAAATGCACTACCCCAAAGCCTGTTATTTACGGGTACATCTATTTGTAAGGATAAGGGAACGTTCCATGATATGAAAATTGGTAAATCTGTGCCATGAAAATCATGAAAATCATGAAAATACACACGCGTATACTGTGTTATCTGCATACGTGAATATCAATTATTGTCGAATACAACTAGTCCTGTGCCATGAATGTGAAAAAATGGCCTCAATACAGTCTAGATCATTATTCAACAACATTACTGTAGATAAACTGAATTAACTAAATGAAAGTATTAAAAATAGAGCCACTGGCTCTGTAGCTCATCATGATTTATATACATTACCTAATTCAAAATGTCAACTTCTAGGTGAGAGGTACAGCACAGAGGAATCACTTCAAATGGAGAAGATGAAATAGGTCTTACGGTCCTTAACCCTCTGACCTGTCTTTGAGGCAAGATATAAACATTCCCTACAAATAAAGACACAATTGAAGATTTAATTAATCACTGTTGTTTCCTTTAAACTATCTCCCTTTGAAGATCATAAATACTCAAGATGAAAATAACTTTTCAGGTAATGACCTCTGTGACCTATATTTGGGGTCACAGAATCACGAAATCTTCAAGTTAGAATCCCAATTGGCCAAGGAGTCTGTACATGAAATTTCAAGTCTCTAGGACCACTGGTTCATGAGAAAAAGATGAAAATAGGTTCTCAGGTCATGACCTCTGTGATTGATTAACTAAGTCAAAATGTCAACTTCTAGGCGAGAGGTACAGCAAATAAGAAGCACTTTAAATGGAGAAGATAAAAGGGCTTAAGATTCTTACCCCTCTGACCGGGTGCTGGCTAAAACGGCGACAGTCCAAAACGGCGACGGAATTTCTGGCGAAAACGGCGAAAATTGGCGAAAACGTCGATGAAATGCCTGGCGAAAACGTCGATGGATTTTATATTGAGTGAAATAAACTATAAAGTGTGGTATAGATAACATAAAACAATGTACTCATTCATGATTTTATTTACACATGTTTTATATGATTTCAGCTCAGAAATCAAGCACTCGTAGGGTCTATAGCACTGATAAATTAATGTTCTCTGGTACCTATGTGTGAGGCAAGAGATAAAATCCCCTACAAACAAAGACACTTGAATATGTATTTCATCACTGTTGTTTCCTTCAAATTACCTCCCTTTGAAGAGCACAAAACACCTCAAGATGAAAATAGCTTTTCAGGTCATGCCCTCTGTGACCTATATTTGGGGTCGCAGGATAATCAAATCTACAATTTGGAATCCTCATTGGCCTAGGAGTCTGCACACAACTTTTCAGCTCTCTGGACCTTTTTGGAACTGGAGAAGAAGATGAAAATAGTTTTTTTTTTAAGGTTGTGACCCCTGTGACCCCATTTGAAGGTGCGGTATTGAAAAAAGTCCATTGACTTAATTGTAAAAAACATAATATTAATTCATTGTTTGAATAATGTTGTGAATGATATGGATCCAAATCAATTTGTGGAATGTATTTGTGCATATGTGTGACATCGGCAAGTGAAAGATATAGTTATGGTATTTATTTCTCAAACCATACATTCTATAATATCTTACGGAAATGAAATACTATCAGATGGTTTACAGTCTAACTCTTACTTACATCATTATTACATAATGCATATTTACTTGGTTCAGTTTTAAACAGGCATGTTATGGCATCAATAAAATAAACTTCAATAATTGCTCGGCATAGATAGAATAATTTTGGTCTTAGTGGCCATTATTTACGTTTAACAATAAAATGATTAATCACGATTAAAGTAATCAAAACATTAAACATGTGCCTATTTGGAATAGATTATAAATTTAAACCTTACAATACTGAAAAGTTCGTATAACGCATTTTAACTGAAAAACGAAATTAACTTGCACATTCTTAATTTGTTGAAGTTTTCATTAACATGGCATACATTAAAATTTAATTATGTATGTATTATGTCAATGATTTATAAGTCTAGATACAAAAATATTAAACAAACTTTAGGCAAGTTAAATAATGTCCTTACGCACCTTTGCAACGGTTTTACAAAGCTTGTAAACATCAAGTGAATCGTCAAGAACGCTTCACAATGAAGGTAATGTTTAATATCCCAAATATAACCATGTTATATGCTTCAAAGTGAGACAGTTCAAAGAGAGTTACTTCCCTTGGTGTATGGAGCTCTGTTACGTGTTGGTGATTTGGAAAATCCTTATTTCGGTTTTGAATTCGTGTTATAATTGTATCATGTAAATTACGCCAGAGTTATGTTATGAAGCGTATAAAAAGCTTTCGAATGTACAATAAATTTAACAGTTCATGACATTTGACCAGATGCATTTTGCCATGGCCAACAGTCACAGCTAGAGGTTTGAAGTAAATATAGTGGATACAAAGACGAATTTATATTTAGTTACATCCGTGCATGTCCACATAATCATCACAAAATGGTATCATTTTCTCCAGATTAAAAACACTTGAAATGAACTTTACTCAAAATGTTATTTTCATAAATGTCAAAATGTACAGTTTTGGTTCTATGTACGTTTCTGGCCTACAATTTTGCATGGAATAATTATTAAATCTATTTATTTCATCACTTGACACCATGTATGGTAAACTTGTGAGTATTTACCACATATATACGTGGAGAATACATAATATACCAGTGCGGTCCGATGGCATGGGGGGCCAATCACAGAGACTAAGCAAACCAAACTCTAAAAACCGCCGAAACCTTCGTGATCCCCATGCCGATCATTGACTGCATTTTTGTCAGATTTGAATTTATTATTTCATTCATTAGTGTTTTGGATATTGTTAGGATCTTATTAAAACTTGATCATAATTTGAAAACTAAAGTGAACAACATGCATATATAAATTCGCATTAAGGAGCAAATTATAAAATGTAAATGCATACACAGGGGCTTGTATTGCTGAAAACAAACAGTTCCTAGGTCCAATATACTACGATGCGATATATACCCCATTCTAATAAAGATTTATTAGTATGGGGTATATATCGCATCGTAGTATTGGGACTACGAACGGTTTGTTTTCAGCGATACAAGCCCCTGTGAATGCATATGTATCTTGGTTCTTAGTTTGCTGTATATATATATATATATATATATATATATATATATATATATATATATATATATATATATATATATATATATATATATATATATATATATATATAATTATATACATTTTAAATGAAAATTTTGACAATTATATTATGGATCCAACCTAATATATATATATATATATATATATATATATATATATTCAAAAGTTAAAAAACACACAACATCAATAGACTCCTACTAGTTTCATTGTAATCTTCTTTGATTCTATCGCTTGCTTTATGACTGTGACGTCATACCTGTGTTACGTCATCACTATTATGACAATCTAACGTCACAACTGTTTTGTACTCCCTGAAGATTACAATGAAACTAGTAGGAGTCTATTGGTGTTGTGTGTTTTTTAACTTTTGGATATATTTGATACCAGACCAACTCAATGTTTCTGATATATATATATATATATATATATATATATATATATATATATATATATATATATATATATATATATATATATATATATATATATATATATATATATATATATATATATATATTTTAAATGAAAATTTTGACAATTATATTATGGATCCAACCTAAACACAAAAGTATATACATTTTCTACGTTTCTCGAATTAAGCATGGTTCAATCAATTTAAACTAGGGTATATCCAAACACATAATAACATTTAATGTCTTAAAATTGCATTTACAATGTCATACAGTGTCGGTGATTTAACAGTAATAACACATCCTCCGTAAACTTATACTTTCGAAAATAACTATACATAAACATCTACAGTCGTTGATTGTTCACTCATTTCTAGATTCTTAAAGGTGCATCCATTGTTTTTCATAAAATTTTATTTTCTTTAATACATGCCAACATACAATATGTGCTGATATCAGTTCAAATAATTTCACTCAACTTGCATTTTCATCCCCAATCGCCAAATATATAATTTTTTTTATTAGTTTCCAATTAAAAATCGAGTAACATCATTATACTTGTACAGAAACCGAAAGTACACATTCAATTTATATGCACAGTAGTTATAACAACTATTAATCATTATCAAGTTAAAGTTTTCTTTTAGTCTGTTGTAAATAAGTTTCAAAAATTACCTTTGACTAATTGAAGCCGGCCACATGCGGGGAATTGTCCGGTTTTCGATCAGAAATCGATACTTTTACATTTACATCGTCCATATATTGAGTCGACTAAGATCAAAATGACAATTTTCGGTAACAGTCAGTGCTTCTCGATAATATAACACACTTTATAACGTTTAGCATATGTGAACCCAAACAACACAGTGGATAAACCGTTAAGCATTAATCGTCGCAGTTGCAATTCTGGTGAAATCATTATTAGCATCATGTAGAGCTTTTTGATAGTGGGTTTGCATTGATACAATCACCCGTTGTTTAACTTGAACCGATAAACGATGAATGGTTGGAATAAATGAAACTCGTTAGAGATTCACTGCACTATTTGAAACAACATAACACTACAATGACAATATACATGAAATTTAATATAAATATATAATACAATGTCAAGTTTCACTTTTATTTTAATAAACATTATTATTGTGCGGTTTTGACTTGAATGAAGAATTGCTTCATCAGCTGATATGTACAAAACATACTACGACCTGTTTACTTGTTTAGTCCGATACGTGGGCTTTATATACTTACCACTAATTTGATGATGACACCTACTACTTACAATTAGATTCCACATATGTTGGAATATTCAAGGTGCCATTGAATTTGTATATTTAGTTAATGAATGTAATCATTCTAACATAGCCATAAGTAAACGGTTACCTTAGATACGCAATAACTGCCTACGACATTTAAACCTAATTTTGTCTAATGAATAACTCATTAAGTTATAAACATCGAGACGGTTACCTTACGTGTTAGTCTGCCTTGTGCAAATATTTCATTACACGTCAACAATCAACGAAATGACGTTTATTCATGTCACATTCACAATGACATGCTGACGAGGTAATGACTGAACCACAGGGGCGTGTATCGCTTAGAAACAGCGTTTGAAAGACATATACCTATCTAGACCCTACCCTATTACTATATAAAAGGAAAGGAATGTAACGACGAAACCATCCAATGATCATTCAAAGTCATATTTCGCATCAAAAATAAGTTTTATGGCACAGTCGATGCCTACGATACGGAAGCTAAATGATTTCCCTACAAAATGAGCTATATAAATGGTCACAATCGGATCATTATTTCAAAAAGGTATGCGACATATATATGCTGTATACCGCTATCTCGCTACCTTTCAAGCCAATTTCACCACTCACGAAAATCAGCGAAAACTCTAAAACTAATATGGAATAAATTATTTAAAAAATATCTATCCGTTTCGTGTTATCAACAATGTATACAAAAACATTTAATATTTAAGTGAATATTTTCACATCCTAATGCCATTTTATGTTTTGCTGTAAAGCTTCTGAAATGCTCTTTCAAGTTTAAGCTTCAGAAAGTTCAGTTACATATGCTTGGTTCAATACATATTCATTCACGCGATCGATTGTATATTCTTTCAATGATTCGTATTTCTAGTCATCACCAGAGAGAACTCTTGGTGAACTGTTGTACAGAAACGATGGACAGAGCACTTTTCTTTTCATGTCCTCTTTACAGTGGTACAAGAGAAACTATGTTTATCAACAAAATAGGATTTGATTTGAAATCGGTTTTATTTAGAAATTCAAATTGTTCCTCGACTGTAAATACATTATTTTTAATGTCAGTAAACTCCTTTGTAAATGTAACAGGTAGATTTGAAAAATAAATTATTTTGCTGATGTACTTGGTACATACTTATGAATATGTATGGCATTTGTTGAAGTTGTCCTTAGAAATATTGTTGTATTCTGTGTAAGCACGATGAATTTCATTATTTCTTATTTCTTGTATTGTTGTTGACTTTTGTAAATTTATTATATACATGTATTGTAAATTTACCATGACACACGTTTTTCTCTATTCTGTAGCGGTATTCAGATAAGATTTTACAGTTTGATTACTAATCAATTTCTTGAATAAACTAAATATGTTCAAACCAAGGCCATAGCCTCTAGATACGGACGAATATTCCATAAATTGATTTAGTGCCAATTATTTATGACATGAGTCTATTCAATAAACATGTGAAGAGTAACTCACTGTTAATTGTCAATTTCCATGTTTCCAATTTGCAAGTGCAAATAAAAAGATTAGCTAAATGAAATATTTAGCAAATACCGATTTGATTAATTTGCGGATAACATGTCACACGCCTGTTTTTATCTACAGCTGACAGTCTATTGGCTCGTATTGAGTGACTGTTTTGTATCTGGGGTTTATATTAATATTGACTTTAATCATTCAGAAACCTTGGCAAGTATTTAGTCATTTACATAAACAAACTACATAATAGGAGACTGAAGTAACATAGATGTTTAGTTTAAATGAAATGTTGACAGCTACAGTGGTTGATGCGTGTAAACATAACCATGCCCGTAATCGGAAATATAATATGTGATGTAAATGTGACTATTTGTTGATACAAAATTCGTATTTGATGCAGTTACGAATCTTTTCAGGAGCACTTTAAAAATTCATGCATGTAGTTTGAACAATGAAATCATCCACAAATAGATACATACCATTTCGGTATTACCACAAACCCTTGAAGGATTGGATCTCATTTGACATTGAATTCAATTATCAGATGTCATCAATATGTTACACTGTTTCCCTTCATTAAAGTGGGCATTAGGTGTAAACTGATGAACATAGACAGATTAACGAGACATCCGTGGACTAAAAGAGATTATTAGCCAATAATGATATCACGTGTGTCTCGTTAATCATTGCGGAAGTCACTTTGTTAATGCCTGTTGAGGAAATTATTTGTGTGTTTCCCCTAATATAGACAGATGACAAGTGTCCAAAGAGAAACTGTTTAATCTTCACCGTAATTTGTATAGTTCCCTAGTCGAATATAGATATTGTTATATAATTTGATATAAGATGGTTTATCGTGATTCGTCATAATTTCTCTTGTTTATTGTAAGACAGGGAGTTTTTAACCTTGATATTTCTAATTAAACAATACTTGTTTTTAATGCATTGGGAGATATCGGGATCGATGAACAAATAATATCTTAATGAGATTTGAGATGAGATATCGGAACCTAAATCAGGTGGGGAAGATTTCAGCTTTATGCATCTTGCACGTGTTCACGCCAGACCGCTATGCCGTACCACAGGACCTTGGATCATCGCTTTTCACATTTAAAAAAAACCCCAACAAACAAACAAAAAAAACACCAAAAAAAAACCCATGAAAAGTTTGAGTTGACCCGCCGATTTTTACATCTCCAGAATCTGTTAGTCTAGAATAATTTAAAGTGTGAAAAGCAATGACCCAAGGGCCTGTGTGTCATACAGCAGCAACTGGCGCGGTTATCATGGGTGAATCGTCTCATGGGTGACGAGTTAGAAAGATGACATGTCACATTGCTTTCTCTTTTAACCAGATAACCAGTGGACGAAACATATTTTGAATGAAGTTTCACGCCCAAATTGACATTGCATTCTGTGTATATGGATTACAACTCGTGTCTCAATGTGGGTCAGGGAATCAACTCTTTAAATCCTCAAATGTTTCAGTCATGAAGCGGTTAATCTATCCAGATGACCGCCCTATTGTTGGAGAACTTCACTGATAACAACAACTGTGCAATGTACAGGACTACGTTCCACCAAAAAACGAACATTTCATTCACAGCCACGCAGCAGTCCAATTGGGTACATGGTTTAGATGTGCAGGTACGAGTAATGTGAAAACTTGAACAACAAAACCTAAAAACAAACGCCAACACCTTTGTGGTCATCATACCGATCATTGACTACTTTTTTGCCAGGCTTGTCTATACATCACAAACGATGTCTATAATATATATTGGAAATTAGTGACTCTAAACTAATTAAGATTTCAGGTTTTAGTATATACGTTCACAAATTGCTGTACGGCTAAATTATCTGATTCAATCCAACACGATGAAAGAAACCACTGAAGTATATACTAGTTTACGTAATTGCAACCTGATAGCATTAAACCTGTATTTATATCGTTTAAATTTATTTAAATAATACATCACATACATGTGATTATACCTAACTGTAACAAGATATTGGTAGCTTCAACAATGATTATCAAAGCTATATATCACGATATTAAAAATATGCCTGTTGGGGAATTGATTGAATCGTTAAATCTTAAAATACTAAAAAATCAATTTACATTTTTTACTGGAATTATTTTTAAAAAGTGATTTTAAAATGAATATGGTATTAATTAAATATTAAATTATTTCTTGATTTCTGAGATTTATATATATATATTTATTGTCGTGGTTTCTGTTAATGATTAAAATGAGAAATTCACAGATCGATGCACGGAAGGACATTATACACCCGATGAAGATATTATCATTGACACAATTATTACATTATTATTAAAAAAGCAAAGTTATGCAATGTTATCTATATACAAATGTACCTTTGTGAAGCACCGAAGATAGATTAAAATACAGATAAGAGTATTTAAACAGAAGACAAATATATCAAGGTGGATTAGATTATAAGGCAACAATATAAAGTGGAAATTCAGACATGTAAGACAGTTATATGCTAGTGATATTGTCACATACGATAAGGTTGGAAAAATACAAGATATAAGACAAATGCGATAAACAACTGTAAATGTATCATAAGGTAAACATACCATTACCTGAGATAAATGTATACATAATAATATTATATTACTAATATAAAGCTACACACATAAACAAACATAACACTGAAAATGCAGGCTAATATATATTGTTTATATATACATATTATTTCAATGGAAAAATGATCTTACGCAACGGTGTAAGCTATCATAAGATTCGGAAACATCAAGCCAATCTCCAAGAGCGCTTCAATATGGATCAGTTTAAACAGAGTTACTTCCCTTGTGACGCCTGACTGTTATGTATTGATGTTTTGGTAATTCCTCATTTCGGTTTGGAATTCGTTTTTATAAGTTAACTATGTAAAATGAGCCTATGGTAGTCATTAAGCGTCTAAAAAAACTTTCAGATGTACAAATATACATTCAACATTTCATAACATTTGATATGTGTTGCTAATGTCCAAAAGCAGTAAGATGTGCTTAATAATATAAATAGACACATTTATATTTAGTTACATCCGTGTATATCCACATAGTGATATCAAAATCACATCATTTTGTGGTGTTAAAAGCATTTGAAATGGACTTTACTTCAAATGTTAGTTTCATAAATGTCAAAATGAATAGCTTTGCTTCTATTGACTTTTCTGGACTACAATTGTGCATGACATAATTATAAAATCTATTTCATCACTTGACACCATGGATGGTAAAATTAGGAATGTTAACAACATAAATACTAGAAGTCAACGTTATCTAATAGTGCGGTCCGATGGCATGGGGGCCCAATCACAGAGACTAAGCAAACCAAACACTTCAAACTCTAAACCGCCGAAACCTTCGTGATCCCCATGCCGATCATTGACTGCATTTTTATCAGATTTGAATTTATTAATTGAATGATTTTGAAAACGAACAAAAACTGCCTCTCTTTCATTAATATATCAGATATTGGAATTCCATTAAGCTTAGAAATTTCGAGTTAAAACTGTACAATGCATAGTCGTTATATACCATATCGTTTAAAAATTGATATAGTTTAGGAAGGATATTTAAAGTGTGATGCATATGATCATTTCTGATGCATGAATATAGATTTGAAGGTCTTAGGATTCAAAAGACATTTTTTCAAATTTTATCCTGGATGCAGCTTCCACAAAAAGTGGAAAGAATTTTCTACGTTTTCCGAATTTAATTTAGTTTGCTTCTTTGATAATTATATATATATACTTTTGTATAAATAAACACATAATGCAGTTTGTTATCTAAATAACAACATTTATCTACATTACATGTAACATTGTTAACTGATTTCTAGATTGCTTAACATTAAGCCTCAAAGTTGCAATTCTATTGAAGGCATTATTTAAATAATGTACATATTTACTTTGTTGTGTTTTGGTAATGACAGAATTACCCGATGTAGATGAGTGGATGGAACTATACGAACACATAGGAAAGTCAATGTACGAGCTCGTACTACAATTGAAACAACATAACTATACAACTATAAGTTTTACACTTATCTTGTATTTTATGTTCACGTTTTGTATTATTTGTATTTTAATTTTTGTGTATTTTTACTGGAGTGAATGGTGGCTTCATCAGCTGACACATAGAGAATAAACAACAACGTGTTGACTTATTCCTTACACTGCATACAGAGATAGGCTTGATTTACTAGCTTTGTGTACTTACCACTAATGTGATCATCACACCCACCAATTACAATTAAATCACACGTGTTGAAATATATAAGGTGCCATCGGACTAGTATCTATACGTAGTTAATTGAAGGTAATTATCATGATCGTAGATACACACTCACTGCTTACGACATTAAACCTATAATTTTGTCTTATGAATAAATTATTAAGTTATCAACATCGAGACGGTTATGTTGCGTGTTAGTCTGCCGTGGGCAAATATTGCATTAAATATCAACAGTTAACGAAATGACATTTACTTCATGTCACACTCAGATGACCTGCTGTAGAAGTCAGGGCCTCGTTCAGTAACAGCAAGCGCGGTGCAAATTCCTCGAAGTTTGCTCGCCATGCTACGTAGCGCTACATTGAGCAATCGCGTTCAAGAGAGGTTCAAAAGTAATCGCTCATTGAGCTCATTGAGCGATTACTTTGAAACATCTCTTGACCACGGCCCAGGTTTGAATGAATGGTATGTATCGGTAGAGGGACTGATGGACATTATACTTTTACTTTTCATTACTAAAATTATTACACACAAAATTCTTATATGTTTATTTTAAAAGACACATTCTGTAAAGTCATCTATATACAAATATGTGCAATAACTTTGTGAAATCTGAATATATATTTTTTTATTATGAGAAGACCAATAAGTAAAGTTCAACCAAAGTCAAATATGCTAAGATAGGTTAGATTATCAGCTTAAAATATATAGTGGAAATTTACACATGTTTAGTATTTCAAGACAGTTTTGCTGGCCTAATGTCACATAAAATAAGCTAGGCAAAAATGCAAGGAAAAGCCAAATGTGACAGATGAGATTCAGGTAAACGTAGCATAACCTAGTATAAGTAAAGCTACATAGGTAGCTACATAGAACAAGTACATGTAATC
This sequence comes from Gibbula magus, assembly GCA_936450465.1. Taxonomy (NCBI): domain Eukaryota; kingdom Metazoa; phylum Mollusca; class Gastropoda; order Trochida; family Trochidae; genus Gibbula; species Gibbula magus. The sequence continues at coordinate 51,550,923 of OW388296.1, read as the reverse complement.
ATAAGGAGATGTAAGAAAGGGAGAGGCGTATATACCTGTAGTTTATAGTATGTAAATATTTCTTTTCAAGGTGTCGCTGTCATTCTTACGATCAATAATATTGCAACGGTTTAAACGAATATATGGTTTAGATATATCCAGTCAGTTTTCAAGAGCGCTGCAACAGTTCCGATAGTTCAAACAGAGTTACTTCCCATTTTACTTTGTGATTGTGTGCAATATCCTTATTTCGAATTTGAATTCGTATTTATGATTTTATTGTGTGAGAAAAGCAAATGTTACGTCATTAAACGTGTAAAATACTGTACATTAACATTTCTTAACATTTGATCAGATATAAATTGACTAGGAGCTATAAAGCCATTAGAGGTTTGTAGTGCATACTATTATAAGTAGATTAATCTATATTTAGTTACATACGTGTATGTATACATAATGATCACAATATCATGTCATTTTGTCGTGTTAACAGCCTTAGAAATGGACTTAACTCAAAATGTTATTTTCATATATCACTAAAAACACTGCTTTGGTTCTATGCAGACTTTTGGCCTACACTTTTGTATGCAATAATAATTGAATCTATTTTAACACTTGACACCATGTCTTGTAAAATTTGGGGTCTTAACCACATATATACGGGAGGTCTACAGTGTGTAATAGTGCGGTCTGATGGCATGGGCCCCTTATACAATAAATAATTCAAACAAATACTTGCTTCTCGAAACGGTCACGCATGCGATTACTATGCCGATCATCGACTGCATTTTTACCACATTAGAGTTAATTATTTAAACATATTTTGAAAAGGAACACACACTTCCCCACTTTCACAAGTGTTTCAGATACTGGAAGTCCTTAAAATGTATAAATTCACTGTTAAAACTTAGTAGGGGCCTACATGTATTAAACTAAATACTGAAATATGCATATACTTTTCCCATAATGATGGACATAATGACATTTTTAATTCTGATGCATATGTATACTTACGATCCTTTTATATACATACATGCATGTAGGTCTGCATGATTTAAATGACATAACATACGAAACAGAATATTCTTTTGTTACATTTTCTAGATCCATTACGTTGAGCCAAGAGTCCCAGTTACAATTCTAGTTTCAAGATTATTTAAATAATGTAAAGTGCATTTGTTGTTTTGACAATGACACAATCACCCATCTTCGAAGCTCCGTCCATGGATGGAGTTATTATACAAAGAAAACAAGCTATCAAAATAATCACCGTTTGCCCGTTCTCGACAATACACTTTAACGGATAATTAATTTTAGATGCTCATTATATAAACTCTTTTATTTCATGCCACATTCAGACATGCTCTAAACGTTTTAATTGAATGAAATGATGAAGCAGGAACGATTCGGGACGCCTTGTACTAACCGCATTGTAGAACGCATTATTAAGAAATATATAAAATACCATTTAATATCTAAGCAAAAATCTACATTTCCAATGTCATCTCAATCCATGTTCAGTTTCGGAAAGTTCAGTTACACATGCTTGGTTCAATTCATTGTGATGCAGTTGTGCGATCAAATTAAATTTATCGATTTTAAACAATACTTCACTCACTCATATATATGCAAATGTGTATACGTGATCGATTGTCTTCAATGTTTCCTTTTCAATGTTTGATATTCCTTGACAACAAATTGTGGGGTCACAATGCCTGATGCTTACATGTCAATTACAGAATGTTCAATACTGCTGGTCCATTTAAACATTACCATACATAACTGTTTTACCTGCTGTTGCCCGTGAGTTTAATTATGACATGGGTTTACTTAGTGAACGTTTGATGTATAACTAACTGGTCAATTACCATGTTTCCAATTCTGATTAGCAAGTGTGAATACAAGGATTAGGTTAACGGAAGTTTAAGCAAAAGTTGATTTGATTAATTTGCGGATACCATGTCAATCACCACTCGCTATCTATAGCTTACAGTTTATCAAGTTAATTCTTAATGAAATTTAAACTGTTAACGGTTCATAATGAGTGACTGGTATATCGGGGCTATAATAACATTAACATAAATCGACCGGCGTCCTTAGATAATATTTAGTTTTTTGCAGAAATAAACTACATACGTTGTGACTAAAACACCATACGTGTATGGTTTAAATGAAATGTTGACAGTGTTTACAAATCCTGCTCGTCATCAATACTGTAATGCATATCTTTATGTTTTCATCAGTATGAGTTATCAGTTCATATGTCATAAAGGTGTTATTCTGTTTCCCGTCATCAAAATGGATATTCCGTGTAAATTGATGAACATAGACAGATTAACTAGATATCCGTGGAGCAAAAGAGATTATCAGCCAATAACGATATCACGTGTGTCATTAATCACTCAAGAAGTCACACTGTAAATGAATATTTGAGATAATTGTTTCTGTGTATCCCCTAATATAGACAGATGACAAGTGTCCAAAGCGAAACTGTTTAATCACACAGTTATTTGTGTAGTCCCCATGTCAAATATAGATCTTGTTTGTAAACTTGAAGCAACCTAAAATAAATACAGCATTATCACATAAAAAGTCGTATGCTAAAAATTATAATAAAGTATCACCCATTCTTATCACAGAATTGAAACTATACATAAAATAAGTACAGTATTATAATATAAAATAGTCATATACAATAAATAGCATAAAATATCATAAATTAAGAACATGCTGGTAAAACATGAAGTCTACGCTTGAACATTGTAAAAGTCATTACGGCCAGGGACTGCTAAGAACAGGACATTGCATAAGGAAAATAAATAGCTCTGTTGGAGACATAAAGTTGAACATGTGTAACATGGCGGCTTCCTTCCAGAGATTATAGCCGATGTCGGAGTAGAGTGGGCAAACAGTAAGGAAATGGATCTCATCACCTATAGCTTGCAATTAACAGTAGCGACATATGGAGTGGAAGGTCTGCAGAATCTGCCTATTTCGATTTCCAGGTGAAGCGAGCCACACCTGAGTTTGGAAAGATGCTTCTGTCTGGACGATTCAGGTTCCTGGAAACATAGGGATCAACTGTTGTAGATGTTTTGAACAACCTATAAGTTCTGAGTTTGTTTCCGTTCTCTCGCCCCTTGTCATTCCATACTTCATTCCACCAGTCAGTAATGTCAGCGGACATGATGGTGTCTTTGATGATGAGGAAGTTGTTGTTGGTGATGTTGTGAATGTCGGTGATAGGTATAGATAGTCTGTTTTGATAGTGACTGGCGTTTGACATGGTATCCGCAAATTAATCAAATCATCTTTTGCTTAAACTTCCGTTAACCTAATCCTTTTATTCACATTTGCTAATTGGAATTGGAAACATGGCAATTGACCAGTAAGTTATACATCAAACGTTCTCTAAGTAAACCCATGTCATAAATAGCATCCGCTTAATAAATCTGTACCTGGAATCTTGTTGCCCTGGTTTTGTTTACCCACACATAATATGTTTAATATGTTAATATGTGTGGCATGAAATAAATGTCATTTCGTTGATTGTTGACATGTAATGAAATATTTGCCCAAGACAGACTAACATGTTATGTGACCGTCTCGATATTGATAACTAAATTATTCATTCATTGAAGATAATTAAATTAAAATGTCATAAACAGTTAGAGTGTATATCTACGGTAGTCATTTATTTCTGTCTACGTTAGAATAATTACATTCAATCAACTTTATATACTAGTCCGATGGCACCTTGCATATTTCAGCGCATGTTGAGTCTCCTTGTAAGGGGTTGGTGCCATGATCATATGAATGGTACGTAAATCAACCAGACATATCGAGCCTATCTTTGTACATAATCTAAGGAATAAGTCAACACGTTGTTTATGCTGAACTTATCAGCTGGTGAAGCCATCATTTACTCATGTCGAAATTGCGCTAAGAAAATTCTTAAAATAAAATTAAATGTGGTCATTGTTTCACTTATATGTAGATTAAAGGTCATGTATATTGCCACTGTAGGGTTATGTTGTTTCAAATAGTAAAGTTAAGTCCTACAATTTCGTTCAGTTCTGATATTCCGTCCACTTTTCAAATAAAGGCGAATTTACAGCCTGTCCTACCCCAAAAAGGTTGTCTTGTTTGTTATTTTTCTTGCTAGGAATAGCAGTCACAAGATATTAGTCACATGATACAAATAGCAATGTTGAATGGTTGATACAACGGGACGAAGCTGTTATGTCACGACCTTCCCGCCCGATACTTAAAACTGTGTGGACGAAATTACGAGATGGTGGACGAAATTACCCGACGCATACCCTTACATTTACGCTATTTCATTCATAAGAGTTATATACCCCCCTTAAAATATCAGCCAATCATTTTTCTTATAACAAAGACTCTTCGCCTCGGGCTGATTGTTGACCAAGAAGTGCCGAGTGAGGCCAGTGAGGGTTAGAATTCCGGCAAGCGTTAAAGTGGACGAAATTTGAGGACTTTACTCTAAAGTAAATTTCTTATAAGTTTACTTAATGGTCAGTTTCAATGTTTCCAATTTGCGAGTGTAAATAAAAGGATTAACTTAATATAAGTTTCAGCAAGTGACGAGTTGATTAATTTGCGGATACAATGTCAAAGAGTCTCTATTTTCTGTTGATAGTTTTTCATGTTAGTTCTGAATTTGATTTAAACTTTTGATTTGGTAATATTGAGTGACTGTTTAGTATGTGGTTGGGTTATACTTATATTGACATGAATCATTCTGAAACCTTGGGAAATATTTAGTTTTGTACAGAAGCAAACTAAATACATGTAATTAGAGACTAAAATATCATAGTTGCGAGGTTAAAAATCATTCTAGTAATCAGATAAAATAATGCGTATCTTTCAGAATTTTTACCGATTGATTTGAATTTTCATGAGCATTTGTTGATAGGAAATATTTTACATGAATAGAAATATAGAACTATTTAAACGCTTATATGAATTTAGCTTAAAATGAAAATGACATCCGCAAAGGAATACTATTTGGTATTCCCACAAACATTTCTTACTGAGCCTTTTACCTTTGAAGAATTAGTCTCATTTCCAATGAGTTTAATTATCAGCTCCTTTCAAGATGTTATAATTTGTCCCTTCATCAGAATGGGTGTTATGTGTAAATTGATGAACATAGACAGATTAACGAGACATCCGTGAAACAAAAGAGATTATTAACCAATTACGTCTCATGTATTGTTAATCATTCTGGTAGTCACTTTATCAATGACTATTTTGAAGTAATTATTTCTGTGCATCCTAATATAGACAGATGACAAGTCCACAGCGGAAATGTTTAATCAACACGGTATATATATAGTGGCCAGTCATAGTCAAACATAAATCTTGTTTTATAAGTTAGAATTGTTAATCGATCCGTATTTCGTAATAATCCCTCTTGTTCATTGTAAGACGAACATTTCGAATGTTTCCTGTTGCTTCCAATTAACCAGTATCTATGTATCAAAGTGATGTTAAAATATGACGGTAGGTGATTTAGAATGAACTATGATTACCTCAATGAGACTACGTTTCAACGTGTTCATAAGCTCTTATGGTCACTATAACAAAATAAACATGCTACTTTTTGATCCTTGTTTAAAAAGTTGATGTGTATGTTAACTTTATACCTCAATAACATAAGTTTTACATGATGTATTTATACAACAATAAGACAGAAACTCAGCATGAGTAAATAGTATCAGTTTTCAGATTTCTCTTTTGTCGAAGTCTTAATGACTGAGTGGATCAGCTACTAGGACAGTCCGTGCTTAGGATTGGTTCCTGACCTTGAAAGTATTGTGTATTATGCTGCAATAAATATAGAATATTAAACGATGTCCCGTCCCGTTTGATAACATGTTTATGAAACGAGTGGATGCCATTCACGAGTTTCATGAACATGTTATCAAACGGGGCTGAGTTTAGTATTCTTTATTTATTACTCAATGATGTAAATAGCGCTGAATTGCAAGAAAATCGATTTTAGTGACGCTTACTTGCAAATAGGTCAACCGCTATTGCAGTCGCGCGGCTAACATTGTGACGTCAATCAAAACGACTATGACGTCACGCGCCGATTATGACGTTACGTCAGCACGCGGTGGTATCACACATGTATGTAACCAACCCATTGTTATCTAATGAGTGATCTCACCACGGTTGAGTAATAATATAAAATACCAATATTACGGAATACCTCATGCCATTGTGTATTTTATTATTATTATGAAGTTCATTAGTATGTATAGAAATTATTATCACGTGTACTACTATAATATTATAGAAAAGTTAGGAGACAGTGACATGTTTTATGAATGCTGGTATATTTTCAACATGCTTGATTTGGTATTTCAACCTTTTCATACTTAAACTTTGTGAAAAAAATGTTGAGAGAATGTATAAATTCTCTTTCAGTGTCAATGTCAGCAACAAAAATGCCAAAGGTTTTAATTTAATCAATAAATCTGACACCTGGCATGTGATGGTGATTACATGTAAAAATGTGTTTATGACTACAGACAGATTTAATACATACAATGTTAAACACTCTGAATGGTAACCTAACTTATACAACCTTATTTCCATGTAGGGGATCTTTGTAAATAAATCCATTACATTAAACATATAATTGTTTCTACTGTATTACCCTTTTTGACGTATTTAGTTTATTGGTTCACATTGGTGGATTTTATGTCGTACAATTAGTTTTCGCTATTTCTATCTTCCACTGTGATATATTTGGTATATCCTATTTTCTTTTACAGTTCACCATCCATACAGGGAACGAATTGTAAAAAAAGTTTACATATATTTCGTACATTTATATTTCACCATCGTTGACTAGCACGCCCTGCTTGTGAAAGGACGTCGACAATGACTTCAGTTATTGTTCATTCTTCCTGATAAATGGAAATGAGAGTTGTTTGACAAACGAAAAATCTGAAAAAATGAAATGAAACCTTTCTCCATAGGACTCTTACAAAAGAAAGTTCATAACAACCAGACATACATCTAAATAAAAGTATATGCTACTGTTAAATAATTACTGTCCGACTGCTGACGTAGACTTAACTGAACATGTAATTGCAATTTATACTAATCTTTGTGAACAAGTGGACACATCTGTCACAACGCCTAGCTTTTTATATCTGACAAAAATGAAAACAATATGTTTGAATAATATGTGGGAAATGCATGACATGAAAGAAGAATTTGTTTGCAGTTCAATTTCAATTTACTTTAAAAAAATCTTTATATTTTGCTGTACAAAACATATTTCAATTATACTAAAAATGAAATTCATTGATGTTTTTGTAATGTGTTTCCTTTCCTTCAAATGGACATTTAACATTTAAGAACCAAATTTCAACTACTTAACAAACATCACTAATCAACAGGATTCACTCAAGACAAATGAACTAAATTGTGACCAGATTTGTGGAATGTCAAATTCGTTAAAACTTGCCTTATGAGCAAATTCGGCTAAGTGGTAAAAGCAATAAGACGTTCAATAAAGATATTAAACTCAAAATCCAGATTTAATTAAAAAACGTATTCTTGTAAATTGGACATCAGTAATTTGTACATCCAGCATTGAGTCATTATGATTACATCCAGAGAAAATAACCGAGGATTAAAACCAAAACTTACCTATAGATAAGATATTAATTAATTTTAATTAACATTAACGTAAACATCTTGTAAAATCCAAGTCATGTAGGCTTCTATAAATTATTATATCATTCAAAGTGTTCTACATGGTACATATGAAATCTGTCAAATCATAAAAAAAACATTTTGCCATGTGTCAGGTGTCAGATTTATTAATAAAATTTAAACCTTTGGCATGTTTGTTGGTGACATGGACAATGAAACAGAATTGATAAATTGCCTAAACATTTGTTCACATAGTGACAGTTTCAAATGGTTGATAGGCCAAATCAAGCACTTCAGAAAATATATCAACGTTATTATAACCAGCTATCACTGCTTCTTAACCTCTATTTCATACGATAGTACAGCTGCATCACAAAAGTTTCTTCACCTTCGTGTTTATCTGAGTGCAAATATAATGAATATTGACTTCAATTGTGACGTCAATTAAATTGCATCAATTACATCAATTACAATGACAAAGTATCATCCTATATCCATCAGTACAATAATAATTATCATCTATATCCATCTGTACAATAATCATTATCATCTATATCCATCTGTACAATAATCATTATCATCCTTTATCCATCTGTACAATAATCATTATCATCTATATCCATCTGTACAATAATCATTATCATCTATATCCATCTGAACAATAATCATTATCATCTATATCCATCTGTACAATAATCATTATCATCCTATATCCATCTGAACAATAATCATTATCATCTATATCCATCTGTACAATAATCATTATCGTCCTTTATCCATCTGTACAATAATCATTATCATCTATATCCATCTGTACAATAATCATTATCATCCTATATCCATCTGTACAATAATCATTATCATCTATATCCATCTGTACAATAATCATTATCGTCCTTTATCCATCTGTTCAATAATTATTATCATCCTTTATCCATCTGTACAATAATCATTTTCAAACTTACCAAGTGAGCGTCAGGTATAAATGTCATAAATGGAAAGGGTCAAAATTTTAAAATTCAAATTTACTTAATTTTCTGATAAAAGTTTTTATGTTATTAAATGATAGAAACTGTTTCACTAGTACATTGCATGATATTAAGAGAAAATATAGGAACAATGTTTGACGTATTTGATTACTTACAGTATATTTTATAGAAAAAATAAAAACTGTATTTGGAAAGTTTGATTCCTGCTACAACTGTTACGGTTACGATGATGTAAAAAATGAGATACAGTTAGGCAAGAAGCAAAGTACCCCCTTTCTAGAAATTTCTAGAAAATTTCTAGTGCGTATCTAGAAAGTTTCTAGAAAATTTCTAGAAATTTCGAGTTTTTATTTTTTACGAGATATCTAAACTATTTTGGTATATTCTGAAACTGCTTATTAACTTTAACACACATTTTTAAAATCAACTTTATAACTTAATTAGAAAAGCGGATACTTGATGTTGAAGTTTTCCTACTCTACCATGCTTCCTCATTATAACGTTCTTTGTCTGTTCAATCATGCATGGCTGACGCGCTAATTAACGAATGAGCACTGAAGGAACAAGCTGATTAGGGACTATCCATTTACTTATAGATGTATGTCGTTATTACATTTATGCCATTGTGCATTTATCATATACTTTCTCTTCCCCTGGTTTATGCTCTATTTAAAATTTTACCTGACATATTGTTCGACAATAAAGTCCGATAAATTACAGGGGCATTCAACTGCGTATAGATGATATGATTTAAACTTCAATTACATAAGAATTCGATTACTTTTCCCGATCTGTTGTACATTTAAGTGAATGCAATAGTGGGGATAAAGACAAATATGTAATTGGTTACATACGTTTGTGTCCGTGAATAGAATAATTGATTGGCTTGGTATATAGAATATAGTACCTTTTTGGTCATATGATAATACTATCGACTTTGTTATTTTGCTGTTAAGACATATGCTATTCCAACATTAATTCAAATGCTAAACTGTTTCTATTGTTGTCTCTTCAATTGCTGGATATAAGATGTATGTAAGTACGCCAGACAGATGTCCTCACAAAAAATATATTTTACATGGATATAGTTGTATTTTATTACATGTAATAATATACAGGACTAACATTTTTCAAACGTTTGTATATGAATGTATAATGCATTCCTTTATTGAAGTGTACTATCAATACTGAAAATCTATTTAAATATCGGTTTTAACCTAACTTTTGTCCAAACTTATAAGTTCATAATAATATGTGTCTATTGCAACATGCTTAAATTTCAATGTCCTTTTAGATAATTTGATTGTGAAATAAAGAGAAACAATTTTAATGGCGTATCAATGTTTAAATTGTTATTGAGTATATGTTAACAATTGGTTATACTGGATATGGGAGACAAGCTGTGTGCGCAGGTAAGAAACTATTACTATTATACAAAACTTATTTTTGCCCCGGATAACATCTTTGTGAAAGTTTTATGAGGAAAAAACCTATGTCCGATGGCTAATTCATTATATCTGTAAAATATTAAACGTAAAACAAATTAGGTAAAACATGGACTTCAAGTGGAATACATTAGATTAAAAAAAATCGTATGTTAAGATGCTGTCATCAGAACCTATTGTTTTCTTAATTTTGTAAATTTTAAAAATCAATTTTAATATATATATATATATATATATATATATATATATATATATATATATATATATATAGGAGAACGAGTTCTATGGATATACTTACTGCCCGTTATGTCCGTGGCATGTAGGGCAGCAACAAAGGTACGCCACTCGGTTGTATGGATATACAACGTCTTTATTGCAGAAGTGCGACGTTTCGATGTAGATTCTAACACCGTTATCAAGCTACATAGAAACGTCGCACTTGCAATAAAAAAAAGTTTTATATCCATAGAACTCGTTCTCCTTCATCTAACAAAATTCTAAATGCCATTGAAAGAAGTTCAATATATATGTACAAGAATCACTGGATAGAAAATGAGAAGCTTTACGTGTTAAACAACTGTTATAACAATTCCTCTATTATTATAACTACTAAAAACTACTGTCGGGGATGCAAGTAAAATACATTTTCGACAATTTATATATTAAAGATAAGATTAATCTTGTATTTAAACATCCAGTCACCAATTTTGCATTATCCAAACACTAATTATTAAATCAATTTCGAACTCTTGAAATTAATCTCCAATTTAGATCTTAAGACTGTTAGATTGTTGACAGCAGTGAATGGGTGCATCCAAAATCTACATTTAAAGGAATACTGTGCTCCTGAATAAAGCACTGGAAACCGTAATTTCAATGTGTTAACAGCGAGTAGGAAAACGGAACTAGCGTTACCCCTACGCAGCTATGTCTCCGTTGCGCAGTGGCTACTCGCCACTACTTGCCGTACAGGCGCGAATATGAATGCATTTTAATCGATGTTAATGTTCCCACCTTTCAGTGAACGTGTCATTGTCTGACAAATATCTAGACTGTCAGTCGCATTAATGTTATTTCATGATAGTTTGTGAGTCACCAAGACCAGACTTTTGACAATTAACATGACAATTGAAATGCCGCCGGTCACCGACATGCCATTTGTTATATAATTGAACCGGTCCAATAAACATGTTATCTGTAAAAACTTAATTACACTACTCAGCGTATTTGACTTTGCTTAATTGCGTAAACTAATTTGCTGTCACAACACTTCTCTCCTTTGAAGAAACATCTATATGGTATGTTAAATTGAGAATTTGTATTGGAGCTGTCATCGTATTTACCCATCCATTTCGTTTGCATTTACGAGAGAGTGTATTAGGTTGCATCTGGTAACATAATTCATTCATTCGATCGTGTTCTTTAAATGTGTATAATCATAATGTATATGTGTGCGTGAACAATGGTGCAATCTTAATATTAATTTCACTGAGCTTGTTGAAAATCTTATACTTTCACAGTATTTTTTTAATGGTTTGCATTACATTAAAATATTTTGATGGACACACTTTGAATTATAGTAACCTTTAAATCTGATACACAATGTTACTTTATTACACTTATTGATATACTTTGTCACTGATATCAAACGTATATACAATAATATAAGAGTAAACGAATGTTTCTTTACAAAAGGTTTCAATATAACATCCATATTGCAAGGAAATGCTTGAGCAAAGAACCACGAAAATCGTGTACTGCTAAAATCCTTCCTCAATTTTATCGTTAAATCTAAAAGATTTTCGGATTTTTCATAAAATCAATATTTGTTTCTCAATTATTTCTTATCATCTATTTGCTTGCTGTTATGTAACATTCAACATTTTTAAAGTTTAACGCCTTCAATTGTGTCTTGTAATCTGGTACCATATACATGCCTGTTGGTTTAATATTTTATGATTGTTCAATGAATGCAACTTATTTGTTTGTTTATTGGTGTGTTTGCAGTTGTTAGGGAGAGGCATTTATGCAAGTATTGTTTTGCTTGTTTGCCGATTCCGTCACTTTTACAGTGTTTTAATACGTTTAAACTATATCAAGCGTTATAGCAACAAATAAAAAAAAACATTAAATGAAATGTAAGATTAAACCTTGATGTTTCGCCAAACATGGAGACGTATTTTCAGGAAATCGATGTCACACTATTACCTCTCTTATGCATTCCATGAAACCATCCAGTAGCATTTTAATTGTATTATTAGTATTATTAAGCACCTTGATAAACTACGGCTTTCTCTGTGAAATATCGTAATACATTTGTTGAAACACAATATGGACGAACATCATATGAGGTATGGTTATAATAAACAACATATACGCGTGTATATGTACTTGTAACCCTGTTTGTCAACCCATCTTTCCATGTAAGATCCTGAAATAAATGCCGTTTAAATAATATACGAGTACTTACAGTTACATTTAATCCCGTATGTGAAGTTGTATTGTGGAAGAAGACTCCGTAATATTGTATCAACAACCTGTCAATTAATTGCGAGTTGAAAATGGTTATATTAATTTTGTCTTATGGTGATATTATAATATCAGTAATAATAATGTTAATAAATGTATACAAACTTACTCTTCAAATACGTCATCTGAAGCGTGAACAACTCAGGAAGAGGTGTACATATTGGTGTGTGGTGAGATGTTTTGGGTGTAAATTACTTTGTCGGCGACTTATCTTTTTCTCTTCACCGGCATTTTCTATTCGTCACATCTTTGCTGTTTTGTCAGACACATGATATTATCTATTTCACATTTTATGATGCTAATACAACCTGTACCCAAACCGTTTTCTTATTGTACCAATTGTCTGCAAAGGTAAGGATAATAAATGAATCTAAATCTAAAATGTCTCGTTTGTTTGAACAACCAATCGTTCAGTTACTTACCAGACTATTTATTAATACATGCAAAGCAAAATATAACCCATATCCAGGCATTTTTAGTACGAGTTCCGTTTTGATTACGAATCCCGATTAAGACGAGTTTACTTTTGAGACGAAAAGCCGGCGACCGCTCGCCTGCACCTTGTTTGCGTCACGTGACCTCGTTACTCGCTCGTACACATTGCGTAACGGTCTCTACCGCAGTCTCAAGATCGCTTGGACAAGAGTTCCTTTAATATGTTCTTAATCATTTGATTTGTTTACAATTTCGGCTGCTCTCTCAATACGATAGTCTCTTTATACAAGAAATCTTACGATTTTGATGGATAATATTTACGAATAGCTTTTTTCACACAATTGTCCTTCCTCTTGAAATATCCTGAGTTGAGTCAATTTTAAATAAACGTTTTTACAATATACTCTCCGGTTTACATTCAAATGAAATCAAAAATAAATATACCACTTTTACTAAAATCGCAGATTCTTTAGCTTTTATCCATGAAGTCAGTGAACCGTATCTCCTGAACACCTGAGAGAGAGAGAGAGAGAGAGAGAGAGAGAGAGAGAGAGAGAGAGAGAGAGAGAGAGAGAGAGAGAGAGAGAGAGAGAGAGAGAGAGAGAGAGAGAGAGAGAGAGAGAGAGAGAGAGAGAGAGAGAGAGAGAAAATTCTCCTATGATTATTTTATCGGGTGGTACGGAGTTTATAGGCTCCACTACTTATTGTGAAATTGTAACGTTAGAGTTTGCCAGTCCCTACGTACGAATCTGTATTTCCTACTCTCTCACTGTTTACTTCTGAAAACTCATCCTCAATTGATTCCTGTGTCCAACTCAATGTAGATTCACAATAGGTTGATACTGATAAGGACGGATGTTATTTATATCAGATGGTTGAAAATCAACGCTGCCATCGCTCTCCGAGAAAGCCATAACAACACTACGTATGAGAAAATACGCTGCCTCAGCGCGCGGGAGAGCATCTTTGACATCATATCACGTGACTGCTGCCAGCCTGATTAACTCTCGGGGATTTCCGGAAAACGACTCGCACCGAAAACGTTTTTTCAACGTTTCTACATAAAATGTTGCATTTTAATATATTTTTGGACACATTTTGTCTTAAACAATACTGTTAAACATGTTAAAACAAAGTTTTTCTCTAATATTCTCCTTTAAAGCGTAACTATCAACTGTTTGATGAAAAGGTGCAACGTGCAAGTTGTGCAAACGGAGGTGTTATTAATTAAACACTTGTGAGCCTTTAAAAATGACAATCTTCTATGACCTGTCACACTATGACAGATACATGTTTGAAAATTATTTTTCTTAATAAATGAGATCTCTACTAGCAATGAGCTATTAGATAATAACGTTATCTACAACGGTTTACGATCGAAAATTCTCCAAAGAAGGTACCCTTCGAAAATTCTCCAAATCACAAAATTTTAATTTTTTGATGAAATTCCCAAATTGTACCCAAACTTTCAACGCTTATATTGTAATGATAGTTATGGAATCGTTAATCTTATTCAATATTTTTATTCAATCTTTTTATTCATACTGAAAAAGCCAAAGGCCAATAGTACACAACTAAACTATAATTTTTTCATAAATGTAAACATAAATACATATTACAGAGATAATACATGATTTCTATACAGCATTGCATAATGGATGAACATGGCAAGATTTTGTAACAATGTTTGATTTTTACTGCTCATAAGAGTTGAAAATTTTATGACACATGGATGTGCATAATAGTATCTTTTGATATATTTACATCGTAGTGAAAGATAACATGGACAGATGAGAAGAAAATAATATTCGTCTTCAATTTGATTTAAATCACAAAGTTTACATATTCTATCTTCTTTATTAACATTTTTATATCGACCGCTCTCAATCAATAGATCGTGTGATGAACATCGGAATCGTGCTAATGATCGCTTAAATTTCTTTATGGTTACAAATGATAGGTAATCCTCACTAAATAAATCACATTTGAACTAAGAATAATAAAAACATTTCCTTGCCGATGAAATGTTTTCACACCATGTTTGCAGGTACATGTATATATATTTAGTCTTGTTGTTATTGACTGAATAAAATCTGCGTGTGACTCAACATACTGAGCATTCCAAACGTTTCCGAAGCCAATAAAAAATAGAAAATGTTTGACTTTAGAAACCCAATTTATTTGTCCATTTTTCTCGTACAATAACATCATATTATAACATATTTTGGGCATTCTATCACGGTGCATATTTAACAATTTTAACCAGTACTTAATTACTTTGATACTTGTAAACAAGTGCATCGGATATACCATTACATTTGCTGTATTCACTTTGACACCACGATATTTCTTACATGCATATAAATGTATTCTTTCTAACTGATGAAAATCTTTTAATCCCCATATTTCTGCCCCATAAGTTAAAATTGGGTTTATTTTGGCGTCAAATATCTTAAAATAAGTCGTATAATTTATATCTCCTAGTTGGCTATCTGTTTTAAGGATGCCGAATAGCGCCTTTTGTGCCTGAAGCGATGCATATTTGACATGTTTAGTCCATGATAGTCCATTTGTAAAATACAAGCCCAAATATTTGTAAAAACTAAAGCAATCCAGATTTATACCCTTGAATGACCATTTTTCTAATTTAGATAGTTTGCCCCCATTTTTAAAGACTACTATTTTTGTTTTATCTCTATTAACTGTTAATTTCCATGTATCGCAGTATTTTTCAAGTTCATTTAATTGGTTTTGGAGGCCAATAATAGTGTTCGAAAACAGGACAACGTCATCTGCGAATAAAAGAAGGAAAATTTGGACTATTTCGGGATGGATTTGGATACCGCTTGAACAGTTCGTTTCGATTTGGGTGGCAAGTTCATTGATGAAGAATGAAAACAAGAACGGACTTAAAATACACCCTTGTCTTACACCAAGTTGTTATTCGAAATGTTCCGAGAATTCGTAATTATTTTTAACGCATGCTTTCACGTTTTCATTTTTTTTAGATAAAAGTTTACTCATTTTGGTACTAAGACCATGATAATGGAAGAGAGACCAAAGTTTGTTTCGTTGCACAGAGTCGAAGGCTTTCGGAAAATCTACAAATACGGCATAAAACTTTCCTCCTTTTGAATTCAAATATCGTTGGACTAAACTTTGTAAAATAAACATGTTGTCAACAGTGGTATAACCATGTCTAAAACCCGCTTGTGATTCACCTATTTTATTCATTGTATCTCCCCATGTTACAAGTCTCTTATTAATAATATACGTGAACATTTTGCTAAAATTACTAATCAATGTTATTCCTCTAAAATTGTTAGGATCATTGATATCACCCTGCTTATGAATTGGAACAATGATACCAACAGATTGCAACAAATAGAATTTTAATCAAAGTTTTCAATAGCGAGGTATGTCCCTTTTAAATGGAACCCGAAAAATTCAATTCAAGTCCATTTTTTTAAATCGCTGTAGTTTGGTAACCGTTAAAGGATTTCAACACACCTGGGCCATGTTCAAGAGAGGTTTCAAAGTAATTGCTCAATGAGCGATCACTTTTAAACCTCTCTTGAACGCGATTGCTCAATGTAGCGCTACGTAGCAAGGCGAGCAAACTTCGAGGAATCGCACCGTGTCGTTCAGGAGAGAATGCACTACACTGAGCGCTGCATTGAGCGCTACATTGAGCAATCAATGAACGATTATAAGCGCTCGCTGTTATGGAACAGAGCCCTTGTTTCTGCACATTCGCAGTTGGCAGATTGAGAAGTGCATAGCCTTGTAGCTTCTGTGTCGATTTTGAGCAACAGTGTCATACATATAATGTCGGTCGGTACAAATTAGGATTGGATCGCGGAGTCCTAAGTCGACCGCTTAAATTTCATCGCTTTCGAAAAAAATTTTTTTTATTAAATTAGATTTTTATAACAACTTAAGCATGTAGATGAATTTTTGATAATTATTTTTCATGCAACCTACATTTAAGAAAAATGCCATGGCATTTTACCATTCTGCCATGGCATTCGACAATGCCATGGCATTCAATAATGCCGTGGCAAAATGCCATGGCATTCGCCAATGCCAATGACTTTGGCAAAAATGTTGAATTGGAAAAAAAATGACTTTAAAGAAAATTGGACTATTAAATCTGAATTGAATTTGGTGAAATGTTGACTTTGATATTAAAAAAAATCGATTTTTGTGAAATGTTGACTTTGGAAATAATTAATGACTTTGATGAAGTTTAACTTGAATGAAATGTTGACTTTGAAAAAATATGATATTCGAAATAATTATTGACTTCTTTGAAAGTTTAATCTTAATAAAATCATTAAATTCGGTGAAAAGTTAACTTTCAATGGATATGCATTGACATAAAATGTTGAACATATTTTGAGTTAAGTAATATGTTGACTTAGATAAAATATTTTGAGTTTATTGAAAGTTTATTACTATTCTTAATATATTTCCGTTGATATTGAATCAAGGAACATATTTTATTTCAATCATATGTTAAAATATCAACAAATCTTAGTTTAATCTGAGTATTAATTACATTTACAACAAAGCGTGTAGTACATTGAAGAGAGTTGTAGTATTTCAAATGTAACAATAGCATACTGAATGCTGTCAATATTGTGAGGAGAAATACATTCATAAGACAGAGAGTCTAACATGTTTCACGTGCACTGTTGAAAATCACTTGATCAAATAGAATTTTTTTTTTTTATATTTTGGAATTATAGGTATAGGATCATTAACTCATTTTATTATAACTAATCAAAATGCACTTTATTGTATAATGAACAAATTATATGGTTCTTCAAAATTTTGGGGTCACTGTTTTGGGTTTTGAATTTACAAACCTCTTTTTCCACCCAGAATTCCTTAAAAAAATTAAAATTTGTTCATACGCGTATACTTTTTTAAAAATCAATGTTACTCACCATGGAAAATCCTTTTATTTCATTGATACTGACTTTTTAATTGCTACTATTTAAATTTAGATCAAATAAGAAACAAATATTGCATATTTTGAATTTTTTTAATTGTGTAAGAAAGAGACGAAAATTATGAAAATAAGGGCGTCTCCATCAGCTTGCGCCTAGTAGAATAGTTTCAAGGATGAGGTACTCTTTTTTCACTTTCTTTGGTAGTGTCAGTTTTCAATCTATCTTCTGACTAATTTTCATGAATTTGTAGTGGATTTTACTAAGTGTGTGGGACCTCCTTAATAATAGAGTTTTGGTGGAGAGTATCGTTTAAACAGCAGGTATTCAGATTTTAAATGAGCTGTCACACATAGCTGTATGTATTGCCGTTATTTAGAAGATTTTGTAAGACGCGTACCCTCAAACCCGCGAAGGTGCACACAATTTTAAGTTTTTAAAAAAAAAATAGCAACAAATCTATTATTACGGCCGAAAACCGCTATAGGCCTAATCGACGAGGAGCATTGTTGCCAACATTTTGGTGAAAGTTTGCGAAATTATCTAGATAAAGTACGATCTATTGAGGTTTGAAGTTTCCACTTCAAGGGGAGATAATCCACGAAATAAGTCGAAAATCCAAAATCAGGCCACGGTATGATCTAAGTCGGTCACAGGCTATCATCCCTGAAATTTTCAATACAGATCTCATAGACCTTATTTTCAATATAGATCTTTTGAGCACCTTATAACCAGGATAATAACAATACGTCTTCCAGACATTCGTCTTGAAGACCTAATAAAACATTTACTCAACGCACTTTTTCTTTTCATGCCCTCTTTCTAGTGTTATAATGCAAAACATGTTGTTCTTTCACAGAGGATTTGACTCGAAATCAGTTTTATTTGGAAATCCAAATTGTTCGTTTTCAGAAAATAATGAACTTCTACTTTCAGTTCACGGTTTTGTAAATTTAACAGGCAGATTTGCTCAAAAACATATCGGTTGATTAGCATTAGTGGCATTTGTTGATGGTTGAAGTTTAGTTGTCAATGATATTACTTGTTAGCGTTTGTATATACATTGTATATAGATATATCATATATTGTATTTTCACATGGCATGTATCATATTGTTATATTTTGGAGCGGTATTTATATAAGCTTAAAGCTCGTTTACCAATCCAATTCTTCATGGAAATAAATGTGTTTAAACGAACATTTACCGCGAATATAGGTGACGACAATGGCATGCGGCATGTCGTAAATGACCGTTGAAAAGACTGTGATATAAAATGGTATTTTCTGTCAGTGTATGGGTGTATGGAGTATGTGACCACACAAAAGTAATACATATAGTTTTAGATTTATTCACAGCAATATATTGTTGTAGCGAAATATAGTCTGATTATCTGTCACATGTGCCAAATGGTACAATTTTCGGTATTTTAACGAGAAGTACTGACTGCTTACGACTAAAACCATTATCATCATTTGTATTTCTCGAAATCGCCACCAACGGTGGTATAAAGCTTTGAACAGAAACAATAATTTATAGACAAATACAGATTAACAAAAAAAAAACAAAAAAACCAACAGAAATAATATATACACATGCAATAAAGATATGATGTACATACAATTCTGTAATGTGCAAGCAACTGCAATGTGATTTATAGCGTTACTTTCGTATACAATTGTGTGCAACCACATACACATATTTAAGTTAATACATACATAAGTTAATAGTCAGCGATTAGCAATTTTTGAAAACAATGTTAAAACGCGGCTCTCGAAAAATTGAACTAAATTCGTTTGACTAAACAAGCTAGATTGGACACTAATGTGCATATTTATGCAAAGTATCATGTTCAAAAGATTTACCGTTAAGTCATCAGAAGTTTACACCAATAGATTATTTAATCATTTTTTAATAATTGTTTTTAAAACAGAGAGTTATTTATTTGCTGTGATCGTATTGTTCCGGTGATGTAACCGGCTGTGACGTCAACTGGGGAAAACAAATGTGACGTAGTAGCCATAGTTACATGTAAACAACACTGCGATTTACTAAGGTGATCGCTTTCTGACGATCTGGGTCTCAAAGAAAGTCCTGTCACGATCAGTGCTATATTTCACTTCACAAAACTAGCCATGTGCTATGGCATTCAGGCAGATATATTTTGTAAAAATAGAGCCATGGGCTCTGTAGCTCATGAGGATTTCATTGATTTACTATCTAAAGTTGAATATCTAAGATATTTAAGTTATTGTTTACAAGCAAAAGATAGGATCTTAGATCATGACCACTGTGCCCCCATTTTGTGGACGGGGTCACGAAATCTACAATTTAGAATCCCCATTGGCCAAGGAGTCTGCACACAACTTTTCAGCTCTCTAGACCTTTTGGAACTGGAGAAGAAGATGAAAATAAGTTTTTAAGGATGTGACCCCGGTGTCCCCATTTGGGGTCACAGGGTCACGAAATCTACAATTTAGAATCCCCATTGGCCAAGGAGTCTGCACACAACTTTTCAGCTCTCTAGACTTTTGGAACTGGAAAAGAAGATGAAAATAGGTTTTTAAGGATGTGACCCCTGTGACCCCATTTGGGGTCACGGGGTCACGAAATCTACAATTTAGAATCCCCATTAGCCAAGGAGTCTGCACACAACTTTTCATCTCTCTAGACTTTTTGGAACTGAAAAAGATCAAAATAGGTTTTTAAGGATGTGACCCCTGTGACCCCATTTGGGGTCATGGGGTCACGAAATCTACAATTTAGAATCCCCATTGGCCAAGGAGTCTGCACATAAAATTTCAGCTCTGTGGAATCATTGGTTCTGGAGAAGAAGTCGAAAAAAGCGAAAAGTTTACGGATGGACGGATGGACGGATGGACGGACGGATGGACGGACGCCGGACACCATGCCATGCCATAAGCCCATCGGGCCTTTCAGGCCTGATGAGCTAAAAATGGGATTCAAGGTATGAATTTAGAGATGTCTTTTCCTATAACACCTACTTCATGAATGCCATCTAATTTGAAAGAAATATGAGTCTATAATTCAATCCGGGTAGTTGAAATGAACACAAACTGCAGTTTTTAAGATTTATGTTAACAGTCTTTTCTATAGCAGCAGATTGGTTACAAGAATTAGATATGTAATCTCTATTTGATTAAATTATTTTTCTAAAAACAGAAAATTTACTTAGAAAATTAAACATTTCTTAAACAAACTGCATCATCCTCATGTGTTATACTTCAAGTTTTAAGGCAATTTACAGATATCATTGCATCGTGTGTTTACATCAGAAACCGTTACTGTACAGACATGACATTACATGTTCAAATTATGAATCTAAGCAGGCCTTCATTGTTACAGTAAAGACCAACCAATGTAAGTGTATCTTTTGCAATGGATAAGCTACCTTATGACTGTGTATATAATGACCCTATAATGTAGCTTTAGATAGTAAATATTGACCAAATGGATACACAGAATTGAAAACTTAAAGAATTGAAATAACATTGATGAAGGTAGTATGATTATTATAATTCATAGACTAAATGTTTGTCTAACGTGAACTAGACACGACAAGCTGCAGTAGTACCCAAGATAAGTCATACATAGATGTTCCTTAGATTTCAAGTAGGAAATCATGCTGTGAAAGTATAGTTCTTCTTTATGCTATTGATACATTCGCAACTTATCATTAACCATCTCGTGAGCCAGTACCATTCATAGCAAATTCAGAATAGCCAATATCTTACTGTGGAATACACCCAGTCCGGCCGCTAGGCCAGTTCGGCCGCTCTAAGTAACCCGGTTCGGCCGCCAGTTGATTTAAACATATTTCTTCAGAAAGAAACTGACAGGATTGGCAAACAAGCAAATCTTTGCTTATGTGAATGCCGCTCCCGACAACATACACACATAAACATTCAATGAAGATGACAATCACAGAACAATGGAAACAGATCGGACATGTACGTACATTTGCAGGCTTACAGACAAAAGTAAAATTAAGAAGAACAGTTTCGCAAGGCTTCTAAGGAGGTTGAGATAATTTAGTTAAGAAAAATCAGAAAATCTTTTTGAAGAAATTATGGACGGATTTTAGAAGTTCGTTATTTTCATGATGAGTCGAGCCAGAATTACCGTAGAGGATAGATGGTAGATTATAAACTTTTTGGAAGAAATACGTGTTAAGTCTTAATTCGTGGTAAGTGGGACAAATAAGGAAGAAATGGAGCGCATCCTCAAAGTGATATCCGCATCCTCAAAGTGATGTCCACAGTTGCAGTTAGGGGCACCGGATGTATATCGGGCGAACATATCACCACTGCAGCCAATCCTGAGGCGGGAATGGATTATCTGACAGAATCTTGACCCATAAAATAAATTGAAATGAATCGGTTTGCTATTGGTTTCCTTTATATTTCTTTTGAATTCTTCAAGAGAGATATAATTGACCACATCCAAGGTGGCCGCCAGTTCATCCGAAGGTTAAATCGTCTCGCTGATATCCTACCCATTTCGTCCGCCGATATGTCCGAGGATATTTGAGTCATTTCGGCCGCCGATAGGTGTTTTGGGAATACGATTTATTTTGGAATTTGAATTCAGGCTTAAACTCAAGAAAATAACAACTAATGCCAAATACTATTTGTTTATGTCTTATCATATTTAATTCAATATGCATATGTATTTTATGTTATTCACAATACATGTAACTTACATTTCGTCAAAAACTTTGTAACATTAACGAGTGACTGTCTTGGTGGCTTTCGTTTTCGTTTCGTGTCCACACTTTGTCCAGGGCGTTGTTGAACATTTTGTATGTTGTTCTGTACTCGTTATGTACTATATCATTAAATATGAGTGAACTGTAATATCACTAATTTTTGTCAATCATGTCCTTGAATACACACTAACGGATTATCTCACTACAAAACAATATCAATTAATGAATTGGTGTCATCTTAGCGTAAGTACTTATGAAAACACCAGTAAGAACAGTTCAGTGGTAAATATTTTAATCCAATCAAATAAAAACAACAATCGATCTGTTGTGAGTTGTTTTGAGAAATGAACTCACTGCTTACATTTGGATCTGTAATTTATTTATTGGTACAGTTATTTATTTGAATGAGTTTAGCTTCACAAATCAACATTGATGTCAGGTAAATTTGTTGAATTTTATGATGGAGCTCTCAAATATGACATCAGAGTCATGCAAAAAGTATGAGGATTGTGACGTTATTTCCATACAGATTTTATTTAGTCTAGGATAAATACTTTTCACAGAATAGATTCTGGTTAGATCAATGTATTTTTTTTAGCTTGATTTGAAATCATTTCAGCTTGAAGTACATAATTTTGATTAACTTTTCTGACGACAATTTTACTGATGTCATCCGATGTATCTACACACGTTCAAAGCGTTCCCCATAGTAAATGATGTAACATACTTTATAAATGAAATGTGAATCTACAAAAATTATTTATTCTAGACTAAATTAGCATACAAGTCAATTGAAATAATGTTACAGTCCGAATACTTTTTGCACATAACGCATTAAAATATTTCGATCGTTATACTGGTTTCGGTTTGTATAACTAGATCTTTGTATAAAAGGTCTTGTGACAACAATTTTTACGACCTGCTAGTTTATATTCGTTGTAGATCATTTGCATAATGGTAAAAATACGACGAATTTTATTGACAAATGGTTAGCGGACATAGTGGCGGCCGAAACAGGTTAAATATCAACCACGCTAATTACTTATCGGATGTATAGCGGCGGCCAAACTGGCCAGCGGCCGGACTGGGTGCTATTCCTTACTGTAAACAATGCAAGTTAAAGTATCCACATCCCTCTCAGACTATTGGTATTGGTGGCTATGGATACTTTTATCTATATTGTTTACAGTAAGATATTGGGTATGCTCAAGTCCTTGTGTACCAGTTATATATTATTTGTGAAGATAAAGTTCTAAAATCGAATACACAAGTTTTCATATTTATGTATTCCTAATTCTTCCCTTTTTGACTCTTACACGACACAATTACTCACGTTTGCAGAAATAAAAACTTGCAAATACACTTTAAAATGACCACCAGAGGTGGTGTAAATATACCCCAGTGTACAATTTACTCATGCAGTTATGTAAATGTGTTTATATGCACAGAACACATACCAGTGTCAATACATACGTATGCTATTTCAGATTTAAGCTATGTACTCGCTGTTGATTGGATTAAACAAGGTCATGTGATCGCTATACGGTGTATGACTTTTTAATTTTTCAATATAGATATTATTAACGGATTAAATCATCCCTTAAATTACAACGTTTGAATTCATGAAACAAATACATTTATAATCTGTTTGTTCACTGGCCATGGCTAGTAAACGGTTTGAAAGTTCAAATTAAACAAATCAAGTTGAACGTGTACAAGCTCCGGCATCTATATTATTTTAATTTGTACATTTCAAACCGTTTATGAGCCAGTGAAAAAACACATTATGATTTTATTTCTTAAAATTGAATTTGAAATTTAAAGATACGTTCCCTGCTGTTTGGACAAGGCAATGTTACCGGTATACATTCTCACAATCACGCAACTTACATTTGAAAAGGATAACCTTCATACTTTGAGGGTTATATTATACTTTCAGGACTACTTTATCACTGTATCACTGCGCATTCTCATGTATAGTTATAAAAATATTGTTTCAAATAAGACAATTTAATTTTAGATTTGTTAAAAGTTAGATTAATACAGTTCGTTAGAATAATAAATTAAGTACTTAAAGGAAGGCCGAAATATATTATTTTCTATTGAAATCTTAACTGCAATTGGTTCATTAGACTATTTTGTGAAAAAACGAGACCCCCCAAAAATCCATATGTTGTTCCTATATTAAACTACAGCGACTTAAACTTTGCCGAAAACATCGTCTGCTTTTCACCCGCGAACAACAAACCAAAAATGGGGCGGGGCTTAGAGAGTTGGAAGATGCCGGAACTGACGTACGTGACAATGGCAAACACTGGGGAATCGGTCAGTTAATATGTTATATCTACGCTTTGCAAATGTCCCAAAATATCGATATATATATATATCACATATAATTGATATGAATAGTGAAAGACGGTGGATTCATATAGATGTTCGTAGACATAGGATAAATCAATGATAATGAGATATAAGATGACAAAATGAAACCAAGATATGATAATATGAAAGAAGTAGAGTTGAGACAACAAAATCAGATAGTCGTTGTTGTTGTTATTTTTATTTGGAGAATGCTTGTGTTTAAAATAAAACAACAAACGTGAGATTAGCAGACTCCGGCGAAGTAGGCCCTACGGTAAGCCATCGACAATCAAGGCACATCACACCATCATAATTTTTAACGTCGTTAACCTACTGACAACCTAATTTACTAACAGTACATTACAACAATCAAAGCAACTCACCACATATTTTGAAACACCAAAGGAAGTTGGTTATCAACGATAATAATACGTCTACGAATCCACCTACGAAAACATCGCATCCCGATGTTATATTTTACGATTTAGTTATCACTTATTAACACATTAAAACATTCAGAATCTAATAGATAATGAAATAATGCTTTCAATAAAATGTGTGGTTAATCAAATCAAATAAACATCGTATTAAATTGACATTTCAGCAAGAGTGTGTAATGTAAGACATTTACCTTATAAACGTATCAAACGGACACTATGAATATCCAAATGCACATGAGACAGAAATTGTAAATTGTAGATCCATCAATGACAGTACTTGGAAACAGAATATGGTCAAATACTAACCCTCTTTCAGCAAAAAGTCTTTTCGCAAATGGCAAGATAGAAAAACAGATAGACTGAATGTCCCGTTAAGAGTATTGTGTGTCACCAAGACAGGACGTTTGACAATAAACATAAACACTGGCAATATTGTCACCAAAGACATTATCGCTCACGTAATATACAACCGATAACTCAAAATGGACACAAACACTTTGCAATTAGACGGTAGACTCGTAAATGGGACTCGATGATGACCATGCTGCAGACTACATCAACAATGTCATGGCGGGCTGTAGTCAGCCAGTCGAGGTAATGCTCGTCACCGAACCGAAACATGAACTTAGTAATAGACATAAAAGCGGTAGAAAAAGAAGTCTTTCACATTCAGAACTCGTACATTCTAGGGAGGTAACGAAAAAGTCGAACGACGGAAGTTGTGAAAATTGTCCAGTTTTCGATCACGAATCTAGTACACAAACTGGTCAACAGCTTCAAACGCTGCAAACGGAGGATGCTAGCAATAGGCACATTTTGGATGCACTAGCTAAATTATCGACGGATTTCAGATGTTCCTTCGTATCATTGAATACACGCATTGAACTTTTAGAAAATACTTTGGAAGAGTCAATTGCAAACAAGTTGGCTACCAAGTTTAAAAGTATAGCATCACAAATAGTGAGTGAGGAATTAAAGAGTGTAAGAAAGGAGTTTGATGAGAAATACCAAATGATAAACAAAAGTTTTGATGTGCTTAAAACCAAGTGTGAAAATGTAGGTCAATCATATGCCAAGGCTGCTGGTGCAGATCCTAACCAGGAGAACATAGAAAACAATGTTGTGATTAGAAATTTGAAACACCATCCTGACGAGGCTAAGGATCCTCAGCTAACACACCACAAGGTAACTGCCCTCATCAGAGATGGCCTCAAGCTGAACAGTATTAAGGTGCTTACAGCTGAGAGAAAGCAAGGTAGAGGTGATAATCCAGGCATTGAAAAAGTCAAGCTACCATCCAAAGAACACAAGATAACTCTACTCAAGGAAAAAAACAAAACTGAAAGATTCACAATTATATAAAAATGTTTTCATTGATAGTGAACTTTCCCGAGGTGAACTAAGGACACAATATACACCCAGAACACTTCTGAAAGAAATGGGAAAAGAAAAGAAATTCAATGTTCATGGATCTCGTCTTGTGCAGAAAAAACAGTAGGACAACTTAGAGGTTTGTGTGTGGAATGTAGGAGGGTGGTCCCTCAAGGAAAATGAAAATTCCGGTTTTAGAAATAATGTAATTAACTCTCTTTCAAGTAATGTCATTGCAATATGAGAAACTTGTCTGAAGGATGACGAAGAACTTTTAATCCCTGGCTTCAAGTGGTATGGAAATAATCGACAAACAAAACATGCTAAAGCAAGGCGTGATTCTGGTGGGGTAGGGTTTTTTGTGAGTGAAGACTTATTAAACCATTTTGAGATTGATGTGTGCATTGTGTTGGATAGAACTTGTGAAGATATCCTCTGGCTGAAATTTAATTCCAAAACTTCAGACTTCATCCTGTGTCTTTGTGTATGCTACCTTAGCCCTGCTGGTTCTTCATATAAATGTGACCCAGAAGAATTCTTTGCCACACTAAGGAATCAGCTGTGTGTCTATCAGACAATGGGAATAGCTAGTGTATATGGAGACTTTAATTCAAGAATTGGTGATAACACTGACTACATTGAGGTTGTTGACAATATTCCACACAGAAGTATTTTGGATTGGATTGAAAACTCTCATGGCAGCCACTTTTTGGATTTTTTAATTGACAGTAACATGTGTGTTTTGAATGGAAGGAAAGGGATACACAACTTCACATATGTCTCTCCTCAAGGTAAATCAGTGATCGACTACATAATTGAGCCACATGAACAGTTACCACTTATCACAGATTTTACAGTTGAAACTATCACAGAAGTTATAAGCAGAAATAATATACCAGTCCCCCAGTCAATTCCAGGTTCAATCATCAAAGCATCTTTTTCTCTATCAGGTTTTTTGAACAATACAGAAACACCATGCCGCCAATCAAACAAGCAGAGCGAAAACATACAACTATGTAAACCAGGTTTTCAGCGTGATAAAATCCCATCTGACTTTCTTTTGACTGATACAAGCGAAGCAGCCATAAAATCAACAATTGTGAAGATTGAAAATGAACTGTCAACTGTAAGAAGTATTGATTCAGCCTATCAATAATTTGTTTCACTAGTGCACACAGAATTAGAAAATAAAGTTCCTCGGAATATTATGTACAAGCACAAGTCTGTGAATGGAAAATGCCACAACAAACCATACTGGAATGAGAAACTTCAAGAAGCCTGGAATGAAGTTAAAAGTGCAGAAAGAAGTTGGTTAAAATGTAAAGGGTCCAATCAAAGAAAAAAACACCTCCAAGAAAACTTTCAATCAGTGAGAAATAACTTTGATAAGCTCCATAAGAAACATAAACGCAAATACCAACTTGAGAAACAAGAATCACTGGCTTCACTTCTTGAAAGACATACAGATGGTGAATTTTGGAAAGAAATAGGGAAATTAGGGCTAGGAACTGACCGTAAAAATCATATTCCTATGAAAGTTAAAGATGACAATGGTGATTTAATTTCAGATGTCCAATTAGTGTTGGAAAAATGGAAAAATGACTATGATCAACTCTATAACTCACATCAAGCATATAATTATGATGATGGACATTTGAAGAAAATTAATTGTGAATTGTCTCAACTTGAAACAACTGATAATACTAATACTCTCTTAAATGATCCTATTTCATTATGTGAAGTGAGATCAGCAGTGGCAAGGGCTAAGAAAGGCAAGGCAACAGGTGTAAATGAAATACAAGCAGAAACTCTAAAGAATGAAAATAGCATACTTTTATTACACACAATCTTCAACTATTGTTTTCAGAATGGATTAACCCCTACAGTGTGGAGACAGGGAATTATCAACCCTATAGTTAAGCCAGGAAGTACTGATCTTCATGTGCCATCAACTTACAGATAAGAGGAATCACACTCCTTTCAGTTCCCTGCAAAATATTTTGTGATATACTATACAAAAGACTCACTAACTGGATAGAAGAAAATGAATTGCTGGCTGATGAACAGAATGGATTTCGAAATAAACGCAGTTGACTTGATCATATATATACTCTTTACACAGTTATCAATAATAGGAAATTGTCAAAACAAAGTACATTCAATTCACCTGTTTCATCGACTTGAAAAAAGCTTTCGATAACATCAACCGTGACTGTCTGTGGTATAAACTCAACAAGACTGGAGTGTCAGGCAGAATGTATACAATTATTAAAGCCCTTTATGAAGATGTTCAGTGCTCAGTGAGAGTTAATAATTACATGACTCCATCATTCAAGGTAAATAATGGTGTTAAACAAGGCTGTTCCTTGTCTCCAACACTGTTTTCATTATATATAAATGACTTGGCAGAGGATATAAGTGCTTTAAATTGTGGCATACAAGTAGACAACTTAAACCTATCATTATTATTGTTTGCAGATGACATTGTACTTATTGCTCCCAGTGAAAGGGCTTTACAAAATATGCTCGATGCAGTACATGACTTGTGCCAAAAGTGGAGATTATTGATAAATACTGAAAAAACCAAAGTTTTTCATTTCAGGAACAGAAATATAAACATAACTAGTTTCAAATTCTCATGTGGACCTCTTGACATTGATGTATCAGATATATATAAATATCTTGGACTTTGGTTTAATGAAAATTTGGACATGAAATTTACTGTTAAAGAACTATCCAAGTCTGCCCGCAGAGCCTTGTTATATATATCCAGTCTAAGTGTATGCATGCTGGTGGAATGACACACAATACTTTTACAAGGCTGTATGAAGATGTTGTGCAACCTGTCCTTTTATATGGAGCAGCAATCTGGGGACTAATAGAACATAGTTGTGTCAATACAGTGTAAAATGAAGCATGTCGCTTCTTTCTCGGTGTGCCCATATCAACATCTGGATGTGCCCTGAGGGGTGAAATGGGATGGAAGAGTTGTCTCAATAAGCAAAGAACTGAACTTTAGATTGTTCTCAAAACTTGTTCAACAAAATAGACATATCCTAAGCAGTGTTCTTTCTTGGTCTCGCCGCAGGATAAAATCTTGGGTGACACGGGTTATCTCCCTTGCCCATACACTTGATTTCAACTTAGACCTCATTACTAGTGACAATATGAAGAATTGTAACAGAATAATTAACAGCATATAGCCAAAGTGGATGATGAATTATGGTTTAAGGAATTGTGGACTGATAAACATCTTACATGTATAAATGGTAATAAATTAAGGACAAATCGTACATTTAAGAAAGATAGAGTACCCGAATCATATTTATATATGCTGTTATATGCCAAGATATAAAAGAAAAGTAATAGCGGGGGGGGGGGGGGGGGGGGGGGGGGGGGTGCTTGTGTGGATGAGTAGATATATTGGTGGTGAAGGTTTGTGAAAGGTTGTTGGGTGAATAGTGTGGTGTGTGTGTGTGTGTGTGTATTTATATTTTATGTATTTGTATTTTGTATTGTATTGGGCGAGACTGTAATAAATAATCTAAAATCTAAAAGATTTAAAAAAAGACATTTAGTGTCAAAATGAAATTGAGATAATGAATAAATTATTTGACTATCATTAAATAATGATGACGTTAACATGGGCATTTGTACATGCGGATGTACATGTCTCAACATTTCAACAAATAACAAATAGATTGACATAGCCTTTTGCAGTTTGATAAACTCTCTCTCTCTCTCTCTCTCTCTCTCTCTCTCTCTCTCTCTCTCTCTCTCTCCTCTCTCTCTCTCTCTCTCTCTCTCTCTCTCTCTCTCTCTCTCTCTTCTCTCTCATATATGACACGCCGGTCACCGACATGCCATTTGTTATATAATTGAATCGGTCCAGTAAACTTGTTATCTGTACAAACATAATTACACTCCTTCCTTCTCACATACTCAGCTTCTTAATTGAGTAAACTAATTTGCTGTAACAACACTACTCCACTTTGATCTGGAAGAAACATCTATATGGTATGCTAAACTGAGAATTTCATTTACGAGATGTGCATTAATATGCTACTGGTAACATTCTTTCATTCGATAATGTTTATTGTCTATATCAATCTGTGTTATCATAATGTATATGTTTGCGTGTACAATGGAGCACTCTTCATGTAAATTTCATTGTTAACCAATCCAGTTCATGTATTTATTCATGAAAGTGAAGTGAAAATGGTTTGCATTTCATTACATCAATGTTTTCTCGCTTTTTTGAAAAGCCAATCGTTCAGTGTTTATGAAATTATACCTACCATATCACTTTATTTATTAATACATACAAAACAAAATTAACCTGCCGATTATGGAACATAATTTGATCAATTGTTGCTAAATTAACCTCGCTTCGCCCCGATTCCCGCGAGAGTTTTCTTCTCTTGTGTCAATGTCACTTGAACTGTCATTTGGTTCATACAGGTAAGGGAAGGCCTCGGCCACGTCACTTGAAATGTGATATGACAGCAATTTCGCGGTTAATTGCTACAAACATACTTTACATAAGCGCAGAATGCACTCCAACCCAGCAGGCCCCAGTCGTTGTAACCATATGAAATCGCTAGTTCAATAGTTAAGTTATCCGTAGAAAATTTGGGTTGTTTTGATGAAGTTTTCTGTCTTATATGAGCAGTTTAAAAGTTGGGAAAACGTCACAGCACGATACGCTTCAGTGACCACCGCCCGCCCACTTTCATTCTGGTAGCTGGGGCTTAATTAGGCACTTTTTTAAAAAGCCGTATATAAGAAATTTATGGGTCGATTTCAGAAATTTAACATCGAGCAATTGTCAAATTGAAACCCCTTTTCAAAGAATACGAATGTGACCATATGTCATTTCATCTAACCTTTAAATCACCTTTCCTGTGAACTGCGTTTTGTAGGTGATGGCAATACTATTGTTAGCGGAGTTAAGCACCTGTTCTATAGTAAGACTTAACATTTGTCTTAACAATTTACACATTTTGCATCTATTTGTATTTTTCGCTTTTATTTTCGGTTTAATCCCCTGAATTGCAAATATCTAATTCATAAGAAATATATTTAATATTGTGTTTGGACAGTGGCTTAGAAACTGTTTGAAAGTTAAACTGTCGTCGGTAAGCTCGGGATATCAGACTTTTATATAGACATGTATGCGATGTGCTGTCTGCTGATACATCATCATGAACACTAAATCGACAGTTGAAAAAGGATAACTTTCTTACTGTGAGATGTATACAAAATCGGGAATGCTATCGGGAACCACCGTATCAGTGCGGAATTATGACACTGCTATCGCTAAGTCTGAATTTACAATCAATAGATTTTATAATTCACTTGTTCACTGTCTTATAACTGATCTTAAAATAAGTTGTTATGTTGTATACATGCCGTCGACAAGCTGTTGCATGTATAACTTACACTTTTCTTACTGTTTATAAACTTTATGGTATCTATTTCTGAAGTATTCTTATGTATGTAAACGGAGTATTGACAGAAAGTTGGCTGGGCTATTTATGACGCGGTTTTTATGTTCATATTTACATTTACCTTTCAAAAGTCCCAGGTAACATCATACAGAGTATATAGTGCGCACATAAACGCCTCATGTAACACCCATTTCGTTTCAGTGACCTACTTTAGATGCTCACGATTCTCATATTATCGCAGTTGCGTTGATGCAGGTATGAATGCCTCTATAATTGCTAGAAGAATTTCTCTGTGGGAACGCTTCGCACGAATAGATCTAGATTCGCGAGAAACGTCGATATTGTCAGTCGACTTGCAATGTTAAACAGTCTTTTGTACTTTCGTTTAATGTACACAGGATGCAAATCATTTACCTGTGTTAACTTTCCGATAACATGACAGCATCGAAGAAAGATACAACTAACTGACAATTGAATACAAAATATTCAAAATGAAATATGAAAACCACCAAAGAAAACATGAATACTCAAACTGAAAAAAAAAAAAACTTTAAAAACTACTTGCTGAAATCTTGAAAATGTGACTCACAGTATTAACTCTTCCAATTATTCTTCTTTGCTTGTATTTCTGCCTCGAAATATGCAATTTCAAACCGAGATAATCTTACATATTCGTGTAAACACCGCACTGAAAACATTAAACTCAGTCTTTATACCGGATTGAACACCCTGCCACTTCGTCTGCATCTGCATCTGGGTGCAATAAGGGGGTCAGGAACCTAACACCAATGACCTTACTGTTACTGATCAGGCAGTATGATCATGGTTTACATCATGATGTAATCAAAGCATGTCGCGTAAGATGTTCTATATCCTTGGTAACAGAGACTGTGAAAGAGACTTATTGTACATTTTGGGATTGATTACTGACCAATCCCCAGGCTTCACCTGTCGATCTAAGGACTCATCCCACCGTAGCATGATTAATTATATTCCAGCTCCATCCTGGATGCGACCATATCTCACCAGTAGTAATAGTATGGACTCCTGTCTTTATACAGTCTCTGACCACCTGTCTTGCCATATATCAGTTAACATCCCTCCTACAAATGGCAGTAAATATGCAGCAGAACGTGTACTAAAGTGGACAAAAGCGTCTGCAGCTGATATCTCATGGTACCAATCTGAGGTTACAAATCGCCTAGACTCGCTTGCTATCCAGACTGAAATTACTAGATGTAGAAGTAGATAACTACTGCGAACACATTAGGGATATCCTCATTGAAGCGTGCGTGACATCAATCCCCCAGTCTAAATGCTCTACTGCTCACCTGAAACCATACTGGAAACGCATAGGACTCCATCATCACATGCGGACTGCAAGACGACACTGGCTTGCTGACTGTAAACCCAGAGATGTGTCATCACTAGGACTCTCTGCATATAAAGATTCAAAAGGGAATTTCGACGAGTGCTACATACATCAAAACGCTCTGATAAACGGAAAGTGCTCCAAGCACTTCAAACCTCAACTAAATTGGATATTAACACTTTCTATAAAAATGTTAAGAATCAAAGAGGCAAAAGGTCGGATATCTCCACTCTGAACTACGATTGGATTAATGCCATGATTAATGAGAGACAGTATACAAAGTTTGGTGATGATTGGTCACATAGTTTTATAGATCTGCTCCGGAAACGCCAACGCCGACGCCGACGCCGACGCCGACGCCAACGCAAACGCCGACGCCGACGGGAACTCAGCTAAAAGCAATATGTCTCCCGACCCTTCGGGGGAGACATAATGACATAGCCTTTTGCATTTTGATAAACTCTCTCTCTCTCTCTCTCAGCAGGTCTCTAACAAGATGCGAGCAGTGAACTGGAGCGAACTGAAATGGATTAGGTAGTCCGCCTCCTTATTCACCACCGATACATGGAGGACAAGACGTTGAAATACATTTCTGGTAAGTATATGAGAAACTGTTCGTCAATGTCTGTGCATTAATTGAAGTATGTTTTATTTCTTGTTACCTCAAGTGGATATAAACGGTGTTCTCACCAAGGTCTGTTAAGGTCTGAGTTTTCAATGCTTCTTCAATCCCTTGTTGACTTTGCACATAGGACCTCGTACATTTCGCTGAATGCTGACTATTCACCGCGGTATAAAACATATCAGCTATTGCAC
The DNA here is from genome assembly GCA_936450465.1 of Gibbula magus. Lineage (NCBI taxonomy): Eukaryota > Metazoa > Mollusca > Gastropoda > Trochida > Trochidae > Gibbula > Gibbula magus. The sequence continues at coordinate 51,516,353 of OW388296.1, read as the reverse complement.
TGTCGTATTTGGAAATTGATGGCAGCTCGTCTTATCCAGACTGTGTCAATACTAGTAAATAATAATAGTTTATTTTGTATTTTAGGCCATCGGGCCATGTACAACTTTCATTATACATAAATGCTCATAATGAAAGTGACACATACTATGTAATGCGGAGAGAAAGTCAATGTTTTACATATTTTGCAACATTAAGAACAGTATCACGATCTTTACTGCATACAAGTAATTTATGAGAATGAAATGTAGGGTTATCAGAAAATCCAGGTGGAATGTACTAACTCCTTATTTAATTATAATTAGAACAAACAAACAAAAGGTGTATGACATATTCAACTACACTATACAACTGGATCTATGCGAAGACAATCGCGGGATTGTAGGCGCAATGCGGATAATATAGCCTGGTCGTGTCGGATTATATGTGTTCATAGTAGACGTATATTGTGGCTATCTGTGAATTTTACTTAACAATGGAAATGCACAATATGTGTGCGCCAATAAAATAACCCCCATTCATGAGTAGTATATAACCAGGGACCTCATATACAGGGACTCGTCTCTTCTGCACGTTACATGATCATTTCTATTGAACGGTGCAATTAGACCTCGCCTCTTCGAGTTTCAACGCACAAGCGACTGGGTGTGTGCGTAAGCGCTTATTTTGGAATCGCAGTATATTGTTGTTACCAGTTAGAGTCTCCGAGTCTTGCCGTCTCGCTCGGGCGTCGATCGGCAATCTTCGTAAAGTCAAGAAACATTTGAGTAACCTCCCTTTGAGACTGTTGATTGGTGTAATGATACAGTAACCTCCCAAATGCAGAAAGCTAAAACGAGTATGATACTATATATACAATATACTATAATGTTAGGTTACCTAGTGCTTTGGAATACTTGATGGTATCCACATGTATTATTCTATTATTTGAAGTTGATTACTGTTTATTGTTTGGAGAACAAATAAATAAAACATGAACTTATAAAAAAAGTAATTATTTATTATCCCACCGGTATGTAATACCGTGGGATATAGTCATCACCCCGTCTGTCCGTCCGTCCGTCTGTCCGTCCGTAATCATTTCGTTTCCGGAGCAGAACTGGAAAACCATTTATCATACCTTTCTGAAACTTCACACATTTATTATACATTTACTGGAGTAGTGCCTTTAGATATTTTCAGATTTTAATTTTTTTAAATTTTTTTCGTCTGTTAAAAATGTGTTTTACAAATTATGTGGGACCGGTGGGATATGTCATCTTCTGATGACTCTTGTTATTTATGCTGTTGCTACAAAATGACATCTACGCTCCTTAAAGACAAGATGGCGGACTGACTAGCTATTTTTACTGCAAAGTACGAGCGTATTACATGCTGGTTTCTTTCCCCTAAAATACCAGCTTGACGCAGATACATTAGACAACTATTCATCTTTCGCTAACTTAATATTTTAGAATGTATTGTTTTAGGTAAAAGTAAAAGTTTTGGATTACCCTCGAACCATTACACATATCATCTACGCTCCTTAAACAACAAGATGGCGGACTGATTAACACGATATACTAGTGTGCTACGCCAGTAATTAGCGCAATACGGGCGCCAAGTCAAGATGTGCGTTGGACCATGACGAGGCGAGCTCCACGGGATAATTGCTTAGTTGCTAATCCCTCTATATAAGGTCCCTGATATAACGAAGGTCTGGTTTGACACACCTCTGCCTGGTATTAACTGAGTTTTTCTAAGTCTCTTACATAATGTCTTTGTGTTTCAGAAGACAATTCCATCGTCATGAAGTCGTTTATCTCAAACCTATTCAAAATATTGTCCATTATCACATGTTTCTGTGTTTTGTACTATTTGTACTGGAGCTGTTCAGTCAGCAAAACCGGAAACGGAAATCAATACTTGCGCATGGCTCAAATACATACTGGAACTGGGAGTCAGAGACAGAAAGCTAGTTTAGCAAGAAACACCGTGCAACACATCACACATTCTAAACCTAAACAATCCAAACTAACCATGTTAAGGTCCAAGAGTATCATTCGAAAGAAATCCATTTTTAGACCAATGACTACTAAGAAAGAGAAGGAAATCTTTCGTAAAACTCTAGAAGAGGTTGTGAAGGCGTGCTCGAATGACGTCACCTACATGCTGTGGGGTGGGAGCCTGCTTGGAGCTTACCGTCACCATGACATCATCCCCTGGGACGACGATCTCGATGTCATGGTGAGACTCCAGCACAGAGAAATTCTTGTAACCAGGCTGAAAGCACTGGAACCTCGGTATTTCCTCGGAGGCATGGCTTACGCCAATCACAAACTGTACTCCAGAGACTCAAGCAAAACGAAATGGGACTGGAACTGGCCTTATGTGGATATATTTTTCTACGAGGAAAATGAAACGCATATCTGGAACTCTAGGTTGATTTTCAAGAAATATAAACATCTAAAAACCACAGTGTTTCCATTGACAACTTTACCCTTTATGGGCATGGATCTACCCGTACCAAAGGACTTTAAAAGATTTTTAGGTCAGCGATTTAATTTAAAAGAGTGTAGGACAAGAACGTACAATCACAAACAAGGGGACCAACTGCCCTCGAGGGAAAAAGTCATGTTGCCCTGTCAATTGCTCAAAGATAAATTTCATTTTGTGGGATTGCAGTAAGAACGTCGGTTTACCACTTCATCGGGTTCAATAAAGGTTTTATTCATGTAATATTGCTGACAAGAATATATATATAGTATACTAGTAACTAGTTCACTTACATGGATTATGGATATTGTATACTAGTAACTAGTTCACTGACATGAATTATGGATATGGTATACCAGTAACTAGTTCACTGACATGGATTATAGATATTGTTTACTAGTAACTAGTTCACTGACATGGATTATAGATATGGTATACCAGTAACTAGTTCACTGACATGGATTATAGATATGGTATACTAGTAACTAGTTCACTGACATTGATATAGTGTACTAGTAACTAGTTCACTGATATGAATTATAGATATTGTATACTAGTAACTAGTTCACTGAGATGTTTTTATAGATGTGGTATACTAGTAACTAGTTCACTGACATGGATTATAGATATGGTATACTAGTAACTTGTTCGCTGACATGGATTATATATATGGTATACTAGTAACTAGTTCACTGACATGGATTATAGATATGGTAAACTAGTAACTAGTTCACTGACATGGATTATAGATATGGTATACTAGTAACTAGTTCAATGACATGGATTATACATATGCTATACTAGTTACTAGTTCTCTGACAGGGATTATAGATATAGTAAACTAGTAACTAGTTCTCTGACAGGGATTATAGATATGATATACGTGTAACTAGTTCACTGACATGGATTATATATATCTATACCAGTAACTAGTTCACTGACAAGGATTATGGATATGGTATACGTGTAATTAGTTCACTGACATGGATTATAGATATGGTATACTAGTAACTAGTTCACTGACATGGATTATAGATATGTATACAGTAACTAGTTCACTGATAGGCAGAGGCAGATTCGACTAGCTAGTTTAAATTACACATTTTCCATAGACTGATAGCAGTTTATAAATTGATAACATTAAATACTGTTCATATTGATCGTAGTTACCCTTGTCCACAAATACATTGTCCGGGTTGTTGAAAATTGAATGTACGGACAGCTTCTCCAATGGTGGGAAGAAGAAACGGAGAGACGTTACCCGGAAGTAAAATTACACCTTTCTGGAAGCATAAATGTTATTTTAAAGGATAAATGTTCTTCTTGACAGTGTGTATCGGAAAGTGTAAATACATGTACAATGTCAAATGCATATTCAGTTAAGCAGCCGTGATCCTTCAAAATGAGCTATTAAACATAATGGTATCTTAACTGGTTAACGATCGAAAATCCTCCCGAAAAAGTACCCCTTGAAAAGTCTCAAAATCACAAAATTTAAAATAACCTTTAGGATTATGTCCAAATTGTGCCGAAACTAACAACTTTTATATCATAATGATATGCTATGGAATTGTTAAGCTTGTTAAGAGATTGCGATAAATAACTTTGACATAAATTTATACAATACAGAGTTATGTTCATTTGAACATGAAGCCGAACAATGAACAATGAAAAAGGAACATATTCAAGGGCAGATAATTTTAGTTATAGGGCGGAATTCAAAATTCGGGGCCAAACATGTTGTGACGCAGTTATCCATTTTCAAATGAGCTATAACACAAAGCTGTATGTGTTACTGTGATTAAGAAGAAGATTTTCAAAGACATATACCCTCAAAACCGCGAAATTAAAAAAAAATCCACTTTTTTCGAATAAGCAAATAATCTATTATTACGGCCGAAAAAGTTGTTGCAGACATTTTGGTGAATGTTTTAAGAACATATATTGATTAATCTTCAAGCTATGAAGATTTAAAGTTTTGACTTCAAGGGTAGATAACTCACGAGAGAAGTATCTAAAAAGTGCCACGTCTGGTTCCAGAGCTGGCCACAGGCTATCATCCCTGAACATTTCATGTGAATCGGCCCAGCAGTTACTTCAGAAAAGTCTGAACATGAAAAGTACAAATAAGAATAATGAAGAACAGGGATAATACCAATAGGTTTTTCAGACATATGTCTTGAAGACCTAATTAATTAGGCTCCGCGGACAAGCTATGTCTAGTTGGTCCCGTCTGTGTCTGTCACAGTCACACCTCAAGGATGCTGGACTCCGTGCGAAGAACGGTAAGGCTGAGGGTGTGGATAGAATCAACGCCGAGGTACTTAAAAACGAAGCCTGTATTGAAATATTGTACAACCTTTTCAGCAAATGCTTTGATAGTGGTATCGCTCCAACTATATGGAAACAGTCGATCATTAACCCTATAGTGAAAAGTGACACTGATATACGTTCACCTTGTACTTATAGAGGGATATCCCTTATACCTGTTCCCTGTAAGATCTATTGTGATATCCTCAATCAACGTGTCTCATCATTGCTGGATTCAATAAATATTCTGTCTGATTCTCAAAACGGATTCAGGAAGAATCGAAGTTGTTTTGATCATATATACACTGTATATACGCTTCTGAAAGCCAGACTGGATTGCAAGCAATCAACTTATACTTGTTTTATAGACCTAAGAAAGGCATTCGATAGTATCGACAGGAACAGCCTATGGTTGAAGTTGCTGCGTGCGGGAATTAACGGAAAGATGTACTCTACCATACAGTCCCTCTACCAGAACACTTCCAGTGCAGTGCGTGTCAACAACCATATGACGTCATTCTTCGAGGTATCCACTGGGGTGCGGCAAGGCTGTACACTGTCCCCCATATTGCTGTATGCAGACGATATACTTCTTCTAGCCCCAAGTGAAGAGACGTTACAGCATATGCTAGACGTGGTGACACGCTGGTGTACCAAATGGCGGCTCAATATCAACGCAGATAAGACCAAGATTGTGCATTTCAGGCGGATAAACACCGATAGATCGAATTACCAGTTCCATTGCTGCAACATTGCCTTATCATACAGTGACAGTTATAAGTACTTAGGTCTGTGGTTCGAGGAACACTTGGATATCAAGTTCAAAGTAAAGGAGATCTCTAAAAGTGCGAGTCGTGCGCTGTCACTCCTGATCACCAAATATAGACAGTGTGGAGATTTGGCATACAATGTGTTCACCAAACCAAACCAATCTTACTCTACTGTGCACCGATTTGGGGACTATATGGACACCGTGAAATCAGTAAGATACAAAACAGAGCTGGTCTTTTTTTCTTGGGTGTACCTCGTAATACGTCTAATAGTGCTGTGCAGGGTGAACTCGGATGGAAGACATTTCTCACTAAACAGCGCATTGAGAGTTTTCGTTCTTTTTTCAAGTTGTATCATATGTCAGACGACAGGCTTCTTGATAAGGTGTTTCGGTGGTCAATCAATCGAAAGGGTTCGTTCGCTTTTAACCTAGTTAAGTTGAGTAAACAGTTGAAGTTGTATGACAAGCTGTCAGCGCCAAACTCTTCTCTGAACAGTAAATTATCAGTTATTAAACAATCCCTGTGTAGATTAGATGAGGAAAGGTGGTTCTCAGAACTTTGGGATGACGTAGGTAAAGTTAATGGTAATAAATTACGAACTTACAGGTTGTTTAAAAAAGACTGTAGACCAGAACTTTATGTCAGATATATTATGTCCAGACATAGGCGTAGTAACCTAACTAAGTTACGCTGTGGTGTTTGACCGCTTCATATAGAAACGGGAAGATATTGTAAACCCCCACACCCCTTAGTCATAGATTTTGCCCCTTTTGTGATACTGTTGAGTCTGAAGCCCATTTTCTTTTTTATTGTGATTTTTACCATGCTCTTAAATGCACCCTTATAGATAACTTTAGTCTTAACCTTGACCAAAGTGATTTCATAAATTTCAATGCAGTTATGAACGCAACTGACATTAAGGCTCTTAAACTTTTAGCTGATACTGTTAATGATATGTTCCGCAGACGTCAGTTACATTCTTAATTTATTTTACCTACACATTATTTTATTGCATATTTTTTATTATTATTGTTTATCATCTCTATTGTATATATCATAGTTCATGTATTTTAATAGTGTCTCGTAAGCCAATATAATGGCTGGGTGATATGTTATATCCTATATGTTTTACAATTTATATTTTACTTGTAACATATCATGTGACACTTAAATAAAATATTTCTGTCTGTCTGTCTGTCTGTCTGTCTGTCTCAATTGATTCCGATAAGTAATGTACGTAGAGGCAATAATCCGGCATTCTTGAGAAAATGCATTACATGTGAACTTTAACCCCTTTAAGTGTGTCAACTACACGATACTGCCTTAAGTATGCATGTGCACCACCCGGAACGATTTTCTTATAGAGATTAAAACATAAATTCGCTGTTCTATAGGTTCGTGTGTTTATTTATTACATCCATATAGAGAAAGAAAATCCCGCAGAGCTAAGTTATAAAATAGGATGAAATGTAGGGTTTTATCCTCTTATGAAAAGGGTGTAAAGGGAAGTTATGTTAATTAAAACGTTAACGTTGCATAAATGTATTTTCGAAACTATCGTGAAAAGAACCTATACTCAGCTGTATAAATTGAATAAAACGATTATTTAAATACCTATCTGTTGACTAGACCTACTATGCCTGCCTCCTCTAACCACTGCACCACTGTGCTCCACTGTTAGTTATTAGGGCAAGGTTACGAAGACCACTGAAAAGCATTGACAATGGTCAAGATAATATTTGATATTTTAAATGAACATCAATAAAAGGGATGTTAAAAATAGGACTGTTTTAAAAAATACTACTACTATGGTGCAGTCGGTTGTGGATGAAAACGATGATTTCATAATTGACGACATAACTTTTTGTGGTAAAAGAGTTACAAAAATTGATATATATGGACATCAATGATGACTCAAACTTATCAAAAATATATTTTCATTATTTATTATGCTTGATCAAACTTAAATTACAAACATATAAACAATAACAATTCAAGCAAAACAGTAAGAGAAAATGTAAAACTTGATGCTAAAGACCTTTGAAGGGACTTTAATTACATGTATTATAATTTCAAATGATCGAAGTCATATCATTTTGGACTTTGATGCCTACGAGTTATAAAACTGATTACTCTTCAGTATTTTGGATCTCCTCTAACACTATCAATCAAGCAAGAAGACGTGTTAGCTGGAAGTATAACTCATTACTGATTCGTCCTGATTATGGAACAGTGTAAGGGAAACACTAGATGAATACTGTGAAACGGGAGTAACTACAATGACCCTAGTTTCAAAGAAATAAAATTAAATATTAATATATACATATTAATTAATACGCCCCTTGACTTCGTCAATTAATCACTTCATTAAAGAACAAATTGTAATTGGAGTCCGATTGAAAATAATGATTCAATCAATGTTATCTTAATCATATTCAAAAATATCATTTTCAACGGTAAGAGATCATCCCAATTGCCAACCTTTCAGATCTTGCAACAGGAGCTTACAACTATTAAGAGTTGACTAGATATTCTGTTACGATAAGCTCAAACAGTGACCACTTGTTCAAATTCTGGTCGACTTGTCACGTTGTGTTTTCGTGATTGATGATTTCATGTGCGTGTATTCTGGTGGTTTTCTACGATTGATAACATTGTGATGTAAACACTACCAGAGTTGAAATACCTTGTAAACATGGGAAAATAAACAAATTATAAATAAAAAAAATTCTGACAAACTGTCTGTTTTATTTATCATCATACCATACCGTAATATCATATTTCTTATTTATATCGCATTTTCTTCCCTTTTTGTATATCTCTGATATTATGAAATTTCTGAAAGCAAAGTCTCAATAATGTTTTGAAAACATTCCTAATTTACAAACTTCATCACACACCATAATTTTGGTTTCCAGTTCCAGTTTTATTATGCTGTTAATTATTAAGGAATGATCTTCCTACCCTTCATGAACAATCTCTACAAAATAAACTCATCAATATTTAGTTTTATTTCCTTGAAACTAGAGTCCTTGTAGTTATTTCCGTTTCAGAGTATTCATCTATTGTTTCCCTTACATTGTTCCACAATCAGGACGAATCAGTAATGAGTTGTTATACTTCCAGCTGACACGTCCCCTTTCTTGAGTGATAGTGTTTTCGGGAGGTTCAGAATATTGCAGAGTAATTAGTAATGTAAAGGATAAAACATGCCAAAGGTTGTTTATGAGATTTAAAATCCGCAACCCGAGGGATAAAAACGAGGGACGTTAACCCCGAGTGTTTATCCCGAGGGTATTGGTTTTAAATCTCATAAACATATTTTGGCATGTTTATCATCGCTGAGCTTTGTGATCAGGACTATGGAGGTTACGAGTTTGATACGGGCTTCTGGAAAAATAATTTATTTATGTTTGAATTAACAGTTGTTTAGAGTAGAGGGAAATTACGTTACAATTCCGGGGATTATGTTATAATCCTAGGGATAATACATCCACATAGGAATTATTGAGTATAATGTTATAGGCAGTATAGTGGTGTGACGTCACTGGAGGATTGTAAAACATGGTAGGACATCAGAGTCCAAATTGATATGACTTCGATCCTGTGAAATTATGATAATCTAGTCCCTTCAAAGGTCTTTAGCATCGAATTTTACATTTTCTCTTACTATTTTGCTGGATTTGTTATTGTTTACATGTTAAAAAATTCTAAATTTAAGTTTGATCAAGCATAATATTCGAGACCCAATGATGACAAAGAAGTTATTTTCTAATGAAAATATATTTTTGATAAGTTTGAGTCATCATTGATGTCCATATATATCAATTATTGTAAATCTTTTACCACAAATAGTTATGTCGGCAATTAGGAAATCATCGTTTTCATCCACAACCGACTGCACGACAGGGGGAGTATATTTTAAGACATTACTATAGTAAACATCCCTGTTATTGATGTTCATTTAAAATAACAATTATTATCTTGACCATTGTCAATGCTTTTCAGTGGTCTGTGTTAATCATGCCCTAATATCTAACAGTGGAGCAAAGTGGTGTAGTGGTTAGCGTGCTGGCCTCTCACGCCAAAGGCCCGTGTTCGAAGCCCGGTGGAGACACCAAAATGTTGTGACCTGGGTCACATGGCATTTCATCCACATTGCACTCAGTCCGCCCAGCAGTTTATATGGGTACCTGAACACAGGGAGGTACGGACTTATATGGTCGCGCGGAACGCTAAGTAGCGGCACCAAAAATACAATTCCTTCAGGGTAATAATACAAAGTGGGCGCTTTAAGCAAACTCATGCATGGAAATAGCGCTATAAAAATGGGTTTATTATTATAATAATAACTACAAGTAATAAACACACGGATATAATTTTAAAGTTTATTTTGCAATACCTGTGTTGTACGTCTCCCTTTCATGAACATATTATTACACTTAGTAGCGGCATCGAAAGTACAATTCCTTCAGGGTAATAATACAAAGTGGGCGCTTTAAGCAAACTCATGCATGGAAATAGCGCTATACAAATGGGTTTATTATTATTATAATAACAACAAGTAATAAACACACGGATATAATTTTAAAGTTTATTTTGCAATACCTTTGTTGTACGTCTCCCTTTCATGAACATATATATTACAAGAACATTCACCATGCCGCGACATATTTCTGGTTTGTATCAGAACACTGACCCGTTGATAATCCGGCATCTTACAAGAAAGCTCCAATAGATGGGAAGTTAATTATTGAATAAAGGTATCATGGCAACAAACAACAGTAACATGACATATACTTTTCCCGTTCAAACATTTTGATTAAGCTACTTTGATTGTTTGCGATTACCTTGATATCGCACGTTTCAGGAGATATGATATACAGGGTAGTCCCGTGCACAAATATTTGACCATCCTTGTTATCCAGTGAGGCATACATAGTCTTGGTGTTGTTAGTTCCTTGTAACGACATACGGAAATACTGTGACCTACCTCTGTCGGATAGAAACAGATAATCGCTATATGGTTCAATATACACATTGCTTGCCTCTAGTTCACTTTGTAGTTCTCCATTGTTAGTATACACATATATAACATACATCTCCTCTACATATAGTAACTGTCGTTTCAAATCCACTGCCATACTTTGGGGTCGACTTTTGAAATTTTTATCTGTGTGAAGATCACGCCCATCTGGTGAAACGTGCATCAATTTGGGTGAAGCGTCAGTGGGAGAGGCAATGAAGAATATTCTATCCTCAGCAACAGCAATGAGGTAATCACAGTCCTGTCTGATAACAGTTTCGTCACTTCCGTTCAACGAGGACATCATAAGATTCATGCTGTCCACAAAGTAATATACAAGTTTCTGGGATACGGGAACGTAGGCAATGGCTGCAACTCCTTGAAAGGTATCCAGGTATGTGGATACCTCATTGTTTATAAAGGAGAGTTGTTTCATTTTACCTGGTCTACTTCTGGCAATCACAAGTCTTTTCATGGTATGTCTCGGTGGCTGAAGATTAGATGAACCTAAAGAAAATAAATTATTTTACAAATGTTGTATTTTCATTAAGTTGATGGTATTATTCTGTGATTGACATAATTTTTCTCTCTCATAAAAATTGATGAGGTGACCGCCTGGGATATTATTAAAACAGAGCAAAGTGGTTATGTAGTTCATGGGTCTTAATATGAGAATATCCATTTTAAAATGACAGTGTAGGGCAGTCATGTATGCCTATAGGAGCTACATGAAGGCCGGTAGTCATAATACTGCTAAGGATTTTCTTACTGTAATACACTTAAATATTTAGTTTTCTGCTAAGGTCCATGTAGGAAAAACTCTTAACAGAGTAATTTTAAAACTTCTTAGAATTTACTACAATGTATAAGACTAACAAATCAACTCGCAATGAGGGAAAGGGTGTACCCGAAAACGCATTTTATGACTGAGAGAGTTCAGCTTACTTGGATTGTGAACGCTAGATTGAGTCATGTACAATGTAACAGTCATATTTATCATTTGTGGATTAAACAAGCTAGCATGTTTATTGGTTGTGTTTCTTTTGGACACTAGTTGAATGAATACAACCTCAGCGCTATGCATGAATAATGACACATTATTTTAATATGAAATGATGAATATATAAAGGCCAATTTTTTAATATTTTGTTCTCTATGGGAAACGACATTTCATAAAGTTTAATTAAATTTATTATATTACATCACTATACTGCCCAAGAGTGTTTTTCACAAAGAGTATTTGATATGAATTATGCTTAATTTGTAAAATAAATATACATTTTCAGGATAAAAATTTACATTGACATATTTCATATAATTTAAAGTAAATCATGATAGGTATTATATTACTTATGAAGAGAACTGCATGCATAATGATATTCCTAGTGTGGAAACATAAATGTCAAATATCAGAATCTTGCGTTTTCTGTACTTCAACTAATTACACTGATATATATATATATATATATATATATATATATATATATATATATATATATATATATATATATATACATACATTGATTATGTAGAAAACCATGTATTTTCAGCATGCATTCATATATATATATATATATATATATATATAGGTAATATTTAGGTAATTTCAAATCAAATCCCTTCAATAAAGGAAACACAACACAATTTTCTTTACTGTTAATTTCGTGCATAATTTCGTTTTATATCGAAAGGTAAGATGGGTATGTGAGGTGTGTTAGGTCTGTTAGCCATGCCTTGACGATTGAATATAGTGACCAAACACACCAACACATTTACAAACCTCGGTGAGCCAGTCACGTTGTAAGTCCGCAGTTTAAATCATGTACAATAGGTACGAGCCAGAGTAGATGCAATGACTATACACGGAGGTGAATTTAAACATTCAGGTGAATGTTTGGCAACAACGGGCGGACAAAAATATCGCTATGGGAAGTCTTGAAGCTGGGGAACCACAGACTGTCGAAGCACGACATTTCCAATTTCACTGAAGCACCATATGTCATTAATGGGACCGTAACACATACATCAACACATTGTCGACTAGAAGTATCACCCAGCATATATGACTACATCTACACATCATCGACATACAACGGCTACGAAAACGCAGAGCATGTGCCAGGCGGGCAAAGATTATCACACCAAATCATCAAGAATCGTCCTAGCAGAACTTTGAATGTGTGTTTGAACCATGTTTATTGCTTCTAGCACAAAATACAGGTGCAAATGTAATGGATTTGTCCACAGCTACCGTAAAATACCAAAATAATGCTACAATTGACGCTAGTCAAGAGAGTGGGCTATAGGAATATTTGACATAGGAACGACGAACGGTTGAATTGATAATTTGGTTGTACGCCGCTGATGGTAGCAAGACTCCTTCAATAGTACTGACTGACAGGATAAATACGGGACCTGTCGAGGAATTGACGTGTTACAAAATGTGAAAGTCATCACATAGCTTATACACCGATTCGGTACATCAACGTCAACTGCCGAAACAGCGCTTAGCCTCGTACCAGTCGACGGACTATCCTCAGACGTTTTAGAGCAAGTGGAAAACGTTGCTAGATGGCGAGATGACTTTCACTAAAGAATATGGACTTGAGAGACACATGTTTTAGTTTGCCTTCTCGATCACACTAATAAAAAAGTATATTAATCATATCGAGCATCTGTGGTCCCCATCACCCTCTCAAGAGGCAATACAAGAGTTTGGTGTGGCTCTGAGAAACGAATGGTAGCGACTGCAAAATGGCGGCACTCGACGCGTGACGTCATCGGTGAGACGAAGTACACGAGGATGCGTCGATGACGCTTTGTAGACAATACACTCAACCGCAAAAGAAACGTCAACACATTTTCAACGGTGTGAAAAACGAAATACTGCTGCCGGAGAAAGACGATTTTTAATGATTTTCATAGGGACATTATTTGTAAAGAGGAACCCACAATTTCATAGGTCAGGATGTAATACTTGTATTTTCAACGTCTGTTCAAGTACACTTTGGGTGTTGAAATCGCTTTTTCAAAATGTTATTTTGGCCAGAATGTTTGGCATTTAAATTAAAAATTCATAAAATGTAGAAATTGAATTAATAAAAGATGTTATCGACGTAAATAATCTTATTGGACTTAAATTTGTTGACGTGTCTGTACTGTAGGGCGTCATAAAACAAGGCAAGAAAGCCGTTTTTGACTCCCTTATATCGCCCAGTTATGGAGATTCAAAACGATGATTTTTTTTAAAACGTGGGTTTCACAGAAATACGAACAGATAGTGTTTTGAAATTTTAAATCTAGTTTAGTTGGCTTCTGGAGACATGATATATCTCTGTTTCGTTAGCCCTTATAACGGGAGGATTGAATTATCTTATATTTTGTATGGTGACGTTTCTTTTGCGGTTGAGTGTACACGCTACTAACATTGAAATCGTTCCTGTAATAAACATTTCTATCCTTTATGTGTACTGTTTGTCAAAGGAATATTGTTGTTACACTGACGTTTTCCCCTTAGTGTTTGAATGTCGATATCATCTTTGGTGCTGCAGTCATGTCAAGATATGGACAAACATCGAATACAAACTTAATTAAAAAAATTCGTAACTAAGTGTTTTTTTACTTGTTGTGAGCCTTCCAGACCTGACGGGCCAAAATGGAATATTAGTAGTAATTTAATTGGATAAATGTTGTTGTTTGGTATTGAATTTATTTTGTACATTGATAAGCAAAGATTGTCATGTTCACAATGACTTGACTTCTGTCACACTAGGTAATGTTGTCAAGAACATTCTTCAACGTCAATGTATCGATAAACTCAGACCTAGCGACGAAGTTTACTTAATGAGGTAGAAATTATCGACTTTATATTATATGTTTGCTTCGATGAATGTTTAACTGTTGGAATTTCATTTTGCAAAACTCACAAATACCAATGAGATTTATCGTCTCTTTATTGAAGGTGATTAACGTGAAATACTACATGTACATTGACTTTTAATATTTAGCGTCTGGTGTTGGTTTCAAACTAAACAAAGGAAGCCATGAACTTGCTGCATAACGTTGATTATACTTACGGCAAAGTTCCTGTTTTCCTTTGTTGTAGAACCTTCGTGACATTAAAGGACATGCCTCCTCGGTTTCGTCCGAAGCCTGTGGAGAAAGGTTAAACAATACTATGAACTGTAAGATGACCTGTGGTTATTCTTTCCTATTTTGATTGATATATTGTATTGAGTTGTGGCGAATCACATAATAACGTAATAACATAAGTCAGTTTTGTGTCTTTCTTTTTTCTCAATTTTGTTGTTTGATTTGTTTTCTGGCTTGTCATGTATGTCATGTTATCTAATGGTCATATGTTTATAATCTTTGAATCCACTAGCAAGTATAATGCTAATGTAGTGTTAATGAATTATTCTGTTTTAAACGGTCCCGATTTGTTCTACTTCGCCATATCTTTCCTTGCAAGAAACATTTCTTTCGATTATATATATATATATATATATATATATATATATATATATATATATATATATATATATATATATATATATATATGCCGTCATATTTGTACATTCATCGATACATATAATACGCAGTTTGGAAACATTTAAATATAGACAGACAGACAGACATATTTATTCAATATTTTAAGGCCAACGGCCCATAATACAGTATGTTTGTACAATATGTTTGATGCGCAATTTGATATTACATATTATTGATTTCATTTTTTTCTAATTTTATATACTTGGTGCAAGAAATTACAGACATTTTTGATAGTTTCATGGTTATTGCTATTTATGATATTCACAAAAGTGTGTAAATTGATAAAATTTGACAATAATAGGGTAATAAACTTAGTTCTGGCATCCTTATATAATTTACAATAAAAAAGAATATGCATTTCATTCTCTATACAATTAATGTTATTTGCTTTACAGTACTCGCACAGTCTACCAGCCATTTGTGTATTATTGTACCTTCCTACCTCTATACCTATACCAAAATTGCTACACCTAAACTTTGCTAATAGAGATTTAAAAAATGGAGAAAATGGCATAGAAAGATAGCCTTCAACATTAAGCAGTGACTTGAAACCCTTATAAGCAAAAGAATCTGACAAGTTTTGTATAGAGGTAGACCATGATTGTTTAAGATTATCAGAAAGTCTTAGTTTAAAATGCTCCATGAATACCTTACTATCTCCAACATCCTGTGAAACCCATACAAATCCATAACCGAATCTAAATAATATATGTTTTACATGTGTAGCCCAGGTAATCCTCTCTGAATCATCAAGTGATTTCATCATACTATAACTCTAGAAGGGTAATCTATGTGAACCTAACTGGATTAACCTACACCAATATTTGATAGCTTTAGAAATATAGTTAAACTGCAATGGAAGCCTACCACATTCACCTAAAACCATACTACTACTTACATTTCTGCCAACCCTAAGAAACCGCCTACAAATTTTGATCTGGAGGCTTTCAATAATCTTACAATATGATAATCCCCAAACTTCTGACCCATAACACAGAATAGGTAAAATGATAGCATCAAATAATTTGAAAAGATCCTGCGCTGACAAAGTACCAAAATTTCTTTGAAAAGAATAAACAGACATGAGTGCTTTATTACCATGTGAGAGTAGACAATGTTGAGCCTTAGTCCAGGATAGTCTAGGGGGTGAAAACAATGCCAAGATATCTATAAAATGAAACAACCTCAATTTGTTTACCCTCGAAGAACCATTTCTCATAATGCCTCAAGTATCCTGAATTTCGAAACACTATAACCTTTGTTTTATCCATATTTACCTTCATTCCAGTATGTTTACAAAATATCTCTAGTGCATTTAGCCTCTTCTGTAACTGCAAAGCAGTATCTGCCACCCCTGACACATCATCAGCAAACATTAAAGCATATAAATTATCAACATTGACATTAATATTTACACCTTTTCCTCCAAATTTTTCCAACACTGCAAATAGCCTGTTTATAAATATAATAAAAAGTTGGAGACTTAAGATACAACCTTGCCGGGTACCCTGATTACACCTAAAGATATCACTGAGACCATTTGGGGTCCTAACACAAGCTGCCAACTTTGAGTACATGGACATTAAGATATCATAATATTTACCAGTTATTCCCACATCTTTAAGACAATCCAATAGGACCTTGTGATTAATAGTATCAAAAGTAGCAAAATCTATGAAAACACAGTAAAATCTACCCTTTTTCTTATGAGCATACTGTTGAACAATAGCATTTAAACAAAAAATATGATCAACAGTACTATACTCAGCTCTAAAACCAGCCTGACACTCACTAATAACACCATTATGTTCACACCACCGCTGTAACCTGGAGGTTAAAATACAAGTAAATAATTTGCAAAAAGAGTCTATCAAAGAAATGCCTCTCTAATTTTTGGGGTCTTTCCTTATACCTGACTTGAAAAGTGGACATATTATACTTGCGCCCCATACAGAAGGGAAATTACCTGTACAAAATATTTGGTTAAAAAGGAGTGTGACATGTTTTAATGAGTAAGGTTTTGAAGCTTTAATAAATTCAGCAGCAAGTCCATCAGGTCCAGGAGATTTATTGTTTTTTAGTTTGTCAATGCTGCTGCTGACCTCTTGTTCAATTATAATATCATTTAAAACATCATCACACACTGGGTTACACACATCACCGGGAATGTCACAGGGTGGCACCTGTAAGTTCTCATCACAAGTGAGCAGAGAGGAAAAATGTCTAACCCAGTCCTGCGGATCAATATCCACAGTCATATTTGGTGGTTTTCTGCAACATTTTAATAATTTCCAGAACATTTTAGGGTCTTTTCTGGATTCAACAAGTTTAACATGTTTCTGTTCATAAAAAAGTTTCTTTTTCTTCTTAAATAGACATTTCATTGTTGATCGCAGTGATTTAAAAACAGAGAAATCTACACCGTATACTCTGTGCGCTCTTAGAGCAGCATATTTATTTTGTTTAAGTTCATCTAGTTCTTGGTCCCACCATGGAGGCTGCATTTGGGTCACTGTAGACTTAGGCTTATAAAGTTTCTTTGTAAAATCTGCTGCTTGGTGGAAAATGTATATGAGACTACATATTGCAGAGTCAATATTATTGTTAATTTTATCATAAAGCGTTTCAGTCTCAGCTTCTATTAGATATTTAATGTTGTAAATGAAATTATCAGAAGAATCTTGATTCCATACATATTTAACCCAGTCCCGAGAAGTGTGTTCATGAACAGTGTCATCAGTTAATGAGTTGGTAACTGTTTCAGCATTATCATTGTTTTTATTGTAGTCACATGATAATGTACAGCAGTCGGTGCAGCCGGTGCCCAATGAACAAGATATTGGGAAATGATTTGATTTATCCCAATCTTCAACTTTAAAATCAATTATATGTGGAAAAAGTTTTGACGAAGCTATCATATAGTTCACTACACTTGAACCATTATATGTGTAACAAGTGAATTCTCCATGCTTATCTGCAAACATTCTACCATTCAATATGTGTATATACACATTTAAATATATATAGGTAGGAAAGTGATCATATTGTCAACGACATTGATATCTGCAAAGAATGATCCCAAAAGGTACATAGAGTTACCATATCAATCACCAAGGCACCTAGCACTCCGAGGAACTATGAACACGTCTCGCCCTACCGGTGGCAATTATCAAGATAGTAAATCATTCACCAACTAATTGCACCCAATTGAACTGATATTGAAGTTTATTTTAATGTTCTAAGATTTCGTGAAATTAAGTTTTTTTTGTCTTAAGTGCCATTAATTTGAATAAAAGATATATACATGTATCTAGTTTCCCCTAGGCATGTTTAGCATGCGCCCTGCCCCTCCTCTTACCCGTCCTGTCCTTTTTACTGACCGTCCTGCCTTTTCTCTTAAAATCGGGCATTTTCCATAAGTTTAAGGTAAATTTCGAGTACTTTACAAAGTTACCGTTATATGTTTCCAGGTCATACAATCTGTATTATCCCTTGGACAACAAGGGATTTACCTCCGTCATAAACATCAGCGTAATTTCGGTTTCCTCGTGGGTGATATCGTAGCAACATATGGCAACATCTCAAGAAAAGCATGTGAACAGGATTGGTCAAGGAGACACTATATTTTTAAAACCTTCAATGTACGTGTACTTATGAAGCATAATAATAGTAATAATAATAGCAATAGACAATGGCCAATAGTTTGAATCTAATGTAAGTAGTCATAAGACAAGGGTGACTGTTGCCTCTGTTTGTTTATCGATAGTTTGAGCTGTGGTGTTCAATGTAGCTTGTTACCAATAAATATTCTGAATTTGAACAAAATGTGGTCCACACCTGTCGGACTTGCCGGATAAGGCATCGAGCATGAACATTGTTTTGGTCGCCACAAGTGGTAAATTAGCTTTAATTCTTTAATATAATTATTAACATATGTAGGAACAAGAATATGTTTTACTATTAAATAAAATAAATAAAAGGTCAGATCAAAGAAAATGAAATAACGGAAGTAGCAGTCATCAAACACATACCGTCGTCATTCCAATTAATTACAGTTACTGGCATTTTCGAACATATTTTAATCTCTAAAAACTAATGTAACATATTCATAATAACATAATAACTCATTCAACATAGAGTCAAACGGTTATCGATTGTGTTTCGGCATAAATAATATGAAATTAATGTGTTATACAATCTTTCTCTTACAAAAAATCCACAAATTCCAAATACGTTTAAAAACACTCCATTTAACAAACATACATTCTTTGTGTAAAGAAGTAATTGCTG